>JARJCP010000038.1:0-596510 GCA_029281795.1 Mycena crocata | reverse complement strand
TTTCTATCTTTCATTATCCGCATTTAGGGGGCGTTGACGGAATCCTTGCGATGGGCTGGGGCTCGGGGTAGGTCCAGCATGATCTGCGACTGTATATCTTTTGCTCATGATACCGCGATTGATAGAACATCCAACTTCACGTACCTTGTCCTCGGTGCGTTTTGTTGCCATCGTATTTCTGCTGTGACCGTTGATGGGTTTTGGGTGATTAAAGCCCTTAGAGGCTCTTCAGAGACGCGCCAGGGAGGATCGGACTAGCGTCTCTTGGATCCTGAACGATTTTGACAAGGACCGCGCAGGCAACATGGCCATCGGCCGATCTGCCGCCATTGTCTTCATCTCATCCGATTCCGGCGAGGCCTACATCACCGTGGATGGCAACGAGGGCGATCGGTGCACAAGTCAGCTACTTGAAGTGCCCACAGACGCTAATCGTAAGTTTGCAGGAAAAACCTGACTGCATGGCACAACGGCGACGACCTGGTTCTAGCCGTCGCCGCGCAGAATAACAACACGATTGTCGTGGCACACTCGGTTGGGCCTCTAATCCTTGAGGCCTGGATAGACCACCCGAACGTGACTGCGGTGAGTACTGTGCCATCCGCATGCAAAGGCGTGGCATTGATGCGTTCTGCAGGTGCTGTGGGCAGGTGTGCCAGGGCAGGAGGCAGGTAACTCGATTACAGACGTTCTTTACGGCGACTGGAACCCCTCCGGGCGTCTTCCGTACACCATCGCTAAGCAGGTTTCGGACTACTCAGCGCAACTCGTCCTCGGCGGGCAGCCCACTGACATCTTGAGCATTCCCTACACCGAAGGGTACGCTGCTGTTTGTACATTCCTATACGCACTGACATTGCTGCAGACTGAACGTTGATTACCGGCATTTCGACAGCTTTAACATCACGCCGCGCTTTGAGTTTGGCTTTGGGCTGAGCTACACAAATTTCACGTACAGCCAGCTGCACATTGCAAAGGTGGGGCACCAAGAGTCCACGGATGCCGCACTCGAGGAGTCGTGGGAAGCTGGGAACGCCACGCCCATAGCACAGGGTTCATCAACGGCGCTCTGGTACGTTGACTCCCGTCACCTCTTGTCGTAATTAACATGGCGAGAATAGGCTCCACAAACCATTCTTCAATGTTACGTTCACTGTGGCAAACACCGGTCCTGTTTGGGGAGGCGATGTGCGTTGCGAATCAACACTTGCAGTGAAGCCAGTCGGTTTACATGACATGCAGATTCCACAGCTTTACCTCCACATGCCCTCCTCCGTTGGCGAGCCACCATCGATCCTCAAGGGCTTCAACAACGTCGAGGTTCTCCCTGGGGCACAGAAGACGGTCGCTATCGCACTGTCACGGTACGACCTGAGCTTCTGGGACACGGTCGCGCAGGGCTGGCGCAGACCAAACGGGACAATTGGAGTGACGATTGGGACGAGTTCAAGGGATGTACGGCTGACGGGGAACATTACGATTGCATGAGGGTGATTATCAAGAGAGCATAGACGGTCAATCGGAAATCTCACCATCTGAACATTGGACTAGTTACATAGACAGATACTTACACACTAGCCACACACACTAGCACTCACGGACTTTACGAAGACATTTTTTACTTCGAACATAAGTCGCGAGCGGGCATAAAGATGCGGACCTAGAATGCCTCGACTCCCAGGTGCTTAAAGTCAAAGTAATTCGATGAGTCGGCGCCTCCGGCTCTGCCTTCTTCCATCCATGTTAGCATTCGTCTCGTAAATCACGGTTGGCTCAAGTAGTAGGAGCTAATTGGAATCAGAGGATGCGATGAAGGTGAAACGAGAACTGATTCAACTGAAGGATTATTCTAGTCTCGTTACAGCTGGTTCCGAATTCCTTGAGACAACGTGAATTCTTTTTACACCGAGATACCACAGGAAATTTTGATGTAGTGATACGATTACCATTTTTGGCATTAGGCCCGGGAAATTATCTCAGGCGTAATCTCTCTTTGTTCTTCCTTCCATGGTCTAACCGTGCTATCAGCGCCTCTGCAGCTCCTCGATGCTGGCTATGTTACAGAGGACGTTTGCGACATCCTTGGGGTTGCCTTGGGGTCGAAAAAAAAAAACGGAAGCAAAGAGACGGTAATCAAACGGGGAATCAATGAGATTGTGATGCGCCGGACTTGCATTCAAAAAGAGTAGTCGCTATCACTACATCAAAATTTCTTGTGGTATCTCCGGCACCAAAAAAAATCCAGTTGTCTCAAGGAATTCGGAACCAGCTGTAACCAGACGTATAAGGCAGTTCACACTCTGTGCTATGGCGGTCAATCTGCACATTTAAATTTTGGTGTGTATTTTCACTGATATAGTGTGATTTTCAGCTGTTTTGGGTGAAAATTTCTCAAAGTGAGTGAATTTTCAAACTTTCATGAAAATTTCTCATTCTGTGAAAAGTGTATGTAGTGAATATTTTTTTTTAATGTTGCCAATTTTTTTAACATGTCGGTGGAATTCTTCGCTGATGGGCTGTGCTAACCCTAGTGATTACCCAAATGGATGTCTCCTGTTCAACAGTGTTCGATGGAGTCCTGTGCCATGGGAAACCTTACGTTTTGCACCAGGAGCTTAGAGACTTTCCTTCTTGTTTTGTGAAGGGATTGCAATCAATTTGATGGAACCACCCTAGGCATCTGTTTACCCTAGTGTTCTTCCTTTGTCTGCTTGTACAAGATCATCAAGGACCCTCCTTGAGTTGCTCCTGTAGCAGCCATATAGAGAGGGTAGTGTGGTGCAATGATGGTTTTGGGATACCTGAAGATGACTTGAAAAGGTGAGCAATTGAACAGGAGGGATCCCATTTGGGGGTAAACATTAGGGTTAGCACCAGCCTCATCAGCGAAGAATTCCCACCTGCATGTGAAAAAAATTGTTGACATTTGAGAAAAACAAAACACTTTTCATAGAACGAGAAATTTTCATGACAGTCTAAAATTCACTCACTTCAAAAAAATTTCACCCAAAACAGCTGAAAATCACATTGTATCAGGGAAAATACACATCGAAACTTAAATGTGCGGATTGACCGCCATACTGCATAGCAGTTGGTGGTAAATATCAGCGGGATACGACTGTCGAGATGTTTAGATGATAGCGAGGCGCTGAAACATGAAAATCGGTGGGGATCACTGCCCTATAACGTCTGGTGCAGTTTACCCGTAGAACATGTGATTGCATCACACGATGCTTCTACTACTATAAAACATTTTCTTTCTTCCCTACCGCTGAAGGTATGGACCCTAAACTCGTCCAAAGGCTACTACAAAGCATACAAAGGTGCCTGCTTTACCCCTGCAACTTTCTGGGCCGTATTTGTGACTGTCAAGAACTGTTCCCGGCGGACCGATAAGGAAAGTCGGCGGAGTAAAGCGGGGCCGGTGACGACGGGCCCGTGCGGGAGCCGTACTCGGTGAAAGGGAAAGGTAGAGGGCTATGGCTTCAGCTCGTGCGCTGCGCCCTTCTCTACGCCCAGTGCCCAAATTTCAGGATAGAGTCGTGGAAGACAGAATGCGGAGATGAACGGAGTCCGCAAGAGAATGAGAGTAAGGCAAGTCTAAGTCGATATTCAAACTGAAGTCTAACTACCGACATGAGAGCTATTTATAGGAAAGTATAAAGACATATGGAGAAGTCGGATTAGACGGAGGACCGAGTCCTCCGTGATGTATGAGTAAGTATCAGTCAGATGTACGTCGGAGTAGTCGGAGGTCCGACGTGTCCGTGATAGAAGCGTGTCAGAGCATAGCATAAGGCATAGGTATAAACCGAGGCAGTACAAACCAAAAGGAGAGCAAGAAGTCGGAGTGGACCGGGGCCAGAGGAGTCCACGTGTGGCTGTTCGTCGGAGATGATCGGATCCGAGAGGTCCGATGGCACGGCCCGTGACAGTGACGTAATATGTACTTTACCTCCACCATTCTTCATGCTACCATCCACATAAAACATAGTTCTTTTGTGCAAGGAAAAACTTTCAAAGACATCATAATAGATGGAAGAGTTCCAGAGGCTCAGCTTGAGTTGTAGTCTTGTGCTTAAGACGGAAGGGGTGTTCTATAGCTGAGCTCATTGTTTGTTACTTTGGTGTGGATGTTGTGACGTGTCTATGCTCGCGAAATCAACAGAAATGGTTTTGATTACTTACAGAAACCTTAGAAAGTTAAAAAATCGCGTCTCCATGCCCTATTTGCCCTTGAATATCGACTTTTTTGTATATTCTCTCCGAAATTGTGGATTTCTCAAGGATCCATGTAAGCCTGTATCGTATAAACACACCATATTGTTGCCAGGTAGCACTCATGAATTAATGACGGCTTGAAATATTTATTTTCGGCCCCCAAGGCCCTTGGGGAACAGAGCTCATTCGCGCTACACAGCTGAGCTTGGATTGTGACATATGTGACTGATGAGAGCAATCACATGTTCCACGGTCGAAACCAAGAGGTCCCGACGATAAGAACCAGAGGGACTGATGGTGACAGGTGACCCTAAATCGGGACACTTCCCTTGGTTGAACATTGAGCGACATTCATGATTCGCTCTAATCCACCTGGCCACTCGTTCTAAAGGCTTCTGTGAGCAGGTAAGTGGCTCTCTCCTTTGATTTTCGTCAGCTCCAAGTTTCTCTGAGCGGAGCAAGTATACTGTACTATTTCAATCAGATCGACATGGGGTGTGATGTGTGACCACCCGGAACCAATTCGATAATTTGACAACCCCGTATTTTTTGCGTGACCACCCAAAAAAATTCGAAAATTACAAGGCAAAATTTTGTTTTTTGGCATTTTCAGGAGATTTTGGCCTGTGTGACACAAATTTTGGTTTGATAAAGCCCGTGACACGTGACCTCGACCAAATTTCGATATCGACAGGGGGGTGTGTGACGTGTGACTGTCAACCTGATTGAAATAGTACAGTACAGGAAACAGGCTGTTGTAGGACGGTCTGACCATGGTCCATCATTTGCCGCCAGGGTTGTTTTATGCCAGAACGTCACTGCTCTGGAAGCTGAAATACAAGTGGCTTTAATTGTTTTAATACTGGGCTCTACTCATGCTGACAAGCAGAATCAAGACCAGTGCCTCTAAAAAATACAATAACACCTTTCTTACTACTCAGTGTAACAGTAATATTCTGCTGCCCTGCCACATCTCCCTTGTATTTCAGTAGCACCTGCTTTGACTTTCACTCTCAGGCACTTCCATGGAGGCAAAAATACAGCTCTTCAGAATGCCGCTCAATGTTCAACCGGGGAAGTGTCCGATTTGGTCAAGGGTCACGTGTCACCATCAGTCCCTCTGGTTCTTATCGTCGGGACCTCTTGGTTGAAATGCACCAGATCTTTACGGGGTGATGGCTGCTGTGGATTTCGTGATGGGGTGCCCCAAATTCAGACTCCGCCGAACCCTGTAAAGATCTGGAGCCAAGATTAGGATTATTCTATTAGAAACCCTGTTTCTTGGGGGCTTCTTGGGAAGCCGAGATGATGGCATCAAATCCACTAGCTGATGCCGATTTGATGGCCGAGCAGCTGTCCATTGGTTTATATCGCCCTTTGAGGTCCTGTTTAACCTTCAGCGGAGTGATGGTACAGTGCTTTGAAGAATTGAAGCTTAATTGAAGGACATATGCAGCGTAAAACCACCAATATGAACAGGCACGGACACTGACTGACAGGTACGGGATAGTCCAACGACCTCTTCAACAGGTCAACCACACATAGTGTCAGAGTATAGCATTCCAGTTGATGTCCTGGTCACATTCAACTCCTGTACTAACCAAACTTTTTTTCAGTCATGATCCTTTTCCAGTCATGATCCTTGCATCCATTGCTATCTTGGGCATCGGTGTTGTTCAGTGACTGGTGGTAAAGGGATAGCAATGGACAAAACACTCCTACTTGAAGTTGGATGTTCTTTAAACTTTTACAAGTACTCAAATGCCTGTCTCTGTCTCCTCCTTGATTGTATTTTTTAGATGACTGTAGGTAGCTGAGTTTGAACAAGGGCCAAACCCATTGATTGGGTTTGCAAACAGTCTCTAGTGAAGACTGTACTAGTCTTGCTGATGGGGTGACTTCAAATTGGGACAAGATTTTCAGGGTTCATTCATTCAAGCACGTTAGAAGGTACTTTTTGGCCATAGTTTGATCCGTTGCCTACAGCATGATTGAGATTGATTACTGTAATTGTGAAAGGTTTCTTATTAGACTTTCGGTGGGGTTTCCTTAAAATTCCCAAATTGGGGAGGGTTTCACCAGGAACCAGGTTTCTCATTAAAATCATCCAGAACTGAAACGGGGCAAAAGGACATCTGAGAAAGGCGACCGTACAGCATGTGCAACAGAACAATAGGTGAAACATGTACGTACCGGAAGGCAGAATATGGAGGACACAGAGTTTGTAAAAGGCAGATCAAAAGCAGAAGCTATCGACCTGTACATGCCACTGATCACCAGAGCCAAACACTTATTCAACGAGCACATGGATATCAGTCCAAATCGGAACTCGGTGTAAGTATTTCAATCGATTTCGATCTGGTTACAGGCTTTGAAACCCTGTACGGTGCCAGGACGTGTTGAGAGGTGCATTAAATACTTACTTCCAGATATGAATCTGGTGAGCCGTTATGCTCTCTACAGTCGAAATCATGGCCATTGCTGTAGTGAGGAAAAAAGGAAAAGTAGGGGTTGTTCAGGGGTGTCCTCCTGGATTCACAGGAAAAATATGCTCAAGCCATAGATGAAGAAAATCTGGGAACTCAAGTCTCAATAATTGTATCACAGTGCATTTCAGCGGCTTATAGCACAAGACTGCATAGATGCTTCAAAGGTCTTTTTGGTTGTATTCTTTGTGAATGGGATGGAGCTAAATCATCAGGTGGAGAAACTCAAAGAGTTTGGGGGTTGAGAGGTGACGGCCATGCATTGACTCAATGCCCAACTTCAAGTCCAAATTGGGTTCCAGTATTTTCGATGTTTCTCACTAACAGAGCATCTGTTTGATATGTTTGAGGGCTCATTATGATGCCAGGACATCAGGACATCGAATGGATGCCCTCTAATGCCCACTTGGCTAAGTGGTTAAGACATGTCACCATACTGAATGGTGCAGCAAATACAAGAGAACGATGGGTGATATAGATATTACTGTGTATCTGTTTGATATGTTTGGGGGCTCATTATGATGACAGGATGTCAGGACATCTGTTGAATGCCCTCTAAAGCCCACTTGGCTAAGTGGTTAAGGCGTGTCACCATACTAAATGGTGCAGCAAATGTGAGAGAACAATGGGTGATATAGATATTACTGTGTGTTTGGGGGCTCATTATGATGACAGGATGTCACGACATCTGTTGAATGCCCTCTAAAGCCCACTTGGCTAAGTGGTTAAGGCGTGTCACCATACTAAATGGTGCAGCAAATGCGAGAGAACAATGGGTGATATAGATATTACTGTGCATCTGTTTGATATGTTTGGGGGCTCATTATGATGACAGAATGTCAGGACATCTGTTGAATGCCCTCTAAGGCCCACTTGGCTAAGTGGTTAAGGCGTGTCACCATACTGAATGGTGCAGCAAATGCGAGAGAATGATAGGTGATATAGATATTACTGTGTATCTGTTTGATATGTTTGACAGAGTGTCAGGACATCTGTTGAATGCCCTCTAAAGCCGTCTCCGCCTCCCTGAGGCGCCTCCTGCAGCGCCTTCATCTCCTCCTCTGACGCTGCCTTCCGCGCCCGCTTCTTCCGACGATTCTCCTCCGCGATCTCCTCGTCAACCTCGTGCTCGATAGCACGCTTCTTGCCCTTGTCCGGGCGCTTCTTCTTGTCGTCGTCGCTTCCGTCGCTTGGAGCCTCCGAGCGCGTGATGGTGAGCCCAGTAGCGAGAGGCGGCATGAGGGATGGTGGTGGGAAGCAAGAAGAAAAGATGAGTCACTCCCGCTTCGGTTCCGAACTTTGTGGGTCCAGTCACGTGACTTTCTCGAACATTCGACGCTTGGACGGCTATTCGGCTATACGGCTATTTCGACTTCAACAAACTTTTTTCGACAAAGTTTCTTCAACATATCTCGACTCGTTTCCTATGTTCCTTGGGGGCAAGGAACGTAAGAGGGGGATACTGTTATATCCATGCACATTGACCTTCCGTCCGTACCGGAAGCTCCGGCCTTCGGAGCGTCCGGTCTTTCGGAAACTGTCGGTCCGCCTTCGGACCGACTCGGCTGATCGGGTTTTCACGCAATGAAGGATTACTGAGCGTTTCCCGTTTATCCGTTATCTATCTCATCCATCTGTCTTCTCCGTCTCTGTATGTACTTCGCTTTGTTATATTCAAGTCCCGCTTTTGGTAGTCGCTTTGTCTTACCATATTAGGATATTGATCTTCAACTACTATATAAACCTTATGTACTATGCCTGTATTCTCCAGTTTGATTATTAACGTGCTTTGCTCTTCGCTCTGCTCTGAGTCGTTCCGGCTTCACCGGAACTTCCGACTTCCTACTTCGTCCCCTTCAGCACGGGTAGTACGCACACCCTTATCTTCCTGTGGTGCTTGCGCTATATCTACTGACTTCCGCCCTTCCGTCCTTCCGGTCTTCTCGGAACTTCGGATCACTTCCCCACGTCGGCTCGGTATATAACATTGTTATATACTGAGCCAAAGGGAGGACCGTAAGCCCTACGGAGGTCCGGACCGTCCGGAAATCGGAAGGAGTCCGGAAGCTCGGACAAGACCGGAGGTCGAAGGTCGGCTGTTCTCGCAAACACCACAGCTCAGAAGGGTGTGCGACTGCCTGACTGTCAAGCCGGGACAAGAATGGAAAGGTTCCACGATTCGGAGAGCTGCCGGAGGCGGACCGGAGAAGCGTGGGAACCGGATGATCCGAATCGACCGGAGGTCATCGGAATCAAAGCAAAGAGCATAAAGGACGTCTGGAGGTCGAAAGTACAACCCCAGAGTCGAGTCAAAGACGAAGGGAAAAGTGAATGACTTCAGCCATGAAAGGAAACATGGAACAACGTTAATTTTCCAGATAAGGAATACATGATTGGACTAGAGGTATATATAGGAAAGCATGTGCCTTGTTCTAAAATGAGTAAGTCAAACTAATGTCCTAAAATGGAACAAGGGACTTGAAGATAACAAAAGGAAGACCAAATGTGGAATAAGAACTTAACGGATAAACGGAATGGCATAGTAATACTGGATAGCATAATAGGGCCGAAGGTCCGAGGCGATCCGAGGAGGTCCGGTCCGGACCGGAAGATCGGAGTCCGGAGTACAAGCCGGGAAGGAGGAGGATGGAGTCCTGAGTGGCTTGTGCAGGATCGACAGGATGTGAAATGTGCAAGTGTCGAAATCGTCGGAAGGAAGGATGATGCGCCGGAGGGATTGGGGAAGCGTGAGAAGAAATGATAAAGGTAAATCAAGGCGTCCGGACGGAGGACACAGACCGGAGTCCGGACATTCCCAGGGCATTGGACCGGATCGTTACGAACAACAACCAAGAGTACCCAAAGAGGAAAAGAGGAATAAGTCGGAGAAGTGGATGAAAAGCCGGAGGGATGTGACGTGACCGGATGTGACATATCTCTATGCTGTTGAATACCATGCAGGCGGATTGTGATCCGGAGCCGGAAGGCCCGGAGATTCGGAAATTGGAGTATGAATGGATTCCGGAGTTGCATGGATATAACAGTGCTAAAGAACGAAGAAGAGTGGGCGATTTAGACCACGGTGGCCGTATATATATACTCGCACTAGCACTCGCCCACAGCGGGGCACGAGAATTCAAGAAACCGGTCAGATTGAATGATTACGGAGAAGGGAACACCAGTCAAAGGTCTGCAGTTTGGAGAAGGCCGCGGCCGATCACCGTGTGAAGGAGCATCCCGGATGGTTATGGGTCCGGCCATTAGCACAGTAAAGAGGAGCGCACACGAGTTGAGTTGAGGTTACAATGTGGAGTGGGTGTTTGAAGTAGAGGATCGACCCAGCTGCGACTTCCGAGGACGCACAAGCGAAACGTTGAGGCATATCCGCGTGTAGGGAATTTCTACTAGAAGCGGGCTGCGAAGGCCTCATCCACTCTTGCAGGAGGACGTGGATGGGCAAATATGTGTACTTTTATTGGGCAGGGAGATTTTGCCACAGCAGTGCCATTTGCCACATGCAGCGGCAGTTTATGCGGCAGTCAGCGGCAGTCGGTCTGCAGCACCCGCTAAACTGTGGTTGAACGCTGGCGTTAGCCTCCTAAACAGTGCATACATGTAGCGTAGGAGTTAATACATCGTTGAGCATGAAGAGTTGATGGATGTGCTCATCGTGGAGACCTCCAGCTCATCATTTTTAAGTTGTACAGCGGCAGTCATGCGGTAGTCAGCGGCAGTCAGCGGCAACCAAACAACGGCAAACATTGCGCAGCGGCAGTCTGCGGCACTTTGCAGCGGCAGTTTTTACACTTTCATGCGGCAGTCACGCGGCAGTCCGCGGCAGTTTTGCCGCTTGCATGCGGCAGTCTGCGGTACTTCTGCGGCGTGACACAGCGGCAATGTGACAGGTATGCGGCAGTCATCGTTCAAGCCAGCGGCAGTTTCACGGCACTCGAGTGTGTAAGGGTTCTCTAACCATATACCAGGTCCATATATTTTTTCGTCTTGACTCTCTAGTTACTTCTGTATTTGTACAGTAGATTAGTCAGCGTGTCATACCACGTGATAACTACTACACTTTACCTCAATCCACGCACACCTGAGCTTTTGCTTGACTCGTCGAGCCTCTCCGAGCACAAGCAACGAGCACTAGGTGTACAGAACGGATTGTTCTTTCAGCGCAGAACGATCTTGACATAAGATCGTTCTGAGACCGACTCGAGAGAGAGCTAAAAGCAGACTGAGCACGAATATCGGCCCAATCAAGTATTCAGTCGCTGAGGGACCGGAATATCCGACCCTTGACTGAATATTGCAGCTTTTGGACCTCGGAAGTGGGTCCTAACCACAAGCGTTCGTGTTTGATCCGCCAGCACATCGACCGTCCGACGTTCCACGTGTGAGCGCTACATCAAAGCCTCACAGAGTGTCAACCCTGCGGCATTCCTGGCGGCAATTTGCCTCCACATATCTTCAAAAATTCCTAGCAAAATGAATTTCGTCACTGCGCGCACCATAACAAATTTCAACCACTGGTTCAACCTCTGTTCAACCTTTGCTCGACGCGGCAACACAGCCACCACGGCAATTCTGTTCATCGCAAAAAAACTTCAAACCATAAACGTTAAAGCATTGGGATTATTAAACCATATCAGCCGGTATGGTTCATCCCTCCCGTGAACATGCAGAAAACATATTTATTTCAACTCCCAACGATGTTATTTCGAGGTAAGCATTGGACCATTGAAAATTAATTACCCCACATTCGGTGCGTCGTTGCCGGAATCAAGGGCAAAATCCATCCACATGTGTGGTGGGATGCACGAAATATATTCGAGATGAGAGATCGCTTTGGGAAAGGGTATGGAAAGTGCTTGTAACCGGAATTGACTTGTGCACAATTCTATATAAATGGATAAGCCTGTTGGAGCAGCAATGGTCAAAATTCGGCGCAGCACGGTTTGGAATCATTGGCGATGGATTCGGCTGGCGAATTGGCCATGCTTTCGACATTTTCCAGCTCCTTGATTCTACACAGCAGCAATAAGAGTCTGCTATCCTATGTTATTGGAAATGGTCGTTTCCAGGGTTGAATTAATTTGCAATGTGTGAACATTCTGCGGCGTTTTGATGACGATCTGCGGGTCAACAAATGATAGAAGAACGGGTGGTAATGAAAAAGATGGAAGTTAGCGGTGAGCCAAGAGGTGCTGGGCGCGAACTTTCAACAGGGAGCAATACCGTTGAACTTGAGACGACGACGTCGGACGAAGTTCGAACTGGGTTTTTGCATCGGTAGTTGCTGGCCAGTGGTCGATGATAAGACGATTACTACTTGCACTAAGTTGGTTGGAAAGACATTGGTGAAAGTACATGCGGCACACGACGCGTAACGGCGGCAGTTCAGAATATGTCCCTGCGGCAATGAATGCGTGACAGAGCGGCAGTGTGATAAAGATTTCAATCATGCGGCAGTCATGCGGCAGTTGGAATTTTTGCAGCGGCAGTAAACGGCACTTACAATGTCAAAGCGGCACTTTCACCCTGCCCACTTTTATTGGCTTAACATATCCGACTGCGATTCTGAATTATTTTTTCTTCTTGATCCATTTCTGGGAGCTGCCGGGAGCGTTGTGAGGGAGGTTGAGGATTTATTCAGTATTGACGCTTTGAATTACTAGGAAGTGCGCAATGCCCATGATGGAATTGTAGAGTCGGGCATGTTGATTTGCATTGAAATTGAAATCGAGTATGTTGGATTTCAGATGATTGGTACGATTCAGATGAGTCTCACTTGATTTCTTGGAACACCCTGTGAATCAGTATGAGCCCAACGTTGAGAGTGTGTGCCGTTTTCGGGGGTTTGAGTTCATTATCAGTCTCTTCTGGTGCAACATCGCGCGTGCAAAGCGAGGGCGAGAAAATCGAGGAGCCTTTCTTCGGAGAGATTTGTCAACAAGGAGGAGTGGGTGGTGGGTGAAAGGGAACGCTGCACATGGCAAGTCTTTTGATTCCGGGCGATCATGATTTTTGGCACGGCAAAACACGGCTCGCGATTGAAGCGCGCTGTGACTCGCTAGCCACGTGCGGAGGGGAAATGTGACTGGACGCGGCGCACGCGCGACAGTAGAGGCTATTGAGGATGTGAAGTTGCGTTGGAGGTGGCTTGGAGGACAATCGAGTGGATAAAAAGCTTGGGTGTGAACTTTTCGGGTGAACCCGAGGTCGCATCGGATCCAGGCCAGTTTTAGGACAGCGTTAAGGCGTCAGCGCTAGCTGAGTGAGCTTGCTGCTAGCGCCCTTCACTTGAGACCCAGAAATGTCTAGAAATGTGGGGAAGAGAGCATGAGGTGGCAAGAGATAGCGTTTACTTGTACTCATTGACTAGAAAGAGGAAAAAGTGAGGGAGCGCTGGAAGGCGAGGTTTCGGGATGGCATGTGAGGCAAGAGAAGTAGACAAGAGCCACATCCAAACAGCTGTTGTAAACGGGCAGATGGATGTGGTAGACGTGTCAAGCGTCTAAATAGGGGCTATTATATTTGTTCGTGTTTATTTCCAACGCTCTTCCCACCACCTCGCGCTCGCGAAGAAATGTCCTACAAAACCGTCATTGGCTCCGCGCCGCCGTCCAGCGCACAAGACAACTCAAAGTACCGCTCCCAGGCACGCCAGCTCCAAGAGCTCTTTCCCTCCTGGTCAAACGATGGTACGAACCTCACTCCATTTTTGACGCGCCTCATTTTTTTTCGTCTCTAGACCTCCAGTCGCTCCTAGCAGAGGTCGCTGGCGACGTCGAGCTTGCTGCGACCAGAATCAGTGACGGTGGGCGTCTTTATTGTCTATTAAATGGTGTTCTGACGCCACATAGGCCGTGCTGAGCAGTGGGGCGCTGTCACGCGCAAAAAGGACAAGAAGGGACAGGGCCCGACGCACGTCTCCAAGGACTCGTTCTCTTCTACCAGAGGTGACTTCCGTGGCGGCAGAGGTGGCTCTCGCGGTGGACGTGGTGGTTCGACACGCGGCGGTGCTGCTCCCCGCAGTCGTGGCGCCATTCGCGGCGGCGCTGCACCCACCAATGGCCACACCCACTCAGTCCAAGTCCCCGCACAGCCGTCCCCAGTGTCCACCTGGGCAGACGCCACAGCAGACAAGGCACCCGACTCCGCCGCTGCTTGGGGAACAGACTCGGCCGATGCAGCCCCGTCGTCGTCCAACTGGGCCGAGCAGCTCGACACACCCTCGGCCACCGCTACACCCTCCTCGTGGGGCGGGACAAGCACCACCTCCACCTGGGGCGGCGACACCGACGTCAACGGATCCACCACGTCGCTGGCTGCCCCAAAGGTATCAAAGACGCCGCTGACTTCAAAAATGTCCTGGGCCCAGATTGCACGGTATGTTGTTTTTTCTCACTCTTTTGTCCATCTAAACGCAATGCAGGCCCCAAGAGAAACCAGCGCCGCCCCCTCCCGCACCCGCCCCAATCGCACCCCCTCCGACCATTTCCCCCGCCGCACCAGAACCCGAACCTCAGCAGGAAGTCGGCTGGGAGGAACCCACCACCATCCAATCCCCGACTTGGGAGGAGGAGGCGCCTGTCGCCAAGCCCTCCACATCCGCAGCAGATGTCTGGGCCTCCACCGTCAACGAGCCGCCGGAAGAGCCGAAGTCGGAGCCACAACAGATTCTCGAGCCCCAAGTCGAAGAACCTCCGGCTCCTGAACCTATCGAGGAATCCGCCGCGCCCTCGTTAGAACCCGAGCCAGCGCCACCCGCCGCTTCGCCCTCCCCGTCGCTGAAACCTGCGGGGGCCGCCCGCCCAGCAGCAACCTCGCACCGGAGTAGTGCTCGCTACAAGACAATTGACCAGCCCGTCGTCATGCCCAGCTCGTTCGGCTCCGGCATCGAAAAGGTCGGCATGCAGTTTGGAAGCCTTAGTCTTGGGGCCGACGATAACTCGTAAGTGTGCTCGATTGGTCATATTCAAAAGGCTAACGATACTGTAAAAGGTCCGAACCTGAGGCTCCTGCTCCCGAACCGCAGTCGCCTCCGACACCCCAGGTATCTGCCCAGGTGCATCACGAGCCACCGCCACCCGCTTCTGTGCCGCCTACCTCCGCGTCTCTTGGCTCGGCGCTCTTCCAAGGGCTTCCCCAGCAACAACAGGCGTCGCCGCAGGTCCCTTCGCAGCACACACTCCCGAGCTCCGTCTCGCAACCCGTCGTATCGCAGACGCCCAAGGTCGTGCCTTTGGCAGAAGCGTTGGCAGCCCAGCCTGCACCGATATCGCCTGCGATGCAGCAGGAGCTGAACCAGCTCACGCCGCAACAACAGGCGTACATGCAGCAGCACATGGCGGGCGGATACATCCCACCCCACCTCCAGCAGCAATTACAGCAACAGCAGCAGCAGGCGCAACAGCAACAACAGCTGCAACACCTCCCGCAACAGCAGTCGCACACACAACACCAGTACGCGCAACACGGGCTCCCGACGCACATCGACCCCTCCCAGCAGCAGTCGACGCCCCAGCACCAGCCCAGCGCGGGCCACTCGAGCTACTTCCGGAACGAGCCGACACCCGCCGCCTCATCGCCCTACTTCCACACGCCCACGCCGCCCGCGGGTCAGAACCAGGACACGCCCTATGGCTCGTTCGGCCAACTCGGCGGCCAGGGCCAGCACCAACAGGGTGCACACCTCTCCGGGTTCGGACAGCAGGATTATGGCCACGCGGAGAACCAGCGCGGCTTTTACGACACGTATCAGCAGTCAGCGTTTGCAAACCGGAACGTGCTCGGGCACGAGGACGTCAAGGGCCTTCCCGGCGCACAGCAGCCGCTGAACAGCGGTGCGCTGCCACCGTCGGCGGGACAGTCTCAGCAACACGGGGCGCAAAACGCGGGGCAGCAGCAGCCCCCGCCCGCCGCGGGTCCGCAGGGCCAGCAAGGCTACCCTCCGCCCGTGCCGTACCACTACTACCCGTACGCGCAGAACCAGTACTACGGCGCACCGTACAACCCGGCATACGGCGTCGCACCGCCGTTCGTGAAGTACCCGGCGATGTTCGCTGGTCCGCCGGGGCCTGGGAACGCGGGACCGGCGCCGGGCGGGCAGGGGCAGGGGAGCCTTGGGCTGAAAGGGCAGGGGCAGGCCGCGGGCCAAGGCGGTGCGTATGGGCCCGCGCAGGGCTTGTATCAGCAAGGCGGGTACGATGATTATGCTGGGCAGCAGCAGGGGCACCAGCAGCCGCAGCACGCGCTTGGCCTCGGTCAGGGCCAGGGCGGGGAATACGGAAAGCCGCTGTATGGCGGCGGCGCACAGGGCTTCATGGGGCTCGGCGCGCAGGGCGGTGGAGGCGCAGGACCGCAGGCGGGCGGAGGTGCCCGCGGAGGGTCGCCCGAGACGGCGTACAAGCCGTATGGGAAAGACGTCGGTGTCGGTGCTGCGCGCGGCGGGAACCAGCAGGGCCAGGGGCAGCAAGGACAGCAGGGACAAGGCCAAGGGCAGGGCGGGCCGCAGGGGCAGGGCTTCTACGGCGGGAACCGCTTCAGCGGCGTCAACGCGAATGTGGGCGGCGGCGGCGTTGGTGGGGCTGGGGCGGGCCCGCAGGGGAGCGCACACCACCAGCAGGGTGTCCCGCAAGGCCACCTGGGGTACTCACAAGGCCAAAACGAGTTCTATCCCTACCAGGGGCGGCAGCAACAGTACTGGCAGTGAGGCGGCGGAAACATTCTCATGGATGGAGGTCTTCATCTTAGTCTTTCTCTCATCTTTTTCTTGCTCAGTCTCGTCTCGCATACTTACTTGCTCGCTTTTCCTTTTCTACTCTCTTTTTCCAACTGTCCAATTTCTATACATCTCTCCTCGACTCAACTCTACTACACTCTCATCTCGCTCAATGTCTTTGTACGTCTTATAGCATACAATTTTGAAGCAATGC
Source organism: Mycena crocata (assembly GCA_029281795.1). Taxonomy (NCBI): domain Eukaryota; kingdom Fungi; phylum Basidiomycota; class Agaricomycetes; order Agaricales; family Mycenaceae; genus Mycena; species Mycena crocata. Next base: position 579,862 of record JARJCP010000038.1, on the reverse strand, counting down.
GGCTTTTTTATGTGCGGCACTGTCGTGCTGATCTTCGAATTCAGTGCGATAAGATGTCTGCGATTGCGTCCATCTCGACTCGCGAATCGATCCGCTGGCTGCCAGACGAACCGTCTGAGCCGACACAGACGATCGTGCTCACCGCGCTCGAGGGCGGCGTGTTCCTCGACGTGCGCTTTGAGAAGGAGAGCGGGAAGCTCGATTGGGCGTTTGCTGGCTATCGCACGTCTGGTGGGCAATTTGTTCAAGATTTGAATCCATTTCGTTTACATACACCAGAGGAACCTCATACTACGACATTCACGCACCACATCGACTCGCGCACGCTCGTAACTACATCGATCTCGTTTATTCCTCGTACAGGGCGCTGATTTGACTCACGAGGATCCGCTGGCCGTCGTCGACGTCGGGCGGAACACGCCGCTGCCGGACGGGACGATCCTCGAGGCAGGGGAGATGGTCAACCCCGAAACCGGCGCGCTGACCGGGTACGAGGAGGTGTGGCGCGACGAAGAGTTCACAACGGCGCTCTTCGTGCGGAACGTGGCGCGCTCCGTCTGGCGAGCGCGCGTCGGTGGGCAGCAGCTCGCCCTGGGACGAACAAACACAGGTGAATTCTGGGCTTGGCAGGCCAAGAAAAAGGGAGACGCGTGGGTTTGTGCGTATTCGACTATAAATTCGCACGACGGTGGGTTGGCAGCGGATGTGAATTTTTTTGCCTTCCTGCCAGAGGACTCGGACTGTCGTGAGTGGGAGACTGGACTGACAGTCGAGTGGATGGGCGAGACATGGGAGGTGTTGGTCCACAATTAAATTTAAAATATCAGACAGTTGTCAGCTGGGGCTACCTTTGTTGGAATGAGAGATGGTGGCACTTATTAGGTCCCAGAAATACCGAGTGAGGATGGACAAGCTCGGGTGTGATTCGGCCCGGAGAAACGATCGTGTGATTCGTAAAACTCGCTTTGACCGGTCCGTGTACTTCCGCCAGGTCTGTTTATCGCGACCTGTCATTGGAGAGGAATTGGGGGGAATTCTTTCTGCGTATTATTGTAGCGGTCTGAAGAACCTTCGCTGCTGTTAGTGGCGTGTAATGCGTGCGCATGGGACTCGCCATAATTGATTGAAGATCCCCTACGTATTCAAACAAATGGTGAATAAATGTCGGACTACATAGTTGACACCTCCCATCTGTAGGGTTTGACATCCGTACTGTTTCACCGAGTACGACTCAACGATTCGTGATCAGACTGGGTGTCATCCATCTGCGCCGGTGATGGAATTGACTACGCCTACCAGTGCAGTGCAAAGCTAGGCTGTAACAGGATTTAATTTAGTTTACCGCAGCTGCACTCGCATTATAAGCTGATCCCATTGGGAATTACGATATCGACGATTTATTCAAGCTACACCGATCCAGTGGACCAGCGTCGAACCTCTTTAAGAACCTGCGAATAATCCAGGAATTGGTGAGTATATCAGGTTATGTGCCGGAGGCGGAAGGCTATCCGGTACCCTCTGTGCGTTCCTGACAGCCTTCGAAACGGCCAAATTTGATGTTGATGTGCTTGCTGCAATGTTCAAATGCAAGCCTAGTATGAGACGGACGAAGTCTCGGGGAGTATTAGTTCACTATGTTTCTGAGACTACGGCTCTTGCCGAAAGTATGCGTATGTGCAGTGCAAACCTTGCAAGCAGACTACAACAGTAGAACATTTCCCTTCTCCGTGTACAACTCGGCATATTCGAGAAGGGGAAATCCCAAAGGAATCCAGAATCTTCATATGGGGAGCCTACGGATGCAAACCCGCATCTCTTCCCCGCCAAGTTATTGGTGTCGCGACGTCCAGTGGACGGCAGTCGTTAATCTGATGTGGAACGAAGGAAGGAGACGGCGCACAAGGTCTCACTCAAATCCGTTTATGGTTCGTTCAGTGTTAATCATTTGACGGACCGACGTTAGCGAGCCTGTTAGGGCATTCCACGAGGTTGCGGCCAAGTTCAGTGCTTGCTCCTCTCCTCACGGTAACGTTTACCATGTGGTTCAGGGCCCGTATCCTTTCTCCAATGCTTCTCGGCTCTATCTGGGGCTCGCGTAGACGATTGTACCTGGCCCTGGAAGCTCTCCCGAGAGAAAGAACCAAATTGTAGGCCAGTTGTTGAGAAGAACAGCGGCTTTGGACCCTTGGAACTTATTCGGGCCACCTCACAGGAAGCATCAAGTCTCTCGCGTATTAGACGAGGGAAGAACGAGGTGTTGAGTGGACAGTCACTCAGACAGTCTGTCAAGACAGTTGCAAGACTAAGACAGACTATGCCATTAGACGAGTCATGAATTCGAAGTGGCTGCGGAACTTGTCGTCAGTGAGAGTTTAACGGCACCAGAAGGATGCCTGGGCCCTGTCGTACGGTGCCGGTAGCGGTGAATGGAGGCTCACAAAAATACAGAGCAAAAGATTATATTCGGACTGTTCAGTATGGGACAGGAAGGTTACTAAAGGGGTTAGCGTGGGAATATTGATGGTTATTGACCGAAACCATCCGTCAAAGCCCTGAACAGTTACCACCAACTGAATAATGAACATCGTCTTGAACACCGTTTAACTGTTTTCTGATGAAAAGCAACCTCTTTCCTCGCCTCATCTTGGTCGTTCCTTGGTTCTGGATGCCCTATCCGGTGGGATAACTTGAAACTGTTGGCAAATGGCAGACATGGATCCCCAATTTTGCGGCGGACTTGCCTTGCGAACGTCCGGCGCGACGTCCGGCACGCGTATGTGCCCCTGGATACATAAACATCTTGGCAGCTGAGCGCATGATCTCGTCCGTATGCTTGCGGAGACGAATTTAGCTCTCTTTCAATCGAAGTCTTTACTCTTTACTTGCGCTGTGCTCTGCTGTCGTGCACGATGTTCATTCGCCGGAGATTAATTCTTCTTGTCCCCTCCGTGATGTATTCCGGCATGTTTTTAAGCGACTAAGAAGTATAAAAAGGTCAAGCGTATTCTAGGTTGACCACCCAACCATGTTCCTCAAACTTGGGGCCCTCTTTCAACGCGCACTGGCATTGGTCGTCCTCTGCGATGTTGCGTACTCTCAGTCGGCTAGGACCTATGACCCTAGTCCCTTCAATTTCATCGGCACTATCGATGAGTACGTCTTCATCGGTGCTGAGACGCACCGCGACACTCATGATCCTCTAGTATGACTCTAGAAGTCGGTGGCGACGTGTTGGCCGGTGGCTCTATCACAGTTAATGGTCTCCCGATAACTGTGCCCAAAGTCAGTGTTAATATATTTCTTCGTCTGTATTTTCACATCAGTTCCTAGAATCTTCTTGTAACTCTCCCATCTATTACGGTGTCCTGGTCAGAGTTGTTCCAAGACGGACGACCCAACCTACCATTACTGGGCTCTGTCTCCTGGGAGGCCACCGTGGGTGTTGCCTTTGTTTTGGGAGACATTGTGAGATAACCCCGGTCACCGATAGGTTTTCGGCAACGTGGTCAACGGGGAAAGGATTGCTGGTCTGGTCTATATAACCCAAGAAATAGACCAGTTCCTGCAAGGCTTCATTACTCACATCGACTACCCCACTGGCCATTTCTTTGTCGACAACATGGAGTGTGTTCTTAATGACCCGTAGGTTTCTGCATCATCATTCCTCACTTTTACTCATACTGTGTCGCGTAGATTGGGTCGGTTTGGCCATGCGTATACTAAGAACCCTCTATGGACCGTGGATGCCGACAACCCATCTGTGCGCGCTACGACGGGTTTTCCTCTTTGCATTCCACGCAACACCACCGATTCCGAGTGTCCGTTGACAAACAGGTCAGCAGGTATCACCTATACGAGATCATGATACCTACAGTTTCTTCTAGGCCGAAAGACGGGAATGGTTTTTACTTGACACGGTTGTAAGTCCAGGAGAAGTATGAACCTTACTTCAACACTGACATATTCTGTAGCACATTCCCTGATCCCGCCTTGGTTTCCCCTGGCGGCCTTGATCCTCGCATCATGGTTCCCCTCGTCGAAGGAGACTACATCACTTTCATGGGCATCAAAACTGCTGACGGTGTGACCCTCTTTCCACTTTGCCTTGACCCGGCCTGATCAGGACATCTAGGCGTTCTCGAGATTTACTCTTTAGAGGGTAATCTCGGGATTTATACCGCCCCTGGGACAAAACCGGCCTACCTTACTGTCGAGGCGGCCCAATATGGCGTTATTGACCCTAATCCAACTCTCGAGACCGGAGAAACGCGTGCTACTGCTCTGGTATTTGATTCCGTACCATAACCCGATATATCCCTTATACATTCGGCAGGCGACGGATCCGAGCACAACTATCGAGTGGTACGCCATAGATGTCGATGTCTGCACCGGCCAATCGAAGGAACGGAGTCTTCAAATCGCGCAACCCGATGGCGGTGCGCCGGTTGGGAGGACTGTTTTCCGTCTCGGGAAGGTGGACGCGTCCCCGGTCACGAGGGAAGTAGGCTTTCGCTACTCGCGGGGCACCTCTCCAGGTCCGCGCGGAATCATCGCCGGCCAATTCGTTCAACCTATTTTCGAATTCATATTCCCAGAGCTCATTTCGTTCGGAGCAGACGAAGTGCCCAATCAGTTTGACCTGTTCCCGTACCTCGCTAGGGGATCTGGGCCGTTTGAATTTGGGAATTATCTAGCCGATCCTCTTCCCACTCCGACTTTGGTTGGGCAGCTGTCTCCCTGGCCTGGAAATCTTGTTCCGGCCTCTACATCGTGCGCTCCCCCGTCGAGCTCTAGCCCTACTTCTTCCAGTGCTTCTGCTTCAGCCTCAGCTTCCTCGACATCAACTCCGCCAGGCCCAGATCGGATCACCCTCCTCTCCGCGACAGCGAAAAACCAGAAGGGTCAGTTCACTCGCTGTCAATCCTTGTCTTGTCTCTCACATTCGGCCTAGGCATGACTATGACCACAGCTACCGCTAGCACGTCCAGTCTTACTGCGCAACTCTTCATGGCGATAACAGGCAAAGACAACGTCTCCCCGCAGCCGATGATCAATCTCGGAGGAGGGCAGTTCACCCTTACCATATCCACTAAAGGCAAGCCCAGCTCCGTCACGATAACTTCCAGCGAGCTAGGCAATCCCGTAACCCAAAGTGTGTGAAGTTTGTCGGGACCAGCGCATCAATATTTCTATTCTGCCGTTCTGTAATTTATAACTATGTATTAAGTATGACCCATCCTCCGCTCTACTCTTTTTTTTCTGGGAAATTTGTTGTTGGTACTTTCCTCGTAGGAATTCATATCTACAGGCTAGGCTATCTTGTTCAATGATCAACGACAGTGTGTTCTTGTGCACAGTTGGCATATCACCGTCCATCGACGCCGACACTCACGACGTTCACGACCGTTACGACCTACCTCCCCGGCGGAGCACGCTGCGGATTATTTATTTTTCATTGCGTTCTTCAGGGACCAAGTGTCCTATATGGTGTACTCAGATTGGAAGGAAAGGACAATTTTAGTGGTCATGATCGTGTGAGGGAGGAATGACAAGAATAGTGGGAGTGAGACTGGGCGAGTCCCACTCCCATCAATTCCGATGCATCATCAGTGGGACTCGACACAAATCCGCAGTGGGGGTCGTGCTTGCGAGTGGGACTGAGTTTTGATCGAGTGGGACTCCACATCTCAGCAATCTCAACATCGATCAGATGTGACCGGAGATTGACGCGCTGTATTACCATCAGGGCGGGCGTCGGGCGTTCGGCGGGGCACCCCTATCTCGTTGCGTACTTACACTTTTTGCAATGTAGCTGCTGGTAGAGGTTCTTCCTGAATGAGAGTGATGCGGGACGGCACATACTGACGCGCCGCAGTGACACGCCGTGATATGCCGTGGCTAAGTTCATCGATACGGTTGTGTGATTCATTTTGGAATTCAACTCGCTTGCGCGGCACGGAGGACTTTTGTTGTGCTTTTAATATATCACAGCCTTACCGGTCTTGATCGAAGCTTGACCCGCGTTCCGAGTGAAGGTGAATGTTGAATTTACCACACCTCCAATCATGTATTAGTTTGATTTCCATGTGAGCATTACCGAATAACGCGTAATGCCCGGCAGGAAAAAATCTTGTCGTGAAACCAGTTCATGGATGGCGCCCTCCAAATAAATCCCTGTGTATAGTTTAGATTACTACTATTCCTCGAGAATCCGTTGACATTTCAAACGCGGTGATACCGCAAAATTGTCCTGTACGCTACATACTTCGTTCGTTTTTCGGCCATCTCAGGGGCGTTTGATGGACTCATCCCTCCATTACCTCCCGTTTGCAGACTTTCCTAGCGGGTTTTGGGGTCTCAATCCGAAACACCGTTGAACTTCGGTACCAGGGACATGGTGGTGATTTTCAGAAGTACTGAGGGCCGATCGCTATTCCTGCATTTCGAGATGGGAAATTCTGCCGATCCTACTTCAAAAATGAGTGGAGTTATAATCCCCATGCTCAAGGGAGACGCTCAACTGTTTGTGGCATTGTGGGTTTCAATCAAGAACTTCAAAATTGACATCGGAACGAGAAAATGCAACCGTGGGAATGTATTTTATCAGATGTATTCCCGCATCAATGGTCCAACAGGTAAAGCACCTTTAGGAGTGGCAGTAACTTTGAGGTAGAACAGAGCCGGTTACCCAGAGTGACCCTGCTAGATGGGCTTGAGTAGCTACAATGGATTGATGCGAGAATGTACAGAGGTTCAATGTCAAGTACTTACGGCCGCAAACGATGTACAATTGAGGCACTCCACGTAGAATGTTCAAAAGGCCGAGGGTCCGAGATTGTTTCCACTCAATTCACCCTACCCCAAAGATTACTCCTCAAAGAATGATTCGGGAAGGTAGTGGTCCAGCTTCAAGCTCAAGTCATTTATCTAAGAGCTAAGGATCAGCTGGTGAATCATTGGACAGATCCTCTGGAATCATGCAGGTCTAAACTACAACAACCTGCTAGATGCCTGGCTCCGTATCCACGGCAACTTGAGTCCAGTCAGTCAGTCAGTCAGTAACTTAGTTTTTTCAGTTAATTTTAAAATGAAGGCAAAGTGTGGCGCGAGTGCGCGATGGCATAGTGATACAGCAGGTGCGGGTGCACATATGATATCTAAATGCTTACGTTCCGCGGTGGTCTCACTGTCCGTCCGGGTCCTACAGATCCCCTTCTTCGCAACAAAAAGAGAGAGAAAACGGCTGCTCTCATCTTGCGACTCTTTAATCAGACGGATGAGACGTTGTATGTATCTGGACTCCGGCAGGATCCGCCCACTGTAATTATGTTGCTTACACAACACTGAATTATTCGCTCGGGCATCTCGGCGAGGTTCAACCTCTGTGCAGAGATGATGAGCCAATCACCGGGCTCGTGGATGTCCCTCGCAGATGTTGGTATGTGTTTATTTGTAGAATTGGAATCTAATGTGCTCCGAAAACTTGCCACTGAGTCTTGGCCCTTGACATCAAGGAAACACCCCAATATTGAGGATTTGCCGTAAAGAAGCAGATCAATTGACTATTTCTACATACGATATAGGTTGACCTGGATGAAAGGATGCAATTAAAGTTGAACTTCAGCCACATGCTACAGATGCCCAGTCAGTGAACATGTGTATTCCGGCGCAGAATGCAAATCACGGGAGATACAAGTGGAGTACTATACCGCGCATACTGTAACTGAAACCGAAATTGACTTACGTTCAACCGCACCGTGCCACAGTTGAAAGCAAGGTTTACGCGCACAGCGGGTACAGTTCAGAGGTTGACCAAAACCTCGTTGATGGGCGCATCAGAAGCGCATCATTCTGTCACAGCACGCTTGTTCGCCGCTGGCAGCCGAGTCCCACTCCGTCGCTTCTCGCAAGGCGACAAAGTGGGACTCAAGTACTTATGTGGGAGTGGGAGTCATTGAGCGAGTCCCACTCCCACTACTCTCGTATATACTCCGTGTGAGGACACGCAAGATTTGACATGACCTGATTGGATTTGAGCATTTCGGTGGGCAAGCCACTTATAATGACGGTGACACGATTCTACATTATCTCGTCCGTCCGGGTACTTGGTCAGTCTGACTCTAAAACGAGCCGTCTGTGGAATATCAGGCGGAAACCCAGAATTACTACTCTCGGACGAAAGCGTAGTGTTGTTGTGATGCATTTGGTTACTCTGACGCTCAATAGCTAGCCGCACGCCAACTTCCACAGTACTTCTTTTGTCAGACACAGGGCCAAATTTTAGAACTTGATGTTACACAAGTTGAGTCATGCTGCTAATGTGTATACATTGCTCTACAAATGGATGTGCGAGAAGAACGAGTTTGCTGTTGTACGGTCCATCGAATCACTAAAAAGTTACTTGCGCTCGGGTGCCCATGGCTCAGGGGTGAAATAGCTGGTCACTTCCCAGCCACCTTTCTTCGACCCCAGCGTCACGTAGGTGATGATCCCACTGCGCGCGTCCAACTTGCGGTGGTTGCTGTGTATTCAGGAAGATAAATGAGCGTCTGTCGCATATCGGCGGCCGAGCCCAAGAAGAAATCACTTACAAAGACTTCGCAACTTCCCGCGCAACCCAGCCCTCCCCACGCTCTCCGCCTTCGGGACCCTCCACCCCAATTTCGTTGTAGAAGTTCTCGACGGCGGTGCAGATCGCAAGATCGTTTTCGCAATAGGTGCTAAAACGGAGTGTGGTGTGGTTAGTTCATTTTTCGGTGCTCCAGAGTAACTCGCGACTGACCGAACAGGCAAGTAGATCTTGGGGTAGATGTTACTGTCCCCGGAGTAAAGCTCGTAATAGAACAGGAGCCCGATGGCAGGTTGTATGGGACGGTCGTCCGTTGACGTGGGCACAGGAGTGGAGGCAATCTGGATGTCGACGTTCATGGCAGAGGTGGCTTTGGGGAACAGATGATTCCAGAGGAGTTCCATCTTTTGAACAGCTTCGGAGACGTTCGGGCGGCTGTTAAGCGCTCCGTTCAGGGTGAATCCCTGTTTAGCTTCAGACCAGGAGGTGCCTTCGTGTCGGTGCAGGTAAATCTGAAGAGCAGTCAGCGACAACACAATGAGAAATGGGTCTCGATCGCACCTTCAGGCGGTTAACATCAGGTTGCACACAGTCCATGGCGGCTATTCCGGCGTATGGACGACGAGCAGGCTCGATTCCCTCGATATACGTGCTCAGCGGCTGGAACGGTTCGCCCAGAGTGGGGTGAAGTTGAGTGACCAGTTCGCCGAGGGGTCTGCCGGCGTCAACGGCGACCTGCATCTGGTTGGCGGGCTCGCAGAAGGCAGTGACGTAGTACGCCTTGAGAGTGATGATACCAGACGGATGGAAGTCGAACCCTGGCCATCCTTCAGTATAAACACGGTATGGCCATGCACTACAACAAACTTACCGACAAAGAATCGGCTTTTCTTTGGAGCTTCATCTCCCTTGTCCTCAGCAAACAGGTAATCCTCAGTCTTCTTGGGCCAAACCAGGCCCTGATCGTGGCATTTAACGACGCCCAGTCCCCCCTCTGCAGAGGTCAGGTAGGCCAGTACCAAGGCTCCCTTGTACAGAACGCCAGTTTCGGGATGCCTACGTTCAGAGTCAGGCTTCGCACAATTTGAAATTCGTTCGCAACTCTTACCGAGGCTCGATACAGAAACGAATCTGGCGGTTGACCTCGCCTGCGCGGGGTTTCGAGCGGTTGGGGATGACCCAGCTCATCTCGACGGGGCCGCCTTCGGAGGTCATGATTGTACCGGGACCGGTCGTCTTGTCAGGAGGACCCATAAAGCCGAGTACTCTGGCGTGGACGAAGGTAAGGAGGCGCGCCTGGACCTCGACGGTGAAGGACGCAGTCTCCATCATAGAAGCGAACGATTTGCCAAGGCTGCTCCAGTAGAATGCTGCTGACGCCTCCAGCGGTGGTAACACCTAGTTTTTGCTCAGTGTCTTGATCACTGATGCACGAAATTATTTAGTCCTCACTTCAGTCAGAATGTCAAATACCGAGCCGCCGGCTTTGCTTTCGCGGAGGACCTTTTCGCCAAGCAGGCCTGCAGCGACCTGCCTGACCACTGCGGGCACCGGGGTACCATCGGCAACGGCGACGAACTCCTTTTTCTCTACACCCTGGGCTATAGGACAAAGTAAATGAGAATGATTCCTGCGAAGGAATACGTTCCAAACTGACGGAAGTAGGATTTGTTCTGTACAAGATTCTGCATTGTTGGAAAGGGAAAGGTAGATGACAAGCTCTATATGGCTCCGCTACATTATCGATTAGGATTATCAGCGGTGGTTTCATAATTGAACTGGGTCACCAAGAAACCGAACCGGTTGCATCGGTTTCACCCTTTTGGGCGCCATCACCTTTTGATGATACATCACTTTTCGATGATCTCGTTTCCAACTCCGTCTATCCGACTCTACGCTAGGCACGGCCGTAACGACCCTTACGTTTGCAAACATGTCCAGATGCGACGAGATCGTTTTTGCAATTATTTTCAAGTTCAACCCGGCAAGGCGGGACACCAACTCTTTCTTTCCTAGCCCGTCATGGAGAAACGCGATTTTAAAGTCCTCATCGCTGGCGGCAGCATTGCCGGTCTCGTTCTCGCCAACATGCTCGAGCAGCTAGGCATCGACTTCTTGGTCCTCGAAGGATACCCAGAAATTGCGCCCCAAGTCGGCGCAAGCATCGGTTTCTTCCCCAACGGGTGTCGTATACTCGACCAGATTGGCTGTTATGACGGCGTCCGAGGAAAACTCGACGAGGAGCTCATGGAGCTCTTCTACAACTCCGCCGAGGGAATACCACTCAGTCTCATCAAGTTCGCTGGCCAACACTTTGTCGAACGGCCAGTCGCAATTCAGTGCACGAATACTGTTGGTCTGACCCATTACATAGCCATGGTTATGGAATCATATTCATAGACCGTCAAATGGCCATCGAGGTTTTCTACGAGAACCTGAAAGAAAAGTCCAAGGTCCTCGTTAACAAGCGCGTGGCCACCGTGACGCCTATTGCGAATGGTGTTCAGGTCACGACAGAGGATGGTTCGACGTACTCTGGCGATATTCTCGTGGGCGCGGATGGTGTCCATAGCACAATTAGAAAGGAGATGTGGCGTCTTGGCGATGAGCTCTCTCCGGGGCGCTTCCCTCAGTCTGACCGAACGGGTGAGTGCTTGATTTCCTCCCTCGTTTGACGAAGCTGGACTGATTCTCTCAAGATGTTACCTGCGACTATTTCTGCATGTTCGGCATCTCGCAAAATGTCATTGGCATCAACAATGCCTCGACACAAACCGTCCTTGGCAAGAACAACAGCTACCTTGTCTGTGATGGCCCAGGGAATCGTATTTACTGGTTCCTGTTCGTCAAGAACGAGCGGACGCTGCGCGGCATGGACAACGAAATTCCCCGTACCTTTACGGAGGAGGACAAAAAGGCACTCGCCCAGAAGCACTGGAACGACCCCATCACTCCAATCGTCAAGTTTGGAGATCTCTACCAGAAGCATACCTCAGCCGTCTTGACAGCTATTCCGGAGTTTGTCGCCACAGAGTGGCACTTCGGAAGGACGATCATAACCGGCGACGCTGTACACAAGGTAGACGCTTCTTTTCTTTTTCAATTTGTTCCACACCTGACCGGTTATAGTTCAATCCCATCTCAGGCCAAGGCGGCAACAACGCAATCGAGACTGCGGCCGCTCTCTCCACCGAAATTCTCAACATGCTGAATGCGCTGCCGGACAACCAGAGTCCTTCTGATGCGGACGTCACTGCTGCCTTTCAACGAACCCAAAAGTCTCGCCGTTCCATGGCGTCTACGGCGGTCGATATCTCGCACCTACAACAAACCATTTTTGCACGCGAGACACCTGTGTTGGCGTTCCTCGCACGCGTTATTCCCTTCTTGGGCGCGGAAGGGACGTTCGAGAAGTTCTCCGATGCGGCCCTTCCAGCAAGGCGCCTGCCTATGCTGCCGATGCCAAAACGACCTCGTTTCGAACCGTACCACGACGAACTACCATCCAAGCCATTGGGTGGTGGTCCGTTCTCTTTACTGCTTGCTCTCGGTATTTTTGGCAGCCTGTTTTATGTTGCTGTCAAAGGCGAACAGACACCGTTCTTTGGTGAGCGCAATCTCTATACAATACATGGCATACATCATTCTGAGCCCATAATTCTGGCAGCCTCCGGCCTCGATCTGCAATCCCTTTTCATCTTCCCGATTCTCTTCATTTGGACGCTTGAGGGTTATCGCAATGCCAATCCATATACATTCGTTTGTTTGTGAGTGCAGCATTCCGCTGCAGCGTCGACCAGCGCTAACGGCTTTCCAACCAGGCCCGTCGTCTTTGGCATCGCTTACCAACTAGTCGGCATTGGCAGCGTTGCCCCCCTTTACTTCTTGCTCAGTGTCATTACCACCTCCCGCGTCATCTATACCCGTGCAGTTGGTCGCCCCGTCCCTGTTGCCGTCTCCCATGCGATCCTCCCCGCGGTCATCCTTGGCTACGTCGTCCCTGCGGCTCTCCTCCCCGCCGACGCCATCGCCGCAACTCCCTACCTGCGCGCCGCCTCCCCCGTTTCGGTGGCCGTTCTTACCTACGCCGGGAAGCGCCTTCTGGAGCTTCCCAATCCCGCGGATCCTTTTGATCTGTATAAGAACAAGGATGTGGGGCCAGTCCGCAGAGGACTGGCAGTCTCCTTCTTGGTTTCCACCATCGCGTATGTAACCTCGGACGCATTCTTTAAGGGCGACTTTTCGACGCTCCCGGAGCGCCTGTCTAACCTCATCCCGACGTCTATGGACGACGTGCAGCTGCTCAAAAACGACGACTTTGCCTTGTTTGGCCTGGCGACGGCGCTCTGGTCACTGTATAGCGTGTATGAGCTTAGAAGGAACGGATGGGCTACAACTAAGCAGGTTGTGGTGGCGGCGCTGGCGGTGGTTGTTGGGCAGGTGCTCGTTGGGCCTGTGGCGGTTTACTCTGGGTTATGGTTCTGGAGAGAGGGCGTGTTGTCGCAGAAGGCTGATACCCAGGGAAGAAAAGACTGAGTCGACCATAGAGGCTAGAATCTACTAACTTACTTCTTCCCCACACATTATCTGAATGATAATCATTCTTGTCCACATCTTGTGTCTGGAAGCGACATGGCAAAATATGTACCGTGATACTCGTCGCCCAGCCGCATGCGCTCGCTCATTCGCGACCCTGTTCGCCCATGGGCGGCGGGGACAAGCAGGACAAGCGGATATTGATTCTTCGACTCTTCCAGAATCCATTTTCCCACCTTGATCCGCACAATCCACTCTTCTTCTTTTCTGCAGCAAGAGTCGGACTGATGTCATGGCTGCAAGACGGATGGACAAGGATTTATTCTGCCTCTGGGAGCTGGCTCAGACCTTTGTAATCTTCCACCGATCTCGCTGCATCGCCCTTGAAGCCTACTCCACCGCTCTGAGCGGAAGATGACCGACTTGTGACCGACCCTCGCATCAGCAAATGGGTTCAAAAGGCCAATGACTCCAAAGACTCCAAACCTTGCACGGTGGCTTCTGGCGGGCGGCGCCGGAGACGGTTTCGTGCCGAGATTCTGGAATGAACGGTCGACCCCAACGGTCCTAACCCTAATCGCGATACTGGGGCTTAAGCGCTCAAGTTTTTGCGCTCTTTTTCGCTGACTTTGGCCTATTTCCGAATTCGGTATCTCAGCGGCGTTCTGCCGTGGCGCGGTCACGGGGCCACAATTTCGCTTCCCCCAAAGCGCGCCGCTGCCTCCAAGCTGTCGGTGTTGATACTTACGGTGTGTCTGCGAACACATTGTCCTTCAACATGCATACATTTATCCCCCTCTCACCGACGTGAGATATTTTTTCGATATGCGTTGAGTCACGGTTGCTCTTCTCATCTATTTCCATTTCCACCGTTCTTCCTTTCCATTTCTCTCTACACATTCACGTTAACATCCTCCGTTCTTCTCCGAGCGACGCGTCAATGCCAATGCAGCTCCTCTTCTCTATCTATGGCCTATTTTCGCCCAAGCGAAGTGCACATCTGTGCGGTGGATGTTTTCTCCCAATAGTACGGGCGACGGCAGTGCACAACTTCCTCGTCGACCAGCCGCTGAATTTACTCACATGTTGGGGCTCGTATAACGATCGCTTGGAACTGCTGGGGAAAACCATGGATTGACATTCTTACTAAATACAAAAATTTATGCACACCCCAGCCCCTCTTGCACGACATGCACATCCGTAAAAGCCGCGAACCAGTTGAAGACGGCTTGAATGTTTATTACAGGTTAGAACTTCAGTGTAGTACGTAAGTTCTACAAAATTTTCTGTGAAACCCAAGTGCTATAGACCCAAGTTAGACTAGATTCAATATCATCAACGGATGCAAATCATTGCTGCTCTCCTCTACTTCTCCTCCAGTCTCCTCCTCTGAGTTGTCCGCTCTAACACGGAAATGACTCTATGGAGATCAATAGGATGCCGAAATCGTTTGCGGGCACTGACTGCTAGAGTTTGACCAGCTCGAGACCGATCGAGCTAGTACGCCGCGCCGCGCCTGGCTGATTTTGAAAATTCACCATTTCAACAGTGGTTGCGGAGTGATGGGTTGGAAGAGGCACACCCCGGCACACCCACTCACGGAATCGCAATCTTGCCCACCTTCTCCCACGCAATGAACCACTGCCGTGAATCGGTGGTTCGTTTGCGTGTCAACCGTGATGACCTCGCTGTGCTGCGCTGTGTTCCGAACACATTTCGAGTTTCACAGACTCCGAGTCTTTCGTTAACAATAACCCATTTGTAGTCAATTAGCACACTGGTAACGAAACCAAAACGAAACGAGCTGGGTTGAATTTTCTACTTGTCCGGGCGATCATTGATGGTAGTGATAGCTGGCCCGATTGAGTTTGCAAGGAATGATCCACGGAGAACGGAATGCCGATTTTTTTTTCGCATGGTTGGAGTGGTCAAGTTCGCATAGAACTGTAGAGTAAGAATACCCTCGCATAAAGACTGGTTCTGGACAAGCTCTGGAAGGCTCTGGACCCTAACTGATATACGATTGATGGCATCTGGATCAATGATGTAAAAACCCGATACAATCTCGATCGACTTTGCCGCTATGAAACATTTAATAAATCCGTTGCAGCGAAACTCTCTTGAGTTCTTCCATCTTCATATAGTTTCCGGTCGCTCCCCTCACCAGCGATGGATCAATTCTTAACTGAGGAGAGAAATTTGGTTGTGCTCGGCGGCGTGGTATGTAGAGTCGTACATCATTCCTCTGTTCAAACTGACGCCGTTGTCTGTAGTTCACCCACCTCGTTTTCAACCGCTTCAACCCGCATCGGCCGTCTATTTGGCTGGTGCTCTTCCTGGCCGCACCAATTTCCATTGTCTATGGCCTTGGATTATCTTATGGCGCGCTCCCCCTACTAGTGCTCAAGAACATCGCTGTTCTTACACTCTCTGTCGTTCTCTATCGTATCTCACCATTACATCCGCTCTCCCACGTCCCCGGACCACTCCTCTGCAAAATCTCGAACTTGACCATGGCTTACCATGGTCTAAGCGGAAAGCGCAACGTCCTCGTTGAGAAGCTCCACAAACGCTATGGTAAAATTGTTAGAATAGGTACTTGCCCATTATTCCCTTTAGGAGCCTATGAACCGTCTTTCCAGGATCCGACCAGGTGTCTTTCGCCGACGCAGAGGCGGCCAAAGTGTGCATGGGTTCGAAGGGCCTACCTCGCTCTGTCGGTACGTCAGCGAAGTCGCAGAATTCAAAACATTATGTTTATTCTGTCGCTTTCAGGCTACGCAACTGCGGAGCAGCTCCACACGCCTGGAAGTATCATGACTTCAATGGCGGCCTTTTACCCTAAGCCTCTCGAAGTTCACGCTGAACGCCGCAACCGCTGGGCGTTGGGCTTCACTTCGAAGGCTCTCAGGGAGACCGACGAGTTTTTACTTCCCCGCGTCGACCGATTACTTAGGAAAGTGGGTGAGCAGGAGGGTGTGCTCGACTTGGGTAAATGGTTCGGCTACTTCACGTGAGTATTGAATCATACGTATCTTGTTCTTTGTATTGACCACCCACTTCTTTCAAAGATTCGACTTCATGGGAGACTTGTTGTGAGTCCCTAGATGAAAGTTTACCGCTTGATCTCATTCCATAAACAGCTTTTGCGGAGGGTTTGACATGCTCAACGACCAGGATAAGGAGGGCTTCTGGACCATCATCGAGAAGTTTGCGCCGTGCGTCGACTCGAATGAGCTTCTGAAAATCACTCACTGGTCTATTTCCAGTGTCATCGCCTCTCTTTACTACGTTCCTTGGCTTACCCCCATCCTGTTGTCCCTTCCGGGCGCAGATGATGCTCCCATTAACAAATTTGTCCGCTTTGCTAAAAAGTGCGTGGACAAACGGTTGGCGCAAGGCTACAAGACCAAAGATGTGTTTTACTATATTGTTTGTGCAATCCATCTATTGTTCCCTGATAATTTTCTGATTACTTCTTCAGGCGGGAGAGCACATTGACGACGAGAAAAAGCCCAAAGTGTCTCGGGAAATTATCGAAAACGACGTTCAGACGGGTATTGTCGGTGGCTCTGACACGACTGCCAGCGCGATGTCGAACACCATCTTCGCACTTCTTATGAGTCCCGAGAAGATGTTGAAGCTCCGGGCTGAGGTCGATGTTGCGTTTGCTAACGGCGCTGACCAAAATGATTCTGAGAAATTGGCCAAACTACCCTATCTCACAGCGTGCATGTAGGCTTTTCATTTCTTCGCGCAGAGAATGTGTCTCAAGTCAGCAACAGAAACGAGACTCTCCGCGTCTACCCCCCGGTGCAAACTCGTATCTCTCGTGGCGTGCCTAGCGGTCACCCAGGTGTGCATGCTGCAGGAGTGTGAGTCGTCCCCCCAACAATCTTGTCCTCGCCCATTTAATTCAAATCCGTTCCCAGTTTCCTCCCCGAGAACACGTCCATTGACTTCCCGCCCCGTGTCATCCACCGCGATCCCGAATATTTCTCTCCTAAATCTGACCAATATTGGCCCGAGCGATGGCTCGCAGATGCCGAACAAACCATGGGCCCGCAATACGTCCACAACACCGAAGCGTTCATTCCCTTCTCTGTCGGACCCGCCAATTGCGTCGGGAGGAATCTGGCCATGCGTGAGATGCGGCTCGTCCTCTCCCAGCTCATCTACCGGTACGATATTAAGGCAGCGAACGAGAACAAGGAGGAGTTTGCACGGAAATGGCTTGCTGGGCTCGAGGATCACCAGATTTTGCTCAAGGGACCTCTCGAGGTAGTTCTCACCCCTCGGTCTCACTAGAGTTGTCCATTTCCCCCTTGCCAATAATAGTCCGTAGAACGTCCATCTCAAGTAGCCTAAAGTTATCTATTTTATTGAACAAGTCTTACTTAACTATCCAGAACGAGAGAGAACGAGTAAATTCCTGCTCTACTGTAACATACTGTGCCGCAACTTGTCGGCTTTCCCCGCCTTTAATAGATAGGAGGAACCAAAGGAGGATCGTTGCGGCCGCACACAGCTTCTTCATCTTGTCCCGAACCACAACCATCGTCAGAATTTTCAATCGTTCGCACCCATTGCAGAAACTCACTCTCTTCATAGCGCAAATGGCTCCCACCATCACCAGCAGCAAAGACCTCATCGCCCATTACAACGGCTACTTGGCCATTATCGGGTCCGCTGCCACCACCGCTGCCGATCTCTCACCTTACTTCGCACCCACGATCCTGGTCGACGACAAGACCGTCACCGTCGAGGAGTTCCGCGCCATCGTGCCGCCAGACACCAAGATCACCGCAGAGTTCTTCGTTGCGGATGTGGAGGCCAGAACTCTCGCTGTGCGCGTCCGTATCAACGTAGAAGCGATGGGCTTAAAAATGCTGGAGCATGTCTTCTACGAGTTCGACAGCGAATGGAGGATCAACAAGTGCATTAGGCTGTACGCCGTCCAGGGCCAGGAGATTCCTGACGTTGGGAAATAGATACATGCATGTATGTACCTGCGCTTAGCTTGTATCGCGCTCCTGAATATCCTCGTCGAGTTAAATAGAAAATAATTGTTGTAGCAGATGATAAGCGCCGTGATAA
Source organism: Mycena crocata (assembly GCA_029281795.1). NCBI lineage: Eukaryota > Fungi > Basidiomycota > Agaricomycetes > Agaricales > Mycenaceae > Mycena > Mycena crocata. The sequence goes on along the minus strand of JARJCP010000038.1, from coordinate 561,660 downwards.
GCGCCCAGGCCCCAACATTCTGTATTGCCGACCGAATGTCTTTCCTTCTAATGACCTCAAGTTCCTGTCCACCGTTTCATCTCTGCTGTTGAATCATCGTCAGGTGAATGGACGCAACTTCAATTCGTGTCAGTTCCCGACAGCAGAGACGTAGGTAAGTAGGTATTGAGTAGGTATATTTCGTCGTCCCGTTGAGGGACAGGCGGTTTCCGTACTACACACATATTCCCATACGTATACTGCGGATATGGCAGTGGATAGAGTAGGGATACACCTTTGAGCCTTCTTGTACTTGAGCCTCCTCCCGTCTCTAAAACCGGTCTTCGCTTCTTTATTACGTGGACTGAAAGAGGTGGCTCTTTGAGAAGTCAGGCCAGAACTCACATAAGATATGGAAAGTGAAAAACTGCGGTGAAGTGCTTGAGAGGGGAGGCCGATCCCATTTTGAAGTGCGGAGTGGAACTACCAGCACTCTGTCAGCCCCACGACATCGACTTGGAAAGGAAGAAGGTTCCGATTTCCGATACTCAGCATGTATGCGGGGTCCTTGAGGCGGTGGAACTATCGCCATACCTTAGAGGTCAGTAAGAGAAGGAAATAGTACGCTCTGTTTCAGAATTGGCTTGGCTGGGCAGCATGATTGACACACGATAAGCAAGCACTGAACAGCTCACAATCGAGTCCTGCATATGGCCTGAGTCATTTACACTGTTACATTGTGCGCAAGCCGACTCAGCGTAAAGCTTAATACCGTGCCACAACGACGTATTGCTGAAAAGAGAATGACTTCTTTCTGTAGCACAGTGATTGGCTGCGCTTCACGCGTAGAAGTCGCGTCAACCTACGATCATGAGTGTTGATCTCGACGATTTTCTGTGGTGCGGTTTAGTTGCTTCGGAAATTGCAGCGACTTCAATTTGCGACGAACCGTACCCGATTGGTGCCACGGCGCCACGCGAAATTTACGATGACTTTCCTAGGCCACGGACCGATGGGTGGGGGCCATCGAAAGGCAGGAAAGTGAGCCATCGTTCGCAGTGTCTCATTGTATCCCGAATGGAATAGCTATGGGTGAGATATATATGAGGCTCGTTCAGACGTGGCGCATTGCGAAAAGTATGGGCAGGACAATTTTGTGTGTTCGCAATGGGAAGCAAATGGTTTGTGCGCACCGCAGATGAGGACAATGAACACAATCCCAGAAGCACTCGGCCAAGGAGAACCTCAACAACCCGAGATCGCGGTGGATGAAGGTTGTGGATTCTAAGTTCGGCGGCCCTCAAAGACGACCCCGCCTACCACTCGATGACAAGGGCAGTAGCTTCACGCCATTCCCACGTCGCTGCAGGGCGGCGGGGTGAACCCGGTTGCAGATAATGTGGCTCTGTACTGTCTTCACGCTTGGATAAAGTTTGAATAAAGTCGACTTCATTGGGGGAGGCTGGTAGCATTTGCCTTTTCCATATAGACTGCGAATCGGAAGCCAAGCCGACGGCCTGCAATTGCAGATCCATGCATTTGCTCCGCCATGAAGCTTCGCGAGGAAGTGGGAGGCAAGAAAGATGGTGGAGTGATTCAAAAGTTAAAACTGAGACTCCTGGATCTGACAAAAACGCGACGCGCCCACGTGACAGTAAACATCTGTACCTACTCTGGCTCAAGACACCACTGGAAACTGACAAGAGGCTTGAAGAGCACTCCAAGATAAATCTCCAAATGACTATATATCATCATTGATCGTAATACCTCTTAAAAATACTTTGTATGATAAATCTAACGAGGGCTGATGTCCTAGGCGGCAGCAGCCTTTTCCTTCTTCAAGCGGATCTCCTCAGCCTCCTCGGAAGCCCGGAACACCTCAGCACTATAGTATCCGGTGACATCCCACCCCTTCGGCTTGATACCGAACGAGAACCCTGTCTGTGTGCCGGTGCGGGTCGACAGGTCGCGGTGGGGGCTGTAAAACCGCACGTAAGGAGTATTTTCGAATTGAGAAGAGCGAGAGGCTTACTGAGCGCGAGCAATGTCGCTGGGGAACCAGCCGGGCTCTCCGGGCTTTCCAAGCTCGGTGAGGAAGCCCTCGACGCTTTGCGCAGTGACCAGGTCGTTCTTGCCGAAGAAGTCCATAAGGAAGTAAATCTGTTCTCTGTGTTAGTGTGTGGCAGTCAATGCGTCGAGAGGAACGGACCTTGGAGAAAGGCTGAGGGTGGCCAACGATGAACTCGTAGTAATAGAGGAGGCCAGCGTCGTGGCGACCGGGCTGCTCCTCGTCGTAGGCTTCGGGAACATCGTCGATGACATGCTGGGACACCAACTCAGTGTTCTCGTCGGTGGCGTAAGGGAAGAGGTGCTTGAAGAGTTTCTTCAAGTCGGTCATAGCGTTTTCGTAAACGGGGCCCTTGAGCTTGCCGCCGAGGGTCATGTTCCGCTCAATCTCCTTGAGAGTGTGTTTTGGGGTCCAGAGGTACAGCTATGTGAACAAACTGAGTGACAATTAATCAGTGTGAACGAAAAAAACAAACCTTGAGGCGGTTCTTCTCAAGGACGCAAAGATCACAAGCCATCATGGCGAACAACAGCCCAGCGTCCTTGCCATCACCGTTGAGATACTCGATCAGCATGTTCAAGGGCTCAAGCAATGGCGGGTGGAGCTCCTTGACGAGGGACTGGAAGGGAGTCAAATCCGACGTAAGACGGTTGGTCGCCGACTTGAAGTCGTGTTCGACATTTGGGTCTGGGGCAGGAGGCATGTAGTAGTGCTTCAGCGTAATGGAACCCGACGGCTCCATGTCGAAGCCTAGGAGGGCAATGAGGGCGCGGAAGAAAAACGCGGCCAAGGGACTTACCGACGAAGTAGGTGCAGCCAGGCACGACCTGCTCGGTCGTCTGGAGGTTGGGGAACAGCCACTTCTCCATAACATCCTTCCACTGCTTGCCTCCCTTCTGGCTGACGAGACCCATACCGCCCTCCTCCGACCACAGCCAGTCGGTGGTTGCTCCACCAGCAAGACGCGTTCGCAGGTCGGGGTGGAAGGGGTCAATACCGAAGCGAATCTTCCTGTTGCAGGGACCCTTTGGGTCGGTCTTGGGGGGAACAACCCAGGAGAACTCAATGCACGACCCGTCACGCGTGAACTCGGAGAGCTGCTCCTTAGTCGTGCCTTTGACGGTAGGTCCGTTGATTCCACCAAGGCGGGCCCACCAGAAGATCAAGTGCGAAGTTTGAGCATGGAGGGGGTATTTGGCGGTGGCAAGCATGGAAGCCAAGATCCTGGCCGCTTTTTCCCAGTAGAATTTGGATTGTTCAGAGAGAACAGGCAGGATCTGCAAATTCGATAGTCAGACTTTTGGTTCAAAAGGCTTCAAGGCGACGAACTTCGGTGAGGAGACGATATACTTCAAAACCGTCGGCATCCCCGGAGGCGACGACGCCCTCGCGCAGCTTATAGCTGTCGCCTAGAAGCTGCTTGGCAACAGAGTAGACAGTTTCTTCAATGCTCGCAGTTTCCGGAGGAGGTGTGATCTTTCCAGCGACGGGAACTTGGGCTACAAAAAATGTTCAGCGAGAGAATTGGCGAGAGAATTGGAGGCTCACCGAAGTACCGCTTGTCGGCCCAGAGGGCTTTGTGGTCGATGATGTGAGAGGACATTGGATGTATGCAAGGTTAAGTCGTCGCGATGTCTTTTGTTGGGTTGTTATATCTTCATCCCTGGATTCTTACAATAGTAATTAGTCCGATCCCATGTATCACGATCACTCGTTTGTTTCGGGCGGCCGCACAGTATCCGAACACTTGGCGACCCAAACCGAACGCCAGGCACTGAAACCAGTTTGGATTTATGTAACTGACAAAAAGACAACTGAAAGGAGTCTATGCGACGGCCGAATTACAACTTCGCAATAGGGATAGAATCCTCCTGTTACCGACAGTTGTGAAGAGCGGAATGTGTGAAGCCAAGAAAGACACTTTGCGAGGTCAATTGGCTGCAGCCCATTCAAGTCGAAGACGAGTTCCAAGTTTCACCGCAAGCGATGGCGACGTACATCCCCATGTAGGGTGTGACAAGATTCTGTTTGACGCGCCGAACACGGACGGCTGCGGTCGGAGGTCCGTAATCTAATCTACCCCATCAATCGAACCAATGGAGACTATAATAATAATTTCGACCGGCTATACGTTCTCTTTCCCTCAACATGTCTTCAGATGCATCACCCTACGCTCTAGTTGTAAGCTCGGTTCCATTTTCCTGCGTGGTATGTTTGCTTATACGCGTAGTCCACCGAAGCAGAATGGGAGAGGTACGATGCAATGCTCCTTGTTTCAATTCAGGTGCTACAAGGTGATGTTTTAGGCTCGACGCTCAGCACAATGGAATTGCTGCTTTCTTGGGCAATAAGTTATCGCCCACCGACCTCGGGAAACCACGCAAGATCCTGGAAATCGGGTACGAGTTCTTGTGAATCTCGCCAAATCGTTCCAGTTAACCTTTGCGTGTAGCTCGGGGTCGGGAGCATGGTGAGCATTGGCGTCGCTTTACAAAGCATCTCTGGCATTTAATGCTTGGTGGTTAGGGCCATCCAGGCCGCGAAGCAGTTCCCCGATGCCGATGTCCTCGCCGTCGACATGTCCCCGCTCCCTGCCAGGTAATAATCGCTCACGCGTCCATAAAGTCATCAGCCCGCTCACGATCCATGTCTCCAGGCCCTTGCCTTCCAACGTTACCTTCCAAAAGCTCAACATCTTGGAACCCTTCCCGTTCGCACCTGGAAGTTTCGACATTGTCCACATCCGCTTCGTGCTCTGTCACGTAGGGCCTTCTCCGCCGTTCCAATACGCCCAACTGATCTTTCTAGCTCCCGCATGGACACACCGTGGTTCCCCGCATCATAGATCTCGTCGCTCCGGGAGGCTGGCTGCTGGTCGACGACATCGACTTCCTCCATGCCTTCGAAGGTCTGGGAAAGGCGCCGGGCGTGGAACGCGGTTTCACTGGCCTGATCAAATCGATGGAATCGCACGATGGCGACCCACACTTTGGCAAGACCGTCAAGTCTCTTCTCGAAAGCTCGAATGCACTGAGCGAGGTGAACGTTCGGAAGGTGGACCTACCCCTCAACCCACCCCCTCAAGGCAAGTCACCCTTTGTGGTGGCCTGACAGTTAGATTGACAGTTATCATGGCAGATCCTGCATTGGCCGCTCTCAGCCGGACCATGAGACAGGCCTTTATGCGGGCCGTGGGCGCGGAAAAACTCAGCGCCGATGCAGTCTCATCCGGTGGACTGACGAGAGAGGTCCAGCAGGCGTTCCTCGACGAGATGGGCGGCGATGCGCTGGACTGGTCCTATGCGGTCGAACTGTATTTCGCCTGGGCGCAGAAGCGTCTCTGAGCTGGCGTATTCGTGTCTATTAGAGTTAGATTAGTGAAAAATGGCATATTATAGTTTACATATATTGTCAATCACATGCACCGCAAACAACTTGCAAACAGCGCCTTTCGTCATCCTCTTCCGCCTTGCCTCTGATAGCGAGACACTCCCTCAAGTACGCACTCGGCACGTCAATGATTCCGCAATTCCTTCGCAGCGACTTTCAAAATGTAAAAGGAACATTCAATAGTGCAACTTCCATTAATCTGAATCTACTTCGACCAGTCGTCTACAACAGGTCCTCTAAGTGTTAACTAAATACAATTAATCGTTCATCCATCGTCATACAACGACGAGGTATCAAGCAGCAAAAAGGCCGACGACAACTCCTTGCATTTTCCCATCCCGAATAGCCTGCGTTCACTCGTGAGTCCATGCATCAAACCAAAAGAAATCGAGACGAGCACACACCTCATGGATCAAGGAGACGTTTTGACCGACCGTCACATCCTGGACGCCCAATCCTTCCTTGAAGACGTTCAGGTTTTCAGTCCCATGCATCCTGATACCCAACGTAACGCGAATGAACTCGTATATGGGTCGTGTCCGCCCCAGCCACGCACTCGCCGGCGCAGGGCCACGACCTCCCAGCAGGTACTCCTCGCGCAGCGCGACAAGCTTCCCCGCGGCGCGCGCCGCCACCGTCTCGCGGAACTTCGGCAGCGCACTCAGGGCGGCGACAGACATCGCTAGGTCGGACGTCTGGTTGGCCATGAAGAACTCGACCAGGAGGGAAGTGGAGGCATCGGCGACCTTGGCCATACGGGGTACGGCGTCCATGGTCGTCGTTTGGTCAACCGCCTTGTTCATCGCTGATAAGACCTTGTTGAGTAGAGGAATATCGTCGGTGGAGCTGATATGTGCGCCGAAATTCGCGCGGAGCTCCTCATGGACGATTTCACCAAAGGCACGCCGGAAATCGGCCTGAAGGGCACGCAGATCGTAGGCTATCCACAGGTCAGATACGACACGGCAAAAGGAGATCCAAGGCGAACCTTGACATAGCATGTACAGGTAGCTGGACGTCAGCATCGAGAGTATCTCGAGGGAGTTGATTGTCGCGCGCGCTGAGATCAATGCCAACGAGCTGGAGGAAATGTCTCAGAGATCTTTTCAGCAGAGAATAAAGGCAAGCTTACTTCACAGCCTGGTTGTGCATCTCTGCAGACTGGATGTGCGTCGACACAGGGTTCGCAAGGTAACCGAGCTCTGCCACATACGCGGCCACAGCGATATCGATACCCTTGCCATGATAATTGTGCGAGGGGTCCGTTGCGGCGAGGGACGGCGGTAGACCGCGGTTCATCGCAGGGTTAACGAGTTCCACACATTGGGCGAAGAGAAGTTTGCCAATGTGGTGCAGGGATAGACGCGTCTTCTCGATCGCATTCGTGACAGCCATGGCCTGGAAGTTGCCCCCGTGGTGGATCTCACCAGCCTCGCCGTCGATAAGCGGGTTGTCGGTAGCTGCGAACAAACTCAGGACATACAAATGGTTAGTGAATATGTAACGCACTCGAGTTGCACTCCAAAGTGACGGTGTTCAGGGCGGAGAGAATGTCTTCGATCTGGGGCCCAAGAAACTGGGGCGCCGTACGCAGGGGATATCGGTCCTGGCGCAGTTCGCCCTGGTCTTCGTCAATCGTCACCTCCTCCCCGTGTGTATGTGCTAGCTTGCTACCGGTGAGCAGATCCCATATTGTTGATGCAGCCTCCACCTATGGATTGAAAGGTGAGTGTTGGCAACAAAGATATAAGCGAGGGAAGTTACCTGGCCGGGATGAGGGCGCGCAACCGCGTGAATGAAGGGGTCGTAGTTGCCTCGTTCACCGAGAAGAACCTCCGTTCCCATGGCCGTGCAGACCTGAGCCAACATCGCGAGGTGGACGGCATCGTTCAAGGCAAGCCCAGCGACCGAGGCTGAAAACGCTGTACCGTTGAGGATACCAAGATGTTCTTTCGCTAGCAAAGGGATGGGGACGATGTTGTGCTTTGCGAGCGCATCCACCGACGACACAATCTGCCGTCCCCCGAATGCAGCAGGTCCTTCGAACACTCTGACGGATGGGTTACCCATCAAAGTCCCGGCGACATATGACAACGGCGAAAGGTCTGCAAGTTGAATGAGATTCATTTTATGGGCGAGAACAAGGTACGTACCTCCAGATGCACTTATACTTCCACGAAGAGGGACGAGTGGCGTGATGTTCGCGTCCAAGAGTTCCACCATTTTTGCGATGAGCTCCCAGCGCACACCGGAATGACCACGAATGAGCGAATTAATCCGCACAAGGATTGCTCCCCGCACCCACGACTCTGGCATGCTGGTGGATGCTAGAGGGTCAAGGAGTGGGAGCGGGAAAACCGGGTCGGTACTAGAAGGTAAAACGCCAGATTTCTGGTGCTGCAACAAGGCGTTTCCGAGGGCCAGAGTGTTGCCCGTGCGAGTGTCGGCTGTTCCACCGTTGAATATCACTCAAGTAGCAACAAAAAGTGACTTACCACTGCCGCCGAAGCCGGTGCTAACGCCATAAACGCTCTTATTCTCATTAACTTTGTCAACGATAACGGAACGCGATTTTGCGATGCGGTCTTTGATAGCGGGAGAGTCGTTCAAGGTCACCGTAGCGTTGTAACGTCCTACAGCAGCAACTGCAGAAATAGACAGGGAATGGCCGTCAACCTGTATCGCTTTTCCATTCCTAAGACCAAATTAGCAAGGTATAGTAGTAATGGATCAGAGAAACGCACTTGTACGACTCCAGCTCAAGATGCTGCTTTACGAACCGGGAAAGCAGCTCGGAAGTGCCTTTAGCGGAGTGAGAGTGGGACATGCCATTAACCCCCGGAGTCGTAATGAAGCCGTTGAGGGCCTTGGAATGAGAACCAGTAGACTTGGTGTGGTCGACTGTCATTATGACGATGCGATGGGCCAGTTGAAGGGCAAAGAGATTCGGGAATTAGAAAGAAGAGTTAGGTTTAACTTGATTAAAAAACTGGTATGGTTTCGAGCGGAATGCGCGTAAAGCGCCGCAGATGTGACCATGCTGCCGGTGATGTTTTGATGCCAGATTAACAACCGCCGTGTTACGGTGTGCAATCGGTAACACTCACTGTGTGAACAAAGTTGAGCCGATGAGTTTTGCACCCAAACCAAAAGCAGCCGAAAGCGGAGACTGGCAACCGCATCTGGTAACTGATCCCGATCCATGTATTGCATAGCCACTGAGGCGTGCTTCGAAATTGATCGATCGCACAGCACTGCATTCTACCAGATTCGCATCCGTGCGACTTGGCGTCAACGTCCCAATCTGTCCCAATGGTCAAGAGTGGTCAAGAGCGCCGTAGAGCGGTCGAACGTAAGTACACCCGCGAACATCGTATACTACAGGTGCCTGAAAGTTATTTTTGCGACTCATAAACTGGTTCGGCTTCGCTAGTCGCTTGGATAGGAGCATTGAACAGTTGCGTACTTGCCGGTAGGTAGGTAGGTAGGTAGGTAGGATTACACGGCATGGTCCCGCTGAAAATCCCAAGTAACCGCCGTGATACGCCCGAAGCACGAGGTTCCATCACGACGCAACTGAACAAGTATTGAAGTAACTGAGTTTGAGGCAGGATGCAATGATACCGCGTGGGTGTATTGCAGTATACAACCATGCACATCCCGAGGGGACTCCTAGTGCGATTGGCATGAATTTCACGCAAGAGCTGAATCAGCCATCCCCGACTCATTGTGTTACAAGCTACAAGGAAATATTTACGTTGGCGCATCCCAAGCGCATCCTACGCGAAGGTCTAGAGTCCACTTAGCCGTTTCGGCTCCGTCTTAGCCCATACAGGCCCATACTCAGTACAGTACGGTTTCAATTCCGCACAGGCAGTCGGAGTCCCTGCACGCCTACTGATGTATCACAATCAGTCTCCAAGGAATAGCGGCGTACTTACTATGATATTCTAACTCTTATCTCGTCTCAGCATATCAGGTTCACGTCTGGTATGGTAAACGAATAAAGCACACTAGAAGTGCTAGAACGGGGATCCCCGGTGTCTCATATGAGCGCCCATTACCAAGTCCGACTTGTTCTATTAACCAGACGAAAGCTTCCGTTTGGTTAAGATAATATGTAAGACCAAGTAGCAGGAAGGCGGCGTGAGTCGTTTGCCCTGAGCACGCAGTGCTTATTGTTGGTTGCACACGAGCCTGGAGCTGCCTGGAGCCACTGCGCGTCGTTTACTCGGAGCCGCGAGCGTCCTTTCTTTGCGGCAGCGTTGAGAAATTTGTTCGATGCGACGTCGCATGCTGATTGTTGCACAAATATTTTGAAGTGAGGCAGGTAGGCTCAAGGTAGGTTAGAGTGAATCTATTCTATTGGTCGCGGTCGTGCATTTGAGAGCCAGTGGGGAAAAAAAAAATACAGCTACATCTATTAAATAAATAAAGATAATGTCCTTCTACGCCACCGGTTTATCGCGTAGAAGCCGGCGAAGCACCTTCCCAGATGCTGTTTTCGGGATCTCTTCGCAGAACTCGATCCCGCCCCCAATGTGTTTGTAGGTGACTTTGTGTTCAGCGACATGCTAAAAATTCAATTGAGTGAAATAGCTGGAAGGAATTGTGGAAGTGATACCTGGCTGAGTGCTTTTTTCAACTTTGCCAGTTGAGCCTCGTCGCCTCCAACACGAGCCCGCGCCTCTTGTGTGAGAACAACGAAAGCCTTAGGCACCTCACCGCTGAACTCATCTGGGAGTGGAACAACGCAGCAGTCTGCGACGTCCGCATGTATAAGCAAGTGGCTTTCAATTTCCTCAGGATTGACGCGAAAGCCCTTGACTTTCATGAAATCCTGGTCACGTGTGAGATTAGATGGAATGATATATACGAAGCGTGCCTCACCTTAAGCCGCTGAACAGCGAACAACTCGCCAACATCGTTGTGATAAACCTCGTCTCCGCTTCGTAGCCACCTTGAGATGGGATTCATAACAGCTCCGACGAAGAGATAAGAGGAATTTACCCATCAACAAATGTGTCGGACCAGCTACGAGTTCAGAACGTCAATAAGGGAGAAAGAGAATATGCAGGTAGCTTGACTGACGATTCTAAGTTGTTGCGGTATCCGGTCGCCATAGATGGAGTTTTGACCCAAAGCTCGCCTTTCTCCCACGGCTGAGCCAGCGAACCGTCTGGTCGGATCACCTTCCAAACAACCCCAGGTAAGAGTTTACCGACACTGGCTGAGCTCGCGCCGGACGATGGGTTTCCGGGCGTAGCAACCTGGACCGCCAGAGATGGTGCAGTGAGAGCGCCAGCTTCCGTCATACCTGACATTCGATGTGAGAACAAGACTCTCAATCAGTATTCCGATGCGCACCATAAATCTGACCAATGACGGATTGAGGGATGGTCTGTGCGAGGCGTCTGACAAGGTCGTTGTCCAACGGAGCACCTGCTACCGAAACTAATCGCACACTGCGTAGTTCCTCCACGTTGACCCCTAACTTCTGCATTAGGTGTCAGAGCAGTGATCTGCGTTGCAGAAATATAAGTGGGTACCTTTGTAAACAAGACAACCATTGGCGGCACAAGTCTTCATGAGGCGGAATGAAAACGCGAAGTAAGTTGAACCCAAGTCACTTACAGAAGATGAGAGATTTGATACTTTTCAATTGTTTGGACGCAGGTTCCCAAGCTGAATTTTGGAGCAATGACAACGCTCATCTACGATGATCATTAATGAACGCCGATCATCGGAGGATGCGATGAGATCTCACCCCAGAGAAAAGAGCGTGATGGAGCTATGCGTAGATCAGCTGCGACGCTCACGATGCTTATTATAGAAAAACCCACATTAATAAGAAGCCCCAAGATGTCTATAAGACGAAGGCATTCAGATCTGGACGTAACGAGACCTTTCAAGACAGAAAACTCACGGAAGAATGGCAGAACTGCAAGTGAGACGTCTCCAGGCTTGTAGCGCCTTCGGGCGACAGGTATTGCCTCCTTGCCATTTCCAGCGTGGTAAACGGCAGCTTGCAGGATGTTGGCAATGAAAGCGTGGTGCGAAACAGAAATAAGTTTCGGGATACCTAGATGACGATTCGTATAAAAGTAGAAATAAGGGAAGGTAAGAAATACGCGCACCGGTAGTACCGCTGGAAGGGAAGAGAATGGCCGTCTTCGTTTTGCCTTCCTCCGGTCCCAGCTCTTGCTCACAGAATGGCACATCGCAATCCATACCAATGTCCACCATATCTTGTACCGTCAACGGAGCGTCATCTGCATTGTTGGTGCTGGAGCCGTTCGATGTGGCGTGTGGTGCATCGAACAGAATTATATTGTCAGACCCGAGCCCACTCGCAATGGCTGCTTTGCGGACTGTCGAAAGGACCTCCGGTTGAACGAAGAAGAGACAGGGTTTTGCAGCAGTGAATTGGAGCTGGAGCTCTTCAGCAGTAAATGCCGGATTTGTAGTGCTTCGGAAATGGTGAGCTGAGTATAAGCATCCTAAATCTTGGGGATAAGACTCACAAGACTGCCGCGCCAAGAAGATGAGAAGCCCATACACTCGTCGGATAATCTATGCAAGTAGACCGTTAAGAACAGGTTGAATATATGGAAGAAATAACATACCGACGTGATTAATGCTGATGACACAAACTGCACAACCGTGCTCAGCATCTTCCAACCGAAGTAGATGAAAGACAGCGTACCAACTGGTTGCTCGACTTGACCTGTTTGCAAGTGAGGTCAATAGCGAATCTCGGAAAGACTGTTTAGCTCTCACCTATGTCATACCGTACATTGAGCGCCTGCGCCAGGGCACGGCTTCGGGCTTTAAGCTATATTTGATTTGAGGTGAACGGTTTCTTGAGTAGTGGAGAGCAATGCTTACCTCGTCGCCACTAGTCGTTCGTCCAGATACAGAGTCAATAAGCCAAGGGGAATTAGGGTAATGGTCGAGGCGAGCGTAATGCTGAGAATCGAAAATGAACTGCGGAACGGTGACATTTCCAGGAATTTTCAAGTCTTGTTCGGAAACAGACGATGCAGCGTCGTCGACGGAGTCGGCTGGGGTCCACCCATTCCGAGCAGGAGTTGAATCGCGCGGGACGACGGTCATGAGGAATACCGAATAGAGAAAGTGAGAAAGAGTCGGGATAGATATCACATACTTTACACAGGTATTGCTTATTGGAAATAACGGTTACATCAAACACTGACCGTGTCCCACCGTCTTGATCTTGAAAAGTGCATCAAATGCGCCGCAAGCGCTCCGCACGCGCACCGGAAAATTGGTGGTAACCGTAACGGCAAGGTTGCATCAATGGTCACGTCACGCTTACTCAGCCAAGATCGGTAGCTTTGCCTCCGTGATGCTTGCCGTGATGCGACGGGTCCGGCAAGCGAGGACTACGGCGAGATCGACAAAAGAGTTCGTAAGGGACCCATTGGAGCCTGGAGATGTTAGTGAACCGGATTAGACTGGATTACTAACACTGCTCAAGTTCCGGGAGTTCGTTAAAGCGGATTTCGAAGCCACCCAACTCCGATAAGTCCTCTTCAGTGTCCTTTGCGGAATTTCGACAGTCATTTTGTAATTTCGCGGTCTCGGCCCAGGTTCAGTCGAAACCACCGCAGGGATATTCTGTGCGTCAGGGAGGTGGAATCTGTCGCACTCTGAATAAGACGCAACGATTTGAAGTAGGATGTGAATAAAAGTTGAATTGATCTGATCACGACAAGCCCAAAATGGTTTCCACTATATACACAGATTTAGAGCTTCTTCGCCCACGCGAAGTACATTTGGCACGAATATTCCCAGTTCATCCCCTCAGCGGCCATTTCAGCAAGGAAATTCGCCTGGACCTCTTTCGTGATTCCAACCGTCGTCGTGCTAACCTTTGCCGCACCAAGAGCGCCGACGAGAGCTTTCTTCATCATCCCACTGAGGCCCGCCAAACCGGCGTCTGCCGCGATTAAGCAACGTGAACAAAGGAACACGTGTCAATAAGTAACACATACCTTCAGGGACGTGACCTATGGGGAGGTCGACCTCGCGAACATGGAACTCCTTGATAGCCTTCGAGGCCTCAAAGTACGGCTGGAGGGTTTTTCCGTAGTGAGGGTCTCCGGCTTCCGCCTCCATGGACTTGACTAGGGCTGCGAGACCGCTCTTGATCCCAGGAGCTTTGTCGAGACCCGCGAAGTCTTCAGACCAGTCGATGTCATCGATGAGAATATACCCGCCGGGAGCAACAAGGTCGATAAGACGAGTAAGGACCGAGTGCCCATCAGGAAGCTAAGGTGCACCGAAATTAGTGCGGCATGCCTGACGCAGGAAACGATAGACTTACATGGCAGAGGAGCAACCGCGCATGAATAACATCAAAGCTTCCTGCCTCGAACGGGAGCGGCTGCAGCACGTTGAGCTGCTGGTAGCGGAGATTGGAAGGCACGGGCCTGGATGAAAGTTAATTAGGATTCTCAAACCGCCGACTCTCTATTTGCTACCTAGCGGGGAGCGGGGACATGTCAACGGCGAGAACTTCAGCATCGGGGAATTGTTTGGCGGCTTCAATTGCCCTATTCCCAAACAGTCAATCACACAGAATATACGCCCGAGATCGCTGCTGCGTACCATGCTCCTGAGCCCGCACTGCCGAACATTAAACGTGAACAGCTAGCAAAAATCCAAACAGACATACCCGACCTCCAGGATCTTGCGAGGTTTTCCCAAGTCAATGACAGACAGCTTATTATCCAAGAACTTTTGGATTCCATTGTGCATAGCGTCGAGCCTAACAGGATCGCCTCAGATCTTGCACGAACGCAGGACAGAAATTATATACCGAGCCCATTCAGCCTCATCGGCCTGCACATCAGGTCAATGAGAAGCATTTGCTGAACGAACGACATTTGCCTACCACTAGAACATACGGGGTCTGAACGTCGGAAGCGGCCATGTTGAGGTTGCGTCGAGGTTTGCGTTCAAAGTATAATGCAGGAAAGAAATCGCTGGTTACGTTATATGATTGGATGTCAAGAGATAATTCTAAATACGTTGTGTGCAACGCGCCGCCCATCTCCGGCGGCGGCGTATATTTCCTCCATTCAATTAGATAAATCTATGTCACGTTTTTGCGATCTGAAACAGTCCACGCTTATTTGCGCTGAAACTGAACCTTTGGTCACTCACTCCTAAAAACCAGTGAACAGTCACAAGAAACCCCGCAACAAAGGAGCCGACTTGGTTCAAGAAAGATCGTATCTAATCTCCGGTTTACATCATTCATAGTCCCATTCAATCGCACGGTTGTACTGTAGTTTACCTCCGTGATTCCGTCCCCCACATTGGGATAAAAGACATTATTCACGTCCCCTCCAATCTCCTCCAATTTTTTTTTCGACGAACATTGCAACGATCATAGCGATATCGTGATGATCACGAAAACACGTTCTAGAGACACTGCCTCTATCCATCGCGATTGTTTCGGAAGAAGCATGCCAAATTGAGCAATCGAGTCGATCAACTCGTGGTTTGCTAATCGTTACTCCAGCTTGGCTCGACTCGACTCGCTCGGCAGGAAGTCAAACCACAATTGATGGAAAAATTATTCGACCCAATTTCGGGATCTACACAAAAATTTGAGCCTGGATCGGGGACATGCGGAATGTTTCCGTCGTCATCCCAATGGGCTTACTTTGAGCGTCAAAAGTATTTCATAACGTCTCATCGGGAGGGGGACGGTATTTCCGACTATTTTTCTGCCGATTCAACTCGCATACGACGCCCATAATCAACAGGGGCTCCTCTTTGAGCTTCAACTTTTCACGACTACATACCTTCTGCGCACCCAAAAGCAATGACAGAACCATCCCAAAATCCGAAGCCGGTCGCTGTGGTGCGCTACAATGCCAACCTTGCATCGTTTTGACTTATTCACCAACTCCCGCAGGTTGGAATTTCTGCTGAGTTTCCGTCTGGCACGCTTTCCGAAACCAACTTCGACCACCAATCCTTTTTCGATTTCCTACTCTCAGGGAAAGACGCGGCGGAGCGGGTTCCGGCAGACAGATTCAACATTGACGGGTGCGTGGCCGGTGACAACATGTCTGATTCTTTGGCGTTCAACACGCATTCATTAGATGGCAAGGTTCCCATCTCGGACAAGTCTTGCCGGAGGAGGCTTGCTTTCTGAAGAACGTCAACCTGTTCGACCATTTTGAGTTTGGGATTTCTTCCAAGGATGCAGCAACTATGGGCGTTGCCACAAGGAAGCTTGTCGAGCACGCGTTCCTCGCTTTGCTAGACTCGGGAATCAACTCGCGTTCCCAGAACGTCGGCGCGTACACTTCCGGTGTTGCGTTCGATCTCCTGAGCGCGGCCGATGCGGTTAGTTTGGGCTTTGCATTTATTTCTTGAACGTCTGCGAATGTTTCCAATAGGACGAATTCGATGTCCGGGACGGATTTGGAGGAGGAGCAGCTGCAGTTGCCAACCGTGTTTCATACCAGTTCGATTTGCTGGGGCCATCTATTCCTGTTGATACTGCGTGCAGTTCGTCGTTGATGGCCCTCCACCTCGGCATGCAGGCATTGCGCACAGGCGAATGTGAAGCTGCAGTAATCGGTGGAAGTCAGATCAATCATCGGTGCGTATCGGCACGTGATGGCGGTCCTTTTTATCCTGACCGTTTTTGTAGCTTCCTCGACTGGATCTTCTACAGTCAATTGTCTATTCTGTCGCGTGGTGGAAGGTCCGTACCTTTTGATGCTTCCGCAGACGGGTGCGCATTTTTTCCTGGCAATCTTTCGTTATTTTCTCATTGGCATTAAGGTTCGGGCGTGGAGAGGCTGTTGTGGTACTTGTGGTCAAGTTGCTTGAGGATGCCATCCGAGACGGTGATAAGATTTACGCCACTGTAAGTATTCCGTATTATTTCGATCTACTGCAAGTCTCACATTTCTCAGGTGTTGAATACGGCCATAAATTCCACGGGTTCGTCGTTCTTTATACCGGCGAATGAAAGCCACAAATTAATTCTTTATCTGTTCTGCAGGCTCTGCGGGGCCAGTGAAGACACCAATTGCCGAATCCCAGGCTGCAACCATGCTTACTGCGTACAAGGGGATCGGTCGTTCACCAACAGAGGTGGACTTTGTTGAGTGTCACGCTACAGGGACGGCGGTCGGGGACCCAGTAGAAGTCAATTGGGTTGGCAACCATTTTAAGAGGGAACACGAGCTGCTCGTTGGCAGTGTCAAAGGAAACATCGGGTGCGCATATACGAATCGACCGTGACGTCTTTACTAAAATTCCTCTTTCCCGTAGGCACACGGAGATCACATCGTTCCTATCGTCGTTTTCCAAAGTCATATCCATGTTCGCGACCAACACCATCCCGCCTCAAGCCAACTACAAGTCCCCCAACCCGGCTATTCACTGGGAGGAATATAACATGCGGGTTCCGACCAAGGTCGAACCATTTACCACTCGTAATGCTTCCGGAAAGAGGCTGGTCTCGATGTGCGCCACTCTCTCTTTTACTTTCGTCCGTGTCTAATTTCTTCCCAGCAACGCGTCTGGTCTTTTAGGTGCGAATGGGCATGTGATTGTGGAAAGCCCTCCTCAAAAGGTGTTTACTCTTCGTCTCGCAATTGATATGGTCTAACAGCGTCTTCTGTAGTCGCGTCAACCGATCGCAACTCCTAGTGGGATGCCTGTGTTGCTGGTTGCGGCTGGCCTTTCTCCCCGGAGCGCTGGTGTTGTGGCGGCTGATCTTTCCAAGCTAGCCTCGGATATCCCAGACGAGGTTTCGGTCCTCTCAAGTATCTACGGACGGCGCGCGAGGCAGCTCACCTGGCGGGCTGCAGCAGTTAGCTCTCCCGACCGTCCATTCGTGTTCCCTGCCCCACGCTTTGTTTCCCGAGGCCAGCCACCGCTTGTCTTCGTTTTCTCCGGTCAAGGGCCCCAGCACATCGAGAGTACGCTACAATTCACTGATACTACCGAGCATTCCTGACCACAGACATTGAATCTAGTGGGACGCCAACTCTTCAAGATGTACCCGGCATTCAGAGAAAGCATTCTGCGGATGGACAAGGTTCACGTCGAGGTTGCAGGCACTTCCATCGTTTACGATCTCGGCTTCTTTGGTGACGCCCGGCCCAAGGAGGCACTTCCTGATACTTGGCCAGTCGCTCTGACGGTGCCCAGCATTGCAATGATCCAGATGGCTCTAGTCGACCTTTTCGCAGCGTTCGGCATCCGCCCCAACATGGTCTTTGGACATTCTGCCGGAGAGGCTGCCATGTCCTATGCGTCGGGCGCCCTTCCTCAGGCACTGGCTATGGAGATTGCCATCCGCCGGTCGCAGGCGATGGGTATTGTCGAGGGAAGTGGTGGTATGGCGGCGGTGTCCTGCGTTCCATCTGTAGCTCGCGAGATCATCCGAGGCGTCCTGCAGGAGGGTGGGCCGGACGACGTTCTAGAGCTCGGGTGCTACAATGCCCCAGAAGCTGTCACGATCTCCGGTACCCACGCCATGCTCGATAAGGCTGTCGCCATCGCCCAAAACCGCGGACTATTCGCCCGCAAGATCAAGGCTCGCGTTCCTGGACACTGCAGTCTTCTTGAGCCGTGCAAGGAGCGCTATGTCGAGGAGATGGAGATCGCTTTCTCGCGCTATCCTGGCGCTCATGTCCCTGTCGTCCCCACTTACTCGACCCAGACCGGCGCCCGATGGGAACAAGCCTTCACCCCTGAATATATGTGGAACAACGGTCGTATGTACCCTCACTTTACAATCCCCGAGTGATGAACTGACCTCCAATCCTTCAGGTGTACCGGTGCAGTTCGAGCAGACCGTAACATCTGTCGTTGAGGAGATGCCCGAGGCGATTTTCATCGAAATCGGACCCCACCCTGCTCTCTCCTCCTATATCTCTGGAATGGGAGCTAAACCCGACAAAGTCGTCTGCCCCATGCGTCGCACCAAGAACGTTACCCAATTCAATGAAATCACCGACCTGCTTCTCTGTGTTGGAAACCTGTCCACTCTTGGCGTCAACACGATCGATTTCCATGCTGTTAACGCCACCGACTCCCTCGAGATATCGAAGCCCATTCCAACATATCCTCTGGCTCCCAAACCCCTGCCATTCTACTCTGAGAGCTCGCTAATGGCGGCGAAGCAGAAGCGCACTCGTAAAGGTCCTCTAAACTACGACACCCTTTCAATAAACGCGATGACGCATCCTGATCTCGCTGAGCACGTCATCAAAGGGGAACCAATTTTACCAGCGACTGGTTTTTTCGAAATGGTAAGAGCTTTGCACCTGGATTTTTTGCTTCATGTCCTTACGGCTACGTGGTAGATGTTCGAGGAGGGTGCGCGCACCATTTGGGGCATTGAACTCCGTAGCTTGCTGCCCCTTCTTCCTGAGAAAGTATTGAAAGTGGACGTCAAGACCGACGGTCACGCATGGAGTATTGTCTCGTCCTCGAACGGCCGCAACGTAAGACCGCTTGCGTTTTGACTACTTTGGTACTGACAATATATATACAGCCGCGAACGCATGCTACCGGGTTCATGACCACCGAGGTTATGGACAAGGACCTCGGACCTCTGGACCTTGATGCTATCCGCGCTCGCACTGCTCCTGCAGATATTAGCAGTAGGCATTTTTTACTCATTGTAGGCAGTTCAGTTCTCACGTATCCTTAGACCTGTACGCCGTTCTCAACTCCACTGCGGCGTTCGGTCCACTTTATCGTCGGATTGAAGCATGTTTCGAGGGCGACCATGAGATCCTCTACCAGATTCGCGGAAACGCTCCGGAGCTTACTGAGTGCGCCGTTTTCCTTTATCCGCTTGAAATGAGTCTGACACGAAAACAGGCATTACAAATATGTCTTCCATCCGTCGGTGCTGGATTCTTGCATTCACGGCCTTCTGCACCCCGTTTTCACAGGCAATGCTGACAAGAGTGTCTTCTTCCTGCCCTCTCACATCGGGCGTGTAATCCTCTATGATCGTGCAGTGGAACAAGAACTTCCTGAGACGCTTTATTCCTATGTCGTGCCACACGATTGGACGCCTGGTACGTTCTAACTTGATCTTCTTGATTTTCTGCCCCTTAACAATCACTTACAGAGTCTGTTGCTTGTGACGCCTTCATTGTCAATGAACAGGGAGAGCGGCTCGTGACGTTGATTGACTGTGTCTTGTGAGTAGTCATAAACTTCGAGGATGTACCCACTCATTCCAACAATCTGTAGGTCGAAACACTGGACCGGCGCGGTTCCCACACGGCCGGAGACAAGCTACGAATATATCTACCAACCTCTTGGTTTACCTGCTGCCGATCTTCCTCTTCCCCGTCCCAAGCAACAATCCTATGCTTTCCTGGACACGATCGCTCTCGCTGATGAGAAGGTCGACGAGAAGGTGTGTCACTCAGCTCTCGTTTCATGTTAACATATTCACCATCCACAAGGTACCCAACGGCTTGCTTAACGGCCATGCGAACGGTGACGCGAATGGTTCGGCAACCACGGCGGAGGACCGTAAAGTCTTCGAAGAGATGGTGCATACGATTTCTTCCGACGCGTCTGAGGTGAGTTTTGGCCAGCTTTGGGTGGGCACGGCTGATGAGTCATAGCTTAAACCGTCTTCGATTCTCAGCCTGTTCTCCTCCTCGCTAGATGCCCCCATGGCGGAAGTCCGCCAGGTCCTAGATTACGCTCTGAAGTCCGGCAAGCAGGTGTTGCGCATCCTTGACATTGGCGATGGTGCAAACTTTCCCACGCTGTTTGACAGAATGCTGACGTCACCTTCACAGCCACTGGAGCTTTGTACAAGTTGATCACCGCCCTTGCTTCGGAATACCCGACTCTGAGAGTGGATTACACTGCGTGCGGCCACGAGCGCGCTACGATTGATCTGCGAGCCGCCGCCTTCAATGTCGACTCCGTCTCCAAGCAGACCGGCCTCTCGCCTTCCACCTACGATGTCATTCTTGCGACCCATACGCTCGGTTTTGCAGCCGAGTTGGACAAGTCACTCGAGTACTTGAACAGCCTCCTCGTTCCTGGCGGTTTCCTCGTTGCTCTCGAGGCCAACGGTGCTCCGCAAGTTCCCGGTGGAAAATGGGTCGACTACGTCTTCTCTCCGCAAGGACGTTGGTCGGGGTTGCGCTCTGGAAAAGCGTATCATCGGTGGTCCAAGCCTGAGTGGGATGGTCAGCTGACGCGAGCCAACTTCCAAGTCGCGACACAGGATGCCGGGAACTCCCTGTTTCTGACGCTGCGGGCCCAGAAACACTCACTGCCTCTTGTATCCTCCTCCGCCAAGGCGTCTTCCAGTATTGAACAGCCCGTCATCTTCAACTTTGAACTTGCACGCGCGTTGGAGTTACAGCAGATCGTAGTTCGTTCCATGTCCTCGGGTGCGACGCATTCCAAGATCTGGATCGAGGCCACCTTGGGGACTTATGAGGGCGCTGCTGCTGCCGGTTTCGCTCGCTCGCTGATGCGAGAAATCGTCGCCGTCGACATTCGTCTGGTTCTCTTTGATCCCTCTTGGAACGCCGAGTCCAGAGTTGGTGCCATCCAGCAGCTCTCTACTCTCCCCTCTCTGGAGTCCGAAATCGCGCTCGATGCCTCCGGCGTGGCCCTAGTGCCACGTTTGCGTTCATATACTCCGCGTGCTCCCGATTCCCTCGACCACAGTAAGTACTGGGCGGTGGAAGGGGCGAATACCGTCGTACAGTCAGCACTTCCTTTACCTGGCCCTCGTCAGGTACTCATCAAGATCTCGAGTCTTTCCGCCGCGGAGGGTGGGTTGCAGGGCATCGTGGGGATGGTTGCACGCAGCGGCTCCTCACAGTGGCGAGTGGGGGCTCGTGTGGTCGCTGTCGTGCCATCTGCACTGTCCAACTTCGTCGTAGTCCACGAAGGCCAGATTGCCGAACTCGCCGAGGCTGCTGATGAGCGCACCTCTTCGACCCTCGTTCTACCGTTTGTTTTCGCAGCTCTCGGTCTTCGCCTTGATTCCCGGCCTCTGAAAAGCTTGGAACAAATCCAAGTTGTTGTCCTCAACACCGGCGAATTTGCTTCCTCAGTCGCGCGCGTTGTCGAGCACCTGGGTGTCAAACCTATTTTGCTTGCGCCTTCGCTGCCCTTGATCCTTCCTCGCCTTGTCCCTGGGGATATCATCCTGTGCGGTTTACCGGTCGATGCGGCTCGTACTATTCCTCGAGTCGATGGCGTTTCTGTCTTCAATTGGGCGGACCCGCAGCAGGGTTCCCTCGCCGGCGTCGCCCAAAACCCCTGGTTCGTTGGTACCGCGATCAATGCGCATCTTCCCCGTGTCCTCAAGGAGGTCAACACCACTGGGCGCTCGCTCACACCGGAGCAATTACTTCCATCAAGCTTTGACGTCTCGCAGTCTTTGGCTTTGGCAGACGACAAGTTCTATCTTCTGTTGGGTGGTATTGGCTCTTTGGGTCTCCAGGTCGCCATCTGGATGTACCGAGTGAGTTTCATCTATCCAAGTTTTTATTGACGCTAACGACGGTACTGCGATCATAGAAAGGTGCGCGGCACATCGTCCTGACTTCCCGAACGGGCGTTGCCAGACTTGCCGGCACGCAGAACAGATCCATTCGCGGTGCTGTCGACTACCTTCGGACCCTTCCCGACCTTGATCTCCGGCTCGAGGCCTGCGACGGCTCGTCGGTCAAGGCTCTTACCGCGTTGATCCGCTCTCTTGACCGTCCTCTAGCCGGATGCATACTCACAGCGGCCGTCCTCTCCGACGGGCTTTTCATGAAGCAGGACGCTGTCAACTTCCCACCCCCCTTTAAGGCGAAGACTGAGGTGTACTTTGCCCTTGAAAAGGTCGTTGATATCAAGAACCTTGACTTCTTGCTCGCTGTCTCGTCCGTGGCCGGCTTCGGTGCCGCTGGTCAGACGAACTACGCAAGGTGAGCTTCGTGCGCGCCGCCTTTTCATCACCTGTCTAATCTTCTTTGTTTAGTGCCAACACGGGTATCGAGTATCTCACGGGACGCTATCCCAATGCCTGGGCCTTCGTGGCACCCGGAATTGCCGATTCCAATGTCGGATTTGACCTTTTCACTTCCACGAACTCTCATCTGGAGCAGTGGGAATCTTCCACCATGAACAGTTACGGTACGACATCCCAATTTGTACCTGCACTATCGCATCTGACGCTTCGTTTGCAGAAATCTGCCTCTGCCTCGAAGACGGCCTTCTGCGTATGGCACAAAACGAACACATCTCGATTTACGTGCCCAATCTCAACTGGGATGCAATTGCCAGCTCTGTCAGCGAGTCTCCCATCTACAATCACCTGGTCAAGTTGGATGTGGCGCAGGATGAAATGGAGGTCGACGACCCGTACCAGGTCCTTCAGGACATCGTGCTCAAATTTGTCGACGCTGACGAGGACGAGTTCGAGAAGAACGTTCCTCTCACGTCGTATGGGTAAGTTCCTTGTTATTGCTCACTGATGTGGGCTGTTTATACGTTATCCTCAGACTCGACTCTCTCTCTGCTGCGAGAATGTCGACCGCCTTGAAACCTTATCTGGCGATTACTCAGATCCAGCTTTTGGGTGACCTCAGTCTCGACGATCTCGTCGCGAAGATGGGGGACACGAAGCACACATCCGTCGACGAGCCTGTAGCCAGCACGTCGGAACTGGCGTTCGCATGGGATGCGTTCCACCAACCGGGTCAGACGGTCCTCAAGCTCATCATCGGCAGTGGTACGCCCATCATCATCCTCCACGGTGGCGCGGGCGATATCGCGGCTTTCCGGGCCATTCAGGAGCAGTTCACGACCCCGCTCTGGGCTGTTCAGCCTACTCCGGAGGCTCCCCTTGACACCGTCGACACTCTGGCACAGTTCTACTTCGAGAAGATCAAAGTGGCCCGCCCCGCCGGTCCCTACCGTATCGCCGGATTCTCTGCATCGAGCATGGTTACCCTTCGTCTCGCTCAACTCATGGAGGCCAACGGGGACGAAATAGCGCAGCTCGCCTTCGTCGACCATTTCCCGATGATTTTCACATCTGCCATCCACGGGTTCACTGAAGACGTCAAAACCTTCGATGATCTGATCATGTACGGCCGGAAAGCTAGCGTGGCCATGGTTGCCGACTGCTGTAGTCGCGATTCGGCTCCTGCTCGGCGCACCTATGGCGAGAACCTTGTCGCGGCCTCGAAGGGTCTCCCCGCAGCCGCCAACGCCATCGAGTCCTGGGAATGGATCAAGAAAACGACGGAAATGAACCTGAAGCAGGTGGTCGAGTTTGGAGGTGGGTGGGAAGTATGGGCTGCCACCGACGCGAAGACGCGCGAGGCGGCTGCGAGGCGTCGTATGGTCGACGAGCTCGCGAAGATCAAGACCCCGATGTCCGCTCTTATTGCCAACTGGGGCCTGCGCGCCCTTCTTCCCGCGGAGTGGAACGACCTGGGCATTTCATTCAGCGGACGGGATATTCGTACCACTTTCTACGAGTCGGGGCACTTCGACATCTTCGAGAAGCCGGAGTTCTCACGTAACTTCGAATTCGACTGGGCCGAGCCGAAGCCGGAACACAAGCTCGCTACGATGGTTCACAACCCGGCCATGAACGATCTGAAGGTGATGTTCAAGATCCTCGACACGATG
This sequence comes from Mycena crocata, assembly GCA_029281795.1. Classification (NCBI taxonomy): domain Eukaryota; kingdom Fungi; phylum Basidiomycota; class Agaricomycetes; order Agaricales; family Mycenaceae; genus Mycena; species Mycena crocata. Next base: position 537,524 of record JARJCP010000038.1, on the reverse strand, counting down.
GCGCTCCAGGTCATGGCGGACACGCTCGGCCAGAACCCCCGCGTGGACAATGAGGTATGTGCTTTAACTTTCTTTCGTTCCAGTCAACAACATTCTAACCCTTCAATAGATCAGTCGCCAGCGCCTGTACGACGTGACCCAGGAGTTCGTTCGCACTCAACCCCACAGCACATGGACGGACGAAGAATACGAGCGCTCCAAGGCTCTGTTCCCCTTGTACTTCGATGTCACGGAGCGTATTAGCAAGGTCCACCCGTCCGTGATGGAGTCGCCAGCGGTATGTCATTGTTTTTAAACATTGTTTTACTCAAACTGAGCTTTCCCCGTGCCATAGGCTGCGGTTGGAGCGCTGTACTCGGACAACATGATGGACCCTTTCTACCGCGAGAACAAGGTCTTCACCAGCATGAACCAGGAAGCCGCAAAGACCTTCAAGTCGCTCGTCTCGTCTCCCGATTTTGCGAAGCAGCGTCCCATCAGGGTGCTTGAAGTTGGTGCAGGTACGTTCATCGTTTCCTTTTATGACACTTTCTGACCTTGTTCCAGGTGTTGGTGGACTGACCAAGTTCCTCGTTGAAGCCTTGTGCGACATGCCCAACGCCGATGTCGAGTACACCGTCACCGATTTGTCCTACTCGCTGGCCGCTAGCTTGGCCGAGTCCTTCACCTACAAGAACATGGTCGCGAAGATGTACGACCTTTCAAAAACGCCCGCCGAGCAGGGACTCCAGCTGGGCCATTACGACGTGATTACGGGATTGAACGTCATCCACGCCGTCCCCGACCTCAACGAGACGCTCCGCGACCTCAACTCGCTCCTTGCACCCGGTGGACGCATCCTCGTCGTCGATACCGACGGCACTGCGCGCAGCTCGAACCCACCCCGCCCAGGAGCCATCTGGAACGACTTCGTCTGGGGTTCCTTCCAGGGATGGTTCGGGTACACCGACAGGCGTGCCCACTGCACTATCGATGAGAAGGAGTGGCGAGAGCGTCTCACGGAGACTGGGTACTCCAACATCAATGTCTGCCACGAAGATGCTGGCACGTGTATCCTGTTTGAAGCGGAGAGGGTTTGATTCTGGTGCTCGCATTTTCTGGCGCCACACTACATACACAATACGCAATACACACTAAACGATAGACTATTAGATTTTTTATGTACCAATAATTTAATGACGGATTCGTGCCTTAAAGGACTTTTCTCCGTTCCAAGTCGGGGTGAAGCGCCCATCTCTGTCGCGTCGGGTACCTCAGGGGGAGCACATGGCGTGATGTAGATGGGCAGCAGATGGAGGATGAGGTCCTACCTGGGCTGTGCGGACCAGGACCCGGTCGCCTGTTTTGGTGATGGAGTGGAGAGCGTTCGGCCCCGGTTCGGGATATAGAAAATCTGGCATCAATTGTCTGGCGGAAGTGATCGCCAGACAATCGGCCAGACAATCGGCATGATCGCAAGAACTGAGACGGTAGGGTAATACATGCAAACAAAGGCTCGCGGCAATTTTGTGATGTGACCGGGACGCGTTGAGGACGCGACCACAAAACCCACGACGCGTCATTCGCACTGATAATCACTTCTATACATCTCCACAGCTTTGTCTGTATCATAAGAGTATATTAACCAACGCTGGGTGATCAAATGCTTCAAAACTAACGGCGTAGCAGGCCCGTTTCGTTCATTCTTCCGGTGGTTACCTCCTGAACTCACAGTACCACTCGTAAAATCGCGTCCGATAGCTTACAATCAGGGAGGGACGGCCCGGCCGCCCCACACACGATTTCATGAACTTGAAGTAAATATTTAAAATTATGCCACAGATGATGCCAGTGATCAGGGACCCCAGACTAGAGCTATGTGAATTTCGGCCCCATTGTGGTTCAGAGGAATTGAAAGGGTTGTTGTCAGCATTTATTCCGGGGAAGATGGGACTGCCATCACGAACGGAGGAGAAGGTGTTGAAATGAGCGGGAGAAGTTGTTCTTGTTTGGCACCGGGCTTGAACCAATCGAGATTCAGCCGAATGTCTGGCCGCTTTCTGCCGCCAGACAATTTTCCCGGGTTTTCCAACTCCTGAACTTCTGGAAGGGTCCGGATCAGTACGTTCCGATCTAGATCGGAAGTAGGGCATAGCACATCATTTGGTTCGATCGTGATCTCTTTTTTTTGATCTCGAGTAGTTTCAGGTCTCGGCTTGGTCTCGACACTTTCTTCCAACTTTCTTCTCTCCCATGCACTTGTTATCGAAAGCCAATTCCTTCAACGTCCAGCTGGTTAAAACTTGAACGTGTGCACCAAAAGGTTGAAGCAATGGGAATGATGGTGGACATCACTGTCCAGTGGACTCCATCATCACTCCGGCCATTCCTTTCCACGCCTTCCTCTGCGACATCACTGCTGCGGTCGCATGCCTGGAGATACATCCCCGCACCCTCCAATTTAGCAGTACTTTGCATTCTACAGGTACATATACATTGTGCGGAAGTGATAATTGAGGTTGAACTCAATGTCAAACTCGATCGGCTGTGTTTATAGCCGCGCAAGCAACATCAAGCGCAGATTCGCACCAGTGTTGCGTGTGCGGCTTCTGGTGACAGCGCCGGGGATCGACCTACATCAAGATCACCCCGTTGCTGCTGCAGGCATCCCCTTACACAGCAGTGGCTGGAGGGAAGGACCTGCAGCGGTGTCCTTGCAGAGGAATTCCCATGGGGATGAATCCGCATCGACATCCCTGCAGTCCTACCGCTGCAGGAATTCGACCGCAGTGATATGCTCGAGAGGAATCCCTGCGGGGATGAATCCATGTGTCAGGGGAACCCCTATTTCCGGCCCTTCCGCTCCCGCATCCGGACCTTCCGGACCCGTTCCGACCCGTTCCGGCTCCTCCCAATATCACATGGCCTGTGATTCCGCCCGGGACCTCTGCTGATCACTCCGGTTGCTATCACATGCCCCCCGTCCGTAGTTACTTATATACCGGGATCTGACGCGGGTGATCCTTAGTCTTTCTTCTCTTCGGATCCCCCTCGTCAGGTCTGTCCATTTGTATCTGTAGCTACTCTGTGATATTTATCTTTGGATCCCCCTCGTCAGGACTCTTGAGTATACTCGGGCCTTGAGGTTTCCCTTACACCATGTCGACATTCCTGCAGCAGTAGGGCTGCAGGGGTTGGCCTGCAACAGCGGGTGCGCAGAAATGTTGTGCAACTGGAAATCAAAGTAAATACATATGTGATACGAGGTAGCACACGACATACCGGCGGTACCTCTTACAGCCCTACCCTCGCAGGCGACGGCTGCACAGTTTTCCTCCCTATCAATTCCACCGCAAAAAAAGGTGCAAGGATAAGCTTGCAGCAGTTTCCTTGCGCGGACTTCCCCGCAGCGGATTGCACGCGGACGACTCGTTGCAGGAGTTGACCCGCGGTGATGCCATTGCAGGCCGTTCGCTGCAGGTCAACCCCTGCAGCCATGGCCTCGCAGGATTGTCCCGCAAGGATCCCACTGTGGCCAATCGCTGCAGGGCTCAACCCTCAGCAGCTGGTCTACAGCCCAGGGATGTGTGTGTGCGTAGGAGCGCAAGCAGCGCTGATAGGGTCCCAGCGAGGGGACTGGTAAGAAAGTGAGGCAAAAAATCAAGCAAGAACACATGTAAAACGCACTGTCTCTTTGAATGCTTCTGCGGACCAAGTTCTGTTATCCCAAAATGCATCGCCTTGTACAGCCAGGCCCGGAAACGATTCTGTAGGGATCGACGCCGTGACCTTCACGGTAATTGTCCCTCGGAGGAGTAAGACTCAAGTCACGCAAAAAGAACAGTGATGAACTTTATTGCGAGAAGGAATCTTGTATCTACGCTAACTACTTGGAGTCTTATATACCCTACAGGAAAGCTGTGCAGTGATCCGGCTCGGCCGCGATCAACTGCATCCCCTACATACACCCTCCCAGTTTATTGAAGAGAAACCGCTACGTACTGTAGGTAGATGAAGAAAATAGGTAAGTTTGAGTAAAGGTAAACATTGAACTAAACAGAATAATAAAGAAATAACCTTCACCCCGTGTTCGTTGCAACCCGCCGCATTCCTACAATCCCTCGTTGTCAGACGGGGGCAGCGGTGGGTAAATCTTGTCAGCATCGAGGATCCACATGTTTTCAACGAGGTCGAGCTGGGAAAGGATGCCGGGCTTCCCGGTGGTGGTGGAAACCGATGGAACTCTCGAAGCGAGGCCAGGGCCTTCAGCGGGGTCCTTGCCCTTGCCTTTGCTGGTGTTGGACTTGTCCGAGAGGTCGATGAGGTTGGCGCTCGCCGGCATCATCTCGACGTCGAGGTCGATGTTGACCTTGCAAGCCTGGACCTTGCGAGCATTCTCGGCGGCACGATCTGCCTGGAACTTCTTGAACTGCTGGTCCAAGTCACGGCGCGCGACGGCATCCATCGAGCACGAGCACGGGCGGCGGTATGGGGAGAGAGAGCGCTCGGTGTGGCGTCCACGAGGGGTGTCCTCGTTGCGGGAAGGTCCAGCGTGGACACTGCACTCCTCGGAGTCCTCACGGTGTGCACGGACGCTGCGCTCGTCGGGTGAGAGGGAGCGGTCGCGTTTGTTATTGCCGTAGGCGCTGCCGTAGTAGGTGTCCGGTGGAGGACGTGGGACGAAGCGACCACCACTGCGACCACGGAAAGTAGGATATCGGCGCGAGTTCTGTGCCCACATGTCCTCGGAGGCCTTCATGGCCAGGTCGAGGTGCTTCTTGGTGAACTCCATCACCATGCCATCGGTAGACATCGGCTCAACAGGAGCTGCGTGGGTGGGAGCTGCGACCAAGCCGGGGATTTCGCCATTGTAGTCGGGGGAGAACGGGGGAAGCCCGTCGAGATTGCCGTACTTTGAGCGAAGCATGAACACCCACTTGTCGTACTGGGCTGGCAGGGTCACCGGCGGTCCTTTGTGAGCATCGGGGTCATCCAGATAAGCAGCGTATTTATGAAAAGCATCGCGTGCGGGGCGAGCGAAAGCTACGCCAGGGTTGTCGGTGATTTTAGAGGGCATTTCGGGCGACTGAAAAGATCCCACTTGGTCCATCTCATTTATAGAAATTGCACCGGCGAAGATTTCAAATTCTTCGGGTATTTTTGAGATCCCGACAGGTAAATTTGAAATGTTTGATGCTCTGTAAGCTTCAAAGTACGCAGACAGCGATTTCAGGTGCGAGACTTGAGCATATGGGAACCAGGCACAATCTCCGCTCTTCCATTGTACCTCAAATTTCGCATCCAGTCCCTTTCCAGAGTGGCGTAGGATTTTATCTACAGCCCATTCTTCGGAGCCCTCTCCAAAACCAGTTATCTGCAGAAGCTGGCGTCCAGGAAAGCGTCGGTCGTCATTTGCGTTATGAATACGGAGCAAGGATGAGTGAAAGGCGGGATGATTTCCCCACCGCTTCAGATCAGATGGTAGTTCTAGCTTGAATGTGCCGTTGCTGTAGTCCTCAAGAATTCGATACGGGCCGATGAATTTGAGTACAAGCTTCCGAGAGCGGTTCTTTGGGATGGTCAAGTTCTTTGTCGACAAGTATACGAGATCATCCTTCGTGAACGGGGCCGGCTTGCGGTGCTTGTTCGCCTGCTTCGTTTGTTTAACACGAGCCGCGATGATAGCGTCATGAGCCGTCATTATTGCCTCCTTCATGCGTTGAGCAAAAACAAACACGGACGCCGGGATATTCTGATTTGGCATCCCAGATCATCGGTGCAGGTGTACGTCTGGTGTTGAGAAAGAACGGGCTGAACCCCGTGGTCTCTGAGCAAGCAGAGTTCATTGCAAATTCGATGCCGGGCAACTTGATCACCCAGTCCTTCTGGTTCGGGGATATGCGGGATCGTAGCATTTGACCAAGTATTCTATTGGCGCGTTCCGTGGCGCCATCGGTCTGCGGATGAAACGCTGAGGACATCCGCAGCTTTGTTCCAATCAGCGCATGCAGCCTATCCCAGAAGATGCTTGTGAATAGCGAGTCGCGGTCACTAATAATGATCTCGGGCAAGCCGTGTTTTGAGTAGACGTGCTCAAAGACCACCTCCGCGATATCCTTCGCTTTGTAGCTCTGCTTGGTCGGTACAAGATGAACCATAGATGAATGATGGTCGATAATGACCATGATCATGTCAAATAAGCCGTGTCTATTTTTCGAAGCGGTAAGTGGACCAACGAAGTCAATTCCAATAGATTGCCAAGGCCGCGAGGGTACAGGCAGAGGGTTGAGTAAGCTGTAAGGCTTCTGACTGCTTGTTTTCGAAGTAGCACAGATGGAACAGGAGCCGCAGTAAGATTTCACATCATCGACCATGAATTTCCACCAAACGTTATCCTTGAGATAATAAAGAGTTTTGCAGGCGCCAAGATGAGCCAGAATTGAATGTGCGTGTGATATAACAATTTCCCTTGCGCTACGCCCGCCAATTAAGACGTTCGGGACACATAGGATACGTGTCTCGCTGTTGCGCAAGAAAATCAGGCCATTTGTGATCTCAAAGTTCTTGTAGTGGCTCGGGTCTGCCAGGATGACTTTGGGCAATGCCTGGGTCATTCCTTTCTTTCCTTTCGTCTTCGGTGCAGCAGCAGCTGATGAGATCTCATGAGATCTTACTTCTGGAAGTAAGTCCAATGCAGCAAAAACTTCGTTCCCTGTTTTGACTGGACGCGTTACATTAGCCATAGCGGCGCGCAGAACACTTGGGTTGATATCATCCTCATCTGGAGGGACATTTGCTGGCTGCTCGAACTGTACTCGGATCATCCGCGCTATAAATCCGGGATAATGCATCAGCAAGTATATTCGTGGATCCAGGGATGTACTCGATGGTAAAGTCGAACTCGCTGAGTGTCTCTAGCCATCTCACCTGATGCAGGCTCAGCTTCTTCTGCATCATGAAGTGTTCGAGAGCACGGTGATCTGTCAGAATCTTGAATGTGGCTCCGAGAAGTAAGTCCCTGAATTTCTTCAGGGATTCAACTATTGCTAGCAGCTCAACATCGTGTACAGGATAGTTCTGTTGTGCAGAGTTGAACTTTCCGGACCAAAAAGCGATGATGTGCGCATTTTCGAGGGTATTGCCCTGGCAAATGACACCGCTACCTCCAGATAAGCATGCATCCCTCAATAGGAATATACACGGTGCCCCTGGTGAGTAGTCAAGAGTCTTCCGGTGGTGATTACACCACTTATGAACCGTTGCTTTTACAGCTTCAAATGTGCGTTGTTCTGTGTGCGACCAGTTCCATGGAACGGTGCCAGTTAACGGAGACAAGGCGCCCATCGGAATGCGAATTCCTTCGCAGTCAGGTGCAAGAAACCCCACTGCGCCGAGAAATCCGCTTGTCAAGCTCCCGTTTGTTGGCGTAGGCCATTTCGCAATGCTATCAACCTTGTGTGGGTCCATCATAATGCCCTCAGAACCCACGATATGCCCCAAAATTCGAACAGAGTCAACGAAGAATTGTATCTTTTTCGCATTTAGGTACAGCTTCTCCTTGCGAAGAATATTGAGAACGATTTTAATGTGCTTGATGTGCTCCTCTGCAGTGTCCGAATATATGAAGATGTCATCAAGGTATACATCCATGAACTTTCCGATGTATGGGCTGAACAAATGATTCATTAGCGCCTGGTAAGTCGTGCCGCCGTTACAATCACCTTGCTGAATGACTAGGCTAGCCATCGTGCCATCTGGCCTGTTAAACAAGCTGCGGCCGACATGTGACGGTTCGATACGAATTTGTTCATAAGCCTTGCTGTTGTCCAAAGCTGGTTTGAACCGGTACTGTGCAACGTTTCGAAGGATCCCTTCGGTTCCAGGTAATGGTGAAGCCATCTTCTGCGTGTTTTTATTGTGCTCACGGCCGTCAAATACAGTGCGGATCCGAATTCCCGTTTCACCAGGCTTGTTCGGTTTTCGAAGGATGAGCATCGGGATCGTGTTAGGTCCAGGTTGCATTCGCCAGCGGCCTGTCGCCAGATATGTGTTGTGTTTCTCGCGCCAGACTTCCCTAAGGGTGTCCGGGCACTTGGACGGACAAAAAGGGTAATTCTTCGTCTCGTCAATGAGGGGAATTTTATGATTAATTGCTCGCAGAGGAGGCAACGGTGTGAGGGACACATTGACACAAAGGTCAGCGGCGTACTCGCGCAGCTTCTCAATATTCTCCTCATAGATGTCCATGGCCAAGGACGACAACATCGTGACCTGTTCGCCGCGAATCGGCAGCGCGCACGTGCTTCCGATTCCAATTTGCGGTGGATTCAAACCAAAAACTATTTCGTGTTGGAATATGAACGGTGTACCCAGCATCACGTCGTAGTTCGCGACATTCATTACGTCGAATCTGCGAACCTCGTTGATTGACTGGTAGCGCATCTGGACATCGCAGCTGTGGTTCACAACGGTACGCGAACCACTAGAGGCCATCGAAACGTTCAAGGGCTTCGCGAGAGCGTCTGTTTTCAGGCCTAGCTGGTCCACAACTGTTGTTGAGATGAAATCCCCCAGGGAACCAGAGTCAAGTAGAGCAGTGACCGGTTGGTCATTCAAGTGAATAATTATGACCATTGGTTGCGGAACGAGTCGTGAAAAATCGCGCACGACGGCGGCATTATGCTGGTAAGCAATACTAGGTTCAGCCGGCAGTTTACGCGATCTTGACGGCGTGACTGCAGATACTTGCAATTCGTGCATTCCCGGGGTTGACTCGTCATCATTATCATCGTTGTGTCGAGAGCAAGGAGGCATGCAGTGAACCTCAGTACAGTTTGGGCACCATCCGATGTCCTCACAGTCCCAACACCATTCGCGAGTACTGGTTTCATCCTCGGAATCCGAGTCATCAACCATGCTGACCGCATCGGGTATTGTACAAGGCGGCATTTCATGTATTTCCTCACAATTCGGGCACCAGTTTGTCAAGCTTCGGGAATCCCAGAGACGCCTCATCCAGTCGTCCTCTTCGGGCTCGATTTTATTGTCCGAAGACGGCTCATCCTCGGAGTCAGATGGAGTATCCAATGCAGGTGGTGAGTTGAACCTATTGTTCTCTCTACCTGCAGGCTCAGAATCTGATTCCGAGTCAGATACCTGCTGGGGTGGAGGGATATCGTCGTCGTCGCAGTCGCTCGGGGCGTCAAATTCGGATTCAGAATCAGATACAGGTTGCAATCCTGGTATGACATCCCCTTCGGAGTCCAAGTATTCCAACTCATCGTCTGAGTCTAGTTCAGATTCAGAGTCAGAGACTTGCTGCAACGCCGGAATCTTGCTCTCGTCGAACTCTGAGTCAGCGTCGTAGTCCACATGGATTGCTGTTGACCCGCTCGCTGGTGGCGGTGGCGGTAAGTCATCATCCGAGGAAGTAAAACCCTCTGTGTTCGACCAGCTATCATCTGTGTCCAGTTCTGACTCTGTTCCGTCGTTGATCTCTGTGAGCTCATCATCTAATCCCGGGACATCCTGATTAATTGTTTCAATCAGGCATGTCATTTCGGTGTGTTTGCATTCGAAGAATTCACGCGCGTCCCATCTTTGCCAGACTATGGCCGAATAAGGTAACTTATACCCTCTGCGGTGAAAATTGTCTTTGAGCAGGATGAAGTCGCGCTCGGAACATTCGAGTGTGAACCTCTTCGGGTCGTATATCTCTCTACGACTCTCAACGTCGATGGGGTCGAACGAGTACGGGACAGCCAACATAAAATCCTGGGTAAGTCCTCTCAGGACTGTTTCGGCTTGACCGGGCTGATCAGGATTTCGCATCAGTCGATGCATGAACACTCTGAATGTGTGCGGGAGGTCGTCGCATCGAGGATATACGGACCAATCCGGGTTGGGCTGAGGCAATTCACAACGGGATAATAATGTCATTGGAGGTAAGCTTGCCCAAAATTCATCCTCTTCCCGGTTCTGTTTCTCACGTTTGTCCACGCGGACAGGGTGATTTTTGGTGTGTAGCTCGTGTTCGAATTCCCATTTTCGATTATATGAACATGATAAAATCGAAATTTTGGTCCAATAGTTGCGTGCGAAGTACCTCATGATGGTCATTCGTGTGTGCATCACATAAGAGCCATCCGAGCTGTGTTGGAACGAATGTGAACCTGTTCTCGTCCAACGGGTCGTCCTCCGGGTTGCCGAAATAATCAAACACGAAAGGAATTTGTTGTCGGAGATCTGAGTGCATTTTTCCGACAAGGACATCATCAATGGATTGTCTGTGTTCAAGTGTGATCTCGACCGGCTCGATCACAACTGAGAATACCCCGAATTCATGGGCTTCCTTCAGTGCGCAAAGACGTTCAATCTCTTCAAAAGAAACAGCAGCCGCTCTGACACGTCCTTTCAGAGGCCTCAAATTATTGTTCTTGGGACAATCCTTGCTCAGATGTCCAGTCTCCGCGCAGTTGAAACATTTGCCTTGCGCACGGTACTCGTTCATCTCATCTCGAGATAACTTATGGCTTTTATTCCCGCCAGGCTTCTGTTTTGAGTCGCGGTTGTTGTTCCTTGCATCTTTGGATCCGGAGTCAATGTGGTCGTTCCGTCGATGCTGATCTTTACGACCGCCGGTGGCTTGTTTGCTCCCGCCCTCCTGACGAGGTCCTCGGGGCTTCTTGTCCTTCGACTGGCTGTTGTGTGCATCACTATCAGGTTGGTCGTTTTTTCTCCCAGTCCCACCACCCGGCTTCTGAGCCTTTTCAACTTTGATGGCGTGCTCATAATTAATGGCCGCAGCTTCAAGCTCATCGAGTGTGGATGTTTCTGGGTCAAAACCATCGCCAGCCCATCTATGGCGCATCTCGTAATCAGCTCCGTCCCAGAACTGTACAACGAGACCGCGGTCGGTGATATCGCCAACGCTGTTAGCGAGAACTTCAAGGTCTGTCCGATAATCCTTGATGGAATGGCCACGCTGGGCAAAGGAGTGGAATTTCTTGCGTTGGATGCTGCAGAAATCAACCGGGAAACAGTGGTTAAATAGTGCCTCAAAGAAGCGGTTCAACGTCCATTTTTTAGGTTCCCTTGCAACAACACGCATGTACCAGTCCAGGGCTCTGCCACCCAAATATTTTGATACTCGAGATACTCGCATATTGCGGCGTATATAACTCTGGCTAGTCCATTCCCGTGCTTCATACGTCCATCGTTCCATCCGGCTGAACATTGGTTCGCCGTTATATACAAACGGCGGGTCGGGCTTTGCGTTCGATTGCTCCAAGCGTAGACGTAGCAAGCGCATGTTGAAATGCAACTTGGCGCGCTTTTTCGCTCGCTTCATCTTGTACGAGTCGTCCAAGTTTACATCGGAAGGAGCTGAACCCAACGAACTCCAATCCGAATTGAAGCCTTTATCCGATGAGTCTGAAGATTCCGAGTCGGAGCTCGAGTCTGAACCCGGATCATCGCTGGGATTAGGTGAGGATTTTTGCTTCGACCTCTTGTTCCCTTTCTTTGACTTCTTGGATTTTTTAGACTTCTTCTTGGACTTGCGAACTTTCTTCAAAAATTCGGACAAACTATCCTCTGAGTCGGAGGAGCTGCTGGAACTACTGTCGCTCGGTGGAGGAGAAGATTTCTGTTTGGATTTCTTGTTCTTCTTTTGCACGGGGTCCGGTTTGTCTGCCTTGTCTGCGGCACCATGCATCTCGCGGAAAAGAACACTCGACTTCGGGATCTGGTCCGTCGGCGTAGGTCTTGCCTTCGCAGCTTCGTTTTTCCGACCAGCCTCCTCTCTCCGATGCTGAAGATCAATTCTTTCTTTCGCATTGGTTGGAGGTAAGCCCTCGTCCGTGTAACCGAGTGCCTTGATTTGCTCGTACTGCTTATCAAATAATTCTTGTAGATTCGCAGCGATCTCATGGTCCATGTCAATCCCAACCGATGCCTTCGCTTTCCGAGCGTCAGCTTTCTTGGATGTGGTAGGTACGGGTTGACGTGTGGACGGTCCAGGTGCAGGTGCACGTTGTGATGGCTCAAGTACCGGTGCATTAACAGCATCCCGGTGACCTTCCGTGTCCATCTGCTTCTGCAGCTGCATGGCGAGCAGAGCATCTGCTTGCAACTGATATAGTCTCGCCGTGTGGGTGTCGGCCTCATCTGGTGATATGTAACCATCATTGTAGTCTATGCTTGGGGCTTGAGTAAGATCTCTTCCTTTCCCTTTAGCAGCTGCCAGAATACGGGGAGTACTCGCGGCAGAGCGGGAAGGTTGAGGCTTATTCGAGGGACCATTTACATAGACAGACTTATGAATAGGATGTATTGCAGAAGCCTTAGACAAATTTTCTGTTGTGTCCGAAACAGATCCAGCTGGTTTGAAGCGCGCGTTCTTCATGTTAGCATTACGGCGGAGCATTCACTCCTTATCTTCCGGAGTTAAGTTCTTAGTAATTTCACGCATGAGATTATCAAAAGAAAGATCAATATTATCAACTACAGGAGACCAGTGTAATTCAACCGACACTGGTTCCTGTTGGATCCACGACGGCGGGATCTCTCCCGGCCCATCAGCATGTGTCGAGTCGGCCCAATCCTGGCGCCGTGATGCGACTTCCCCGTCTGAGTCATTGGCATGTGAGAACCATGTGCCGAAAAACTTCGTGGACGTATCCAGTCCCGGAGAAGGACCCCGCACGCTGGAGGCGCGCGAAGTTTTCTTCGGGGTGGAGAATCCTTGGGGAGCTGTGGCGGCGTCGTAAAAAGCACCATCGGGGTCATCACTACCGTCTTGAGAGGTAGCAACATCCGGCGGCGCTTTGTCATCCGACATGGCGCCATCATCTTCGGGGATGACACCATGGGAGACCGACTCGTCGTCGTTTTTCCCGACATCCGCAGAGCGGGAGCGGTGCCCAGACTTGTCAGCATCATCTTGACTGCTGGAGTGGGTCTTGGCGCTGTGGCCCAATTCACCTAAAGAAGGGGTCAGTGCTTGCAACGGGGAGGGAGACACACCGTCTCCGCTGTTGGACGAGGTGCCCATCGGGGCATCCATCTTGTCGCTTCCTGTGTCCGAGTCGGATGCAGAGGAAGGGGGTGGTACCATGTTTCGAGTTGTCGAACGAGTCTGCATAGGCATCCTCGTTGTTGCTGGCGGTGTCGAACGGTTGATCAGGCCGGAGACGTCGCCAAGGAGAGTTTTTTCAAAAGCAAAAAGTAGAGAGTTCAAAAAAGTGTAGGGATCGACGCCGTGACCTTCACGGTAATCGTCCCTCGGAGGAGTAAGACTCAAGTCACGCAAAAAGAACAGTGATGAACTTTATTGCGAGAAGGAATCTTGTATCTACGCTAACTACTTGGAGTCTTATATACCCTACGGGAAAGCTGTGCAGTGATCCGGCTCGGCCGCGATCAACCGCATCCCCGACAGATTCGCTGCTGCTGTACAGAGTCGGCCTGGGGCACAGTCCGAGCAGTTCTGAGCCACATACTTTCTGGATGCCTTACATTGCCCGGTTGGGTGTTTTCCTAACGGATTGAGGCTTGAGGAGGGGCGGGAGGTCTATGTTGCTTCTACGGGCAAAGAGGCAGTTACATCGCGATGTCACGCCGATCGACCCGAAAATATCGGAAATGCCGCACGACTTGGGCTACATTGATTGGACTTTAGGCTTGTCCATGCAGCGACGTAGCTGGAGGGCAAGGCCTGAAGAGGAAGGTCTGAGGGTATGTGCCTGTACTTGGTTGCGTGGAGTAGCATTGCCCAAGGGATATGACCTAAGACATGTAGCTTTGGAGTTTTCCTTGCAGTGGCCACCGGCAATTGCGGTTCCAAAAGCGTGTGCTGACATAATCCATCAAATGCTGATCGGGTGGCAAATCTCAGTCGTGAATCTCTTTCATACCATTCGGGGCCCTATACATCCCTCTTATTACTTCAAATCTGTATATTCTATACATCTAATCAACCTATGATGCATACCACTCATCCTCGCTCTCGAAAAACTCATCATCGACATCCATTGCCGTCGCCAAAGGCCGGACTGCTTCGAGAGGCGGCATTTCCTCGCCAAAAATGCTGGAGGTGGTCCCAACAACCTGAGCAAAATCCAAGCGTTTCAGGATCGCATCCCGGAGGTAACCATATCGATTCTCTCTGGTCCCGCGCCCATTGGCACCCGACTTGGCTTTGGGGATGCCGGATGCTGAGTTTGATGTGGAGGTAGGGGATTGGAGGGAATTTGCGAGATGCCAATCAAGCTGTAGGTCAAGGTCTGCGACAGTGAGATATCCAGCAGTCCTGGGTTGGATCTGGAACGCCGCATCAAGAGCCTGCACCGACTCAATTGCTACAGTCTTTGCAAGTATCTCCTGTGCTTTGGTGATGCGCGCTTTGCGAACTTTGTCTCGCTCTGCATTCCTGTCGACGACCTCCTTCATGTGAACGATGTGTGCATGCTTGCTTGCCTTGTTTGCCCCCGAAGCGTCCTCGTTCCGGACCTGCACACGGATTGCTTGTCGCTCCGAGGCTGTCAACGTGTGGATGAATTCCGAGGTCTTGTTGGCCTTGTACATGCGCAGGGCGCTGTGATAAGCGAGCGACATGTTCGGGGACGACTTTGAGCCCTGGCGCAAAATGCCAAGCTCGCTTTCATTCCCGTCATTGGTGGATTCCTGCCAGCCCCGTTCCAAATTTTCCGGTGAGAGCTGTGCAATCTCACCGTCATCCCTCCACTCCGTGTCAAACCTGGCCCACGTCCCCAGCGCTCCCTTGCAATAGACGACAACAACCTCGTTGACATACTCGAGTTTCCACTCAGAGATTCGGGCGATCGCAGCGTAAACCACCTCTGGCTTTTCCCAGCGACGGCCGTTGAGAGTGGATGTTTCGAAAGACATGTTCGTTCCAGTAACAAGGGTCGGGTCCGCGATGATTTTCTCCAGGTGCGCCCGAACGTTCCTGTGGAGCTGACCAAGCTTTAGGAGGTTGTCCTCGGCGCGCAGAGGGCCACGGATCTCAAGCATGTAGGGAACATCAACATTTTGGTTCATGAGCGCGATGACAACGAACTCATGACGAGTGAACCAACAGTTAAGGCCGCGCTCAACGTTCAACTCCATGTGGTTCAGTGCACGGCTCGCCTTGTTCTCGCGCACATAAACCAAGAACTGGAGCAGAAGATCCATGTGAACGACAATGATTTCGCAGGCAGCAGCGTGGGACTGAAAACGCGTGTTGCTGGTATCCGGGAAGCAGATATTGAGTCCAGTTTCATGATCCCAGAAATAACGGAGCGTGTCCTGCTGTCCACGCTTGCGGTCCTTGTGACGGAAGATTGCGCCCGCAAGGCTCGCAACCTTAATTGCACCTCCACAGGTACGCTCTTCTGCACGTGTAGCAGCACTAGTCCCCTCCCCGAGCGTAAATGCCGCAGAATTGTCGCGATTAAACATCTTCAAAGGACCTGGAAGCCCTTTGTCGATCCAGAACTGTTGCATCGCAAGAACGGCACCCTTGAAGACGTTCAAGTTCTTGTGCATACAGCAACCGCCCCAGATGAAAAGATCGACAGATTGTTTCTCGTCTGGTGTCAATTTGTCGAATTCCGCTTGTCCGATGGCGCGTACGAAATCTGTGAATGCCGTATCGTGACGTGTGCTTCGCTCCGCGTCCCCGAGCTGTTCCCATGCTGCAATCCCGCCTGCCGCTGCCACGGCGTCCTGGGAAACCTTGAAGAGAATATCGGCCCATTGAGCAGGGGCCATTTGCGCAATTCTCCTCTCCCCTCTGCGCTCGCGTTCCAACCGAAGTTTCATTGCAGCGATGAGGCGAAATAGCTTTTTCTGATCCTCGGCATGGTCGGAATGCCATCCGGTAACCTTGAGCCAAAAAGCCCGAGCATCGTCGGCGGTATGACAGCGGGACGAGGTCTTGTATATCTGGTACGCCGCCTCGATGACTTCCTCCCATCCCTCCATCTGCTTTTCGCTCGTATGATTTATTGCCATCCCGATGCCTAAGAAAAATGTCTGCTTGTCGTTGTTCTGATCAATTACGGTAGCGCGACGCGACTCCAGATTAATATTTTTGTGGGTCGTTCCGTCGCTGCTGCATGTAACTCCTGTCAAAACATTGGCAGATGCATGTTAGATGAGAATCAAGGACCGATTCAATAAACATACCTTTTGAGTTTCCAACTGCTTCAACAAATTGGAGTTGCGATGCGACACCACCCTCTTTAACAATTCGCCGTACGCTCCTATCCGACGCGTCTCCGGCGACCCCGATTCCCAGCGCACCGGCGATACGTTTCAATACCCCAACAACCTTATTTGGACGTACACCGTCAAGCGCGACAAGATCATTGATCATGCCTCGCGTTGAGTCGGGAACGACACCTTTCTCCTTCAGGGTGAAGGAGAACAACTGCGAGAGCTCGTCGTGGGCTTTTGCTTTGGTTTTAGTGATAGCTGTGTCGAGTCGGGAGGGAATCCGGCGTATTTTCTCGTTGAGAGCATGGATTTTTGTGCTAGCTGTGCTCCGAGCGGACTTTTGGGATGCGACATCCGTGCGAAGGATAGATGCCGTGAATTCTAACCCAGTAACCTCGGCCGTCAGATCGTTAACCTCGGTGCGAAGCTGTTCGTTTTCCAGCCGAGTTTCCGTCAAGATTCCAGCCTGATCCGCGATGATATTCTTCGCCCGTTTGTGCTTCTTTCTCTCATTGTAAAGGGCGCGCTGATAGGCGTCGCCGCGGTCCGTGGCTTTCTGGAGGTCATTTGGAGCAGCATTCTCCTTGTCCTGATCGGAAGCGTCCGGTAATTGTGATGTAGAAGCAGTAGTGGCAGGTGCGACGCGTGCAGCGCGTGCAGCCGCCAGAGAGTCTTTTTGCGCGCCAGACCGCTTGCGTTTGACCCCAACAAAACGGAATATGCCCTCGTCGCCCCCCATATCGGTTCGGGGGCGATAGACGCGTTGGAGGAGGCGGGGCGGTGGTGGGGTGAGCGCGTCGCGTTTGTTTGGTTGTGCTTTCGGCGGCTTCATCAGACTGATCTCGTATGGTAATGGCCACGCTGCCACAGGGCCGCTTCTGGTCGGAAATCGGTCCCAAATCATATTTTATACCATTCTGTATGTATTCTTCAGAACAGAAAAGAAAATTTTGCATCGTGAGGAGGAGAATGGCATCAGAATTATCCCAGCAAGATAGTTTTAAAAGATGTTTTCTGAACAATACATGTAGAATGATTTTAAATGAATTTCAAGCTTATGCCTCAGGCGTTGGAGGCAAGGGATGAATTTCTGGTTTGCTTTTCCACTGACATTGAGCATTTGGCACGGATTCCGAATCGGGACATGCACGGTGATGCGATCAAATTCCCGCTGCATTGCCGGTGGCCACTTGCAGCCATTCATCTGCAGGCATTTCGCTGCGGTGTCCATGTCCATGTCCAGTGGACTTGTCCACCATCACTTTTGATCCCTATACCTCCTTCTCTCTCGTGTGCACTTCCTTTTGATCCAATCAATTTCAACCTGATCTTAAAAGCCCGAAGAAAGGTCAAGAGAAAGGTAGGGTCTGCAGCTATTTCCAGTTTCTCCCTTCTGGTTGAGTATATACCAGAAGAATAGGACTCGGCTAAGTCGAGATGATAGGACTCGGTTAAAACGCCAAATTAAGCGAGTTTTATCATCAGGCCATCAGCGGCATCAATCGGCATTCACTGGGGGACCCCGCCGTTTTCGCTGGCGCGAGGCCTTTTTCCGCTCGCGCGGGGCCCGTTTTACGTCTCCGAATTTTTACCGCCATACCACCCTTTTTGGGTCATACTTTCATTATTTTACGGTTTTTTGACATTTTTTTAACACGGGTTGCGGGCGCCGGCCCGGACGGCTGGGGTTTTCCACCCCAGACCCCGACCGCTGGCGCGGGGCCCTCACGCTCGCCGCTGGGGCCCGCTGCGCGGTGCTCACGCTCGCCGCGAGGCCCACTGCGTGGTGCCGGGCACATCGGCAGGGGTTGAATCTCAATTGATGCAGTGATGGCCGGATCTCAGGCCGCCACATCGAGTCCTATCTTTTCCGTTGAACGCTTAGCGCGCAGTCCCATAACAACGGTGTTTAGCCGAGTCCTATCATCCGTGAGTCCTATTCTTCTCGTTGGTACTCCTTCTGAGTAGGTGGCCGTCCTTCCAGGACCTTGCCGTCCGGTTCATCCAAGTATCCGAGAGACTCTTTGAATCGCTTTTTATTTTATGCCATGGCTGTCTATCCCAAAACCTCGGGTTCCTGCCCAGTGCCCAGTTCCGTTCGTCTTGGGTGCAACGGACCACATCTTTATGAATGCCCACGACGACGAGATATTAGACCCGCTCTATTTTGTTCTACCTATCAAGACAAGCTCATTATCATTATATACCATTATCGTTATATGACGCCCTTAATGAGGTCCGCTGCCCGCTCGGCCACAGCAATAATAGCGGCAGCCGGGTGCCCCGACACCTGGGTCGGGAACACACTGGCATCGCAACATCTCAGACCCTCCACACCGTGCACCTTCAATCGGCTGTCCACAACACTCGTGCTGGGATTGTTACCCATGCGCGCACTTGACGTCTGCACAGCGAGTGAGACGTTGACCTACGAGGATAGGAAAAAACGTACCGGGTGTCCGGTAGATTGTCCGTGAAGTCTGGTCCATGCTTCCAGGTCGTCGTCGGAAACCTTGAATGTACGTTAGTACCACCATTCTGCGACGGCGGAATGTGGAGCTCACGGTGTCGGGGTTGCAATCCGTGGGCCAGAAGAGGGAGGTCTTGTCGTTCGAGTCCTTGGGAAGGTTCAGAGAGTCCACGAAAGGCTTGGTGCGCGCGATGCGCATCAGGAGTCGCAGACCCATGATGCACAGAGCCATGTCGCTGGGCTCGCTAACATAGCTGCATTGTGGTATAAGCATACAACTCGCGTTTTAAAAGGGATGTACGAGGCGTACTTGGGGTCGATCTTCGGGTGATCCCAGGGGTTCGAGCTTGCGAGTTTGACCGTCCCGTAACTTGCGGGCTTCAGTAGGAGAACACCCTACGCAGCAAGGGAACATTTTAATACACGCTCGAAGAAAGAAGTGAAGCACACTCACAGCCGTAAGTCCACCGAAGGGAAAGGGTTTGGCGCCGAGTGGAGGGGTCAAGAAGGGTGCAAAGAATAGTTCGATATCGGGGGCGGTGGGTCCTGAGCAGAGGTTCTGCACGGGGTACTTCTTTGCTCCGTCGTGCATGGGCAGCCTAAGAAATGTTGTCAATTCGATGAATCGGAAGAAATGCGTATTGACGGACGTCATATCATCAGAACGAACGAAGCAAGCCACTTGGACACTCAGGGATGAAAGAGGGCCTTTGCCGAAGATGTACCACTTGAAGAAGGCCCACATAGCTCCCAGAGGCCGAAGAACAAAGTCCCACGTGCCACGCTTGGCCCGAACCAGCATGGGACCGGGCGAGAAGTGCTGAATAGAGCAGTGAGTTACGTTGATCAAAAACATAGAAGAAGAAACTCGCATCTTGGAGGTATTCACCGACGGCCGGAAGATCGCGGATGACGGGGATCTTGTGCTTTTGCAGCTCGGCTGCGGGCCCAATTCCGGAAAGCATGAGGACCTGGGGGGTCCCAATGACACCACCAGAGATGATGACCTCCTTGGAAGCGGCGACGTGGAAACGTTGGCCGCCCCTGGAGTTGGAGAAGACGAGACCCGTTGCGCGAGGAACCTTCCCGTCCTTGGACAACACGACCTTCTCCGCCAAACACTCCACCGCAACAGTCAGATTGGGACGAGCCAGAACCGACGGTGGGAGATACCCCGTCGCAGCAGAGACACCTGGCGATATATTCAACACCTGAACGTTTGCAATGAGATCTCGTCCTTACGGTTGCCGTTTGTGGTGACGTTGCGAACGAACAACCCTACTCCAGTTGGGCCGGCATCGGTGTTGAAGTCGCTAGAAAACAGTAATAATTAGAGTTGCAACGACCGACATGACGGGCCAATCATGCTCACTGCACATGGGGTATACCGACGTTTACACTCGACTGGAGAATCTCCCTCGAAATAGGCTGGAACGAAACCATCAGCAGACGGTCAGGCCTACACAGAAAGAAAATACGTGCCGCCAAGGGACCATGGGTAGCCGCCACAGGCCCATCCGTGCCATGCACCGCGGGGTCAATGCCGGGAAAGTCGGGATGAGGGTGGTATTTCTCCGCCTTCCGGAAATACCTAGAAAAATAATTAAAACGCACGAATTGATGGAAAAAGAACAATGCACGGTTTCATGTTCTCGTACTCCCATCCCTTGGCGCCTTCGCCAACCCAGGAGTCGAAGTCTGGAAGAACGGAGAGATTGTTTCAAAATATATAACGCAGCCTTATTCAAACAACATGCCTTCAGGTGCGCAACGGTGGTACATTGAACCGTTGATAGCGCTATAAATTGAAGTTGTGAGTAGGGTCAAAGTAGTCCGACCCATGTAATTCACCTTGTCCCTCCGAGAAGACGTCCACGGGGCCAATAGCTCGTACGCCCGCCAAGAGTTGGCATACCACTGAACGAAACGTCAATCTCAAGTTCAACCCTAGGTGTGCTGCACTCACATTGACTCGTAGTTCCAATCATACTTGCTCTTCATCAAGAGGGGAAATCCGAGCGGCATGATAGAATTTATCACGCCCCGGTTGCTAAGAAAACGAGACGCGTTAATGAGGCGCAATATTCGATGGAAGACGAACCTTTTCCCGGCTTCCACGAGCAGTACATTAACGCTACGATCCTCGGAAAGACGCGATGCTATAACGCAGCCGGCAGTTCCTACAAGACAAGAAACGATGCGTAAAAAACGATGCGGGTGGCAAATTCAAAGGACATTACCTCCTCCTACGACAACATAATCGTAACTTTTGAATGGGGCTCCCTTTGAGTTCACAGTCTTAACATCGTCGTCAATAGGTGTCGCGAAACGACGGGGGTCGGTGATAATGGATTGCGAGCTTCCCATGTCGGCGAGGAGGGTGGTAAGAGGTGAAGGGACGGAATTGGAATACGCGAAAATTAAGGCGACGGATTCAATGTTTCATGGCTTCCCCAGTCGGCAACGGTGCGCGTTTCCCCTGAGATTTGGATCGAGATCTTTTGCCATCACTGATCCCATTACCTCCGAATGGCATCAAAATTGTGCCCCAACCAGGATCCAGAACTTGTCTGGAACTGCTGTTTTCTTTCCCGAATGTACGGCTGTATAATTCTCTCATGCTGCTCGTCTTGCATACAAACATGCATCTTCCGTACAGAACGGATGATACTAGACAACTGCTACCACGATGACAAACATCAATGATTGCGAACACCTACTTTGTAGAAACCAGGAGGTTTTGGGTCTGCGAATGGGTTCGAAATAAATCCCTTTGCGACATGTTTGAAGCTCGTCTGGATGACATAATACATTTGTTGCCATATCACAAAGGGTGAAGCCCCGATGCCGTGCTCACTCATTGCTCATTCCTGATTAGCTTCCGGCTCGTTATACATCCAATTTGGCAATCTGTCGTAGTATATCCACCGCGGGCCCATTAAGGAACAGGCACTTTCCGTACTACATGCAAAAATGATTCGGTTGTGATGCTGCTTGAAAAGATGCTAGATTTCAAACTCAGCAAGGGCTCGGCGCGAACTCGATTCGCCTGGAGTTGGTATGTATGGTGTCGGCATCCTATTGAAGGAACACAAGCTAAGGATGTTTAGCCCAATCAAGCGGAATGGCAGGAATGGGCGCCGTGGAGACCGCAAACTTACAAAGTTGTAAAATTTTGTATCACCTCAATTGTGTCCGAGTCTTTCTTGGATGAGCACGTCTCCGTCCGACGCTTCCCGAAGTAAAGTGTGTTATCGACTTACTTCTAGAATTCTGCGGCAAATCGAGCTATCGTGAGCCACAGATGAATAGATCATAGAGGCGGCTAAGTTTAACGTGTGATTCGAGCTCACCGCAGTGATCCATATTCTGAGCATGACGCACACTTGCTTACGAAAGGCAAAGGTTTGCTTTGCGTAGATAAACCGGTATGTATCTTGTTCGTGACGATAAATGTCGAGATCTGTGTACGAATGTGTACAGCAATCGTGAATGAAAATTACCAGCCCGGTCTGAACAGAGAATTCAGGGCCATGCCGGTGTGCGCCGCGAGCTGGTAATTAGGAGTAGCCCCGAGTAGGGTGTCGGGCTGCGCTGGCGCAGGAGCGGGCAGAGGGCGCAGCGAGCCACACACCGTCGTCACGTCCGCGTTCATCTGCGGCGGAAGGTTCCACTGCGCGGTACCGTTCCCGAACGCGACGAAGTAGTGCCCAGCGACATATGGGCTCAGTGCAACAAATGTTATCGAATTCCGCTTGCTCCGCTCCTCTGCATTATCCATCAGCGATTGAAGTGCGGGATACATCCCTTGCAGGTTATGCGACAATGTGCTGTCGTCGTAGAGCACAACGAACGCGCCGCGCATGCCGAGGGCGACGACTTTGGGCCGCCCGAGCTTCAATCGGTCCATGATATTCGTCTCAAGCGCAGGAGGGAGATTCTGCCAGCTGAGGCCGGACTTGGACGTCGAGAAGTAGCTGTGGTATGGGCCGAACACGGTGTTTTCGGTCTTACCCGCCATGAATGTGCCGAGCTTTACGTAGTGCTGGCCTAGATAATCCGCTGGGATGTCTTAGTACGCAGCAAACCCTGATTGTGAAAAAAAGGAAAGGCACACACCTTCGTAGAGATCGCGGTCGTCTTTCGTCTTCCAGCACATACTGTAGGCCCCCGGCTCCATCGCGAAAGCAATATCGTAAGGAAACTTATTGTAGTCTGGATGGGCATGATCTTCTAAAACCCGCCGCAGAGGCTCGGGGAGCGTGTTATTGTCGCTCCTACTCGATAAGCATCACTTGCCAGGTTGGCTGCGAAAACATACCAGGACCATTGTGAGCCAGTTTTGAAGAAGAATGCGTTGTTTGTGCCAGAATAAAATTGACATTCCATTGGGGTCGTGTTGAACTGCGCGTCAGTTCAACGTGCTTTTGAACCATGCGTGGCTGCGGTACCGGAACATGGCAGTGTTTGAGATTCATTTAACAAAATAAGTGCCTGACCAGACCATGCGGCGTAACAGGATCTGTATGAAGTTTTTTGTGAGTACTCAGTACTCAGATGTCAGCGTTCGCCACTAGTAGAGGGGGTCAGGTTGGCAGCTCAAGAGTCAAGACTCTTGATTCTCGACTCCGTCCGAATGGAGATTTGGTGGAAGGGATTTCTGCCCGTAATCCAGATATGGAAGAATGAATCGATTCAAGATAAAGACAGGCTCCGGTCTGTCTGAGAGGAGCGAGGAAGCGACTATGTTAGGAGTCATCAAGGGCAACTGCAAAGCCGTTGTTTGGCAAAGACAGGTGGTACAAACAACGCATCTCCTTCCCTCGAAGCTTGCTCGAAGCTCAAAGTTTTTTGCTGATCAAAAGCATTTACACATGTACGCCTGGCCTGTATCTCTATGTTAAAAAAGAACACGCGGCGCTCGGAACTACAGCTTTCGGAAGGAATATCGATCCACAAGTGTTGAGTTCGAGAACGCGCATTCCCAACGCATTCCTGTCGTTTACCTAGTCCACTTGGTTCACTTGGAACCTTGTTGAACTGGCGCTGGCGCCCGTCCATGCTAATTTTAGGTCCATCACTCCTATCTCATTTATCTTCAACTGTCACTGTCAAGGCCCACACGCGGCCGGCCAGGAACATAATGTAACCGCCGTTGACTCCTCTTTACCGCCTCACTTTTGCGTCCGTCCACCACTCCATGGACTGCCAGTTTTCGTTTGGCCCCAATGGCGCGTTTTTCTGCAAGAGCGACACCCAGTGGGCATGGTGAGCACTCTTGTATCTGAGCACCGGCTGGCATCTCACCCATGCGTAGGAGCGACAACAGCACACTTCCGGAACCCCTACGACTCATCCTAGAGGATCCAAATCACCCGCAAGCATGCCAGTTCCCCTACGATGTCGCGTTTCCAGTAGAGCATGGCATGTTCAGCATGAGTTGGAAGACCGTACGGGGTGAAGATTACTATGAAGAACTTTTTCTTGGTCCCAAATACTCCAGGCTGGCTGAGTTCATGCGTAGCATTGCGCAGGCAGGAGAACACACCACACGCACGGTTTTCGGGCCTAACGCGAGCTACTTTACGATCTCAACCTCCGGGTTAGTTTCTCGCTCAAAAGGCGCTTGATGAATATAACTCGTGCTCTAGCTTTAGCTGGCAGAACCTACCTCCCGTCCTAGAGCACGATGTAATCGGACGCATGAAAAAAGGCCTGCCGACTAATGTTGCATTGGGTGTTCACGGCGCGTTTGTTGTGCTCTACGCGGACGGCAATGTCACATTCGATGTGGCGACGCACTATCCTGCGGTAGACGCCATGATTCGGAACTCGGCCGAGAACGCACGGCGAAAGGGAATTTCCGTGGGTATTTTATCTTCACTGCATTCCGCACGTATCTGATTCCCCTCCTCAGTTCATCGCACTCAGTCCGCACGCGGCGGGTCAATACTATGTCGCTTACGGCGATGGGTCAGCGTCGTGGAATCTCCCCAATGAATGGACCGGAGATGTCACGACCGTGAGCAAGACGCTGCGGCCGGTCACCTTGGCGCGCATAGGCTCGACGCTGCCACAACTCGGTGGCTTCGCGGCAGCCGGCGGTACTGGGTCGGCTTTGCCCGGTTATGCAGCGAGTGAAGGACACTCGCCGGCGTCGCCAACGTCA
The DNA here is from genome assembly GCA_029281795.1 of Mycena crocata. NCBI lineage: Eukaryota > Fungi > Basidiomycota > Agaricomycetes > Agaricales > Mycenaceae > Mycena > Mycena crocata. The sequence continues at coordinate 512,682 of JARJCP010000038.1, read as the reverse complement.
TTAGTGGGAATACAAGCTGTCCACGGCCTTGGGAAATTGTGGGACGCATACCAGCAACAACAGCAGCAGCAGCAGAACGCTGCTCTGTCGTCCGCGTTCTCCCCACAGACTTCATCGTTCACTTTCGATCCCACGGGATCCTCTTTCGACCCGAGCACGCTCGCGACGAACTTCGACCCCAGCTCGCTGATGGCCGGTCTCGACCCCAGCAGCCTAGCGGCGGGATTGGACCCTACTGGGGTGGCCACTACAATAGGCGCAATATTCGGTACCTCATGAGATGCAGTGCACGCTACAGATTTCGTCGACTGGGGACGAGCCTCGCTTTGAGTTTTAGAAATAAGGAAGTATGGACAGGTTCCGAGCACATGCATAGGCATGGAGGATGTACAATATATTAATAATTTAATGCTGGATCAACTTGCTTTCTTTGCAGATCCATCTGAGTCCGTGAAGAATCTGCTAATGGAATCAAGGTCTTGTTGCTGGTCTTCAACCGGACAGTGGTTCGCTGCATAATTTTTCCTGACATGCGTAACTGATACCAACCTCTAGATAGAAGTCAACTATTCCTTTTGAACTTGAGGGAGCGAATGGTTCTTGTTAAATGAAATATTTATTGGATTTATTTCTCGACTTAAAGCAAAGTCACTTTGCCGAGAGCTGCAGCAAAACCGTCGACAATGGTATCAATATCCGTCGTTACGCTGACCATGTCGAAGCCTTGGTCGAACCGTTTCTGTGCTTGCTCTCCGGTCAGGCCTTTGAGCGATCGTAAGTATATTTTCTGCGAAATCGTGTTTCTCGCAAACTTACAGAATATACCCGCTACCTTGCCTGCCTTCTTCGTTGCGTCCAGGATCTTCTGAAGAGCCGCCTCGTGTTCGGGGCTGCCGACGTCAACGCCCATCGAAACAGCCAAGTCGTACGGGCCAATCTGGATCGCGGAAAATCCGTCAAGGAAATACCAGTCCCAAATACGAGACTGGACCAACGAATGTAGCATCGATGCCTTCCTTGACAATTTCGTCAATCTGCGCGACCGCGTCTGGGTGTTCGATCTGCACGCTGACGATAATGGCATCATTTGCAGCAGCTTTGTAGGGTGCATTCAGCGCCCCTGCAGCATGCTGGCGTAGAGTTGAACCACAGAGTTCTCTACAACTGACAGATTTGGACCAACGCACTGTAAACATAGGTCCATAACCCCGAATACCCACTGGCGGATACTTGGTAGCTGTGACCACCTTTCGTACGATTTCCTAAGGATATAATCAGCATTTGAATCTCTGAAAAGTTCCTTGAAGGAGACAATAAACTTACCGGTGAATTTGCCATCGGAATCATTATTCCATGTGCACCAGCATCTAGGGCGCGCTGTACATGATTGTAATTAACATCGCAGATACCTCCACGAACTTGCAATACCTTGATCATCCAGGGCTCAGAATCGGGTATGCGGATCAGCGGCGATGCCCCGCTGGACGCAATAGTGTTCGCCAGGTCGTAGTAATGCGAATCTGGAGAAACCTATGTAGCAGAGATCTCTGCTGCCTTTCTGGTGGCCGCTCACCCGAAATCAACCCATGCTCTTTTCACGAAATCGGGTCGGTATCTGCATGGTTATCGGTTGACCTACTGTTGAGCTCACCAGCATCGATCAGGACCCATGATACGCCTTTGGTTGTCGCGATCGTTCGCGCAACGGCCGTGCTATCCTTGAATTCAGTCGATAGGCATTAATAAATGTTGTATCTGAAAACCTTGGAAGCGTAAGCCATGCTCCTGCTGCACGAGCCTGAGCGGCGAATTTCTGTCGGAGGGGAAAGTTCAAGGCCATGATGATGTCTACTGAGTAGTAGACGCGGTGGGAGATGTCTATAAATGAGGTGCGGGCCGTTGTCCCGTCGCGTAGCGTTCGCACATGACCGTTCGATGACAGATGCACAACTTGATTCTGAACTCCAACAACGCACAACAAGTTCAAGTTTTCGGAATGTACTTTAGCTGAATAACTGTACAAGCGTGGCACAAGCGGGAATAGGCGGATACCGGGATGATTATGTAGTGGCGGCAGCCTCAGAGGTGGCCAGACCTCTGTTGCGTCTGCGATGGCGGCGGCTTCCTGCAGCTCTGGAACCGCTGTGCCGGGGTGAGACCCTCCTTCTGCAGTGGGAAGAGAAGAGCGGTAAAACTTACAAGCAGCGGCAGCACAGCAGATCGATGATGAAGTCAAGGGTCGTGACTATGACCTACATGAAGTTTTGCAGCCGCAGTAGGCTGACTATAAAAGGTGTACCTACAGTGACAACTGCAGAGACGATGGCCATAATGAGCCCTGCAATGGCGGAGATTACGGCTTCAATCCTATACGACGCGTGAGACAGGGAAGAGGGGAGGGTTCCGATTCAACTTACCCACGACCAATGGCGCTAAAGATGGCGCCCATGCTGATTCCTTTGAGGGTGGGAGTTGAGGTCGCTTGGTGTGGCGATGAACAGGAGGGCCTTTATGGTCTTATATACCTTAGGGATCCTGACATATGACATAGTGGGAAATCGAGCTGGGGGGTGTTCTGGCCTACATTGGCCATGAATTGTATAAGTACTTAAGTTGTTCCTGAACGCCTCAAATGGAATGGACGGCCACTTCAGTTTGGATTGCCTTGTGTCACAAACTTCCATCCGAGAGCTCAAGTTCATCAGTTTGAAACCAGACTTTTGAGTTTTTCCGTACATAACACTTTGGCGCGGGAGAATGGCCGCGACAGGCCGCGACGCGCTCGATTGTCCTCCACGTGATCGTGGCGTAAAACGCCAACGTGTAGGCCACGTCAATTTCCTTTTTCGAGTTCTCTACTAAAACCCACCTTTCCCTTAACGCGCGCGTATGTTCCCATAATGCATTTACACTTCGCCAGTATCCTCTCTCTCTTTTCTCTCCTTCCTCAATCCGCTCTTGCCTCGGTCCTCGCTATCGATTATGGAACCGACTGGATAAAGTCGTCGGTGATGAGCCCAGGCGTCCCTTTTGACGTTCTGCTCAACAAGGACTCGAAACGGAAAATACAGGCGTCCGTCGGATGGAAAAAGACTGACCGCCTCTTTGGAACAGATGCCTTCAACCTTGTATGTCTTACATACACGTCTATCTCATTCACGATCATTAAAACCCAGCAAGGCGTCCCGTTTTCCGTCGGACTCTTTCTCTTCAATAAAGTACCTGCAAGCAGCACCGTTTGACAGCGACATTGTGTCATACTATGCCTCCATCTCTACTGCCGAACTCGTAAAGACCTCCCGGAACACGGTCGCATTCAAGCAGGCCGACGGCAATGAATGGAGCGTTGAAGAGCTTATTGGGATGCAGTTCTCATATGTGAAGCAACTTGCCGAGTCCCTCGTCGGAGAGAAAGTTAGCGATGTTATTGTAACCGTCCCACCATACTTCTCGCAATTCCAACGGGACGCGGTCGTTGACGCCATCGAGATTGCCGGCCTCCGCACCCTGGCCCTGATTAACGACGGCACAGCCGTGGCGGTCAACTACGCCATGACCCGTACCTTCCCCACCCCCGAGCACCACATTATTTACGACGCTGGTGCATCTTCTATTCGGGCCACGGTCGTCACGTTCTCCACCTCCAACGCCACTTCAGGAACACAAATTGCTGTCGCCGGTGTCGGCTACGACCTCGCGACCGGAGGCACGGAGCTCGACCGCCGTCTTCGTGAGATCCTAATCGAGGCTTTCAACGCGAAGAACAAGAGGGATATTCGTGATGACAAGCGCGGCATGGCAAAGTTGTGGAAGGAGGCGGGACGGATTAAGGCCATTCTGAGTGCCAACAACGAAGCTACAGCGACGGTAAGGTATCGCTTAGCATTGCCCGACGCTTTCATCACTAACTGCATGACTTCAGGTAGAGAGCTTGGCTTGGGACATTGACTTCAAAACCAAAGTCAGCCGTGCCTCGTTTGAGACAGCCTGCGATGATCTCAAGGATCATTTTGCGCGACCTATAGAGGATTCTCTGCGTAACGCAGGCCTAACTTTGGTGCGAATGATTTCTCGTTCATCCTACCCGCAATTAAGATTCGAGTAGGACAATATTACGTCTGTCATCCTCACTGGAGGCAGCACAAGAACACCCATGATACAGGCAGCGGTTAGAGCTGCCGTTGGAGAGTACGTTGATGCTTCGCACCGTTTTGCCAGTTCTGAAGCTCTTCGCAGTGAGAAGATTGCCCTCAACGTCAACGCCGATGAAGCGGCTGTTCTGGGTAAGCTGAAAACCCCTCGACTTCTCTTCCATGTTTCTGAATAGTCTATGTAGGTGCGGCCCTTCACGGAGCTGGACTTAGCCGGCAATTCAAGACCAAGAACATCAAGGTTACGGACCTCAACGTCTTTGACATTCAGGCGTCCTATCTTGCCACTGCTTCGACACCCCGGACGATTACGACGTCAATCTTCCCTGCTGGCTCCAAGACCGGCACAAAGAAGACCTTGACCTTCAAGCGCAAGGAAGACTTTGTCATCAATTTCGATTACAAGGATGCGGTGGCGCCGTGCGTCCTTGTCCTTATTTTACCTCCCCGCTACTTATTTCGCCTGCCTTAGTGGATTCCCCACAAGATTCCTAGAGGTCGGGATCACAGGTGTGGCCGAGGCGATTGCAAATCTTACAGAACTTGGCGCATCGGATCCCGTAATCAAAGCCACACTCACGTTGTCGGAATCGGGTTTCGTCTCCGTCTCTAACGCGGTCGCTTTTGGAGAGATAAAAGACGATTCGATTGCGGGTATGTCTTCGGTGATATTCTATAGCTTGTTATGCTTATTAATCTGGCCAGGCAAGCTCAAAGGTTTCTTTGGTGCGGGTAGTTCATCGTCGGAGGCCGAGGTGACGCCAGAGAATGCACCTCCTCGCGAATCGGAGTCTTCGAGTTCGTCTTCAGCCTCGGCTACCCCTTCGGGCGCGTCAAACTCCACCCCAGAGAAGGAGAAGGACGAAAAGAAAAAGAAGGTGTTGCCCAAAGACAACACCATTCCCCTCAACACGAGCGTGGTCTTCCCTACCCTACCACCTATGACAGTCGATCACAAGAAGAATGCTCGGAGCAGGTACGCCGTACAACTGTCGGTGTTTTACCGTGCTCACAGTTTGGCCCCAGGCTGCGTGCAATTGACCTAGATGAGGCCGCAGTCGCGCGGAAGGAGGAGGCTCGAAATTCGTTCGAGGGTTATCTGTACAGGATGCGCGATCTTCTTGATGAGGAGAACCGCGATACCCCATTCAAGCACTGCTCGCAAGAGTCGGAGCGACAGGCAATTGCCGTCAAGCTGGATGAGTCCTTTGCCTGGCTTCACGACAAGGGGGATGTGGCCGAGACTTCACAATTCCTCGACAAGCGGAATGCATTAGAGTACGACTCCTTTGCTCTACCTGTTGTCGCCCACTGATTACCTGCTCTTTAGAACTCTTGAACGTCCGATTGTGCACCGCTATCAGGAAATCGAAGCGTTCCCTCAGGCGCTGAACAACAGTCAAATGTGGAATTGGAGCGCGCGTCTTTTCCTTACGGAAGCGCACCAAAACCTCACAGCTGAAGAGGCCGCCGACATTCCTTCCAAGTGGACGAAAGCCGAGCTGGATTCACTAGAAAAAACCCTGAAGGAGCACGAGACTTGGCTCAATGAATGGGTCGAGAAGCAGAAGTCGGTCAAGATGAATGAGGATCCGGTGATCGAGACGAAGGAGATGAAGGCGCGCGCGAAGGTCTTGGAGACGGCTCTTGCGAGGCTCGTGAAGCGCAAGGTGCCCAAGACGGTGAAGAAGAAGACAACGACGACTGAGGAGCCAGCGTCGACGTCACCGGCTGCGGAAACGTCGGCCACCGCCGATGTACCGGAGGAGACGACAATACCGACGCCCACACCTGTCGTTCCCGAGGGCGAACAAATACCAGTAAAGACCCATGATGAGTTGTAATTTCCACCGCTATATATTAGAGATTTATTGGACAGTCCAATGTGGGATCATCCTACCGGCAATGAGACAAGCCGGTACCGGCAAGTTGCCTTGATCCGCGGTTTCATCGTTTCATCGACTCAACTTGAAGTTTCGACCTGAAAGTGAAAAGCTGAGGATACTTCCAAGGGCAGAAGCTCAGCCTGGGTGTTATAAAACCATGGAAATCACGCAAACGTTCACCTCTCGGGCCCGCGAGGAAAGCTGACTTTGCCCGATCCCAGGTACGCTTAAATGTCCAACCTCGGACGCCACCTCGGGCATCCTTCGGGCTTACTATGACGCTCTTCTGTTAGTATTAATTGAACCGAATCTGAGATTGTCAAAAACATACCCTCTAAGGTACCCGGAAAGCCATGAAGGAATCAACAAAGAACCCTGCTTTCTCGAGCTCGGAGGCCCAAAGAACGTTACGAACTTCTACCAGTACAGAAACGTTGGATCTAGCTGGGGATCTCGATTTGGAGGCGCGACTCACGGAATCGAAATCAGAAGCCAACGGTGACCCAATAAAGCCCAGTCCAGGACATGGACCAGCAACGCTTGCCGCCGATGATCCTGAGAGTACGTTGAAAGGCTTCCTACGTACCTCCGGTGTCCCTTTTAACAGCGGATTGCAGACCCTAAGAATTGGAGCATGGCCCGCAGGGCGGTAAGTCCTGTCTGGCAACTATTCGGCCTTTATTTATTTGAGTGGGAGCAGACGATCAACTTCTTGCTATGTCTATGGGTTTTGACTCTGACGTACTCTTCAACTGCCTATGTTCGTGTTTTCGCATGGTTTTTCGGGAAGTAAGGTTTATATTTGAACAGGTCTCGAGTCTGCCAACATTGATGCAGCGATATCAGATGTCCCAGGAAGGTTCGTGTTTGTCCTTTGGTTTGTGGGTCGAGATTTATGGAATCAGTCGCGATTCTGGGTGTCACCTTGACTGTGTAAGATTTCGACCAAGATGGGCAACAAGCGAGCAACTAACTTTTCTTCTGGTAGTCTCGGCTTTGCAGCAGGACCCTTGCTCTTTGGACCTGCATCTGAGCTTTACGGCCGTCGGATCGTATATATTGTCACTGGTTTTTGTTACAGCGGTATGCACCATGCTCTGTTATATGCTCGATGCTCATTGGCGGCTATGCTAGCCTTCAGTTTTGGAGCGGCCTTCGCTCCCAATGCTGCCAGTCTACTGATTTTCCGATTTTTTGTTGGATTTTTTGGCTCGTCCACAATAAACAATGTGCCCGCATCAGTAGGCGATTACACGACACCACTCGAACGAGGAAAATACTCGATTTTGTGTGCGTCTCCAGTATTTGTCTTTCAGTTTCTCCGTCTTGATCATTTATTAGATGCCCTCATGGCCTTTGGGGGTCCAGCGCTCGGTCCTTTGGCATCCGCCTTCATTCAACACGACGCTGGCTTTCAGTAAGCACTCGATCGATTTGCTGGTTCTCTCCCGATTCTGATTTTCGCAGCTGGAATTTTCGAGTGATGGCAATTTTTTCGACGGTTCTTAGTGTTGTTGTGGCGTTTATCCCAGAAACACACGGCCCAACCTTACTCAGATGGAGAATTGCTAAAGAAGGAAACGCTCCGCCCCCGTTGAAATTTAGCAAGGTCATGTCTGTCTTTAAAGTTGCACTTTCCCGGCCCATTATCTATCTTTTCACCGGTATGCGCAATGAAAAATCTGCGATTTTTTTGCTAACAAAATACAGAGCCGGTGGTCATGCTTGTTTCAATCTATCTGAGCGTTCTCTATGGGATATTGTATGGCTTCTTCGAAGCTTTCACTGTGGTCTATCTCGACATCCGCGGGTTCAAGAGCACTTCTTATGGACTCACTTACATTTCTCTGGGACTCGGATTCCTCGTTGCTTGCGTCATGCTCGCCACCATTGGCCGTAAGTCGAGTTGAATGCATGCTCATTCAGCTAACCGATAATCGTACAGAGTCGTTGTATGTGCGGGCTGCCAACGCTGACGCTGCGAAAGGCTTGCCCACGCAGCCGGAAGCACGACTAGCACTGGCCTATTTCGGTGCAATTCTTTCTCCCATGTAATTTATTCTTTGATTTCTGCGGCAGGTTGCTATAATTTTTCAGATCCCTGTTTATCTTTGCCTGGACCGCACCTTACACCAAGGTTCATTGGATGGTTCCGTGCCTCGCTGAGTTTCTTTTTGCATGTAGCATGCTGCTGATCTTCACGGGATTTGTAAGATTATGGTCTTCATTATATCTACTCCATATCTTACAGGTCCTTTGCAGATACCATACTTGATTGACTGTTATCAGATGACGGCAGCCAGCGCCCTCGCAGCAGGAATGGCCAGCCGCGCGCTGGTGGGGAGTGCGTTCCCCTTATTCGCACTGCAGATGTATCACGGTCTTACCGTGCAAGGCGCGACGTCACTGCTTGCTGGGATTTCGTGCCTTCTAGCCCCCATTCCTTTCATTTTTAAAATGTATGGGACGAAAATGCGGGAACGGAGTAAATATGCCGTTGTGTAAGGGATGAATAGATGCTACAAACTAGAAGAATAATACCCTACCTTGCGACGTGCCCTGCATGTCTTTTCTAAATACTAGTTGTCTTGTCTTGAATAACAAGATGGTAGTCTGTTCAGAGCTTGTACATACCGTGGGGAGGGTCGGAGGAAGGCAAGAATTATCTTCTTCGATGCTTTCCAGCAGCCCCGCAGGCTTAAAAATCGTCATCGCTATTAATTTGTTCAGTTCAATTCTGCTCAAAGCCTTCACTTTGCTAACGAAGGTGCGAATTGAGATCGCGGCGGTAATGGACAGAAATAAAAAGACATGATTCTGAACAATTGTGGTAGCCAGTGTGAATATTATCTCTTCGGTCAAGACGGCAGAAGCGTGAATGGCGAAGTATAAGACATGTTGTCCCAACTTTGGCGACACCAACTGCGGCCAAGACAACAGAAATTACGGAGGGAATGTAGTATAAGGTGGAGATTATAACCGTGACGGCAGCTGTAGGGTAAATTATGAATGCGCCATCTGAGGCTTCAAGTATTGAGCGCTTGAGCAACCGCCCCGCCGGATCGTGGCAGATTGGCAGTGTCTTATAAACAGATGCTACATTTGCTAGCTGGTAAGCTCGCGATGTCAATGTTCAAATAGCAGCTTAGAGGATTCGAGGAAACATGAGGCTCCCGGGCTCTCCCGGGATCATAGAATTCGAAGTGCGGGATGGAGTACAACCAAAAATTTCGGAAAAAATCCAAGCAATTTCGAGCTACTTTTCATTGAAAAATGCCTAGCTGAGGTTTGGCTTGGCGCATGGTTTGAAGCGCAGTTGAAGTTTCGGGGACAAGAGATTGGGCGTGTTTGGTGACAGCCGTGTTTGGCAACAGCTTTGCTCCTACCGTCAGGCAGTACAGTACCGACTTTGGCCGCGACTCCCCGCCTCCTGGACAGCTTCAGCTGCGCTACTAATACCCCTGGAAATTCCCCGGCAGTTTCCCACCTTCCCCCCCCGTCCTGAACTCCATCCTCGAGGCCGCTTATGTCGCGGCGAAGCTATCACAGTGTATCCGCCGAGAATCGTGCTTCCAAGTATGTTAGCGACGACGATCTCTTCAAGTGAGCGACTTGAATCCTTGTGGTGGGGTGGCGCTGAGCTGATCGTTCCTTGTCCAGCTATGCGCTTCGTGTATCGTGAGCAGACTGCTATGATTTAACTCCACTTGTCTTAAGGATATCTTTTAGCTTCCTCAGCTATCTCATGATGCCGAGGCCTACCGAAACGACGACCACTACAGCCACCACGGCCGATTTACGGGATCGAGAATCACATTCGCGGTTGTCGGCTCTGTCCAACTTCTCAATTGGAGACCTCTTCAAGGATGTCCGCGATGGGCCGAAAAGTGTCAAGTTCCCGGAGAAACTTCTTAAGGTTTTGGAGCAAAAGCTGCAGAACATAGCAATGGGAAAGGACCCGGGGTGCGTGGCCAGCCGCTGCATCGTGTTCTACACGTCCTTATCTGTCACTTCAGCTACTCGGACCAGCTGGTTCGACGGACTATGGCTAAATTTTATGGCCAATTCCTGGTTGACAGTTTCAAGCGACAAATGAAAGAAAACCGAAAGATCGAAGAACTAATTCTAATGTTTGCCACGCATGCAACAACGGTGTTGAAGAAGGAACCTACCCTTGCCGGAGATGGCTGGAAGCTCGAACTCAATAACCAGATTGCAGTATTTGTCAAAATGCTCCGTGAATGTCTGCGGTCGGTGAATCACGTCTCTCCGGAGCTCCTGAGTCGACTGGACACCTACACTGCAAAGCTCGCCCCGTCGCAAAGTTCCAGTGACTCTGGATACGATTCGGCGTCCACATCCCGGGACCGCGATTCGATGTCCGTCCCGACCGTCAGCGGCAACGTCGCCGATATGCAATTAGTGCAAGTTGTTGCGGCGTTGTTCAGAATTCCAGATTCGGAGGTGCAGAAGGAGATTGATGGACTGAGAGGTGTCTGCACAGAGAAAGCTGCTTTGACTGACTTGAAGGTACGTTTCGTTAGTTATCTCATATTGGCTTAGCTCACCCTCGAAACTAGACCTGTCTCAAAAATCTTACCGCTGGTGCATCTTTTCCGGGTCGACGAGAAGATTTTGAGTCCGACGCTGCGTGGCAACATTGGCGGACTCTCGAAACCACGCATCTTCAACAACTCATGGTGGCCATGGTTCAGTTCAACCCTGAATTGGCCAAGTCCACCCCCGCCGAAACCGCCTCATCGTCAGCTTACGGCGGTCGGCCGGGATCCTCCTACTCAGCCTATGATCCCCCAAAAAGAAACGCATCTATAGGCAGCCGGCATTCGTTCTACAGCGCTGCCGCTCTCGACAGCAATGGAGATGCTATGCAAGAGGATGTGTTGGACGACGACGAAATACCCGTCGGCCATCACTTCACCTACATCCCCGCCAATCCCAAGAAATATTACAAACGACTACTTGAACACTGTCTCCTCACTGACCTCGAGATCATGCTTAGTCCAGAAGTCGATGACAACGATGAGGTTTCACTGGGGATATTATCCGCGCCCCATCTGGACTTAATCAACGAATGTGCACTGCGGTGGCGGATAGGGCATCCATATCGCGCAGTCTGTTTCCTTGATCTCGTCAAGCAGTTTTACGAGCGCCAGGACATCCCTATGGAGTGCATACCAGAGGCCCTCCAGCACGTCTCCAAAGTCATGAGCGACATGGACTTGGAAAAATGGCCAGCGCAGGATGTATGTGACTCTTTTGGTTTCTCTCTTTTCAGTACTTACCAATGCGTCAGTCCGAATACCTTTCTAACGTCTATGGTGGACTTTTTAACACCTTCCTCTCTTCACTCTACCACGCTATGGACAGTATACCTAACCTCAAGCCCTCTGAGATTGAACCCTATCTTTCTGTGCTCGAGCACGTTCGTGATAGCGGGCTGTTAGAACGCTTTGGCTTTGACCTTGACATCAATGCACGGCTTGCAGACGTGCAGGCACAAGTCCGCCAGGTGGCTCTGCGTTGGTATGGACTCAAACTTCAGGAACTGCAGTCAGCACCTGGCGTCAACCGTGCGTTGCCACTGTTGTTCATGACGGATGAGCTTGAGAAGGCGGCCAAATTGCTGGATAAACGGTTTCCTGAGCCAATACTGGGGTCAGTCGACTGTGTTTTTGTTGTTGGACATCTAACGAAGGATATTCAGGCAACTTGACCTCGTGTCATTGGTGGTGGAGGTGCAGATTCCACAGCTCATAAAGGATATCCAGGGCTCCCAGAAGCGGCTTTTCGAGTCGTCCATGAATGGACCGACACCGGATGTGCCCATTCAGGACATTTTTGCGCTGTATCGACGGGCGAAGACGTTACTGGGGATGTTTACTGCATTCTGTCCACAGTGAGTCACGGACACGGGTCCTCGCAGTTCTGGTCCTCACATTCACCTAGGGGACGCATTGACTTTGACATCAACTCATTTTTTGAGCCCTATGTCCGTCAGTGGCTGATGAACACGGATAATAAAACTGGGCAGTGGGTTGAGGCGGTGAGTAGAGTAGTAAATCAGCGTGCCGATACTGATAAAGCCACTTTTAGGCAATTGCTGCTGATAAGGTCAGTTGCCTGTGGTGCGGTTGCCGGGATTTACTCAATGATGCTTTTCCTACAGTTCCAAGCGGAAGGCACCGAGGGCCACAGCTCCTCGATCGTTGATCTATTCGATTCTTTAAGAAGTCCTATCGAGTTCTTGCAGGATCTGGAATGGGAAGACGATTACCAAGACGCCCGGTTCTTTACTGCACTATCTAAGGTACCTTTTTCAACCTTGGCTCCATTCCCATCTCATTGTTTCCCTGCAGAGTATCTCGAAGGCCATCGAACAGTATTGCCGGAACATTGAGGGTCTGTTCTTAACGGAGATGTTCCCCCGACCAAACGAATATCTCCAACCCCAGAAGTCCTCCGCTTGGCTGGAAAAGGCGAAGCAGTTGGCCGCCCAGGGCGACAAGAAAGTCGAGCCGTTCAATTTTCAGCCGGAGTCATGCGTCAAGCTCAACAATGTCGAAGCTGCTCGCAAGCTATTGGATAATATGTACAACCAAATGCAGGCAGATAAAATTGCCGAGGTGCTGAAGCGAAGTCCTCCCGTACCGCACAAGACGGAGCACGAACGATATTTGTTTTCGGTCAAGATCGTCATCGCCGAGGGGCTGGTCCCGCTCGATAGCAGTCCTTCTTCGAAGCTCGATACTTTTATCACTTTAAGTGACGAGGCTGGGGTGCGATTGGCGAAGACCCGAACGATTTATGAGACCTTAAATCCTCGGTGTAAGCATTTTCTGTTTCACATTGTCCAACGGCCATCTTAAAGCCTTCCAGGGGACGAAACTTTCGACATTTCCGTAGAGAAACCCTTGTGGTTGATGGTCAGCGTGCGTGATCGGGCATTGGTCGGTAAACACGACACTGTTGGGCGCGCATACTTGTGTCTTGACCCTCGGAGGTTCGGCGACTTCCTCGCCCATGATTTGTGGATGGATCTGGATTCTCAAGGGCGGGTACTGGTCCGGATCAGCATGGAGGGAGAGAAGGACGACATCCAGTTCTACTTTGGCCGAGGTTTCCGCTCTCTCAAACGGGCGGAAGCAGACATGTTGAGGATCTTTATTGACAAGGTATATCCAGCAGCTTAACCGCTGCCAACTCGACCTGATGATGGGATATAGATGGCACCGTTCATCCAACAATGTCTTTCCCGAAACGTTCTCAAGACGTTACTCAAGACGGGTAGTTCGGGCTTGGATTATAACAAAGCTCTCAGTAACGTGACTGCTCTCTGGGGCTCAGCGCTCGGGGCCTCCTCAAGCGAAGTGCAAATACCTTTACCTAGTGCTGAAAAGCCTCGTGTTCGACCAGAGGATCTTACGGACGTGGAAATCGAGCAAGCTATTCTACCCCTATTCGACTACTTTGACGCCAATCTCCAAACCCTCAATACGTACCTAAGCGACACCGCGAAGGAGATGGTGATGACCAGAGTGTGGAAGGAGATCCTCTTTATCATCGAAGGGCTCCTGATTCCCCCACTGTCCGAAGCCTCCAGTGACATGAAGCCTTTGAGCGACAAGGAAGTAGATGTTGTTTTTAAATGGCTGAAAGTGAGATCATTATTCTCTGTCTGTAACTGTGCGTCTAACGGTTCCGGACAGTTCTTACGGGATTACTTCTATGCTGGTGGTGAGGGGCCTGTCCCGCTGGAGGTCCTCCAGAATCAGAAGTACCGAGACGTGTATTCGATCCGCCTGTACTACGACTGGCACACGTAAGAATTTCCTGCATGTACCAACTCGTTCTCGTCTAACATCCATCCAGCGATGCTTTGATGGAGGAATGCGTTCGTATGATGCAGCAAAGCTTGCGCGCTTCACCGACAACGAAGAAGCGTGCCAAGAGTGTATACACTCAGCGCAATCTCGGGACCATCAAGAATCGGAAGAAGGAGAAGCGGGAAGAGAAAGAGGTCTCCAATGGCGAAACCATATTGCGGATATTGCGGATGCGGTACGGAACTCGTTCATCCTTATTATCCCGTGTTCATTGTGTGTTAGGTCTGGTACCTCTGAGTTTATCGCGCAGCAAATGCAAATGCAGAGCGCGATGCAAGCAGAGCAGGAACAGCGGGCGAAAGAGCTCGAGGAGCGCAAACTGAAGCGGCCCTCATCCAATAGACAGCCTCAAGTGCCCGCAATACCGCCAGTGCCTTCTCTCCCTTAGGGGCCGGAAGTTTTATTTAGTTTTTTTATCATACCTCTTTGCATATTATACCGTCGATTCTCTATTCCCTCACCAGCTATGATCCATGGGACATTGTACTATGCACACTACATCTATCGATGCTGACTCGAAATTGCTTTTTCTTTTTCCAGCTAAGAATCAGAATCAGAGTGTGTAACGACGTCTGTACTACATAATTTGTACAGTATGAACGGATAGCCGTCGCCGTGTATTCTACAACATGTACAATAGCCAATCGAAGAAGGCGAGAGGAACAACAAAATATGAAGGGAAACAAACAAGGAATTAAACAACACAGCAGAATCAAGTCAAGGAAAACCCGCCGAAGTCCAGAAAGGCCTCCTCCAGGGACATCTTGCGCACCACAAGAGCCTCGACAATCAAACGCGGCAATGCATTGCCATTCTCCTTCCCCTGGGCACCGTTTTCAACGGGAACAGTCAGCTGGGAGGCGAAAGCGGTGAATGGGCCCGGGGTAGCAGTCATTGGGGATGGAAACACGTCGTCCTCGCCGTCATCGTCCTCAGCGATCTCATCATCGACGGAAGCCGTGGTCAACTCGAGGGAAGGAATGGTCCGCTCAGAAACAATTGTGACTGGTAGAGGCTCCACGGTGACATGAAGAGCGTCGAGACCAGAAACGAGAGACGCCTCCTCGGCTATATCTTCCACAGAGCATACCTGCTCTGGATCTCCCAATGACGCTGTAGCATACACCATCAATGCCTGTCGTCTCTCTTCCCGCTTGCGATCCCGCGCATGCCGGCGATTCATGGCCTTTGCGGAGTATTGCTTCGGGGGCAGATTGGCTTGGTCCGATGGGGATGTGGACGGGAAAAGGGAATCAGGAAGGTGCTTCCCCTTCTTCACTTTCGGCCCGCGCTTGGTCTTTGGCGGAAGAGGAAGGGGAGAGTGGGCCCTTGTGCGCATTGGACGAGGCTTGAAGACTGATGCAATTTCGAGATCGATGGATATTTGAGATGGGACTGGAATGGTGTCTGTGTCCAAGTCGGAGGATTCGGCGTCGCCGTTTTCTGCGGCTGAGTCAAAGTCGTCCATGGAGAAGACGCTGATACTGTCCGGTGGGGAAGAGCCACGATATTTGGGCGACGGAGAGTCGGGCAGAAGAATGGTTGGTAAATCGTCCTCGTCAACGTCTGTAGCGGACATCTCTGTTTCGGTTTCTGTGTTGGCTGCGGTAGAATCATCTGCAGACCCTTCGGATCCAATCAAAGCCTGCCGTCGGGCTCTCTTTCCGTTCCAAGAATCGGTCTGTGACCCCACAAGGCCGGCCATGGCAGCGGGCACCTCTATCTCCTTCACGACAATCACACTGGCACCGATCTCTCCAGCCTGAACGATTGCCTCAACAAAGAGAAGAGACTAGAACTACAAACTCACCATCATCTCGAGAGTTTCCAAGCTCTGCTCCAACTCGGCTCGAGGAAGCCCAACGAGCATACCTGAGTCCGCAACACCCAGCTCATAATACGCCTGGCCCCCGCCCTCGAGAAGGCGCCACTTCATTTGAGTAACAAGACGAGCAAAACGAGCCGGAGAGGGGGAAAGTAGCTGGAGCTTGTATTCGACATTTCCGTCGTCCTGCTCTGGAACGAGCTTCGGGATAGCCGCAGCGAGGGGGCTGGGAGAAGGCGAAGGAGGTGTTGAAATGATAGTATCCCAAGGGCTGGGCACTCGCGGGCTCTAACGTCTCCGGTTCAAGTTCAAGGGTATGTAGCGGTGTAGAGTAGACCCACCTCAGAGTCGGATTCGCCGAACATTAGTGAATTTTCTGTGTTATACCGCGATGTGGATGTTATGTAGATATTCGAGGGATCATGTTAAGTTGGGAGTTGGGTGGCGTTTCAATGAGCAGTTTGTGCCCTTTAACTTAACATGGAGACATTGCGAGTCAAAGAGCGTCACTTGGGAGTTACTGCTGGCACCCGACGCCTTTGTCGTCTCGATTCAACACGCGCACACTTGAACCTCTCTTTCATACCACCATCACCGTTTACAATGGTCTCAGCCCTCACACCCGTGTTTTCAGGATCTCTCAATCATAATGTCCTCAACAGAATAAAACGACAATCAGATCCAATCTTTGGACGGCTCTCACTAAATGAGAAGTTAGTTACGCCTTACCGACCATGTTCTCGCTGAGATTTTCCTGCATACGTCAGACACGATCTGGCTACACACCACTGGTGTTTCCTTTACCCATTGTTCGCGTCGCAAAGTCTTCACCCAACCCCAAGGGCCATTCTGTCAAGGATCCGCTTTTCTTTATGCAACCTGATCAAGATGCAGACACCGGAGCCACCGATAGCTGCACCTCTGTATTGGGCTGCCATATCCATGCCACCTGAAGGGTGATTACTCAATAATGAGCTTCATTCACAACGACAGAATCACATACTTTCTGGCTCTGTACCCAACCAACATCGATATCCTCTAGCCAAACGCAGGACTGTATATTCAATATTTGCGTTGGACGCTCCTCGTCATTGGTACAAGATCACACAGTTCAAACGCGTAATATGGGTATCGATCATCGAGTTGAATATGCGCGTTGCAGACTGTGCTTTCGGGTCCACCTTATCCCAATAGGCATCTAATACTTAACTAAGGAGGCCTCGGTGTGGCCGGAGGCAAGGCGAGCTGCGGAATGCTCTCGGGTACGGAGATATAAGTATGCCTTGACTTCATTTCCCCTTCACCCCGCTTTTGAAAACTCACCTTCACGAACCATCGTTCAGGTTCGAACTCACGATGAGCCGCTCGTTAATTTCCACCTGTGCGCCTTTTTACTCTTTGCCGCCACGGGTCTGCTCATTGTCGCCAGCATCTCTGCACCCACAATAGCACAAATCGAGTTTTCTCATGTCGGCGTTGCAGATGGTACGTACATGTACGTACGTGTCTAGCATTGCCTGTTGAACATGTGATCAGGATTTTCTGTGAACTTTGGTTCACTCGGGGTTTGCATCCTAACGCGAGACGACAACTCGTGTACTCTGACGCGGTGGAGGAAGGTCAAAAAGTTCTCTGAAGACATGACTGGAACGGTGCTCACGGAAGAGGGACTGTTCTATGCCGTCCCCTGGGAAAAAAGGTGTATTTGCGGTTTCCACGGAGCCGATCCAGGCACGTATAAGTTATGGTGTACAGCGAGGAGTGCCCAGCATCGAGGCCATCGAGTTGTGTGAACAGGTCCAGGCAAAAAAAGAAAATTATCGAAAGTTCAAGTTTCCTTTTATGGACGTAGGAGGTTTGGATGCGAATTGGGAAAGCGGGATCTGTGCCTGAGCCGTCAATTCAACAGCGACATTCGTTAATACGAACACGGTGATTATGGTAAAAGACGTCAACACTGGATTGTTTAGTTGATGGAATGTACAATGTTGATATGTAACTGTTTTTTCGCGGATTCCTTTTTTTTTTGCAGCGGAAGAAAGAAGGACGGTCTGAAAAAGCCACCGGACACGTTTCAGCGCCTACGGAACAAAGAGCACTTGTTGAAGTTGCGTCGGAGCGCCCCGTGCTTGTCAAAGGGCGCTAAAGAAAACAAGCATAAATGTCGCCATGCCTTCCTTACTTGAGCCACCACTTCCCGTTCGTTTCTTCTTAACAGAAAGAAGTGGTTGCTTTCGCGACATTAGCATCCATTCAACTGCATTCCGCGGCCCCGACGATTGTTCTGAATCTGACTCGCCCTCCATCGATCTCCGAGTCATTTCCTCTCAGGACCCATTACTTATAACGCCTACACTAACGCATAATCAACAACCATGGCATCAACCACGTCCGCCCGCCCCGTCGTCCCCTCAGACTCGGCCCTCATCGCGCGCCTGCACGAAATCTCGGCGGCGAAGCCCAAGCTGATCAAGTCCTCCGTGTACGCGGCCCCCGCCGACGAGACGATCAAGGTGCGGAGCTGGAAGATGGACGAGTTCAAGTACTACGACGTGCCCTCGCCCTTCCCGACGCTCGCACGCGGGATCTTTACCGTGGATCTCCCCAAGCCGGACGAGGACGAGAACGAGAACGCGGCGCAGGAATACCGCATCGTGGCGCGCGGGTACGACAAGTTTTTCAATATCGGGGAGGTGCCGTGGACGACTGTGCGTCTTGTCACTCTGCTCTTTCTATAATTCTAACTGGTGAATGCCAACGACAACACCGCAGTGGGACTCTCTGGAGGCCCACACCGCCGCGCCGTACACCCTCTCGCTAAAATCCAACGGCTGCATCATCTTCATCGCCGCCCTCACGCCGACCAAGCTGCTGGTCACCTCAAAACACTCCATCGGGCCCACTCCGGGGCAGGACATCAGCCACGCGCAGGCGGGCGAGGCGTGGCTGCGCAAATACCTTGCGCAGAAGGGCAGGAGCGAGGAGCAGCTCGCTGCGCAGCTCTGGGAGAACAACTGGACCGCCATCGCCGAGGTGCATCCCTCATTGCTCTCGTCATCCTCATCTTCCCTTCCTACTCTGACCCGCATCGCATACAGCTCTGCGACGACTCGTTCGAGGAGCACGTCCTGGGCTATACGCCTGACAAGACGGGGCTGCACCTGCACGGGCTGAACGAGTCCACGAAAGAATTCCACACCCTCCCGCAGGCCGCCGTCGACGCCTTCGCCGCAGAGTGGGGCTTCATCCAGACCGCCTCCCTCGTCCTCCCGAGCATCGCGGAGGTGCGGTCCTTCACCGACGCTGTCGGCTCATCCGGCGCCTGGAACGGCTCGCCCGTCGAGGGCTTCGTCGTCCGTACGCACGTTGCGAGCACGCCCGGCCGCGCGCCCTACGCCCCCGGCGCGACGTTCTTCTTCAAGGTCAAGTTTGACGAGCCGTACATGATGTACCGCGACTGGCGTGAAGTCACCAAATCCCTCCTGCGGCAGCACGAGCAGGGGCTGAGCGGGAAGGGCAATGGGATGTCGGAGGGCGCGCTGCCGAAGGGGAAGATGCGAAGGGCGGAGACGCGCGTGTACGTGCGCTGGGCCATAGGCGAGATCGCGCGCGATATGACACCGTGGGAGGAGTACACGAAGAATAAGGGGATCATTGCGGCGAGGGAGCGGTTCCTGGCGTACCTCGCGACCCCCGAGGGCGCGGCGCTGCTTGAGGTGGCCAAGGCGGGGAAGATGCCGTCGCTGCCTGCGGCGAAGGGCGTCGCGCCAGACGTGCCGTTTGGAAAGACTATCATCGTACCTGTGGCGATCCCGGGTTGTGGTACGTGTTTTCGCATCTGTCGTACGCGTCAATGCGCTAGTGCCAATACTACGACTACCAGGCAAAACCGCCGTCTCAGTCGCGCTGGCGCATATCTTCGGCTTCGGACACACGCAGAGCGACGATGTGCGCGCGAAGAAGCCCGCGCCGATCTTCATCAAGAACGTCACGAACCTGCTCAAGACGCACGACGTCGTCATCGCGGACAAGTGCGCCTTCAATTCCTTTTCCTTTCCTTCCCCCGACTCCTCTCCCTATTCGCACATGTGACACAACGCTAACCTCTTTTCCTCTTCCTCTCCACAGGAACAACCACCTCAAACAGCACCGAACCCAACTCCGCTCAGCGATCGCAGGCCGCTCCCCGCCCGTGCGCCTCCTCGCGCTCAACTGGTCTCTCGAAGGCCTCGCGCCCGCGGACGCGCTGAGGATATGCGCGGCGCGCATCGCTGCAAGGGGCGCGAACCACCAGAGTTTGCGTCCCGACCCGGATGGGGATGGGGGGAAAAGCAAGCATGAGCAGGTTGTGTGGATGTTTGTCAATCAAACGGAGGGGCTGGAGGTGGGGGAGGTGGACGAGGTGGTGGAGATGTTGTTGGAGGATGGGGATGGGGATGGGGATGCGGGCAAGGGGCTCGAGGGCGCGGTGCAGCGTGCGGTGGAGGGCGTTGTGCGCGTGCTGGGCTTGCCCATGCCCACGGGGGAGAAGATTGCGGAGGGCGTGGAGCGCGCGAGGGGGTATGCGGTTGTGGGGGGTGCGGAGGACGGTGAGGCGCGGAAGGCCAAGGGGAATGGTAAAGGGAAGGGGAAGGAGAAGGCACAACAGAACAAGGGCACGCCGGCGGAGGCACCGAAGAAGAAGGTGAAGCCTCCGCGGTACTACGCGCTCCTCCCCGAGGTGGGACTGGAGGGCCTGCTCGCGGGCGCGGGCGTGGCGGAGGAGCCGTTATACGCACACCTGCTGAAGGAGAAACGCATCGCGGCGCGGCCACACGTCACGCTCGTGCACAGCAAGGCGCTCAGCGAGGCGGGCGCGGATGACCTGTGGGCGCGGTGCGGGGCGCTCGACGGACACAACGGCAACGGCGGTGGGGCGACATTCGAGCTTGCGCTGGGGAGCGTGGTGTGGAATGACCGGGTGATGGCGGTGACGGTGGAGGATGTGCGGCTGGAGACGGAGATGGCTGGAGGGCAGGCGGGCGCGGAGTTCGTGTCGGGGCTGGCGGAGGAGGTGCGGAGGCGGCTGCACATTACGGTGGGGACGAGGGACGCGAGTGTGCCGCCGGTGGAGGCTAAGGGGCTTGTAGAGGCGTGGAGAGCGGGGAAGACGGAGGGGATCAAGGTGGTCAAGCTGGAAGGTAAGACGGCGAAGGGGAAGGTGGTGGGGTTATTTAGCTAATTGTATTATTCCCAGTACCTGCTGTAATTTTCTGTTTTGTTTCTCGAGCAAACCAAGTCATTCTGCAATTTCTCGCTTTGTATGCTGGGTTATCCTCTCCTCTGTTGCGGACTCTTGGATTTCTGCTCTTGAGAATCCGCGGTGATCCGAGTGCTCGTGGGTGGCAAACCGTCTTCGTCAACGTCCGTAGCGGACTTCTCTGTTTCGGTTTCCGTGTTGGCTGCGGTAGAATCAGCTGCAGAGTCAGACCCTTCGGATCCAATCAAAGCCCGCCGTCGACCTCTCGTTCCGACTTGAATAATCGGTCTGTGATCTTGTCTGTGATTGGTCTGTGATCACATACTTTCTGGTTTTGTACCCAACCAACATCGATATCCTAATTCAAGTTTCTCTAGCCAAACACAGGACTGACTATTGAACAGTTGCGTTGAACACGAACAGTCTTCGTAGTCTCTCTAAGACAGACGCTCTAGTAACGATTCTTCGCTCGTGCCTCATACACTCCTCGTCATTGCAGGTAGTACAAGATCACACTCATGTTCAACCGCGTAATATGGCTATCGATCATCGAGTTAAATATGCGCGTTGAACGTTGCATGCTCGTGATATTCCTCCTCTCACAAAGTATAATTGTTTGGTGGCTTAGCGGCTTTTCAGGGTTTTTCCATTCGCCAAGAGTACGATCCTCCGTATGGTCGCCTTTCAACAGCTTTGCGGGATTTATAACAGCTGACCGCAGTAGATCCGACGTTGCGGAAGCTTCTCATGTCGCCGAGAAGGAAGCAAGACATGAATCGGGGCTGTGCTTTCGGGTCCACCTTATCCCAATAGGCATCTAATACTTAACTAAGGAGGCCTTGGTGTGGCCGGAGGCAATGCGAGCTGCGGAATGCTCTCGCGTACAAAAATATAAGTATGCCTTCACTTCATTTCCCCCTTCATCCCGCTCTTGAATTCTCACCTTTACGAACAACCGTTCAAGTTAGAACTCACGATGAGCCGCTCGTTCCACCTGGGCACCTTTTTACTCTTTGCCGCCACGGGTCTGCTCATTGTCGCCAGCATCTCTGCGCCCACGATAGCACAAATCGAGTTCCTTCATGTCGGTGTTGCAAATGGTACCTACGTTCCTCGTCTAGCATTCCCTGTCACTGTTGAACATGGGATCAGGATCTTCTGTAAACTTTGGTTCACTCGGGTTTTGCATCCTAACGCGAGACGACAACTTGTGTACTCCGACGGCTCTTGGCTACAAAATTGGTCAGTTCTCTCTATGGCCTATTTCACCTTGTCTCATATTTCCAGCCGATGAAATTTCCGCGATTGGCTTTGGAGACATCTCCGACGCCTCAGCGACTAGTTTGCATGGGCTTACCGAGGCGTTCATCCTGCACCAAATTGCTGCAGGTATTGCCGGAATGGCATTCCTCATGGCGGCTTGCTCGGACCGCTTGGGGTACCTATTCGCCTCTCTGGTGGCCTTCTTTGCGTTCTTGATCAGCTTGGCCGCAGTGATAATCGACTTCATTGTATTTGGCGTACGCTACGCTGTTGATACCTTCCGACGCCGAATTTTCTCATCACTTTTTCTGCCTAGTTTATTAGGAACCACGTCAATAAGATGGACGGGTCTGCCGCATTTGGCAAAGCAATTTGGATGGTTCTTGCCGCCACGGCCGTCCTCTTCATTGGATCCATTGCAACATGTTTCGCGTGCGCACCCCCTTTGCCCCTGCCAGATATTCTGAACCTCATCATCCTTTAACCAGATGCGTTACCGCTCGCAGACACCACAAATCTAGGCGTGTCTCCGTAGCCAACTGATCAACTTTTCGACGACTGGGAATGATTTTATGAACGGACTATTTTGGTGACGACCATGTATCCATACGATTTGAAAGGAGGAACGGACTCTGGGACGACTTTTTGCCCTCTATAATGTTAACTGTATCAGGCTCTAGATCTTTTTACGATTTGGATTTGCATCTCGTCGAGTTCAACTACAAAGAACTTAAAACTTCAAAGAAAGTATCTACTGTAGCTGTGACCCGGCGAGTGCTACAGACATCAGCGGGCGACGCAAATCGCTGGGAGTTGTGTAAGGTTTATTTTGAAAGTTCAGGCTTCTGCGCCTCCCTGCTCGAAATGAACCAAAGCCTTAAGCGATGTGTGATCCGAACATCTATTTTTCCCACGGTTCAAACTGGCTGAGCTATCAGCTCAGGCACTGAATCCTGCGACTAGACATACAACTTGAAGACGAGAGCCACGTTTAATCTTTGGATGGCCAATTGATTGGAAAAATAAACGGGATGTGCTCATTTCAAGTAAGATCCCTTTCGACAACTGCAAAACTCGGAACTATAAACTTCTCTCCTATCCCCCCTCTTCCAAGAGCTCCCCTATAATCTGGAACGAAGCGCCTATAGGGGATACACGAATTAAATGGCAACCATACGATCGGCCTGTTGTCCTTCTGAAACATGATGCATGATGGCTTTTAACTGATGACATCCGTAATTGACAACTGCTATAAAAAGTTGCTACCCTCCAGTACCGACTTGAGTACATTCGCCATGTCTGCCCACTTCCACATTGGCACATTTTTCCTCTTCGTCGCCATGATTTTGCTCGTCGTGGCGAGCATATCTGCTCCCACGGTATCGAGTATCAATTTCCTCAGCGTGACTGCGTTAAATGGTGTGTGCCTCCTTCAAAGCGTGATTCCCGCTGGTTTAACACCACGGTTGTTTAGGATCTACCGTGAACTTCGGTTCTCTCGGATTTTGCGTTTCAATGGAAGAGGGCAACTCATGTTCACCGACGGCTGTAGCATACAGGATCGGTTAGTCTGAGTCTCATTTTTCTTCCGAGGGTTGAATAATTACTCTATTTCTAGCGGACGAAATCGCTGCGCTGGGTTTCGAGCCATTCTCAAGCGTCAAAGCGGCGAGTTTACATGGTTTAACGGGGTCATTCGTTCTCCACCCAATCGCTGCTGGAATATCTGCCCTCGCATTTCTCATGGCGGTCTGCTCCCACCGCATAGGGTATTTGTTCGCAGCCCTAGTTGCATTCGTGGCCTTTGCGATCGCCTTGGTCGTGCTCATCATTGACTTTGTCGTCTTCGGGGTGCGTTGTCCGTTTAAAATTCCCCACGTTACTGACGATCTTCATATAGTTTGTCAAGAGCCATGTCAATGACGGAAATAACGACAACGCTGCATACGGAACAGCGATATGGTTGGTTCTCGCAGCCACAATCATCCTCTTTTTCGGATCGATCACAACATGTTTTGCGTATGTGCACCGTTTTTCGAAGAACAAACTCGAATCTCACCAATCATGCTCTCAGTTGCTTCCATACTCATAGGCGGAAATCAAGAAGTTAGCACATCCCATCAATATGTTTACCTCGGAAAAGATTTTGAGCAAAATAAAATATCATGCCCTATCGAAGCATTTGCGAACTCCACCAGGGCTTCCAAGCCACATAATGAGAAGTCTGAAGCGAAGTTACATCCAAATCGTCGCTTTCTCCCACGGTTCAATCAAATTACAAGTATGCAGCTCGTCATTGAGCGAAACTCCCTCTACTGTGTAGATACGACACCCATTTCTCAGTATCCTCCTGCGCCAAAGGCGTAAGAGACCGCAGAGAATTCGCCGCCTTGATAGCGCGGACATTCATCAGAGTTGCTGGGACAAATGCTTCTTGGTCGGGTGATACTTCTTGGTAGGAGCGGAAAAAATCAATGAGGCGGAGGGCAGGGTTTGTTGATGCACTGGATTCCTGCAAAGCCGTTTCCTCCAGGGACTTCAACCAAGCTGGATAAGGAACAAGAGGCAGATCGAGGGCTTTGGATAGCGATAACATGATATCGGCCATTGGTGTAGGATGGGGGTGGGTTATGTGAAAGTAACGGTCTTCACTATTTCGCATCTCGACAATGGCCCCGGCTGCGTGATGTATGGGGACCCACGATGCATGCTGAAGAACGTTGATGTCATGAGAGCTCACTGAAGAGTTTGACTAACTCACCCCACAAAGAGCGGGCAGATGACCCAAGGATTTACTTGAAGCCAAAAGAGTGGGAAACCAGTCTGTTGGGTTCCATGCTCCGTTCTCAGCGCCGGACAGCTGACCAGGACGTATGATAATCGGAGACAAAACGGTTTTTTGAGCGGCTATTGCAAGGATTCCTTCCGTTACCCATTTCGACTCTGTATAACCCATTCCGACGGAGATTCGGGGATCGGATAGGTGTTCCTCCAAAGCAACATTTACACCTTTCAGATCTGGAAAGCATTACGTGAACTCGTCGTAGGCTTAAACGAAACTGCGCACTTCTAAAGATTCCCGCAGTGCTCACAAATATCAGCCGAGGTGGGACTGGGTGTGGACTTGCAAGGGCGAGATCGACGAGCTTGCGAGATCCTGCGACCAATGGCTCCATCGATGGGAGCGACATATTAAAGTTCACCTGCCACGCTAGTCGAGTCAGCGCTCATGGTAAGTACCACCTGTTTAAAAACTTCATACCGTTATGGATAATTGTTGTAACATTATCTTTGATTGCCCTAAAATCTTCCTCCACGAGTCCGAACGCGGACTCATTTAGATTTCCTTCGAGAAGCTTCAATTTCGGCGACTCGAGT
This sequence comes from Mycena crocata, assembly GCA_029281795.1. Lineage (NCBI taxonomy): Eukaryota > Fungi > Basidiomycota > Agaricomycetes > Agaricales > Mycenaceae > Mycena > Mycena crocata. The sequence goes on along the minus strand of JARJCP010000038.1, from coordinate 487,036 downwards.
AATTGTACATCGATTCCATTAGTAGAAAATGAAGTGCGTTGGCGGTCTTGGATACTCTTCCCCCTGCGATTCAGCGCATAGACTGTGGAAATTTCCGGCAAGGCAAGTAGCTGTGCGATTATCTGACTTCCGAGAGCACCGGTTGTGCCGGTGACCAGAATGACCTCTGTTTTGGGGTGCTCGCCAGTGGCACGGTGCTGGGAGAATCCTTCCGTGTGTTTGTGTACCATTTCCTGCATTGCGTCAGCACGCCGCGATATATCACTTGGCTGGGACGGAGCTCCCGATACCAAATCGGTGAACATTTCCGCAAGGAGTCTCAGGGTAGGGCGAGAATAAACGAAATTGTTCGGGACGAGCCTGATATCCACTTGCTTGGAGTTTCGGAGAGCGTGTAGGATAGAATTGCGTATCCAAGTCGCTTGCAAGCTATTGGAATGAATTTTCACACGGAGGCCGAGAGGACAGTGCGTTTCGGATACACACCTGTCGCACCCATGCTGAAATATATCCTCATCGTCGCCTGGATTTTCAGTCATCACGTCTGCGACAATGCGTCGGATGAACTCGAGGCTTGACGCTGCGTTGTATTCCTGTGGGGCTGTGAGGTGGGTTTGCGAGGATTCTTCGACGGCTGCGTAGATGTTTCGAATTTCACTCTGGTACAAGTCCAACATGACTTGTCGGCGAGGAGTTCCTTTCGGAGTAAGTTCGATGGGTTTCGAGGGGTCCGCTATCAGAATCATCTGAACAAACGTCAATCTTGATTGACTGGGGTCGTCAACAGGAGATTTTCAACCTCTTTAAATATTCTGGAGTGTGTAGGTGCAAATCGGTTCGCTTGCTCCACCATTGGCCTAGATACTCTCCTTGTCAGCTCTACGCAAGCTCGAAAATGAATGCTGACTGACCAGATCTTCCGTCGAAACTCAACTACTCTTTGCGTATCCGAAGGATCGAATGGCTGGTCCGGAAAGATTATAACGCCTGCATGAAACTCACTGCGGCCAAACATAACAGCGTATTTAATTTGTGAGTCCTTAAGAAGGATTGCTTCTTGAAAACCCGGACTATTAGAAAACATAAAATTGGGCGGAGCATGCCTTACCGAGGGGCCCTGGATTGGTCTTCGAGAAACAGCATTTTGAACGAAGAATAGAGTTGCGAGCATGGGGCCACAGACCTTTTCGCCAGTTGAATGCATTATCTGATCGTCTGTTTTGAAGAGTAGTCAGCATGGGAAATTGTGTAAGCCTACAGTGGCGGTTACCGAGGCGGCCAAAGACCTTCCAAAGATTGGGGTTCGTTGGATGTCGCAGAAATAAGTCGTTTGTGTTCAAAGCCGCTACACCATCGACGGTAGTATTAAACATAGCCGGTGTGTGGATGTTGGATTTCTGGGTCGATGTAAATTTAAGCAAGCCTCGAACCAACGACGCGCACCTTGATGACGAGGTGGTAAACACCCGACATGTCCTCCACTGGTACAAAGACCGGGTCTGTATGAGGTGAGAACTAGGGCGCCGTGAATTCCTGATTGATATCGAAATTCATTTCACGAACATAGAAATAATCCCAACCCTCTTTCGGAGGTGAATCTGGCAGGTTGTTAACACATGAACGATATTGACATGAGAGCGACGCGAACTTGGCAGGAATAAGGTTACGTTGCTTGTCTCAGTGCTTTCGACGTATTAGAGTGTTGGCTAGATGGGAGGAACGCACTCACAGTCCATATACATGAGCGATTTTGACGCCATTCTGAACCAGCATGTCTCCAACTGCGGCTAATATGAGTACGTATGCAGTCAGAATCAGTGTTGAAAAAGATCAAGAATCATACGCTGCAATGGCCCTCCTGCAAAAATCTGAGTCTGTCTTAATACAGCGCATGGTCAAATTATCAACCAGACACGTACTACAGTCCGGAAATTTTTCAAGGCAGCAACGCGGTTTGGTTCTCGTGCCCAACTCTTTTTGAAGTGTGTATCAGCTGCTGTATCTATCGAACGAAATCCCACCCACCTCAAGAAAAGCTGGAACACAGAACATAAGCGTCGAATTGGTGGCGACCGCCCCGTCGAACACGCGGTCTGGGGTGGGAACTATAGGTGGGGAAGTGGGCGGGAAAACTGAGATTGTTAAACCCGAGAATGCCTGGGCAAATATAAGATGTAGCTGAATCGGATGCGGTGGAAATATCATTACTGTCCAAGGGAGCTGGATGACCCCCATGAGGTCTGTACAGTAATGAGAAGCCAGAAGAAACAAATGCATGAATGACACACGGAACACTGGTACTGCCTATGCGAGGATTATTAATACGCAAAGAAGGAAAAAATACAGTGCATTTAAATGGCGAACATGGGTCGATAGAACATGCCCGCAGATGTCGATTTGGCCATAGTCTACAGATCGTAACGGTGAGTGTAAAAGGTGCAAGCATTGGACGACCTACACGGAATAAGGCCCGATTCCATGAGGATACGATACGTGAACGTTATAATTTTTGGGAACGCTGTAGAACCTTGTTTGGAACAGTGCAAGATCAGCGTACATATATTTTCGGAAACATGAAGTGAGTGCGATACCTGAAGAATGCAGAATTACAGCAGGTGCATCCAAGCTCAGTTTAGGCATGTGAGGAAGTAATTCTGGGACAGTTGAGAGGGCGAAAATCTCTTCAAACTTTGGCAACGGCATGATCGTCACGCTTCCTCCAAGTTCTTGGATCCTGCTGGCAGCAGCACCGGCCAGTCTCTGCATGGCGATATCCGCGCTCACAAATACATGTGAGCAGTTGGCAGATCGAATAAGATGGGCGACGATGGCATCCGAATTTCGGGGAGATATAGGAAATGCTTGATATCCAGCCCGGAGGATTCCAGCGACGACTGAGAAATAGGTGATTTGGTCTTGACGAAATAGGTTCATAAGCATCCGTCTAGTACGGGACGAAAGAGAATCACCGGTGGAAGCAACAATACCAATGACAGGTCGTATTTCAGGGTCATCCATGTTGACATGCTCGCGGGTAATACATGCAGCTCTGTGGATTGCCCCGACAGCCCGCGACCATGAGATAGCTTGCACAACGCCGTCGGGTTCAGTATATGTGAAGAGAGGATGATTTGGACTTTGTTGGGCGTGATGATCGAAAATTTCTGGAAGCAAGAGAGAGCCATCGAGAGGAGGTTGTTTGAAAGTTGCTGAGGATAGTCCTTGAGGTGTCGGGAACTGCATCGTGGTCAAGGTCGTTCTGTCCGGTCAACTGAATATATGAAGCCGTGGGCCCCACAGATCACGCAGCGGAGGAATGATGTCTTATGATAATTTATTCCATGGGCCGAGAGTAAAACCCCGCTGCGGCATCCGGTTTCTGTCGAATAGTTCTGACCCACTTAGATGTGAGTTCGGACTCACCCAATTACAGTAAGATGTGGATTGCGAGATCATCTAGTTTTGAATAAATCTTACTACACCAGCAACTTTTTGGCAGTTACCGCCGTACGCGTGGTCCGTGTCAAGCGGCGGAGACAGTGATCGGAGACGACGTAAAGTGGTCGTGGCGCCGTAAGATTTGAAACCCGTGTGTAGCAACGAAGTGGCGGACCATGGAGTCCCAATGGAGTCCTTGCTTGCGCTGCCGGAAGCGCTGACCCGGAACCGGAGTTGATCCGGCCATTTTATTTCTCACGGTTCGAACTTGACGACCAAAAACGCGCAGCAATCGATATATACTTAATAACGAGCTGGCTAGTTGTGCACCTTGGCTGACCAAATATCTTCGTCGCATATAGTGAATCTCATCTGGAGAAGCTGGCATCCTAGCTGACGACGAAGAACAGGCAATGCCGGGTTAGATAGACGTCACGCACCATAACCTTACTCCCACTACCAGCTATATATATAGCTAGTGTCCAATGTTCAATCCAGGTTCAACCTCATTAAGCCGGTGTACCATATTCCCGCGGTCGACACATGCGGTATAAGACCGTACAAAACAAAGTGCAAGAGGGAAAAGGCAGCGCGATTCAGAATGATGAAGGGTTTTATTGCAGTAAGCTGAAGATGCCCAAGAGTTTTATTTGCGACTGTAAGCTAAAGATACAATTAAACGTCAATCAACTCGTTCAAGGTCCGTTTCGTGGGCATGTAAGCGCCTAGTGCACTAAACTACATCATTCTCGGATGTGAATGGGTATCATGAAAAGTCGTCAAAGTCGGTTAGTAGGTTGCGGAGGTTTTCGTCGTTCTGCGGTGCCTGCGAGCAGTAACACAACTGGTAGAAATAGTGATCAGCTTTGGGTTGCCGAAGAAAGAAAAAGAACGTACGCGAAACATGTTGCGATGGATGCAAAGAAGAGGACGATGGTGGCTGCAAGAACCATCCATATGGCATTGCCGAACGTGGCGGCGGACCCGTCGTTGTCATTGACGTGATTTTTAACGGACTGGAAACAGAATTGATCAGGGACATGAGGGAGCGGTGAAAAAAGATGACGCACGCCGAAGAGGACAAAGTCAATGATCAGCACAGCCAAGGTGATCAGGAATGCAATGAAGGCGACTGCGGAGGCGAAGAGGTAGCCGAGGCGATGCGAGCAAACTGCCAAGAGGAAGGCGATTCCAGTAACTCCCGCAGCGATTTGGTGGAGAATAAGCCCCTGCGTTAGCCCGTGTAGGCTGACAGATTGAGCACGGTTGAATGAGTCAATCCCAATGGCAGCGATTTCTTCCGCTGGTGATTATGATTGAGCAAGGCATTCTGCACAATTTTTTAGAAGAACCAACCTATTCTGTAACCGACACCCGTCGGGGTACAGGAGCTTCCGTCCTCCATCTGGATACAATATCCCAGCGAACCAAAGTTCACAGTAGAACCTAATGGCGATTAGTTCGACGTCTCGGAGTGAGAAAAAAGTGAATACACACCATTTGCAACACGGACGTGAAGGAAGTCAATCTTTGATACCGTTGGTGCCGAGATGCTCGCGACGATGAGCAGGGCCAACGCGGAGAAGATGAGAAATGTTCCAACGTGGAGGGCGGCAGGCATGATGGACAAGGAGTTTGTTGGGGAGGATGGGATGAGGGTGGGTGTCGGCGGGTGGGTTGATGAGATAAGAATGGTGCACTTTTATAGGCCCCCAGTCGATGCGCAATGGAGAGCGTCATGGGTGGGGCTGGCCTCTAGATCTTTTTTTTTCTCGGAGCTACGTCATTTGATCGAGTCACCAGACCGCGGCGAAATGACGCGTTACAGCGCGTTACTTCGCGTCGCGTTTTCCATCTTCATTCAACGCGTTGTGTCCTGTCGTGTCGTGTCCAAATCGTGTCTACATATATGAGCACACACATTAGCTTTATTCACTTCGGATGCAAGACATTTGTAGCGTACGGCCGCGCCTCCATTTTCAAAAACTCAAGGTGTGGCCGTGATCTCTATTCTTGGTGCATTCCTGTCTTCCGCCTAACCAGCCATCTCCAATTGCTCCAACTGTGCTCGAGCTCGGTTCTCATTCAGAAAGCCAATTGCTCAACTTCCGGCCCCTAATTGGATCAAGAACCAAAAGTTCAGATCACGTGCATGGTTGACATTTCGCCGATCTGGCAGGGGCATCCTTGATCCACGTCCGTTGCCGAATGTCCGTCCTGCCACGCCCTTCTCCGACCTCTGTTTCACCATAGCCGGCGTTGTCGAGTCTAGACGCGGCATTTCCGCATTCAAGTTGGCTTGCACATCGTTGAGGTACTAGGCTGAAGACTGAAGTACTAACCTAAACGGTGCCGACAAAGTTTGAACATCGCTCCGACGCTCGAAAAATTGGTCGTAAAATTTGCGGACTCAGTTCCATGTTAACACTTCTTTCTGCCCTGCCCGCCGCTCTAGTACTCCTCTGAAAGTTGTTGGTCGATGCCCCGAGCCTCCTCTAGATCTGCCCCACCTAAGCCTCCGCCGAACAGCATAGCTGTGATATCTATCAAAACATGATGCAGCTTCTCCCCTTGGAGGGCGCCCCACTCAATGCGCCGGCGACGTTATCAATAAAATGCGAGACAGTCACTAGGGACAGCTTAAATCCCCCCGTAAGCCTCCCACTGAACATCCAACATGTCCTCCGTGGTGTGTCACTTTCATCTTTACATCTAAGATAGCTTTGCATGACCTCTGTGGCCTTCAGCCTGCTTCCGCTAAAGTCTTGGGTCAGTATTCGCGTCTTTTCGATGGGTGGAAAATTCATTTTCATCAGTTATTGGCGGTGGACCCGGAGGGTCTTATGCGGCTACATGTCTGGCCCGCGAGAATATCGATGTCGTTCTCCTGGAGGCAGACAAATTCCCACGGTACGCGCTCTTTCCCGTCTGTAAGGCGTTTCTATGTATATGACGGGGCGGTAGATACCATGTGGGTGAGAGCCAATTGGCTTCCATGAGACACTTCTTGCGTTTCATCGATCTGGAGAAGGAGTTTTCCGACTTTGGTTTCCAAAAAAAGGTTCGTTTTCAGCGTACGATCTGCAATTAGACGTTGACATCACTTTTGAACAGCCCGGCGCGGGCTTCAAATTGTATGTATCTATCGACAGCCAGTCCCGTCGTTGAACCAACTAACCTGTCTCCAGGAACCAGCACAAACGTGAGGGGTACACGGACTTCGTACGTCGGTTTTTCAACGATTGCTATCTTGGATGGCACTCACCTCATTCGTTCCAGATTGCCCGAGACCCTGGAAATTGGTGCGTCGGTGTGTAGATCCTGAAATCGTTAACATTGATCCTGTGGCGGTGAAGGTCGTGGAATGTTGTCCGCTCTGTCTCTGATGAACTCATGCTCCGCTATTCCTCTCGCTGCGGGGCGAAAGTGATCGAGGAGACAAAGGTCACCGAAATAGAATTCAAGGGCACCGGAGAAGCTGCCCAGCCTATAGCTGCGCTCTGGAAAAACAAGGCAGGCGAAACCGGTAAAATCACATTCGATTTCGTTGTCGATGCCAGCGGTCGCAATGGCTTGATTTCCAACAAGGTATGCCGGATGTTACACCTTGTTGCTTTGTTTAACTCTGAGATCAAGTACGCCAAATCCCGGGTATACAACGACACGCTCAAGAATGTGGCCAGTTGGGGTTACTGGAAAGGTTGGCATCCTCATGTTTAATGTCAATTCGCTAGGGTTACTATTTCTCATCCACAGGTACTGGGAGTTATTTACCGGGTACCCCGCGAGAGAACTCCCCATTCTTCGAGGTAATTCATTCAACTTCATTTACGAACTGGGATTGAACATCGTGTTCAACACATAGGCTCTGACAGATGAGAGTGGCTGGTACGTCTTTGACACCGCACTCGAGGCCTATGACTTACGTTTCGTTTAGGTGCTGGTAGGTTTCAATTCGCCTGGCCATAGTGAAATTGCAAAATCTCAACTCACGCAAAAAGGTTCATTCCTCTTCATGATGGAACGACGTCCATTGGTATCGTCCAGAACCAAGATATCTCAAACGAAAAAAAGGCAGCGGCAAAAGAGCGAGGCGAAGACGGTTCTACAGCAGCCCACTATCATCGCGAGCTCAAACTCGCCCCGAACATCCAAGTGCTTATGGGCGATGCTACCATGTTTAAGAAACCCGATGCTCCGATGATCAGCGCCGCCTCTGACTATTCTTACCATGCGTCGTCATATGCTGGCCCGCACTACCGTCTCGTCGGTGATGCTGCAGGTATGCTTCTCCTGAACTGAACAACTTGACTGGACTAAATAATCTACTCTTCTAGCATTCGTGAGTCCCCATCAAACCTCTACATCAACTCACTGGACTCGAAACTTCCCAGATCGATCCCTATTTCTCCTCAGGTGTCCATCTGGTCAGTGCTGCTTACAGAGGCAGAGAGAAAGTCCTAAGTGATCAGTAGGCACTTTCCGCGGGCTTGTCCGCCGCAGCCAGCATCTGTGCCGTGATCAAGGGACAGTGCACAGAAGCCGACGCCGCTAAATTCCACCATAAAAAAGTCGACTCGTCGTACACCCGGTAAGAAATTGCCTCATTCCCCCCACCTGCCTATATTCACGGTGCCGATTTAGATTCTTGCTTGTCGTTCTGAGTGCGTACCAACAAATCCGTGTCCAAACAGTCCCGGTCTACTCGAAAGACGACAACTTCGACGAAGCCTTTGATTTCTTCCGTCCGAGTACGCCATCTCTCTTCTTTGTTTCTACTTTTCGCTTCATCTGCGTCTTCAGTTATCCAGGGTAACTCGGATACTGGAAAGAAACTGGTCGGAGACGATTTGAGCAAGACGGTCGAGTTCTTGGCAACGCATGCCTTCGAACCATCATTGCCCGAAGAACGCGCCGCCGCGACCTCGCAGTATGGTGAAGTCATCGACAAACTCCCTGCAAGTCTGTCAAATGACAACGTTGAGGACCTGAAGTCCAGGAATATCCTGAAGGGTATCGCCATCCGGAAATTAATGAGGACAGAGGTGAGCCGAAGCTGTGGGTAGTATGTCTTGTCTGTGTTGACATTTCGTAAAGGACTCTCTGCACATCAATAACGAGACCCTGGATGTGCTGGAGGGTTATCGTCTGGTGATGCAGCATGGAAATCTCGGTCTGGAGAAGGTTGCGGAATGAATGTTTTAATTTCCCGAATGATAGCTACCTAGAGTGTAAGTAATTAGTAGTGCATAGAGAATCATGAAAGAAGTCAATGGTGAAAGCGGCTGTGGACTCGCCGTTTTTCAGATGGCAAGCTCAAGACAAGCTCAAGTGTTCAACATAGTTTTCAACCATGTCACGTGTCGTTTTAAATCCCACGACCTAATCAAGTTCTAGTCAAGTTCTAGTTCTCCAAGTTGCTACAATTGATACTGCGCAAGTGATGGTATATGTACGGGAGTCCGATCCAGAACAGCAGCGTGTATACTGTATTATTTCATTCAATTCGACCTGGGGTGTGACGCGTGACTCTTTTTACCAGTTCGACCAACCGACCACAGGCCGATTTTTGCGTGACAAAACCGAAATTTTCGACCATTGAAGCGAAAAATTTGGGGTTTTCGCGCTGCGGAGCTGAAAAATCCCAATTTTGCACCCTGCGTCAAGGGGGAATCAACATTAAAATAAAAAATATAGGGTGGGAGGGGGGGGGGGGGGGTCTAGAAAAAGGGCTTAAAAAACTTTTTTACCTACTTTTTGAATTAGTTTAAAATGGTCTCTGAATGCTTTAACAATGCTTAAAAATGTTCCTCTGACTTACACACACTCTTTTGAGAGTCATTCACGGATATTGATCGGAATTCCTTAATCGGGACTCAATCACTGCCATTGTGCCTGTAAGCAAATTGACATCACCCTCCCTTCCCTCAGGTAAAATATGTGTTGTATGAATACTCAAGCTCTGGGGTAATCTTTGGCTTGCCTGACTATATTTGAGGTAGGAATTCTGCTGGAGACAAGACAAATGATGCTGACTCAGATATATAACATGAACAAATAAATGATGGCCGGGCCAGCCGTGGGAAACTCCTTCCTCATATAGGCGGAGGGGGGGGAGGGGGGTCCAGGATTTGGCCTTAAAAAACTTTCCGACCCTATATATAGAATTCGAGAGTTGATTCCCCCTTGCCCTGCGTGACCAATTTTGCACTCGACCAGACCCCGCGTGACACGTGACCCCGCACCATTATTCGCCATCGACCAGGGGGGGCGTGACGCGTGACGGTCGAATTGAATGAAATTATACAGTATGTGTATTAACCTAGATTGTAACTCTTGTTGATTGCTTGTCGAAGGTCGTTTCGTCGGATATGGTAAACGAGTCAGACATTAGTTGGAAAGTAGTGGCGCGAATAGTAAGGATCCAGGGCGCCTGTTACGATTTTGCCGTGGGCACGAGTCGGAGAGTTCAGCAAGGTGCTATAAACATAGTCGTACTATGGAGGACAGGAGTATCCACAAGCACGATCCGACTAGCAAGGATGCTAGACCAAATGTGCATGAGCTACTAAACAGGGCGATGGACACAGCTGTTGAAACTTACTGTGCCCCTCCCGTTCGAAGAGCGGCCTGATATAACCATGAGATCTGTTCAAGAGCACGCGGCGGTCAAGGTTACACATATGTACTGAATTTCCGCGGAAGATAAGCAGAATGTTGAGAATACCAAGGATCGGCAAACCGTTAATGGACGGTTGCAGAATGAACGCACCTATCATCCAGGTGAAGTACAAGAGTCCTAGGAGCGCACTTGGAGCGCACAGCAATTAATTTGGTATCAACTTTTGCAGCTAAAGTGTAGTTCACCGTCATTCCAGAGCGTGTCTAATAACGGCATCCGTGCGTGTGGTGTAACTTGGCTTTGCCACTTCAAAATTTTGGCAGCAGACAAGGATATTGTCACTGGAACAAGTCAGATTGGGGTGAAGGTATGTACTAGGAACAACACTCGTAAGTCACTGCATTCGTAGGCGATCACCACAATGTATGGTATAAGGTACGCTCGTGACCTTCTGCTAACCACTACCGTACAATCCGATCCCGGTGTTTCGAATGCATTGACCACCGTAAAATGAAGAAGAGACCAGAGTGATTTACAGCTCTTTGCAGAACTTAGGGCGCGACCGGTTTTTTTCCGTTTTGGGCGAGTTTTGATCCTCGCGGAATGCAACGCTCGCCCTGGCCTGAGTTCTGGCCCGTTTTCTTTGAAAATGGGCTGGCCGTATGCGCATTCAACGGGGTCATCGGACTGCCTCCTAGGAACTTTAATACAGGGGTTACGGGACATTCGTAGTGCAGAATATCTATAGATTTGATGAAATATCAGTTGTTCTCACAGTGTAACACTTGCCCTGGCGTGAGTTCGGGCCCGTCTCACCCGAAAATAGACTCCATCAATTGGCCTTCCGATTATACATGCGACTGCCTCTTCAGATTCCTCACATACGTCACCCGAGGAGTTGACATGGTTTGATTTTCTGGGTTTAATCCGATGTTTTGACTTTCTGTACTGCAACGCTTGCCCTGCAGGCACATCTCAGCCGATTCCTTCGAAGATTGGCGCAAACAGCCCGCGCGGTGATTCCGCATACGACTGCGTATTTGGAATGTTGGTGGATGTCGAAATGCCGGCACTCCCGCAGTGATGAGAATGGCTTGATAATGGCTGCTGTCACGGGCCGTGCCATCGGACCTCTCGGATCCGATCATCTCCGACAAACAGCCACACGCGGACTCCTCCGGCCCCGGTCCACTCCGACTTCTTGTTCTCCTTTTGGTTTGTACTGCCTTCGGTTTATACCTATGCCTTATGCTATGCTCTGACACGCTTCCATCACGGACACGTCGGACCTCCGACTACTCCGACGTACATCTGACTGATACTTACTCATACATCACGGAGGACTCGGTCCTCCGTCTAATCCGACTTCTCCATATGTCTTTATACTTTCCTATAAATAGCTCTCATGTCGGTAGTTAGACTTCAGTTTGAATATCGACTTAGACTTGCCTTACTCTCATTCTCTTGTGGACTCCGTTCATCTCCGCATTCTGTCTTCTTCGACTCTATCCTGAAATTTGGGCACTGGGCGTAGAGAAGGGCGCAGCGCACGAGCTGAAGCCATAGCCCTCTATCTTTTCCCTTTCACCGAGTACGACTCCCGCGCGGGCCTGTCGTCACCGGCCCCGCTTTACTCCGCCGACTTTCCTTATCGGTCCGCCGGGAACGGTTCTTGACAGCTGCTCAGACTCATAAACTGGGCTAGTACTGGCCTATGAGTGGCTTGAGCTAATGCGGTCGCCTTCGCCGGAGTCTGGGACTTCCGCCTTGACCATTTAAACGTTGAGTAGACGTGCAGCGAGTGGCTCAGAGCCAAGAGGCGAAAAAGTGACAAGCGTCACGCGTGTGACGTGCAGTGACTGTTACCAGTGGGGGCGTCGTGCACAGCGACCAGAGGCGTTCCGCGGAGATTTTAATGCAGAGAAAGACTGTTTGTACTGTATAGTGTGCATCAGTCATCGAACAGACACTTAGGTAGACCAAAATCATGTATTGATTATCAAATGGGTATGTGATCGAAAAAGCTGTCTACAAAATTGTTCAACGCCCCGATAAAACATTCCAAATACGCAGTCGTATGCGGAATCACCGCGCGGGCTGTTTGCGCCAATCTTCGAAGGAATCGGCTGAGATGTGCCTGCAGGGCAAGCGTTGCAGTACAGAAAGTCAAAACATCGGATTAAACCCAGAAAATCAAACCATGTCAACTCCTCGGGTGACGTATGTGAGGAATCTGAAGAGGCAGTCGCATGTATAATCGGAAGGCCAATTGATGGAGTCTATTTTCGGGTGAGACGGGCCCGAACTCACGCCAGGGCAAGTGTTACACTGTGAGAACAACTGATATTTCATCAAATCTATAGATATTCTGCACTACGAATGTCCCGTAACCCCTGTATTAAAGTTCCTAGGAGGCAGTCCGATGACCCCGTTGAATGCGCATACGGCCAGCCCATTTTCAAAGAAAACGGGCCAGAACTCAGGCCAGGGCGAGCGTTGCATTCCGCGAGGATCAAAACTCGCCCAAAACGGAAAAAAAACCGGTCGCGCCCTAAGTTCTGCAAAGAGCTGTAAGACCCACTATGCATATCGTGAACTCCACGAATAAGCAGGGCTGCAGACCACAAGAGCTGCCACAGAGATATCGATAACACATAAAAAGTCTGAAATGCTTTTCCTCTTGTCCCAGATCGCCCATGTCCGAACGGCCAAAATAACTGATCATCTAGTCAAGGTGGAAGATGAATAATTAGCAGCGGTACCACGCACCCTCTGACGCAACAATAATAACCATTCGTAAAGCTACACCAAGTGAGCAGGTGCTATGATGGCAGTCATTGGACTTGCCTCTGTTCGCATTCACAAGTGCTAGTGTGGTGGTCGGAGTCTTCATAATGAAATGAGTAGGGCGCACAACTCTTTGACCGACACTGACCTGGCGATGGTAATGACCGTGCTCGCAAGCCCTGCATAGCATGCCACGAAAAAAAGAACAGTACTCGAGGAAAGCATTTGAAACTAAACGAGACACAAGCTATCATCCAGAGAGATTAACGAAAGGCTAGAGAGAAGGTCTTGCCCACATACCTCATCCGAAAACGTAATAGCGTATTCAAAGATCTGCATCCAATTTAAAATGCAAAGCCTTCTCCGAGTGGAGTGAGTAGATTGAACACACAAACAATGTGGCACTCGCAACTGTCTCCAAAAAATGAGATGGACTAGAAGAGGGAAGAGGTTGGCGACGCACAAGGCAGGCTCTGAAGAAGAGAGACGTTAATACCATGATCTGTCCTGAGATGTGAAGAGTGTAAACGACGCACGAGACCAACATCAATCCTCCGAGAGACACTCGCCAGTCAGGTCGGCGACGAAGGCCATGAACAGGCCACCACCGAGGCGGGGAAAAAGACGGCGAGTCGCCCTAGAAACAAGACCTCAGCCAGCCTGAGAGGGCGGGGGCCGTCAACTCGCTCACCGTCCCCTATGTATAACATCTTTTGTCGCGAATCATAGGCCTTCCCGTTGATTATTCCGATTTGTGCCGAACCATAATCAAGGAGCTTCGACGAGTTCAAAAGATTGCGGGCGTAGGTGGCTTGAGATTTCAAGCGGCCCATTACTATCATTAGCAAGGAGGTGATTAATTCCTTGCTGCCTTCACCTCACTGAAAGTTAGGTCCCACGAACTGGAAATTTTCTGTTTTGGCCCCGTCGCAGACTTGCTTGCGGTTGCCCATGCGGCCAAGACCCCAACTGCGACAGCAGTGCCGGGCATTGTTGTTCCCCGCTCCGACGCCCTTCAAGCCGTTGGCCCAGTCACGTTGAACACGACAGTGGCGGGGTGGAAGCAAGCAGATGCTTTGGACAAGGCGCCCCTTGCTTTCAAAGAAGGCGACATGTAAGCCTGCCAGCTTACGACACTCCCAAGTCCTTATATAGGCACACGATTGATTAGTACTATCTAATCAATTATCTACCTTTTGGTGTAGCGGTTTAGAACAAAGAAGGCGACATTAATTATAAGCCAGCGGAGGGTGCGAAAGACAGGGAGACAGGTGAGTACAATTCACTTTTTGTCCTTCTTCCCGTGCTGACGGCATAGAAGACAAGAGACATGAGCGCGAGGGTGAATCTGGGATAGGCAACGCCTCCAAGAAGGTTAAGTTAATGGAGAAAGCGTCGAATGAGCACACCGCGCTACACCGCGGCGGTTTAAGCAGAATTCATTTTGTTTTCTTTTGTTTACATATGTTAGCCCTCTGTCGAATTTTATGGATCCGTATCTTTGATCGTGTTTGGGATCCAGTCAGTGAGGTGAATGCTTGCCGCAGCAAGCCCCTAGTTGAAGCAGAATTATTCTGATATCTGAGGGGCTAAGTTGCAATAACACGAGGCTAAGTTAGGTTTGGAGCAAGCCTGTCTCCGGTCCGGCAAGCCGGATAACTTCGAAGCACGTGAATGTCATGTGAGAACGCGGCTTGTTCCGAACCTAGTAACCACAGCTGTAGCTTTGTGCTCAACTGCACATGGGGAAAGAATACTTACTTGGTCCTCTAGAAACGTTACCGAAACTATAAGTTTTGGGAAGAGGGAAACTGCGACTGAAACTATGAGTTTCAGGCGCAGTTTACGTATTGCTGACACTTACGGTTTCTGGGGCTTCCCAGAAACAATAATTTTCAGGCTGCCTTAAATCCCCAAAATTCACAATTGCAGGGCACCAGAAACTTATTGTTTCTGGGAAGCCCCAGAAACTTTAAGTGTCAACGGTACGTAAACTGCGCCTGAAACTCATAGTCTCAGTCGCAGTTTTCCTGCTCGCGAAACTTATAGTTTCTGTAACGTTTCCAGACGGCCAGGTAGGTATTTCTTTCCCGTGTGCTGAGGCTGATATCGCGAGACGTTTTGATGCAGTACATACACAAGTTGAATTGAGTTTTCAAGCTAGTCTGTAGTTTACCGCGCGCTGATGTGTTGGCAGTGAACCTTATTACGTAAAGTTACGTAAACATTTTCCCCCGTGGCCATTTAGCACCATTCACTGCAGCGCCCTGCTTCTTTGGGGTGTTTTTCCTCATCTGAGACATCAAACCTTCCCAACTGCACTTTGTAGAGACTCTGAAGTAGGTAGAACACGTGAGGAAATTTTAGTGTGCTTGCAGCACAACCAAAGTAGACTCGTAACCAGTCTGCTACGGAATCTTACCCGAGGCAAGCACGGGTGCCGTAGGCAGACTGGTACTTCTCGGAAATATGCAAAGGGCGGGGCCGGAGTTTGAAATTGAACTAACTTTTGAGTGACGCTGATGACGCAATGATCCGTCGATCACAGCTTCTCACTCAAACACCCCCAAAAGCCGTTTCCAAAAATTGCAACTCACTGAGGCCTGACTAGAAATCTGAGTAGACAGAGTTTTGATGATTGTTTTTCTTTATTTTTGGGTGATTTTACCAGAAAAAACGGATGAGATTTGAGTTCAGGGTGAATTGATCGAGAATTGATCAGACTTCAATTTCAAACTCCGGCCCCGCCCTTTGCATATTTCCGAGAAGTACCAGTCTGCCTACGGCACCCGTGCTCGCCTCGGGTAAGATTCCGTAGCAGACTGGTTACGAGTCTACAATCAAAGCAGAAATTTGAGTCTGAGGGTAAAATCACCAGGTTTTTTTTCTGCGATGTGGTTCAATGGATATGTAGAGGAATCCTACGCGCCAATATATCTGTATAATATATCTGTATTTAACGGCACAGAGGCAGCAAGACGCGTCAAAGCACGATGTAACGCGTGTGACCGAACACGAAGTATTGTCACCTTTACGTAATAACATTCACTGACGATCGGATCACTCGGGTAATCGACAACATCGCGAGCTTGCGAGCTAGCAGTTGTAGCGTCTGTTTATAAGAGACTATTTTCAAGCTAACGAGCAGGATGCGACACCAACCTGCATCTAAACTCGCTTCTTCGACCAGGTGAAATAAAACTGGCTCGAATATTTCCAATCCAGTCCCTCACGGCTCATTTCCTCAAGGAAGGAGTCCTTTGCCTCCTTTGTAAATCCGACCGCATCGTTGACTGGGGCCGCGGAAACAGAACTAACGAGTGATTTTTTTATGACCTGACTGAGCCCTGCCATGGCTGGATCTACCATGATTTGTGAGCGACACCGTAACGCCAATGAAAGACGCATACCTTTGGGTATAGGATTTATAGAAATGTCAACTTCCCGGACGTGGACTTCACTAAGCCGGTCCGTTGCTGCCTCAAGATACGGCTTGAGGGTTTTGGCGTAATGCGGGTCCCCGGCAGCTGCCTCCATGAACTTAACCAGGAGGGAGAGACCAAACTTGACTCCCGGCGCCTTGTCCAGACCTTTGAAGTCCCCTGACCAGTCAAGGTCATCGATCAGAAGCCAGCCTCCTGGCTTAACAAGGTCGATGATACGGGAAAGGACTGAGTGTGCTTCGGGAAGCTAACGAGAACGAGCTAAGTTGAGACTGTACAGTATGGCTTTGCAGGAGACCGTACTCACATGACAGAGGACAAGCCGAGCATGAACGATGTCAAAGCTTCCCGCCTCGAGAGGGAAGGGCTCCAACGCGTTGTGCTGTTGGAAGGTAAGGTTGGATGGGAGGGGCCTGGAATGATTGGACTCGTCAACAAGTTTGACTGTTTTCGGAGGACAAACTATCCCACCTGGCAGGCAACGGGGTCATGTCTACGGCGAGAACGTCGGCGTCGGGGAACTGCTTAGCGGCCTGAATGGCCCTAGTAACTTGTAATTTGAAAGACAGGTACTTCGAAGAACATTGCTCACCATGCTCCTGAACCCGCGCTGAAAAAGGTTTAACAACGACCCCATGAGAAAAGCCAGCTCTCGTACCCGATGTCCACGATCTTTCGAGGTTGTCCCAGCTCTGCGTCTACATGCGACAGTTTATTGTCCAAAAACTTCGCGATTCCATTGTGCATAGCGTCGAGCCTAACATCATCTCCTTAGGCTCATAGAAAGCAGTCGACAGTGATCATATCTACCTGGCCATTTCGCCCTCAGTCTCCTGGGTCTGTCGACAAGTCAATGAGAGCTACATCGAAGAAAATAATGTATGCCTACCTGGAGAACATACCCAGTCGGAAGTCCGGAAGAGGCCATGTCGACAGGATTGAGGAATAAACGCCACCTCTCCTCTTATAAGGGCTTAAAACTTCGGATTGGCATCAACTGAGCTCGGCGGAGATACATTGAAACGTCTCAGATGTGTTTCCAGGCAAGCCAGACTTGTTCATCTGGCCCTTCTGGTGAACAAAAGCTATCCTATTTTTCCTGCTCCTGGAGAAGGAGGACTGCCTGATTTCGAGGATTTCCCTAATTCAAAAGAAGGCCTGAGCCCTGAGTCAAGTCACGTCAAAGGCGCTTGAAGCTTGAAGGACGGTATCTCGTAAGCAAAAGATGCCGAGACCAAGCCCAGACCCAAAGTCATCCGCAAGGATCCAAATTTGGAGTAGTTATGTAACTTACGAACATGTTCGTTCGAATCGTTGTACAGCATACCAGGCAGCCATACCATTTTCTAGGCCGGATTTACTCTTGTGATCATGCGGGAGCAGCGTCGCGAACTTGAACAAAACTTAAACTGGAAGTGCTGGCGCGAAAATTTTTGCAGGAAGTTCAAGTTTCAATAGGAATACATGTTCTGAGGCACGAAGGTTGAACAAGACTTGTTCCGAGCCTCTGAATCAGTCCAGAGAAATACACTTCAACTTTCCATTTTCCCGTACTATAACTAACTATTTGCGGTTTACCAACTATTTGCGGTTTACCGTGTACTTTCTCTAGAAGCCGCCCACCTGGGCCGTTCCAAACCTTGATTCCGTAAATAGTTGACGCTGCGGCGGCGCTAGTCTCGAGCTCACAAATGCTCACAACTAACTTATATGTACCTTACTAATGATACTTAGTCGTTCGCACAGTCATTGCACGAGGAAAATGGCTGGTGTGGGGAGATCATTTTAAACGCAAACATACAATCGCCTCGCTTTCCCAGCTGGAACAGGCGCATCATTCTCTAAGTATTTCGCGTGCTATTCCACCCGCCATCGCCACACCGCGATCCTCCTCATCCAAATCGATGACAAGCTCTGATCTGAACGCGATGTGAGCAATTGGATTAAACTACGTGAATGATACTGACTCGAGTCTTGATATATAGTTCCCATCGAGTTCCAGGTCCAGCATGGGCCCGAGATAGCTTGCAAAAAAGAAATGGCATCAACGGCATCACCATAGGAGACAGAAAATAAATACGCACAGCTTGTTGCGAAGTGCGAACTGGAGAAAGCTTCGCCAGAAGGGATCTTGCTGCAGTATAGTCGCATTTCCAATCACGACTAGGAGCTCCTTGGCTCGTGTGATTGCCACGTTCATCCTGAGGGAATGAGTGAGTAGGTGAATGGATAGGAAGGATATAGATGTGGTGGGTAGAGAGATACTAATTTGATACGCACCTCTTTCTTTCGTACACCAGGCCAAGGCCTCTTGAGAGGTCGTCCTTGAGAAAACGAGTGCTCGAACGAACACAGGATATTATGCACACCTGTATCGTACAGTCCTTCAACATGAACTCGCCAAGTCTGATTTTGAACAGGAGACTTACGCGCATCTCACGGCCTTGATAGTCTAAACATCCGGTTCGATATATATGAATATCGTGACCCGATTGATGGAAAATGATAGACCTACCTTCCACAGTTCCAACATCGACAGCGCTCAGCTTTTCCTTACGCAGATGTTCACGTATTTTCCATACTTGCTCCCTGAATGCGGACATGACACCTATTTCCGACGCCTGCAAGGGCGGTGACGAGAATGCGCCTTCCGCTAGCAACGAAACTATGGTGTTTACGGTGGACTTGATTTCCCCCGTATTAAACCATGATGCGCGCTGTTGAAGGAGAGATTACGTTGAATCAGGCTGCATAGGCGGTCTGAAATACCTCATCCACGCATTCTTCCTTCCATTCACTGCCGATGAAGAGAAGTGGGAGCTGTGGATTGGGTAGACCGGACCAGACGACCGTGCCATTGACGGCACAGGGTACCAGCGAGTCGTCATAAAAGATCGCAGATGGAGGCATCAAAATTGCCGGATGACTGATGAGCGTTCATCTAGGGAGCACAAGAGGCGTAGAGAAAGTAGGCCCACCTACGATAATTCTTTGCACACTGTCATTAGTTTAATCAAGGAAAAACATGGATAGGTTACCTTGACCAGATTGGTGTACGGTCGGAAGCAGGAGGGTGCCGAGTGCTCCGAACGGCGTTCAGCATAAACAGGGCGATCAAATAGCCTTTGAAGAAGAGAAACGTCAAGCTCGGCATCTCTGGCCGCATCCGAAGTAACTATAGGTCCCACTGCAGATGACCAAGCATGATCAGCAATATTTTCAACCACAACAATTACTGTACACACGCTGGTTGGGATCTCCACACAGAATTAATTGTGGCGTCACGGAAGGTCGAATGGAACCAAAAGAAAGACCATTCGAAGGTGAGGACAGGTCGCCCTGCGTACCAGGCAGAACTACGGATATAGGTATCAAAAGTTCTGGTTCGGCGGCTTTTTTAGTGTGTTAGTCTTGTGTTGCTGCACATCTCGAATCAATCTCGCCTTGAGCGGCCTCTGGTGTGTTTAGTTAGTCAGAGGTGCTGTGCATCCGAAAAGCATCATCTACCGTCTATCAGCAGATGCGAAAAGTGCGGCATGATGGGCTCCTTGATCTGCCGCCCAGGATGCAAGGAGCCAATTATGTCTGATTCGAGTCGGGCGAGTACATTGTTGGTGCAATGCGCGTCTGTATATGAGGTCAAGGAAACTCGTGCTTCATGAACAGCGACCACGAACCTACAAGTATTCCTGCATCTAAGCAGGAACATACAACCACTCGGTACCGCATTAATATCTCCCATCGTGGCAACGAAAATTTGTCGTTTTCGACATCTGAAAAATGACAAACTTCAACGTCCGTTGGCGGATTAAACCAGGAAAATATACAGCAATATTGTCGGATGTTCGTCGCGACTTCCGGGAAAGTTCGATTTGGGTCGTTTAAACGAAGCATGAGGTCTGGCGAGAGCACAGATTTGAGCCTTGATACCAGCGTGTCCGTTGCTGGATTTGACGGTGCACAGAGAAGAATGCAGGCATCCGAAGAGAAGCGAAGGATCTGTAGGACAGCTTCGACCATCGTTCTGAGGGGGTGAATTGCCACAATCAATTAAGTGTGTTAGACCACTTGCCTGGTCTTCCCGGTACCAGGCGGCCCGTTAATGATAAACGGGATGCGTGAGTCGTGAAGAACAATCGAAGATACGGCAAGCTGCATAGGTCGGGATTAAACTGGCAGCGGTGTAAAATGGTCTTTATAGTTACCCTCTGCTCCAAATTTAAACCGTCGTCCACCCAGCTCTCGTCCGGCAAGTGACGCTGAACCAAGTCGACAGATGTGTCTTGGTGAATGTCGTCGGGAACAGGAAAAAGCCACCGCCGTGCGGCTCGGCGCCTATTTGTGTCATGCGCCTCTGACATGGCACTGTGAAGCGTTCTGCTGGCGACATCCATTTGAAACGAGGGGCGGGCAGTCGGGACAAAGGAAATGTTGAAAGCGAGTGGGAGCACGTCCTCTGGCGTGAAGACATACCGCCCTTCCTGAAAATGCTTGGATGGATTGAGTGGACCGACATAAGTCTGGATGTGGACTTTCAGCGTCGGGCAAAAGAAGTCTGCGAATCCCTCAGATAAGACCGTCGATCGTCGAGCATTGAACATACGTATTAAACCTTCTCGTTTCCTCAACGCCACGACGCGACCTGTTCAATATCAGAGCCGGCGGTTGAATCAATTTATCTCTCCTACCTTCGAATGCGATTCCGCTCCCCACCTTTTGCGCCTCGAAAACCTCTCTCAAAACGAGGATGTCTCCGATCTCAAGCCTCGGTGTATTCTCACGTATGCCAGGCACGCAAAGCAGGAACTCGCTGAGCTCCCAATCACCGACCTTGACAGGCGTCTTCCACAAAACCAGTTGTTCCTTCTCGACAGCCAATTTATGTAACTCCCAGGACAACAGGGCGTTCCAATGTGGATGATATGTGGCAACAGTAAGCGAAGGCGCTGTTGCTGGGGGCGGATTAGAAAGGATAGACGACCGTTGCGCGGTCGAAAAATCGATTAATGTGATGGGGAGAAAGCGTTGAAGATAATCCAGACTGGGAAATGAGGGTATTGGGGGGAGAATCCTGAGAACGTGTGGTTGTTTTTGAATGTCTTGAAGATATTGTGGTATAAATATATCTGCCTGGCCAATAATTGAGTGAGCGAAGGCCGCAATGAAAGGATGCCAACATATTTGTCGAGTAGCGTTGTCTTTTCTTTTCCTGCTTCCTGATCCTTTCCTTCCTCCGCTCCGTTCGTTTCTTTTTCTTTTTTCTACAAGGCGGAATATTATGTGTGATACGCAACAGGGGATGCTTCAACTCACCAAGGGTATACCGCCGGTGGTAGCCGCGTATTTAACCGAAGTTTCAAATATAATATTGGAAGAATGAGGTGGTTCAGACTGCGCGGGACTCTGAGTTTCGTGGTCGCGCGGCGCTGTTATTGTAACAACACGAGTTGTAGTTTTTCTAAGCAGACTGGGCGCCGAAGTGGCTCCTGGAAACGGCGCGAATCTCCCTCGCCAAAAATCGTGAACCCATATATCCGGAGGTGACAGTGGCTTCCCAGGCGTAGAAGGGGTGGGAACGATAGTAGGGGAGTACGACGAGTAGGTCGAATCGACGCCGAATTGGTGGCTAGGAGGCGCATGTGGAGGCATTGGATTCTGGGGTATATACCAGCCATCTGCCGTTGGCCGGAACGCGCCCGTTGGAGCAGCTGGGACTGTGGGGCAGCTCCATTGTGAGTAGTAAGGATTCGGTGGGATATGGGGCTGGGGTATACCTGACATCCCATACATTCGGCGCGGGTCCGGAAAGCTGTTAGGATACCCTGCTGCTGACAACGGTGGTTGGGCCCCATGATGCATGGATGCCAAGTCCCCGCCGAATTATTTTGAATTGTTCCTTGCTGCCGACAGACGAGCTTCAAGAGGCTGAGAGAATGGAATGAAGACTAGCGCTAAGCAGAGCACTCAGCACGGGCTCGGACTACGGCCCGGTCGCCGGACCTGATGCAGTGATGCCACTGATGCTCGCGTGCACAAAAAATTGTGTTCTAAGCAAGTTCTAAGTTCAAGGAGTTTATTTCGGGGAAGATGACGAACGGAATAAAGACATCAGGATCCCCACAGAAGTAGGACGATCGAATAACGACGGCGAGATGGTGGCGATAAAAGAAGCGACGGAATCCTGTTCGCCGGATGCCCCAATGACGATCCACACAGACTCCAGAGTGTCGATGGACCGGCCTCACCAGAAACCTGAAAAAGAACGAAGACACTGGGTTTTTCTTGGCAGAGAACGGAAAACTTCTGCAGAAAACCGTCTCCAGCCTGCGACGGCGGAAAGCAAGAACAATCTTCAAATGGGTCAAAGCCCATGCGGGAAACCCGGGAAATGAAGCCGCGGACGAGTTAGCAGGGAAAGGAAGTGCAAGAGCAACCCCCGACGAAATTGACATGAAGCCAAACGCAGCCTTTCTCCTTCCTGGTGCGAAATTGCAGGCGATGACCCAATCGGCCGCTTACAAAATAATAAGGAAGATAAAGATGAGCAAGAGGGCCTACCGGGAGAAGCTCGCGAGGAAAGCAACAAAGAGGAATATGGTATACGCCAGGGAGGCAGCTGAGGACCGCAACGGTGAAATCCCAACACCACAGCAGATCTGGAAGTCAACCAAACACAAGGATCTATCGAAGAGTATCCGATACTTCCTATGGATGCTGATACATGGTGGCTACAAGGTTGGGCCGCACTGGGAGAAAATACCGGGCCACGAAGAAAAGGCACCGTGTTACATCCGTGTAGCAGATGTGGTGTCCCTGAGTCGATGGGACACATCCTAACTCGGTGTGTAATGCCTGGACAGGAAGAAATATGTAAACTCGCGAGCCAGCTATGGAAAATGAAGACAGGAAAAATGCTTCCGAAGCCGACACTAGGGCAAATCATGGCCTGCGCGGCGACGAACAAGGGAGACGCTGGAACCACGCGGCTGTTCAGGATTTTAATATCGGAATCCGCGCACCTGATCTGGCGGATTCGAAACGAGAGGGTGCTCCAAGAACAACACGCCACAGTACGAGAGGTGAACAATCGTTGGTTGAAATCAATTAACAACAGACTTAGTGCAGACTGCGCGATGACGAACGAAGCGAAATGGGGCAAAAGAGCGATTAAGAAGACACTAGTACAGAAGACGTGGTGTAAGGTTTTGAAAAACGAAGAGAATCTCCCGAAAGATTGGACATGGGAGACCGGGGTTTTAGTGGGTATCGGGTAACTTGGCGATGAAGGGGGTTCCGCGGCCTTGTGCTGCTGCACCCCCGGAGTCAGGGAACCCGTAGCCCCACACGACGTGCTCTGAGGAATCAGGCATAAGTGCAATAGCGCATTCCCCCGGGTGGTTGAAAATCTGTCTGACCGGGTTTCAAGTCCATGGTCTCAACTAGCGGGCAAGGGGTAGACGACTATGTCGGTTTAACACCCTGCAGGCCGCCTGCGGGTCTGTGTGGGGAAGGAGAAGCAATTGCTGCTACCCAAGCCTTAACGCTCCACAAAAAAAAAAAAAGTTCTAAGTTCAATTCAAGTTGGAGAATTAATTCGCAAGTACGCTCAGAAATAAGTAAGTATGGATGTGTGTAAAACGACGCCTAAAATGAGGCACGGCAATAAGGCCCAGCTCCCTCCGACAATCAAATTGGCTTGAGCGGAGTTTTCATTTTCAGCATTCGCTTTTGTAGAAACCGCAGAAGCGTTGGCGCCTCCCTTGCTGAACCAAACTTCTGCCCGCTCCTCCGCTGTGTCGCCTTTGGGGTCCGGAACACCGGCTCCGGGGCCCCACAGGCCGCCGAGCAGTCCAAACCCAGTGGTTCCGTTGCTTGAGCCGAACTCGGCATGAGTGCCGGCGAAGCGGGCGTCGAAGGCCCACACCGGGGACGCAGCATCTCCCGTTGGCTACAAAATCAAATCAGACGGCGAAATGATTTGTGAACGTTAAAAACCCACCATTCCCGTCCAACCGGTCACGTTGAATATGTCTTTGTTGAAATGAGCCAGCGCGACATACTCTGAAGCCACGCGATCCCATGTAAACACGAGCGTGGGGACGGTAGGGTCAACAAGAGAAGAGAAAGTTGAGGTCGAATTGAGCGTCTTGGCGATGGCTTTGCAGCTATCCGACGCAGAAGATGGTGGGGGCACAATTTGGCATAGTTCAACTTCGGTGTATCCAGGGTTACTGTACTTTCCAACGAGACTCGAGAATTCTGCCGTGGGCGGTGTTGCGCTTCCCGAGCGGGGAGTGTTGACCATAGATGCCCGGACGAGAGCAGTTCCGGTGGCCAGTTGTTTATACCTGTCAAAAATTAGCGAAAGGAGATCGATGTGTGTCCTGGAGGTGGTTTACCTGGTATCCCAATCGACGGGCTCGAGAGCAAAGAGCTCGTCCATGAGGCGGTACCTGATTATCTCCCTTGGGATGTATAGATCATCGTTCGAAAGAACAGCGACTGCTGCACCCTCGAATGGGAAGCGAGTGAACATGCTGTGGAAGCCTTGGATATCGCCACCATGCTAATTGAAATGTGAGCAGAAAACATTTGAATAATCTCTCGCCATACCTCAATCAAATCTGACATAGCGTGGATCAGCTTGGTTTGGTCTGACAATCGAGATTCCATACATACCATGACCCCGATAGTTGCTTTTATATTGGCCACCGCCATAATTGGATGGAGAGAGTTCTGGGTAACTGAGGTACTGTTGAGCGGGCATGCAATATATCCTGCAATCAAACGCGCCTGTCGGAGGGCCAAACAGTGATCCCAGAAGTCACCGTCTGTAAGACACTGGCGGGAATCACCGTTGCATTCGTGGCGGGATTCTTTCCGTTGGAAATGAGCATCTTGAGCCAGGTGGCCTGTTCACGCATTATAATTGAAAAAGAACGCAGAGAGGCGACGGCTTACAACATCGTTGGCGCTGCTAATTACGCCTCCAGGCCCAGACGCAACTGCACATCAGGTAAATCAGAAGAAAGGCGGGGAGGAAACGGAAGAGCATACAATTGCCGTCATCTCCGCCTAATTGAAGCCAGAATGGAAGAGCGTGCGTGACAGTGCGGTTCAAAGGGTTCTGCGTAGCATCCCCCTCTCTCGCGAAGCTATCTACAAGTTTGCCAGTCGCGTTGGCACGGGCAAAGGAGTACGTGGTCGAGTTCATTCCGAGGGGGTTAAGAATATTTTCCTGGACGTATTGTGCGAGTGACGGCTTGTGCGGCAGAAGGACGGTTGGCAGGTATGAAAGCACTTCATACATCAAATTGTTGTACTGGAAAGTCTCTCTGAACTCAGCAGAGGGCTTCAAATATCTGAGTCGACTGATCTAGATGGAATAATTGAGCGATAAATGGGAATTGCTCAGACGCCGAAACCTTACAATGGCTGGAAGAGTGTCATTCTTTCCGAACATGATGTCGTGTCTTGGTAGCCCAGTGCGATGGCTCATGAGATCCATGATTGAACTCCCAGCGGAAGCGATAGGATCCATTAGTTCCCACTCCGGAATCATAGTGGCCATTTTAGTCGTCCAGCTGATGGGCGTGCTGAGGCTTTGATTCGAAATTAAGAGACCAGTTGCGAGGGTATCAAAGAGCTGGCAAAATTGACATTAGTAGTGATTCCAACGCTTCGCCAAAGCACTTACTTTGGACTCGGATCCAATCGCAAACAGGCTGTCGGCAGTGACCTTTGTCCCGTCTGCTTTCGCATTTCCGTAACCTTTGGTCTCGACGATCCAGCCTCCTTGACCATTTTGGCGAACGACAGCGACGGCGACTCCAGCGGGAGAGTTCCATTCGGAGAGGGTATTAGTTATGAAAGCGTCAATATCCGAATTTAAAATAGTGCCGCTATTGATGGCAGCAGCGAAAAAAAGAGGTGGCTGAAGGTGAAGAAAGAAACGAGACGCATATTGTATGAGAGCAGCATAGCAAGTTCGCTGGCTTTTAAAGGGAGCAGCCATCGCGACGCCAAGCGCCAGCACTGTTGCGAAACAATGCGCAGATGCTGAGTTCAAGAAATAAAGAAGCGGATTCAATCTGCAGAGATGTTGAGATGTTGGACCTTGAGAAACGGGATTGTAAAATTTGGATGACATTTCCCCAAAATGCTGTGCGATGGTACCGAAGATCCCGCAGCCCGCAGCTGGGCTGCGAGGGCTGCGCTTTCTTCACTTTTCAAGGTTATGCAGAGCAGGATGTAGTGATACTTCGGCGGTGAGATGTTGGACCTATTTAAGCTGCAATGCAGCAATTGGATCACTCTCCCTTTTACGATCCTTGATGTTGATCACCCATATTTTTCTGGATCATGACCTTTATTATGGCTTCCTTGAGGCGGCCACAGCGTGTCTTGCAGACTTTTAAACGACATGATGGTGACGGTGAGAAAGCGAGCGCCGCGGTCACGTTACGTTGCACGCGTTGCTTGTAGTTGATGTGGGTTGTTGGTTTGTTTACCCTCAACTTGGACCAACACAGTCGACCACCGGCTCTCGCTTCACGCCTAGTCCCCTTCACCCCTCCCCGACCTACCCGACATGTGGGCAAAGCTCAGCCACGCGCTGAAGCCCAAGCATGCAAACGACGAGCCAGAGTACAATTCTCAAGGGGATGTCATGTCCAGTGTCCTCGAGCAGCATCCGAATCTCTCTGTATTTCACAGTGCCGCAGAAAACTCTGCCGCTCCGAGCCCTCCACCGTCGCCGTCGAAGAATCGTATGGGGATGTTTAAACGGCACACGAAAGGCTACGACGAATCGTCGAGAGCGCCGTCTCCGATGAAGCTACCAATAGGAATACCAAAAAAGGTCAAATCCGCATTCGGGACTCATGGGAATGGTTCGTTTTAGAGTGGCACAAACGCATCGCTGGCTAAACATATTCCTAGCCTCGCAACTCTCTGTGGGCCCATCCTCGTCAGGCCCAGAGCTGAGCCGGGTATCATCGCACGACATGCTGAGCCCACCCACTGCACCAAAAGCCAAGCGCCGCTCCTCTTTCAATCTCCTCGGCCGCCCCTCCGTTGACGGCCTGCGCTCGCCGGAAGAGACAGCTCGTTCACCCTCTCGTGCAGACGAATTTCGTTCTTCCGAGCACGAACCGATCACCGACCCTGCCACTCCCTTCGAGGGCAAATCGGGCTCGGTTCGCTCGATTCTCCGTGACCGTAACACTCCCGGCACTGGCCAAAATGTCCGGTTTTTTCGCGCGACGCGTACAAGGTTCTGAGCCCAGATCAATCCGTCGATACAGAGTACCAATCCGTCATGACCCACGCCGTTGCCACCACGCCAGCGCCCCCAGAAGAGACGTTCCTGGAGCGTCTTCAGCGATCGGGCTCCACCGATAGCAATGGGTCGAACTCCATGCCACGCTTCGCCAGCACCTCGAAATCCGGCAAGCCGAGACCTACCGTCGCCGAAATATTCTCGCCCTTGGGCTCGCCGGACGAAAACCCGGCTTCACACCCGGGCACATCCGACACGAGCAACTCCCAGCTCATGTCCCAACTTCCACCCCTCCCTGCCCCCGATTTTACCAACTTCTTTGACATGTCTCAGGAGCTTGAAATGCCTGTGCTGCCACCTCCCGGTCTGGGCTTTGAAGTCGACATGTCCATCAACGACACCGAAACGGAGGGAGAAGGAGGCGCTGATGCCATGACTTCCACACCATATCGCGACAAGGGCAAGGGCAAAGAGCGGGAGATCGACCTGCCCAAGGAGAATCTTGTCCCAACGACTATCGACGAGACAATATTCCACGCCAAAGAAAAGTCGCCTCGCCTCCCTTCTGCTCTGCATGAACGCAGTAATTCGTTTAGTTTCGGCCAAACGCTCTTCTACTCCATGGCCCATTCCGACTCGAAGCGCTCCTCCACCTCTTCCGCCCTTCCCGACTACCCTTCGAGTGCCAAGTCGTCCCCAATGTCCGCCCAGGACTCTGCTCCGGCGTCGCGCGCCTCATCCCCTAGTGTCAAAGGTCGCAGCCGTGCCCTCAGTGACACAGTTTTCATGTCCCCGCTCCGCTCACCCTCCCCGAAGCTGCCCGAGGCGGACATCAATGACGAGTCGTCTTCAGACCTCGTCGTCTACAGCAACTCGGGGGACGCCAAGGCTGAGCCCGACCCCTTCAGCGCCAATGCAAACACCTACTACACACCGCAAACCAACATCCCCGCGACACCGCCCGACGGCGCGGTGGGACACGCGCGCAAGTCATCCAAGGAGCATGATCTGATCTTCTCGCTCAAGACACAGCTCGCGCTGCAGACGGAGCTATGTGGGCAGTTCGAAACGGACCTGCGCGCGCGGGACGAGTTGGTGGAGGTGCTTGGGAAGAAGCTCGGGGAGGTGGAGCGGGAGGAGACGAAGAAGCGGAATGTGCTGAAGCAGTGGAAGAAGAAGGTCATAGAGCTCGAGCGCGCGTGCCGCTATCTCGAAGAGGAGGTGGAAGGGTCGCGCCAGGAGAGCATGGAGCGCAGCATCATGGACGAGGCGAGTTCGGAGGCGCTGAGGATGCTGCATCGTCAGATCGCGGGTCTCGAACGGGAGAAGGAGAGCTCGAAGCGCGTTGAGGATATGCTACGGGAGGAGTTGGGCACGCTCGAGGCGTTGCTCAAGGAGAAGAGCGATGACGTTCAAAAACTCAAAGAAACGCTCTGGAGCAGCGATGAGAGTGAGCGCGAGTTGAAGGAGGGGATCAAAGAGGCAAAAGAGCAGATGGAGATGATGGGGAACATCAGCATTGGGCTCATCGATGAGGAGGAGCTCAAGAAGATAACGATGGTGAAGCAGCAGCGTAATGAAGAGGAGCGCGAGCGGCACCGGGAGGCCGAGTTTGGATGGGAGGAGGAGAAGGATGAGTTACTGGCCGCCGTTGAAAACACCAAGCTCGAAAACGCTGGCCTCGTTGCTGAGCTGGACAACTTTAAGCAGCAGCTCAAGGACAACGAGGAGGAGCTTGGTATGCTCAAGTCCGAGCTTGAGGCGCAGTGGGACCACACGGAGAAGGGCGTGGAGAAGCTCGAGGCATCAGAGGCAGCACAACACACCGCTGAGATGGAGCGCGACGCCCTAAAGGCTGAGGTGGCAGAACTCGAAGAGAAGATTGCCAGCATGGAGGCAGAGTGGGCTGACACCGAAAACAAACAGGTCGAGCAAGAAAATGACCTTGCAGAGCTTTGGGACATAAGAGATGCGCTGGATAAGGAGCGCGGAGAGGTGCATTCGACTCTTTTCTTTGTTGCGTGAAGCTAACTTTACTTGCAGCTTACGGAGCAGCTGCACGAGCAAGAGGGTCAGACGGAGACCCTCAAGCAGACTCTGAAGGCGCGTGAGGACCGCATCGTTGAATTGGAGCAGGAGCGCCAATACGCGCTCGACAATGTGTCGCGGTTGGAGGAGAACATCCGGCGCCGGGACGCAGAAACGGCAGAATACTCGCAGCGCACTCTGCAACGCGAGGCGGAGACGGAGGCATTGCGCGAGCAACTGAGCCGCATCAAGCGCGAGCACGCCGGTGCATTGGAAGCAGCCCTGGCGGCGCAGACTGCGGAGGCAGAGCAGCAGAACCGGGCCGCGAAGGAGCGCGTTGGCGATCTGAAGGATGAAATTGAGCGTTTGCGGAGGCAGATCCACGAGCTGCAGCAGGAGAGTGCTGACAAGGAAGTCAAGATCGTGCAGATCACGAAACAGCGCGCCCAGGACAAGCAGGACCTCCAGGGTCTCAACATCGCACTTGATTCGAAACAACAGGAGCTAGAACTTGTGCGTATGCGTCTTGTATACCATTTCCAGTCTACTCAGTTATTATTTCAGCTCAAGCGCCGCATGGGTGTGCGCGGCACTGGCGGGTCAACCCCAGCGCAACCGGTGAAAATCGGACATCAACGACGCGACTCGGCGGTGTTCACTACCCCCAGTGCGGGCTCCCGACCGCCGTCCGTACTCTCCGACGCCGGCACCGACGGCGGGAGCGCCAGCGGCGCGAAGATTCCCGCCCTCGGCAAAAGCTCGCGCCTCAACAACTCGACCACTAAGCCCACCTCGGTGGCGCGCGCGCCTGGCTCGATGGGTCCACCCCCAGCGCGCGCGTCTTTGGCCGGTAACGGCACACCTACGTCGCGCGCGTCTGTGATAGGGACGCCAACCCCGCGCGTCGGATCGCTCTCACGATCAGCGTCGGCAAAGCCCGCACTATCATCGACTCCCGCACCCGTGCAGCATCGCCGCGTCGCGTCTGCCACTCTGGATCAGGCGGCGGTGCGGGCGGTCAAGGCGCGCGCAACAGTAAACGCAAGCCCGGCACCAAGTGAAAAGGAGAATGTCGAAGTCGTGCGACCCGGCTCGCGCGCGCGGTTACCGGTGCCTGCTTAAGTTAGGGCTTCCATATTTCTATGCCATCATGACTATGATACCTCCCGATATCTTGGACTATACATCTCTTGAACCTTCATCCTATATTATTCCCTTCCCTTCTCCACTGTCCCCTTATCCCGTCTTTCCCCCCGTTTCCTCCATCTCGTCCTCTTCACCGGTCCTTGATTCGGGATCCACCACATTTACAAACTTCTCTCGCTATCGAATATGCTGTGTCCTGCTTTGCTTTGTAAAACCACAACCCATCCTATCTATCTATCGCTGTGAACAAAATCTGCCCATCCCATTCTACATACCGTCTACATACCCCTACATATATCTCGTCCATCCACCCATCTCCTCATGTACCCCAACTGGCTTCTTTCAAGCTGCGCCTGTTCACCAGGATGGCAAGATGGAGGATCGGTCGAACCCCCGCATGCATCTTTACCCATGTTATATACAACACATATACAGTGTCGCCGAATCCCATGTAGACTAAATCGAAGTATGTATTCCATCCCTACTATGCGTGATGAAGTACGTTGCAAATTGTGCCTTCGTGGAAGTCCAACCTGGGGCCCGAGGCCTGCCGAGTGATCTGTTTCTTCTGTCCTACGATGAGGATTGGAGATTGGACCGCCTCCTGCTTGCTGCCATTACGAACATGGCAAGACGACGCAAGCCGCCACGCTCTCCGAGTCCTCTGTCTTACAGTCGATGTTTGCCACCAGCCCGATAGAAAATCAAAGCCAAACAGACGATCATAACGCGTCGCGACGCGCAAGCCCCGGCTCGGACCATCTTTTCTGCATCATCGATAGACACTCTGGCTCTGGCACTCGAGTTACTCGAGAGTCGACAGAGTAGGACAGAACTCGATGGGACCGGAAAAAATCTATGTAGCCGAACCGATGTTGTGGAAGGGAACATCTCTTCATACTGCCATTCCATTCCCGACAAGATCAGGATCAGATGCCGCGACTGATCTCAAGTATAAAAAAGCTGAAGCTTTTGAAACATTCTGTCTTTTATTCACTTTTTGGTACCCTTTCTCTCCTCTTCTAAAAACCATTTTATATGATGAAGTTTCTTGCTTTCTCCGCTCTCCTTCCCTCCCTCATTATATCTGTGAACTGCAGAGCAGTTGACCTTACCAGAAGACAAGGTAGAGCACGCTTTTATCATCTAACTGGAAGCTGGTTAATTGTCTTTTTCCAGATGCGTATCCCGCCAACTTCAAGCCCAATTTCGATTCCGACTTCAGTGTGACGATCCAGAAACCGCTCTCCACCGTCTTTCCCATTCTGGGAACTAGTGAGGGGCTCGGACCTCATATTCTTCTGTCGTCCTTGGCGTCCGACTTCCAGGCACTCACGGCAGACACCGTCACCGTCGACGGGAAGTTGGAGGATGCTTTTGTTCGCACCGCTCCGGCAGGCGACGGCCTCCCGAGACAGGCCTTCAAATATAAAGAGACCGTCAAGATCATTCCCGGAATCTCATTATTCGACGTTGTAGTAAATCTGGAAGGAACATTCACCACGGATGAGGCGAACAATTTGGCTCTATACGAGACTGCATCCGGTCAGTTTGGTTGTAACACCCACCTAATGATGAACTTGAAACTAAACCGATCTATAGACAAGGGCGTTGTTGTCAGGAAGATCCGACGATTTGAGGAAGTGGACGGTGCCACCAAGGTCACTGAGCACATCGACGGTCAATGCCCGGTTCTCTTGCAGTGAGCCCATAACTCATCCACTTTTATCGTCTCTCACTCGGCTCTTCAGGCTCATTACCCAAAAGACTGCTCGTGACGCACACAAGTATGACCATTTCCTATTTGCTTACTCTGCACCTTGAAACTAATCTCTATCCAAGGGAGCAAATGAACCTGTACCACACTCTCTTTGAATGAGAGCTTGCGGCGTTGGTATCCGCGTATGACCTTCATCATAATCAATATTATAATTTTAATTTATATTTCCGCGCGCGAGCGATGTGCGCCATCCGGATCCCACTTGTAGAGCTTGTGGAGCTTTTCCCGCAAAAGTCACCGAATCTGTTTCCCTTCCACGTCCGTGCGCTGACCGGTCTGCTCGATCTTCCTGCATTGCCTCTCCCATTCATCCTCTCTTGGCGCTGATTCATCGCCCTGCTTCGCGTCTTCCACTGCTTTCCGCGGAACAGATCCTCCCGGGCCTGACGCTACATTACGAGAGCGCTCAGAAAGGCATTCAACGCCTGTTGCGATGATCCATTATTAATCGTCGAAACCCAGTCCTTCCCTTCCCGTACCGCGTGCGTTGCGGCCCTTGGCTCCGCCACACTGCGTGGAGTGGCGTTCATGCACCACACCTTTTTCGCCGCTGCTTGGAAACCCTTCCTCGTCGGTGCTTGGCGTCCTGCCAGTGGAGCCGCTACTCACTTCCTCGCACCCGCAAATCCCCCGTTTTAATTTGGGGCTGACTGGCAGCAGGGATTCACGTTCATGTCGTCGTCGATCCCTTCCCTTATCCCCTCACCTTCCTCGCCGGCCTAGTGCGTGTCTCATCTACATCAACGCCGTCCCGCGTGGACGCTCCTTGCGAGTCTTCGCGTGTCGATGCTTCTTCTTCCGGCGTCTTTCTCGGTGGTAATCTTGGCCCGCGTCGACGTACCTGACGTCAAGCTAAAAATTTAACTGAAGTGACAGACCGTCAGGTCCCAAAAAAGGAAATTAGTCAAATAGTTGAAATGCGGATTCCGGGAGCTAATGGCCTTTTACGCGCGACGTGCGTGAGCCACGCGGCGCCGGCGCGGAGTATACTTTTGTTGTAGTTACACAACGTCTGGGGGCTTTGATGACTCCTTGTTGATTTTCGATGTTCGATTATTCCTCTCTTGTATTTTTTTCCCCCGAAAATTTGAATCAGCTTACAAGCCCCCTTTACTTTAACTGCGTTCACTAGCATGAAACAGGCACCTGTACGGTACCTAGGAAAGGATCCGCGACCCGCTAACGATGCACAGACACATAGCGACTTCGATCGGTGCGTCGGAAATACATCCGTCCCAGCACACCAAGTTGAGGGGTGTTTAAAGATAAAGCGAACTAATAAAAGGTGTGTAATGGCGTGCTTGATTTTTTTGGTCGAAATGGTACTACGATACTGTACCGTAGGGAATGAATATCTATGGAGGTGCTCAAACCACGTCATTTCACACCAAAGGAGACAGTTGGGAATTCTTATCAAGTATCAATACTAGGGTCGTTCACAGTAGCCCTTTTTTGTTCCCTTTTTCTTTCCCTTTTTTCGTACTCTTTGGATTCTTTCGGTTTTTCTCTGGATTTTTTTTCCCTTTTCAACTTAGAGATACAAAAAGGGTTGAAAAGGGAAGAAATAACGACCCTAGGCGCTAAACTGGTTAAAAAGGAACAATGGTGGAACGGAAAAAGGGAAGAAAAAAGGGCTACTGTGAAACCCCCCTCCGAGTTTCCCTTTTTTGTTCCCTTTTTGCTTTCCTTTTTTTCATCTGTAGCTATCGTTGGCTCTTTAACCTCACTCAGTTGCACTACCACTATAGCAGAGCACTTACCTTGGACCTAAGAATTTTCTCCTTTGAATTGTTAAAATTTAAAGTCAAGTACAACCAGAGTTTCAATTCTAAAGCAAAAGAGGAAGAAAAAAAGGGAAAGAAAAAGGGCAACTGTGAATGACCCTACTATAAGCTAATCCAGTGGTTTCGCTGCTGCCGCCTTGTCCAAGCCAGACAGTTCCCTTGAATTGTATCCTCCCGACCCCCTCACACTTTTTGTAAATCAGACTAACCTGTAGGGCTTCCGGAGAAACTATCGAGTCGACAGCGTCGGTTGAATTACCTGGCTTATCAAATCACCCTCGACTTCATCACAGACATCGAGCTTGCTCTAAGTAGTTCTTCGAACTGCAGCCTCACCAATTAACCTCACTCACAGAAACAAATAAAATTCCCACGGTTCAACTTTCTTAGTAGCGGCATGATGTCAGCGGCGCGAGTTCCAACGGTCTTTCCACGACCTAACGAAGAAGAAAGTCTCCAAGAAGAAAGTCTTTCCAGAAGGAGTCTCCCAAAACAATGATTCACCGTCTGGAAGTAATTGATCATGACGCGGTCGCATGGCGTTCCCTGGTCCTCTGCGATTCTTGCTGTAGACATTCGAGTCCACCCACTTCAGGCTTCAGCGACTTTGAGTTTGAGCAGCACTAGTCTCGTCAAATCTCGCTCTTTTCACCCTGCGATTACCCATTTCAGCGACAAGTGCATGTATTTTGAAGTCTCTTCGACCGACGTGGCCCTACGCCTTATCGACGGCCGGGCTATTAATATTTTCGACGTGCTATCGACACTATTCACGAGTGTGTGTACACGCGTGCCTGGTCGCATGCCGTCTATTTCCTTCCCCCATTCCGAACTCCAGAAGCGAGAAGATGTCGAGAGTATTATGTTGTCGTCATTGGAGAAGGCACCCTCGAACTAATTAAAGAACTGGCTGTTATTTTCGTCCTATTGGCATTTGTTGGGAACGCTGACATCAAGGCTGCCATCGATGGGGATAGATGAATGAACCTGGATTATCGATTTCAGGATGCGTTTGTGACCTTCAATTTCTCAGCGTCGGCTGGGTTCAATATTTG
Organism: Mycena crocata; assembly: GCA_029281795.1. Taxonomy (NCBI): domain Eukaryota; kingdom Fungi; phylum Basidiomycota; class Agaricomycetes; order Agaricales; family Mycenaceae; genus Mycena; species Mycena crocata. The sequence goes on along the minus strand of JARJCP010000038.1, from coordinate 451,672 downwards.
ACATCTTATAAGGTCGAAGTTTCAACACTCGGCTTGAGGGTTTTCCCACCAGTCCTTCGGTTATATATATGTACGCGTCGTTTTCACCAGGGTCCACTGGTAGTACAGTGCTGTATGATAATTCGGCGGGAGGTTGAGCGCCAAAAGCGTTAGAGGTTGTTGGGATTCGCATGCGAAGCGCAAGGCGTGTCGGACTCGCGCTCATTAACCGAGTTGCTCGGCCTCGCACGGGTGTCTCGGCGAAGGCGGAGGCGAGATTCAGACGACGCGAGAAAAGGATGGGAGGAATACGCAGACCTATCGAGCCCGAATATAGCGCCGTAAGCCTTGAGGAGTGCGGGAGGCTTGGCGCACGGAGGCGAGTTGATCCTTGCATGACATGAATTTTGAAAGGTAAGTCAGCTGGGCATAACGACAGGAAGACAGAGAGAACGCACAGACTGGCTCGGCGCATTCCGGCACGTCATTTCCTCCCGTCCTGTTGAGCGCGTGTCGTTCATCGTCCAGTTTGTTCGCGTCCTTCGTTCAAGGCACTCAAATCGACGCAAGGTAAGATCCATATCCTTCGCTTCGGGCTCTCCGGGATCATAGTATACAGCGCCCACCCGAGGCGATTCGACGTATGTACCCACCAGCGCCCGCCCGAGGTGATTCAACCGATAATCTGTCGTAAGTTCTTTTCTTCGTATCAACCATCCACGACGATGCCGATACATCCCGTCGCCCGAGGAGATTCGGCGCTTTGGTGGGTGCGCAGTGATCTGCGCACCCACCCCGGTTCGCGTACATCCATTACTCACGCTCTCGAGTTTCCTCCGAGGACCAAAAATCGGAACATCACTATCCCAACGAGCTCCTACGGGCGGTTCCTCCAGTTTTATTCGAGAAACTAAGCACCGATTCAAAGGCTGTAGCTAGCCTCAACGAACGCTCGAACTCGACGCGTGTAAACCATCCAATCAAATAGTAAATACGAACGCGATCCTAGATCACGTGTGCGCGCCGCCTTCCTTTCCTTACTCCTTCCCTGCACTTCCCCATCCCGCCGTTTCCCCTTCCGCTCCTCCAGGCTCCTCCCTGCTCCACCCGCTTGTTTTTGTTCCCGCCCACCTTGCCGCCCGCACGTTTTTTTTTGTGACTCGGCCAGACTCGGCCGCACGTTGTGGAGCCACAGATTTGCATCCGCTTTTTCGTGACTCCACTGTTCCCGTTCCTTTTTTTTTTTTTTTTTTTGGGGGGGGGGGGGGGGGGGGGGAGGTGTGTGCTGATGTTCCGCCCGTTGGCCGCGGCGAGGCGATGTGTCGGTGCCAGCGGGCGACTGTGCATGGAGACTGGATTCAACATTGGCAAAAACAAAAAACACGAGCACCACACGACCGAGTCGGAGCGCCCAGACGCCTCGGAGCTCACCCAGTGCACAGCGCACAGCCTGAGCTTGCTCCTCCTGCTCGTGCGTCAATATTAATCTCATCGCCCTCGTCATGCTCCGAAAACATAGGCGTGCCAGTAGTGACTCCAATCCCGAGAATGGAGAGCCTCCGGGGTATCATAATCCTATCCCAATCATATCATAATCCTATCCCATCATATCATAATCCTATCCCAGAGGAAAAGGACAAGGGCAAGGAGGCGATGCCGCTCGGCGCTCTCCACCTTCCTTCCCTCCTTGCCCGGTCGGCATTTTTTGTATTCTCCATTTCCGTGTCGACGTCAGCGGGTATGGGCACCACGAGTCCAAGAACGTTCGAGGAGATTCTGTATACCCAACCGCGCACGTTGGAGGGCTGTCTGTCTGTCTGTCTGCCTGTCTTGAGTGGTCTGTGCGTCGCCTTGACTCAGAGTTGAATCAATCTCCTTTTCCTTTCCCAGCCTTTCCCTCCTCCAAGTCGAGCGATTGAAATACCCGTCCCATGTGCATCCCGTCCGCACTCTCTACCTCTGGCCACAGATTTTTCTCTCCCTTTCTCGTAGACGTATGTACTTCAATGTGCACTCGAAACAAATTACATCTTCGATACTATATCTTATATTCATAAAAAAAGTCATGACCAGTCTCGTATGTACTACTTGCGAAGAATGCGAAGAATGCGAAGAATGCGAAATGCGAAAAGTATCCTATGTACTCTGTCTTGTAGTCTGCCTGCGAATGAATCTCTACGCGCCAAATGCGCTCGCACACACGCCCAGCTGCAGCTGCCAGGGAAAGAAAGGCAGCAACAGCAAGCGGGGGAAAGAAGGATGGGCAAGGAGGGAGGGTGAAGAGGTGAAGAGGTAGCAGCCGCCTCTCGATAACCCTCCAGACGAAGGAAGCTCCTCGCAAGAACACCTCCCACCCTCAAAACCCCCCCAAACACCCCTCCCCCTCCTCCTTGAACCCACCCCCACGCCCAGCACCGCCCACCCTTGCACCCGCCAAACTCCGACAAAGCGCCGACACACGGCACTTGTCGTCCTTCGCCTTCTTCTCGCGCACAGAAGGTTTGAACGGCAATGGGTCCTCGTCTCTGCTCGAGTCGGAGGAGGAGGATTTAGGGGAGGAGGCTTTGGGGGAGCGCGAAGATTTGGCGCGGGGCGGGGACGAGCTCGGCGTCGACATAGAGTGGTAAGAGGAAGCAACGTCCTTTTCCCGATCCCTCGACGCTTTAGCGGATCTCGGCGGGCTCATGCGCGGGGGACTCGCCGGACTCGTCCCAACCGCCAAGCTCGCGCGATACGCAGCCGCATGGCTCCCGTCCACATCCTCCTCCTCGTACCCGTCCTCCGGCGCCCCTGCCACGCCGTATCCGTAGACAGTGGACGCGGAGGCAGGACGGCGGGGAGAGGGACGACGTGGACGCCGCTTCCTGTCTTCCGCAGTGGGCTGCGTCGAGTACGCTGGGGAAGGAGAATACGGAGAGTTGGAGGCAGAGTAGGGCGAGGAGATGGGGTAGGGCGCGGACACGGTGTATGGCGTAGGCGAGGGGTAGTACGAGGTCGGGTACGCTGCGTACGATGAGGGGTATGACGGGTACTTCGCACCGCCGCCTTGGACGTCGGGTGAGTTACAGACGTAGAAGAATAAGAGGCGAGCATACCAGTGACGAAACCGCTGTACGCCGGCTCGGGCGGGGGGCTGGCAAAGCCGTCGCTCTCGTCGCTCTCGGAGGAGAGGTCGGGGATGAGCGGAGGCGGGGCGGAGGCGGTGTTCGGGTAGGGAGACGGGGCGAGGGCGTAGGTCGGGTAGTGCGGGGCGGAACTTGTAAACGAGGACGCCGAGAAAGCAGACGAGAACGAGGACGTGGAGGAATTGAAGAGCGAAGGGGGAGCCATAGAAGACGAAAAGGAGGCAAAAGAGGCGTTGGGTATTGGCGGGGGGACGGGGAGCGGGATGTACGGGCTAGTGCGGGTCGGGGTGCGCTCCGCCTCGACGTCGTCCTCGTCCTCGTCATCGTCGTAGTCGCGACCATCGTCCTCGGCATAGGCTGCGAGCGCACGCGGGTGAAGATGGCCTCGTGCCACCGCTGTTTTTGCGGGGTGGGTCTTTGGTGCGCTGGAGCCGCTACCTGGGTAGTATGTGCGACCGGGGCAGCCGCGTGCGGGGAGTGCGCAGCTGTTGGGAGAGACGACGATGGGGCTGCGGTCGTAGGAGGAGGGAGAATGGGCAGAAAAGGTGCGGGTGAGACGGGGGGACGGGGGGAAGTGGACGGATGGGTGGCGGGCCTCTGCCTCTGCGGCCTGGCTCGCGGATCGTTTGAGGATGGGGTGTGGGGGATGCATGGTTGGGTAGACTGGCAGCAGTGACAGCGTCGACTGCTGTGGCTTGCGCCTTGTTGTTATTGGGATATCTGAGTGGACATGGTGGCAGGAGAAGAGAGACCGTTTTGTAAATAACCCACCCCGTCACAGACATGTCACACATGCCAGTCCCATCGTTACCCGACAAAACACAGCCATCCTCTCCTTACCCATTTCATTTCTCTTACTCTCCCCACATCCCAAGTCACCGTCAACCCTATCTTACATTCCTATTGTCTCTCTCCCCTCACTCCAATAAACTCACTTTGTTTTGTTGCTGCTACTATTTTCTGCGCACCTAGCCGGCGTAAATCGCGCACCTGCCACAACTCCCCATTCGGTGGCGTCCAATCCCGCCGCCATCGCAAGCACACACACACTTGCTCCCGAGAACCCGACTTACAAACCGCGCCAAGCAAACGTCCAACAGCATCTTCTATCCCCGCGATCCGTCCAACCTTTCCTCAGCCCCGAGATGCGTTTCCCCAAGAAGCACCCTGCTACCACGCCTCTTGGCGCTCCCTCTTCCAGCCACCTTCGACGCTTCCACTTCCCCACCTCTTGGCTGCCTCCTTTTCGCGTGTCGTGGCTGGCTGTCTGTCTTTCCTTTTGCGCCCTCCTACCCTCCGTTCTTCTCGTCCCGTCTCCGACTCGTTCCACCAAAAATACATACCTCTGTAACTGTACCTCGTCCAATAATACCCGCCCTGACCGCCGATCTCCCATCCCCGACCGCGTTCATTTCGTCCATCTATGTACGCCCATCCCATCATTTTGCGCCCATATCGTTTACCTCAGCCTCTGCCTTTCGCTGCCTTTAACCCGTGCACCGGTAATAGCTCTTAGATTCATTGCTTCATTGGAGATTCAGAGCTATTCCCGGCGCCCCGCACACACTAACTAACTAAACTAAACTAAATATTACCATTACCACAACCTCCCGCAACCTACCGTTGTGTGTCCCGCCGCGGCGTAGCGTCTCCAATTCAATCTACGTACATACCAAATTTACATACCCCCCGGTTTATATTTATCTTTCTGCATCCTCCCGTCATCCTGCATCTCGGTGCATACGTACGGCGGTCGGCGGTCGGGACAAACCGGACGTCGACAAGCACCAAATATAAAATAGCTTCCTTCATGCGACGCGGTCACGCGAATCTAGAAAATTAGATTCAGACACGCGTCGAGGTCGGCTGGGATGGGGTCTCGTTTGTCGTTCCTTCCCTCCCTTCTCTCTCTCTTCCTTCCCTTCCCCTTCATCGTCAGACCAATCTCTCGGGCCTCCATCGTCACTCAACATCCTCACGTCCCTTCGCGTCGCGTCGCGCTAGCGTCCGTTCCTGTCCGTTCACTATCCCGGTTCCCTCGCCTCTCGCCTCTCTCTCGTTGCGACATTCGGGAATCGGGAATCGGACCACCCGCCCGCTGTTCCGAAGATCATCACCTCGCATCCACTTTCGTCACCCTCGCGTCCACTTTCGTCAGAAAGCGGTTAGTCAGAAAGCGGTTACTTACTGGATCCGGAATCACCTCCTACTGGATCCGGAATCACCTCGAGTCCGACGCGAAGGCTGTCTGGCAGTGCCCGGGATCACCTTCGCCTCCGAAACCGAGGAACAAGACACCGAAACCGAGGAACAAAACATGTACAGGAACGACGAGAACAAGAACGGTTCAAATATGTAGCCCGAACGGTACACAATGTGTAGGACGCGGAGGAATCACCTCAAGGCTCAACGCGCCGGCGTCGCCCTCAATCGCCCACAATTATAATAAACACATCAACTCTACGATAAATACATCAACTCGACGAACGACAACAAGCGCACCGCACCGCACCGCTCCTCATTTTCCGGAACTACTTCGAGACAAACACAAAAGCACCCGCCTCGAAACAAAACAACCCAACCCGGGTCCCGAAAGAGAGATTCCGAAAACAAGAACAAGAACAGTCCGGACCGGAGGAATCACCTCAAGGCGCGTCAGCGGGCCTTATCCTGCCTCATCCCGTCGCAACAGATCCACATTCTTTCGAGCTGTCAGAGTCTCGGGACCACTCAAGCTGCTGACCACTGAAGATCTCCTCCCGTGGAAGCTGGCCAACAGATCTGCGCTGATAAAAGTTGACTACTTATTTGCAATTGATTATCGCTCGCCTACAAACACTCACTGCAAACTGGTGCCTTTCTCTACCAGCCGACGTTGTCCCCTGGTCTCTTGACCGTCTTGTTAACCCAGACGTTCAGAATCACAGCAGTGATTATCGCTCGCGTCCGCGTCTCCTGACCTTCCCTTTGTCTCTCTTTGTCCTCCCTTTATCCTACCCATCCAGCCTATCCAGCTTAACCCAACTTAGCTGGAGGGATCACATACCGACGCAGCGCTGATCATGATTCATGACATCCACTGTCCAGAACCATCCATCACTCACGCGCCCACGCCCGCGCCCGCGCCCCACCCACGCCCACGCTCACGCCCACGTAGAACGCTAAACACTAAACGCTGCACGGCGAGGCCAGCCCGAATGAATGATGGTATATTATATTAACTGATCCTGTCATTCCTGTCGGTGTGAACGAGGTACGCGCTGGGACGCGTCATTCCTGTTCCTGTGTAGGTAGGTAGGTAGGTAGGTAGAAAACGCGAACTCTAAGGATGCGTAAGTAGAAAAGGCGTTATTGACGCGACGTGACGCGTTCGGCAAGTAATTCTGCGCTCTGGCTTTGATATTTTACTGGACTCCATGATGTTTAACTGCGCAACTCGCCTCCGCGCCCGGGTCTGCGGACTTGATTCGATTCCGTCTCGTCAAGCCCGCCTCCGACTTCTCCCAGCTATCCCCGAGCCTCTCCTCGTCCACGGTCTTACCTACTGTGCGCCACCCGCTTTTGCTCCCTAGATGGACGCTCAGATGGTCACGGACGCGACTCCCAGCGAATAAAATCAACTAACTCCTCGAGGCAGGCCAGACGAGCCTCGACGCGCTTCAAGTCGCCGGGGCGAACAAGAAACACGAGTACAAGGACGAGTACGAGGAGGATACGAAAAGTCTGACTGCAGCACGGGTACACGCAGAAGAGCACCCGAGCACACTTAGGCTGATCCCGTTCTTTGGTACCGCCAGCGCCAGCATACTTGATCGATATCGATCTCTCCGCCATGCAGTGAGCTATGTAGGCTACCTGGGCATGGTATATACAGCCAGGACTCTGGCCGGTTCTATAGTCTACACACTCGAGTCAAAAGGCACGCCGGGCTGCCTGTTCGGCGTGAGGATTCAAGCAGGCGTGTACGTAATAATTCCAGCCAAGTTTCAACCATGGTTGAATTTACGTAATCGTATGAGATGGTTGGAGTTCAACAAAGTTCGAGACGCGACGCGAGGCTTCGGAGCCTTTCGGAGCACTTCCAGCGTGGCTCGACGCGCATGCAAGCAGCGTGGCTCGACGCCTCGACTCGAGCATTCTGTTGTCAAGAAAGACCGCGACTAGGCGCGCCCGGCCATTCCGCACGCGCTGCCGAGTCAATCTGCGTGTCGTCCTGCATATACTTGCGATGCGTTATGCCTCAAGTATTATGCAGTCTGTATTGAATGCTTGGCTTTGACGCTGATTGCGCAATTCGCTTCCGCAGGCGCGAATACTTACCTCAAGCTAGGTCTGGGTCCATACGGCCGTAGGAGGAACATTTATTCATGTTGTAAGACTGTTGGGAGGATACTGTAACCTCAAGGGGGCGAGAAGGACTTTTTAAACCTCATGACGCGTCTTTCCTACAGCTATGTTTACGCGCCTCTACCTACTCTCTACGCACGCCCACCTCCCGCCTACTTAAAGCCCTCTTCACCTAAATAACCGCCTCATGATCGACGGCGGATGTAAACCACATAAATATAACCATTTCAAGTCACTTACGACGCACAAAAATACCTTGTGAAATGCTATCTGGCATTCACTTTTTTACAGTGATGGTGTGCGAATAGTGATCCTGTGAGTCTTGTGCAGGTCACGACGATATGATATCTATCTAACGGACGGAGATTCTGGTATGATTAAGATTTGTAGTACTGATCGACTTGAGCAGTTCATTTCATTCAGTTTGACGAATGCTCGTTCTAAGAAATACAAGGACGCCGAGTGCTCGATCCAATGTTCACAATAAATAGATGAACCCGGAATATGATCGACTTCATTCACTCACTCATATATTGTACTAGTAGTTGTGGGCGACGCCGATCATGCATTGAAATAACCCCTTGCAACCAAGTGGGTGCCTGGAGGCTGGCAGCTGTAGAGAATCGTGTGGAATTGTCAAAATTGTAATTCCGCTTGGGATAGGATAGGTAGGATAGGTAGGACGGGCTTGCGCAAATGTCATCGGACTGACAGGAATCCCAATTTACCAACGCCCTCTGCGAATAACTGAATTGCGACGCAAATGTCCGACTCCACCCCGAGTCTGCAAAATACCTTCTTCTTTCTGAAAATAGGCTTTTTCTGGTTGCGCGAAGGCAACGTGAAGGCTATCTGACGGAGTGATTCAGAAGACGGAGTGATTCACAATCACTATGTTTCTCCGCGTCAATCAATGGGGTCGAATTCGCCGCGAATCGCCCGGGGCTTTTTATAGAACCGACTCGAAAGGTTATCTGACTACCGGCGATTACAAGACTGCATTCCAGCTGTTCCATTGACAACATAGCATACACACGGCTGAGATGATCCCCGGCTGCGCGTCGGTGACGCGAAGGCTATCTGAAGGATCTTCATTCAGAGATCACTTCTTGATCGAATACAATTACTACCCCGGTCCCCGAGAGATCGTTTAAGTGTCAGCACCGGCCAGTGCGCGGTTCTCGGGAAAAAATCTATGGTAACCTGAATTTATTGACGAACGAGTACCGGAGTAATTTTAACCGTGGTTGAATTTACGTAAGCACTGCATCGGCAGTTCAAACCAGCTCATTTTTGAGCTCACACTCTCTGCCCGCCGCCCCTTATTTTCTGCGCATCACGGATGTTGCTCCTCAAGTTGAATAATACACGGGCACTACAAGCGGAATGTCAGCAGAGGCACCGCGTTGGTTCAAAATCGGCTTAGTATTTCTTTCCACGACACATCCTAAGGCCTACTATCTCTTGTGTTCACCACCGAACGGCGGAATCGGTCTCATCCTTTGGCGTTGCGTTCACTCATTCATCTTAGCCGTCACATGAATAAATTTGAATTGCTCAAAAGATAAGAAGGAAAGACTAACAGTGAGTCAGCGATGCTCGTCTCTCTCTGTACAATTCAACTTGAGTCGTGTGATGATACCATGATTCTGTGAACTTCAACTGCAAAGTTTATCTGAACGCAGTCTCAAAATAGCAGACGTGACGGATTCTTCACAGACCTAAGAGAACAAAGGTTATTTGACGGATGGACGGAGATTGCACGCACCGCAATGATCGACTCTCCGGAATATGATTAACTCGACGTCCATACCGAAGGATCTGCGCGACGGCGACGAGAAGGCTACACTATCTGACCGTTGAAGCCAACTACCCCGGTCCCGCAGATCGACCCGACCAGAAACCTGCAAATCACCACAGGTTAAGTATTAGTCCCGGCGTGCGGTTCGCGGAGGACACTCAGATTATGCTATGGCAAGTCCTTCCAGCGAGGAGCGTAATTTCAACCACGATTATAATTTCAACCACCGATGACGTAACAGGAAGTTGAACTTCAATCATCATCACTCTTGGGTTCAACCGCCCACGCGCGACGCACTGTTTTATTTATTTTCACCTTTTCCGGTGCTCGCACCCTTCCATTCACCTCCGCCAAATTTGGCGAGACGGGCCGCGAGGTCACGCCCCCCGAAGATTCGCATCTAGGCATCTAGGCTCATCTCGTACCTTTTTATTTCCACTTTTATTTTGTTACCGGGCGCGTGTCCTACAGGTGTTCCTATATCTTCCGGCGACTGTATTCCAGCCCTCGAATTGCTCAGGGTTCTATCTTCCAGCTTCATATTCAGCCTAGCTTCGAGTTCCTCACTCGTGCCTCCAGAGTCTAGAATAAGACCAAATTTGATTGAACACTCGTCCCCTCTCATGCCCACTGCGGATTCAGACCCACTCCCTCGCACCGTCATACCCTATTCTGCGCCCTCACATGTCTTCCTTCCTCCAATGTCAGCGCGCGAATCCAACCCGTGCTCACCTCGCCACATGCCAGCTTGATTCCGCCCAACCCTGAATTTCCATCATGAGACGCCAGAAGATTCGAAGGAACGCGACTCGACTGGAGAAGAAAGGACCCAGATCTTGGAAGAGGAGGTAAGTGCAGCGATGGAATCAACGTTCAGAAAACAACTTGTGACGCGAATTGGACGCGAAGGAGCCGCCCAAGTGCTCGGACGCGTCGGAATCACCCGGAGACGCGAAGGAATCCCTCGCGTCACTTGCCTCGTTGCTTGAGGTATCAACCAATGCTAGTACTGCCGGTAGCTGGCTTGAAAGAATCACCGTGACACGACGAGCCACAGAATCACCCCCAGTTCTGTTGAGTGACTCACCTACTACCCTTCCACCCTTTCACTTGAGCGAATGTCACGAAGGAAGTCCGCCCAAAGAGGCTCGAGGGCGGAGAAACTCCGAGTCGAACATCAACACCGGCCGTGACAAACGGATGCCCGGCGCGAGCCCTCGCCTGTTATCAGAAGAAGCACACAGGAAGAAGCAGACAGCAGGCACAACATGAAGTCGTACGCTGTCGTACGACATTCTAATTTCTGTTGAATTCTCTCAAGTTATATAACGCGCGCGCCACTCCACATCCAAATCGTCGCCATGTCACCAAATCTTCGCCTGTACGAGATAATGTGGGCACACATCAATGTCGGGAGTTCTTTCGGACACGTACGACATATCGCTGCTGGCAGTATCAGTTAATTCCCGGGGCGCGGTATAGGTGGGTGCGATCACTGGCAACGTGAAGGTGTGGTGCGGTTCGGAGAACGCGGAAGCTTAAGGAGCGGGTTAATCTCCGGCGACGTGTCTGTTGGCGGGAAAGGAGGGAACGGAAGCAAAGGATGATGCATGATGCATGATGGCTGCCGCTCGTCGGAAGTGATGGATGAGGGATCCGGGTGAAAAGGCCCGGCCATGAACATGATGAAGTGGGCAGGAGACCTGAGTAAAATTGACCTCACTTAATAACCTTCGATACTCAGCACTCAAACCATGGAAAACCTTTCATCTCACCTGGGAAAACTCGTAAGTTGCATATGAGCGCTGTTTCGTTCCTCGAATCTTCTCCCGATCTCGACGTAGCTTACTCTAAGCTCCCTGCGGCTCGTGGCACATACAAGCTCCCTGCGGCTCGCGGCTGCAAATACTTGCCGAAATTGCACGTTACAGCCGCCGAGCGCGTACTACCACCAGTGTGTCAACTTGACGCCTCAAGAAACCTGTATTAGGTGAAGCATAAAGACAAGACACTCCCGACATCGTCGCAGATATTGATGCCTGCAATGAATATGGAACATCGCGGTAGCTCGCATAAAGCTCGCACCTCGCTGGATATACACGAGCACTGGTATGGCGGTGGCCGGATTCGGGAATTGTTTTGTTCGACAGCTTGCGCGAACATACCTGCCGAAATAAATATGCGAAGAAGCACTCTTCCCGCATGCGATGGACGTTCTGTACAGATAGTCGACATGGTGTCTGCCGAGATAGGTTCGGATCAAGCCCGCCGATCATTGTTTGTTGATGCGAACAGCGTTTGGGTGCAAACAACCGGAGGGGCTTGGGCCAAGATGCTCGAAATGGGGGGGACGTTTGTCGCGCTCTACTACTCGACAATGACACCGATCGATATGCCTTCGCTGATGAAAGTTGTTTATTGGAAGCCAACTTAGCCTTCATACTTTTCAAAATTATAAAATCTGACGAGATGACTTTCCTGAGAAGCACTGAAGTTGTCGTTTTTCAAAATTTTGTATTCCACTTTTTCCTTGGTTTCAATGGGTGCAGTGTCGATATAAAACAACCTGAATACCTGGCATTCTCCGGAATAGTCAAATAAATTGATCTATAGCAATGCCTTAATATTCACTGTGTAGCTGCGAGTGCAGAAAAAAGAAATACCAAAAATGATGGCCGACTTTGCTCGACATCCCTCAGTCACGGTGTGACAGTTTAAGGCATAGTCACATCGTGACCTTCTGATCAAGCACGAAACACCGTCATTGAAAGGTATTAAGGAGCAGGAAAAAAATTCTGAAGGGACAGAAACATAGTGAAATACCTTCCTCACTGCGCTGTGGCTTTAGCTGCTCAAAAAATACCTTCCAAGATCATCAATATCATTAACCTCACTAAACAATGATGGCAGTCAAAATGGCCTAAAATATAACAACTACGAGTGGGAATATTGAGAGCGCTAGAGCACTGTAAGCCCATGCATATTAGTTAGCACTTCACTCAAGCATATGTTTGTGCCGAGTGATATGAGGTCAGAAAATGTGCTTGAACATCCCGGCTATTTTGATCACTTTGTTCCAAGCCTCTCTCCGAGATTGTCCGGCTCGCCGGACCGGAGACAGGCTTGCTCCGAACCTACTGCCGAGACACCCGTGCGAAGCAGCTGCCGTGCCGAGCATCACCTCGACTCAAAGTCGCGTGCGAAGCCGACGTCGTCGCATGAAAACCCCGATCGTGGTAAGTGCTGAGGAAAGAAAATCTAGAAATGAAACACCCTATGTTAAAAAAGCCGACATTCAAAAATGCCGCCTGGCAACTAACGGCGGTGTTCCAAGCTGGACTGAGTACACCAGTTGGCAGTCTGGGAGTCAAGTTTCGGCGAGATATCGATGATGATTCCGGTAGACTCCAAGGTTGCTGCAACGTGAACCATGCATTTCAGAGAACGGGGTGCCTTCTTGTGTCTTCTGTTTGGACTGAAGACCTTATGCACGCAGACACGGGCTCCAGAGCTTGGCGCTCGAAAATAGCGCATCGATAGTGTGTTTGAGACTGATGTCGATAGCAGGATTAGAATACCAGCCCCGAACTCAACTTTACCTTCGGAGATCTGTGATAGTTGACTCTGGAATGAATCACTAGAGTTAAGTGAGCGAGAATGTTGTAGTGGTTGAACATTTGTCGCTGACATCATGCCACCGCTAATTTGAACCGTGGGAATTTTCGATGACGCATCGGTGAACGTTGAGCACGGGCGGGAAGTGTGAAAAAAAATAACGCGGAATGTTCAGGATATATTCGCCAGGGGATGATGGTGAAGCGTGCATGTTTCCTCCGAGTTCTCCGTCTCTACGGTTCGTTAAGACGATTATTTTTGCCCGTCCGACCTGAGGCCTGAGGCCTGAGGGCTCCTGAGGGATGATGTATAGTTTTTTTTCCCCACCTTGTACAAAAAGATTCACGTGTCTCTGCAGGCGGGGCGGATGCATTTCCTCCCACCACTCGACAACGAAGTTGAAATACCGCAATGCAAATCTCTTGAAATGACCAGCCAGGCACCACCCTCGGAACGTCATCCCGATCGATGTCAGCGGTTTCTAACCTCCAACCAGTAACAGAGTAACATAAGCGAAAAAGCGCGGTCGCAGACCCATCTGTTTCGTGTAGGGGCGGTTCGAGGCTGAATTTTTGGGGTGTAAGGACACAAGAACAAGGGAGGATTTAGAACGTGCCGATGAAATGGCAGTGAGAAAGGGAGCGGGAGGCATCACTAACAGGCACCACCACAGTTAGTTGTTGGCGCAGGCCAACATGGACATTGGCTCCCGAATTTGGTATTTGTTGAAGCACAGCAAACAACATGTGCTTGAGTGGGCTCGGTGCTCTAATCAAACATCTAGGGAAATGGGCTCCGTGAGTGCTCCACTGAGAAGTCCAGGCCCGCGAGCGGCGATGGGGACGAACGGAAAGAGGTGAAAACTGTATTCACGATGCGGCAATACGGCTTTGCTTACTTGACGGCATGGGCTTTGCTCACAGTACATGGAGTACTCGTCAAACTCGACGGAACACAGTGCAAACCTCACGAGGGCAGAATTCAAGCTTCCATCTTGAAATGGAACACAACGTAGAAGGTGATAAGCAACGGCGAAGTTATGAATCGACACGTATGCCTTTCCTTGCAATGCACAATACGTTTAGCAGGTGCCGCGGAGGGAGGCGTCCGAGTGGGACCATGATGTTTGTTTTATAATGGAGGCGAGGGGGCCCTTCTCTTTGTACGCAGATGCACGCAGATGCAGTTCAACAGGTTCAGCGAGCCGAGGCGGCGAGGACGCGAAAAACCGGCACCTTGAACGGCGTGACCATGCTTGGCGGTCGCAGAACGCCTCGGAGGGTTAGTCCGAGTAGGGCCGCCAAATGTTTGTGGCCGAGGCAAATGCTTGTCTTTCCCCTGCCGATAAGCAAAGGCAATGTATTGACATCATCGGCTTCTATCACGCAGGCGGAGGTCCGCTGCGTCCAGCCGCCGCCGCCAGCGGACCGAGGCAGCGAGGACACGAGATTGGAACGCTGACTTGGAAGGGCCAAGCAACGGCGAGCCACTGGAGGAAGGCGACGAGCCACTGGAGGAAGGCGACGAGGAGACACGGTGCATTGACGGAGCTGGACTCAGTAAGCAGGCTACCAAGCATGCCGAATCCATCCACGGAGTCTCCAATCAAATGCGAATCGGCCCGCACGCCGCGCGCCGGATTGCGAATCCGCCACTCAACGCGGGATCGGAGTCTATTCACACAGTGGCGCGCCAAGCGCACAACGCACGCGGGACGGGGAGCTCTTAATGACCTATGCTACGTGGTACGCGGAGAAGCTGCCACGTCCCACGGCAAATCCAGCCGCTGAATAATGCCGAATCCAATCCGTTTCTAGGCCAAGCCTGATGGCTGATAATTGATCATCGCAGCAGGCGTTGAGTGCCCTTTCGGGACGCGCTGGAGCCGTTTGGGGAACAGGTAAGTGCTTTTTTGCAGGTACTACTGTTAGGACATTCCAGGCGCTTTCGGAGTGCGATCGTACGCATCAGAGCTCTTCGGCGTTTTCAGACGCCCTCGCCCGCTTGAAGGCCGCGGAAGGGATCCCCCGAGACAGGCGCTACCCTATAAGAGCGCCAGAGTGGCAGCAACGCCAAGCAAAGGTTCAGGGCGGAACAAAGGAGAAGGGCGGGGAATTGGGAGGCGCCAAGCGAGGGCGCGAACGCACGCCAAGCAAGCCGTCGTAAATCAACGAGAATAAGCACACGGTTGCAAGGGAACGAGGAAGGGAGAGGCCGTGATGGAAGAGCCGTAATGGGATGATGATTCGTCGATCAAGATGCAGAAGAGGCAAGTCAGGGCGCTGAGCAGGCCAAGCGCACCGGGATGGGAGAGGCACTGCAGGAAGCAGGGAAAGGCACGAACGTGAGAGGGTAGGAAGGTAGGAAGGGCGTGTGTGCCAAGCAGCGAGCGAAGCAAAGTCAAAACGCAATTAGGCGGGGGAAGCGCAGGGAAGCGTACGAAGTCAAGCAGAATATGTGATGCGAACAGAGGGAAGAGAAAAACCAGAAAACCGAGGAGTGGAGGTAAACTCTCAGGCAGGTCCTCGGACGCCATCGACTAGGTAGGCGTATGTGGCCGAGGCACGACGCGCAACGTGGCGACGATGGAACACAGAGAGACGAGTGCCATCTGCATGAAGAGACCGAGGATGTCTGCATGATATGTGGATGGTCAGCAGCGGTGCTCCGGAGTTGGAGTGGTTGCATACCAAACAACATACGTGCGGCGAATTCGACGTGTGAGCGGACGAAGTAATTATAACACGAAGAGAGAGCGGCATACCGAACCTCGGCGCGTCAACAAACAGCCCACGCAGGGCGGGAACCGTCAAATGACCGTCAGCGGCACGAAGAGAATGCCCTCGAGCCCCACGGCTGTAGGCGATACGGCGACAACAATGGTGAGGTACACGACTGCAAGCACGAACGCCCAGTTCACCGCGAATAGCACGAGAGCGAAGGCTTTCGCGAGCTCCGTGCGCGCAAGGCGGATCGTCGCAGTTCGTGCAGGGACAATAGTCGCGTTTAGCGTTGCTGTGGCATCTGCTTCATGTGTTGTGGGAAACTGACGGTGGCATCAACGGCTGTGAGTCGCAGAATGGGCGGCGCGGGAGTAGAGGTATTCGCTGGGTTGGTGAATGCGGTGGCGAAATTATATGTGTCGAAGCAAGTCGAAGGGGTAATAAAAGTCTTGACTGCGCACCCAGAGTCCGGCCGTCCCATGCAGCGTCATCATGTGTGTTGTGCTGAACTGAGTGCCTCAACACTGTACAGGGAGTTCAGTGAACATCGTATAGAGCATACAGCGGGCGACCGACAAAATCAGGTTGCCATCCGCTTGCTTTGGATGTAATGCAGGATCATACGAGAAGTTGGCTGCCGGCGAGCTACATGCAGAATAAGTGCAGAAAGTTGGGAATTAAATGGGCTCACCTGTCAATATACACATTTATGGCCAGGTTCGGGGCATTGCATACTGTCGGGAAGTAGGTACCCGAGGCTGCTATCCTATATTTCCCGCACCCTCCGATGAGCCACGAGATTGTCACTGAGCGCATTTCGAGGTTCGTCTTGTAGATGTGCCCGAGGAAAAAGATCTTTGTAGGGAGTGAGCGGAATAGAAGGAATAAAACGAGATCCAAAATCCGTCACTGTTCCCGATGCTTTGAAATGCACCGTCGTGTGCGACTCCATCACTTGTAAATAGGAAAATTGTAAGAAGACACGCGATCAAGAACAAAATGAATATCTGGAATGTCGCAGAAACAGGATGTTCCCGGAACTGACAGGCGAGGAAGACGAAGCCGTTCTTGAAGCCACAGACTGAAATGGAGAGAAAGTTGAGAGTGGATTTCGCGATCCCGGACATCTCTTGGGGCTCGGAGCAAACAATTGCGACTGAGACTCTTTATGTAAAGCAGAAACGAGCGCTGGCCTGTCAGAGCGCCACCGCCGCCTGCGGTTCTAGGAAGCTGTAGGCTGTAGAGTATACAACTCCCATTTGTCGTTAGATTCAGTTCAAGTGGCACATCTGCATTTTTGCGGTGAGGTTTTGAGAGAGATGTGTTTGTCTCTGTTGGCCACAATCGGCCTTCGGCCTTCGTCGTCGTCTTCGTCGGACCCCAACTGACTCGAATCATCGCACGAACAATATCTGGCGGACGCGTAAAATCATCGATGAGCACTTCTAGAGCGGCGCACATACTTCCCGGTTAGGAGCCCTCGCCCACGAGTACACCAGCATTGCCACCCCCGTCTCTCATGCCGCATCCAGCAAGTCCGTTCGATTCAAGCAGGCCATTCGTTTCAATCTCCAGGTCGAACGGACTGTACAGCTGTATTCCATCCGCCCCGCGATGAGCTTCGCCCCGATGCCTGGGACGGCCTTGGCGCGCCGCAACATCGCCGGCCAGCTTATCCTCTCAACGAATGGGCGCAGTCTCAAGCACAACCTCGATGGGCACGCCCGTGAAGCCAGAGATGGGAATGGTGAGTACAAAAGTTGATAAGCCATTGCGAGTCGGAAGATATTGATACATAGATAAAAGTATACAATGACCTATGCAGGCCCTGCCGTGTATCCGGGAAGCCCCTCCGCAGGCGGATTGGATCCCACTGTCGCCTGCAAATGCATCTGCTGCTGCTGGATCGCATTCATCTGCTCCCTCAGTACCCGGATCTCCGCCATCAGCTGCGCATTAGCGTTCGTGGCCTCTTCAAGTGGACTCAGCGCGCTCGGATTTGTGCTCTCTGACGGCAGCCCACGCGCCTCCGCCTCCTGTGTGAGATCTCGAATCTCCTGCTGTAAAGTCACCACGTGCCGCGCTGCCTCCTGCTGGCGGGCGGCACGAAGCGCCTGCTTCTCCTCCGAGGCGATGAGTTCACCAGGCTGGTTTCTTAGGCCCAATCGCGACTCGCTGTTCGGTACTGCAGCCATGAGAGACCGCGACTGGGGCGTTCGGATTTCTGATGAATCGCTGGTCGGGGCAGAGCGGCTGGGAAGGGGCAGGGGTAGCGGCGTTGGAGGTTTATCTCCTATGTCGTCCAGTCCACTTGCGAAAACGGGGGGAACAGCACGCTGTCGTCGGCGACGACGGTAAAGGAAGAAACCAAAAACGCCAAGCAACAATATCAGGCCGCCTAGCACACCTCCAACGATCGGCCCTACGAGGTTCCTTTTATTGCCAGTTGCTGCAGGTAGCCCTGTCGTGTGGTCATCCTCCTCCTCAGTGCTTCACAGGAGTGAGATCGGCTTGCAGAGCACAAGATATAACGACTCACGTATATATCGCGTAGTCGAAGAATAGATATTCGGTGGTACGTGGGCGGATGTTCAGCGTATGAGCCAGATTGGACAACCCGTTCTTCGAATAAAGCAAGACATTATATGCAGGTTGCGAAGGTTGGTCAAATGTGATAGCGCTTTCCTCGTCTTGACCGTCCAACTGTGCATAAACGAGGGTGTGGGAGCTGCCTTGAAACCCCGTCATTGATGCATTGAATGTGATGGTATAGACATATATCTCAGTTCCTGTGGAAGATCCAGGTAAGCATGCCATGCAAATAGAATAACATACCAGTGAACTGAAGCGTGAAATTGGCATCCGAGCTAAAGCTGACCATGTACGTTTTGTTGTACGCTCGGTCGTTCGTTGGAGCCCAATTACAATGCGACCCAGCACAGGCATCGGTGCTCCAGCTCGCCTGAGGGGTGTAGGTGGGAAGTGCTCCGGTAGCAGAGTCGCCGTATTTGTCGTCGATTGTGCGGTTGACCGCATGTGTACGCGACAACACACCTGGGACAATGCCCGCAAGGAAAAGCAGGCTGATTCCCATACGCACTGCTAGAGGAATGAAAAATTTACCAGAGGTGGAGGTAGGAAAAAACATGGAGAGCTCCCGACTTCCAAGCTTAGCATGTGCATTTCGTGGATCTATCACGAAAGCTGATGGGAAATTTGCTGCGGATGGAAGGAGAGAAGGAAATTGATTTTAACCGCAGCGGATACTTTGACCTCATCAGGGATGATTACTGTCACGTCATAATCGTCCAGGTAGCTGGAAAAGTACAAATGAGGTCCTCTGTGAGTGTCAGTCTGTCAAGAGAGACTAATGCATTCATGCACAAAAGTCGAAAGCGAACTGTATATAAAATCGAACTCTAGGTTTGCCGAGGATCCAACTTGCCTCGTTCAACTTCCTTGAGCCGCCATCTTCGCAGCCGACTTGAAGATAATATACATAGGTAACGCTGGAAAATCATTGTCGTAAGCACAAGTGTGCCAGAGCTCCAAACGATCTCACATAGTGTGCTGAAATATACACCACTCCTGGTTGAATGTCAATATCAATTGTATATTCACAGAACATTCGCCGCTTCACTCGCCTGACCCAGCTTTGGAACTCCGTCGCCTGGTTGAAGTAGATGTAATTATATGTGATCCTACCCGCGATGCTGCCCAGAGCGGTGAGTTCAACTGATTTTTCTGATTGAACCAATTTTGACGCACTAAAAAAGCGAGACCACGTTGAGCGTGTAGCTGTCAAGACCCGCAATATTTCCAGCGAGCTGTGAATAAAACAAGACTGGGAGTGGGCATTGTGTCAATTAAAGATGGAATTAATCTGACCACGGCTGCAACCCAGATGGGAAAGTTCTCGTAGCCATTCTGGTTTGGAAATGTGTATTTTGATCAAATGTGATTGCATAGCCGGGATGCGTACGAGATGCGCGCCCTCCATGCGCAGGATCCGTGCAGCAATGGCAGGTGGCAAACCCTTGTCCGTTCCGATTCGACTTGTGGTTGCGCGGGGTTCAAGACTGGATCGTGGCTTGTATCACCAGTCTTTAATGAAAAGGCTGCCGACGGTGCTCACTTGTTATATCCCTTTACCTTCTGGATGAGCATAGTCTGTGATATATTGTCGCTGGTCAACCAGTGTCGAAATGATTCTTTGAGACAGACGTACCTTCATGGTGACGGGGAGGAAGGCCGTCAGCCATACTGCGGGGATCGAATACAGGGAGAGCGGGGTGGAAAGTGTTACGGGCATGGTGGCTGGTCACGAAGGAGATCCACTGACACGGTGGTGTCACCCCGGATGCGGTACAGGGTTGAAGCCGAGTGATGTGCAATGAGAAAGCTTTCCCTGGTTAGGAAATGTTTTAATATTGAGAAATCTTTTACTGGAAGCCCGTCGGAAGAACTTCGAAGAAGGACCAGAGCAGACCAAGTGAGCAACAGTTCAGCTGAGTTCAACTTTCAAAGATAACGTCATGGCCTGGAAGATAAAATGATATTCTCACGGAATTCAAGTTACGCCTATGGTGGTCCCATACTTATATGCAGCGGTGCATAACACTGAGTTCGGCTGTATATGAGTAGTCAAAAGTGCCTCTCGCAACGTCCTTGATGAGTATTGAGTTTCACAGAGACGCAAGCGCAACGCGAGCGTCTTCAAGTCAAAGCGATGAGGGCAGGACGGAAGTTACAGCCGTTTCGCAAAAAGTATACGGTTTTTGATGGCCGTTACTCCTCGATTTATGCTTACCTTTGTTTGACGGTGAGTCTGCTTTTGCTCCACTTTCTGTCGTCATCGGGCGATACGCGGTGGCATGACTCCACCAATTAACGTCCACCACTGTCTCGGTAACCCAGCCGTTCCGGTGTGATCCGTGATTGACAGTCGGAGATTCAAAAAGAAGTGCAGAGATCACACCGGAACGTCTGGGGCATTTCGTATAGTAACACCTACCATCGAGTCACATCAAGCGGGGGAGCCGATCAGCCGCCCAGCCAAATGTCACGCTTTGTGACCCGATGGTAGGCATTACGATACCAAATGCCCCAGACGTTCGGGTGACACTCCTGCACTTGTTTTTGAATCTCCGACTGTCAATCACGGATCAAGCGGTCCGGTTAGCTGTGGGGGATTCTGAGTGTCACCGAACGTCTGGGTTACCGAGACAGGTCCACCACTCCACCACATATTTTACGGGCACGTCTCTTGCTCGTTCAATGCTCGTCTCTGTTTTGCTCATGTCTCCCTTACACTTCCACCATTAAATTCCACGAACTCGCGCCTTTCAAAGAACCACCTCACACATACCTGCAGCGGGATAGTTGATCCCAGCAGGCAAAGCAGCCTGTGTGGGGCGGAGACTCACCGTCAAACAACTGTAAGCAAAATTTGGAGAGCAGCATGCGATCAAAACCGTATACTTTTTGCGAAACAGCTGTATTTCCCATCATTTTGCTTCAATCAGGCCACCTCAGTGACCGAGTATATACTAGAAGAATAGGACTCGGCTAACTCGAGATGATAGGACTCGGCTAAAATGCCAAATCAAGCGAGTCGCATCAGTAATAACATCATCGGCATCAGTCGGCATTCACTGGGGGAAGGCTCCCCCAGACCCCGCCGTTTTCGCTGGCGCTGGCCTCTTTCGCTGGCGCGAGGCCTTTTTCCGCTCGCGCGGGGCCCTCTTTACATTCCTGAATTTTTTCCGCTTGATCCCGCCCTTTTTGGATCAGATCTTCATCATATTATTGTTTTTTAGAGTTTTGGGTCAAAGGTTGCGGGCGCCGGCCCGGACGGCTGGGGTTTTCCACCCCAGACCCCGACCGCTGGCGCGGGGCCTCTACGCTCGCCGCTGGGGCCCGCTGCACGGTGCTAGCGCTCGCCGCGAGGCCCACTGCGTGGTGCCGAGCACATCGGCGCGAGTTGATCTCAATTGATGGACTGATGGCCGGATCTCAGGCCGCGAGATCGAGTCCTATCTTTTCCGCCGCTTGGCGCTAATTGCCATACCAACGCTCTTTAGCCGAGTCCTATCATCCATGAGTCCTATTCTTCTCGTTGGTACTCTCAGTGACCTCACCATCGAACTTGACGCGTCTCATCCACGTCTTCATGTCTGGCTCTGGCGTTCCGCCTCTTTCCTCCACCGGTGTATTCACCGTAGCTGATTCTATTCTTATCGACGCGCCACGTGAAAAAGTGTGGCAAGTTCTCCTCGACTTTGGATCCTACAAAGAATGGTCGGATATCTTTACAGCGTAGGCTATCGGTTTAATGACACCTGCCAAGGAATGCATTTGTGTATGCCCGGTCCTTCTTCGTAACAAACGATGCTTGATTCCCTCGCAGTCGCGGACAAACCATCGTTTCTGAATCCGGTGCTGCGTTGGCCGACCAGACACCTGCTGCGGGACAGAAGCTCTTCATTTCACCTGTGCACTTGCCGCCAACGATGGGCTCCCCAGGCTTCATGCAATCGCACAGCACCAACGTGTTGATAACTACCATCGACCACGAGAATTACCGCGCAGCGTGGATCACTGACGGTGGACTGCCCCGGTGGGCATTGCAGGCGGAACGGTGGCAGATGCTGACGGTCGAGAATGGGAAAACCAAGTATGAGAGTATCGAGGTCTTTCGGGGAATAATCGCGTGCGTTGTCAATTTCATTCTTTTTTCCCCCGTCGGACTGAAATCTCTAAAGCTATGTGGTCAAGTTGTTCACTGGAAAGAACTTGATCCTGGGTGTGAGGGCCATGACGGAGGGGCTCAAGAGCCAGTCGGAGGCTGCTTAAGTGACATTCATTTGGGTAGCTGCTCAATACTCTATTCGAGCTCTCTCTCAGAAACTAGATCAACCCATCGGCGGAGATTCTGTGAGCATCTTTCTACAGTGTAAAACTGAAGCCTCTTCCATGTGGCCAGATCTGCGAGCTCGGTTCTCAAATTTGAAACAGTCGACCAATATGCTTTTTTCCACATCAGGGACTTTGAAGTAAATGTCTTTGATCTGGCCTTCGCGAGCCCAGCGGAACTTGCACCCGTCCAGATCACAAGGTGTTTGAAGTCGCGCAAGAAGTCAGCATGTTACTCGTCTTTTTTCCCTCCCTCGATAGCAGAAAGCGGTGGCTCATCGAAACAGGCCCAGACGGAACCCTGTTTACCGTGCTCAACCCGCAAGGAGCGTTCCTGCTATTCACGACGGCCGTAACGGATCGCGCAGGTGTGCGGAAATCCCAGTATTCAAACCGATATTACGGCCAACCCCAGTGGACTCGGGTACAAGTTCGTCGAGCCATCATAGCTTCCAACTTATTTTCCTCGGTTCCTAACTCGATCAGTATCATCTAGCCGAAATCCGGTTTGGCTTTGATGAGCTGGCCTGCCAGCAATTCTTCCACTATTGATCCTACGACTCCTGTTTGATTTCTTTCCTGATGTATTGCGTACACAGCTCACGGAACAGGTTTTCGATCTTAAGGAGACGCAGCAAATCTTTAATCTCTTGTATATCCGTCCTCGCTTCTGCTTGTGGATGTCGACTCACGCGCGCGCGTACGCGATCTAGTCTCTTGAATGAATGTACGCTTATGAATGCTTCACCATTTTCTAATCGAGCTTCTTTTTTTCATCTCTTGCGTATACTTGCATTTCGGTGTATTAAACGTCAGTGTTCCGTTCAAACTTGACGCTAATTTAGCACTCGCTTGCCTTCCCTTCCTCGTTTTCTTACTGTAAAAACCAAGAACGCGAACTGAAGGTACTTACCCAAACCGTAAGAACAAGGGTGCCGATTCCCGAATCAAAAATGATCTGATAGCCAAGTTTTGTGATCGTATCCAGCCCACTTAGAACTTCTGCTCCACAGTCAACTAGACCCTAGCGACCACCTGTGGCGAACATACGCTGCACCGACTCGGCAGCTGAATTTTTTTTTTGGTTTCTTGTTTTTGTACTCGTCTACTGTGAAGGTCATCTTTAGTACTGGGACGCAGGATCACCATTCAACACCCACAAGCGCCCCTAATGATCCACCGCCTAAGGGGTTTGGAGCCAGCCCGCATGTTTTCTCCACCATCTGTTACCAAAGGCCGTCTTCTCGTCCCTGTCCGGAACATCGCGTATATTGCTGCGTGACAGCAAGATGGCATATAAAATCCAGCTGTCCGCGACGGTGAACTCCCTCATTCGCGTCTCTGTCCCTCTTTTTATCCAACCAACGTCCCTCTTTTGCTCATCATGTTCAACAAAGCAGCCTTCTTGGCTGTGACTATTGCGGTGTCTACCGCTGCTTCGCCTACCCCTGTACCTTCTGTTGCCAGAGGTAACATCGGCACCCCCATCCCACTGCGCAAGCGGAGCGGATTCACCCAGGCAAATGGTGTCTTTGACAAGGACAAGGCCATCGTTGCCACTGTCGGCACGATAAATAAACACCGCTCTAACCTTCTGAATCTTGTCCAGAATTTGGGGATCGAGGCCTTGCACATTGTGAGCACGACAATAAAGCTCTTGCGTCGTAAATTTATTTACATATCGTTCAAGGGTGCGATCATAAAGCCCCTTGAGAAAATTCCTGCCCTTGTTCAGTCGCGTATGGAGCGGCGTGCAGAGAAACGCCAAGCCGAGGCACTCACTGACTTGGAAAATGACCTGGAATGGGCAGGGACGGTTTCCATCGGAAGCCCTCCTCAGGATTTTCTCATTGATTTTGACAGTAGACCTTTCCCCCCGACAAATAAGCTTCCACGTTGACCCACCATTTGCATGTAGCCGGCTCCGCAGACCTGTGGGTTCCATCATCGGCTTGTAACAGCTCGACTTGCTCTCCCAAGTCGAAGTACATGGCGTCGGCTTCATCTACCTCGTCCAAGAAATCTGGCTCATTCTCCATTCTGTATGGGGACGGCTCAACTGTCAATGGGCCCGTGTACACGGTTCGGAGTCCTTCCCTCTGGTTTGAAAACGCTGACAGTCTCGCAGGACACCGTTGATGTTGCAGGGATCAAGGCAAAGGCACAATATTTTAGCCCTGTGACCACGCTCTCTTCCAGTTTCGAAAACGACCCGATTGACGGCATCCTCGGCCTTGCATTTCCTGCCATATCTAACCTGAACCAGAGCCCGTTCTTCAACACAGCCAACAAGGATGGCACCGTTAAATCGAATCAATTCGGCTTCTTCCTGGCCAGCAACGACTCTGAGCTGTACCTCGGCGGGACTAACTCGGACAGGTTCAGCGGTGACGTCGAGTACCACGATGTTGACTCGTCCACCGGGTTCTGGCAAATCCCCAACGCAAGCATCAAAGTGGGTGGGTCCACGGCCGTGGATTCCTTTGAGACCATAATCGACTCCGGTACGACCATCATGTATGGTCCACCGGCAGTGGTGAAAGAAGTCTATGCCCAAGTGAACGGCTCAGCCCTCTTCGACTCCGGCAACGGTTCGTCTGATTTCATTCCGATGATAATATGAGTTGAGGCATCATAGGTTTCTACTCTTTCCCTTGCAAATCCCCGCCCGAGATGGCGTTTAACTGGGGCGGTTCCGACTGGACAATCCCGGCGAAGAACATCAACCTCGGGACCACCGAGGAAGGCTCTGACCTGTGCGTCGGCGCGCTCGCCGGGCAGGATCTTGGTCTCGGCAATGATGTCTGGCTTCTGGGCGATAGCTTCATGAAGTCCGCCTACAGTGTCTTCGACTTTGACCGAGAGGCTGTCGGTTTCGCAGCGCTCGCGTAAATACATACTTATTCCCTCTTGACCCTCGATACCCCAAATGTATATTTATACTCAACCAGAACAGTCGTTTATTTGAGCGAAGAGTTTTGGTCTGCGATGACGGACAAAGAGAAACTATCGGAGGCCCTTGTTCAACAAAACCAAATCCTACCAAAGCGTATTATAGCTGTTGACTTTCCGCCCTGATCACGTGCGCCAAATAAGGCAATTCGCGTGCCATGTTTGTTTCAAAGCGGTGAAGCGCCGAACCATTGTGACACTGATCTGTCACCTCTTCTCTTCACCCGCCACCAGACGACCGACCACCGCCGTTCTGCGCACAGCACTGTCCCGCTTGTGCGCTACCGGCGTCTTACGCCAGCCCACCGCATTGCTCACGCCCCGCCGATGCCGCACGAGCACGTTGTGCGCACGGACATATGGTCGTCGCAGGTGGGCAAACACGATATGCCACCCACCCGGGTGACAGCCGTGCGCTTGACGGGCATGCGGCATCGTTTGTGGGCAACGAGGAGCAGCGCTAGATGTGATGACCAGCAACGCGGATGCCAGTGTGCGCCGTGTGATTCAAAGGCGCGTCGGCAACGCTGCGGCGGCCCGTACTGACGGTGGCAGCCTTTCCTGACACATTTGGTAGCACAATTAAGCTATGTGCCGGGCTCCAGAGCCTTCTTGTTGTTACCTATGAGTGTTGTACTTACATCTGGCCCCCTCTGTGGTACTACTCATAAATACATTTCAATGCCACCTTGTTTTTGCTCAGAAGATGTCCTTCTTTTCTCTGCCTATCTTTTTTGTACCATTGAAGTTGTTCACCGGCAGCGTCGAGCGAACTTTGGGAAATTCAGCATGGTCACAGTATTCCGGTCACTTCCGGCCGATGGTTTCCCATTCCTGGCGAAAAACGCAAACAAGGCACGCGAATTGCCTTATTTGGCGCACGTGATCAGGGCGGAAAGTGGCCAACTGCGTATTATCCTTAAAACCTAACCACGGGCCATGAACCTTGCTCTCGCTTCTCCATGAAGATTGAAGGCATAACTGACTGGGACTCCGACTCCCCTGTGCATTAAATCCGCGATGGCGGGTGATGACCTCTACATTTTCTGTCCGTTATACCTCGAGTTACATTCCGCCGACGGTCGCCTAGTAGGTTTGCTGTTGTCGGGTCTATTTTTCTCCATGAAATCATCCCTTGGAAACATGCTTGTTGCTTGGCGACTCGCGGGCAGCACGCGGCCTCCCACAATAAACCGTATTGTGCGTATTGTTCTCCTTGTGTCCCAAAGAGGATAATTATGCGGCCAGCGCTTGTTGTGGACAATGCTCCCCTTGTAGGCCCTGAATGCCGAGCGGACCTTCGGAGGTCTTATAGGTCGGGTGCATGCTCAATGAATTACCCTATTTTTCTCTTACGCTCTTGGGGCATCTACAATTTCCAGCCTCTTTTCACGTTCATTCACGTCTCTGTGCTGGTGCACATCCTTAACGTCCCACTGTATCGATATTGTTTAGCTCTCCCCGTTACAACTGTATTTTAACTCAACAATGCTTCCTCCCCGCGCCTGTACGTCTCTGCTCTTTTTTCGCCCTACATAGCTGACTGCATTCACAAGATACTTTCATCGGCCTCAATGCTCTCCGCATCCTGAGCATCATCGGCCTGCTCCTGGTGTTCTCCAGTAACATTGTCACGATGGTCCACGACATACAGGCTTTCGATCGCTTCCAAGCCGGCAAAACTTCCGTGTCCGATTCTGCTGCGACCAATGCCACCGCGGCGGATATTTTGTACAGCGATTACATAGCGTACGTCCTCCGACTTTCTTTGGGATTATATGCTGATCCTCGTACACAGCGGCAGCACGGTTCCTAATGAACCCGCCGGCGTTTTTTGGGCTGTCCTGAACCGCTTGTTGATCGTCGCGCAAGTCATCGTTCTCTTGCTATCCGAGTTCGGCTGGCCTTCGGGGTTTTTCCAACGATTCTTTCCCGTTCTTGGAAAGGACTTTGGTCTCGGTGCCCTTGGTCTCATCGAGTGTCTGTTCGTGACCTCATTATCCGCAGCGACTGTCCCCACACTGACCTCTACCTGCTTAGTCTTGGAGCCGCGATCCTTTCACACCACGTGGACGAGTTCACACTCGTCGCGGCATTCTTTCTCTTCGCAATTGGCTGCCTGAATATGCTCGCCGGTCTCATCTTCCGCCAGTCGGCCAAATCGAAGCGCTCGATTACCTCCTGGCGCGACCATGCGAAGAGTGCACTCCCGACCCACGTAGCCGGCGTCGACATTCGGCCGGTAGCGTCTGCAGCACCATCCTTTGTCTCAAGCGTGTTCAAAGGAGATGAGAAGCCTCCTGGAGAGGCAAAGATCGGGTATGGGTTTGGGACCCATGGTGAACGCGCTGCAGGTCTCAAGGGTGCGTCTTCTCCTCTCCTGTAATTCGCGGTCTCATTCCCTCCTCCGCAGGTTATCTCATCTCGAAGCCTGTCGAGTCGCTGCCGCGATATGCCCCCAAACGCTCCCCCAGCTCAGCTTGATGTCGCTGTCTCCTATCGTTTGTTTGTGTATTTAGTACGCAATATACATACAAGCTTGCTTCAATTCTCGGTCTTCCACTCCGCTAATTCAATGCAGTCTCCCTCCGGAATGTTTATGTGGCGCGCACCGTGCACGTCCGCTTCTTCCACCCGCTTGCGAATAGCGTTGACATCCTCTGCGGACAACGTGATCTCCGCACTGTGTGCGTTCTCTTCCAGGCGAGCCGCGGCTCGTGTTCCCGGAATCGGAACAACTTGGAAGCCAGCATTCAGTTGATGGTCGCAAGCGTTCTAAAACACTCACAATTCGGATGTTGGGCGAGAATCCATGCAAGGGCGATCTGACTGGGGGTTGCCGAGTACTTGGTGGCCAGTGCCTCAAAGTCGGTGAGAAGGGCGAGGTTTTTCGGGAAGTTGTCGCTGGAGAAACGCGGTAGCAGCCGCCTCACATCGCCTGGCTCGAAGTCATCTAGGCTGCGATATCTAATCACAGTATTCAGTAAGCGGAAATGAGAAGAGAAACATGATCATCACCTGCCCGTCATGAGGCCGCGACCCAAAGGCGAGTAGGCCACAACAGCAACTTCTAGCTCGTTCGCCGCGTCCAACAAGCCGGTGGATTCAATTCCCAGCTCGAAAGGGCTGTACTCCATCTGGACTGCCACGACCTTGGGACCAATGCCTGGTACCGCTTTCGCTCGGCGCAAGGTCGCAGCGCTGCATTCGCTGAGGCCGAGCCACTTTATCTGACCGCTCTCGACGAATGGGCGCAGAGTCTCAAGCACAATTTCGATCGGAACCTGCAAGGCTATGAGCCCGTAGTAGAAGGAAGAGACAAGGACGTACAGCAGGATCGACACGGTGCTGGGTCAAAGTCAATTGCATGCATTCCAACAGTTGGCTTGTTCGCACCTGGTAGTAGAGATCGATATACGTGGTCTGCAGCATTTTGAGGGATCTTTTCACTGCCTGTTTGATGTACGACGGCTCGCTGCAGATCTTGCCCTTGTTGGGGCCTTCCCTGAGATCGCCCGCACCGAACTTGGTTGCTAGAAAAATCTCGGAGCGCCGTCCGGTGTTGACAAACCACTCTCCAATTATTGTTTCGGCTGTAAGGTGTTAGTAGACACAAGGAATGTCAAGTAAGTCTTCTCACATATGCCATAGTAGTCGGCAGTATCCCAGAAAGTCACTCCACGGTCGGCGGCATATGAGAGCATTTCGAATGTCTCTGATTTATCGGCCTTTCCACAAGCGAAGTATGAGCCACAAGTTGAGATGTACTACGAGAGACTACATGCCTTGCCATAGAACGCGCCGGATAACCCTTCGGATGCGCAATGATCAGAGCGCATTTTTCGACACGAACGATAAAGCATTACCTCCAGCCCCCAAGCCGATCGCGCTGACAGAGGGGCCATTTCCTCCGAGCTTTCTGGTAGGAAAAGATGTTGCCATGGTTGATTTGTTGGTTTGAGTCTTGACGGAGTGGGCCTATAAGTACTAAGCTCGGGGGATGGTCGGGCTTTATCATCACCTATAATTGAACAGCTCGGGGATCGGGATGCTGACTACAGACTCGATGTTGGTCTTCAGGCAAAGACAACGAACTGTGGGTCCAACTTGAATGAATCCCGGTTTTGAAAGATTAGATCAGATTGGCATTATTCTCACCTTCGTTTACATTTCTAAAATTCAACCTCAGAAGTGGAGAGGAGCTGTAGAAAAAGGTCCTGTGAGCTGGGATTTCTTTGACATCGTTGGTGGCGCCTACTGGACACGACTCGCGACGAGGCCGCATGCATGGAAGGGATCGCGGTCGATAGCATCGAGTCCTGACAGTGAGCGACGAAAGCTCGATGAATATTTTTGCCTACTTGTGTGTTTCAAACGGAGACGGATCCTCTGAAAATATCCCCAAAATAGCACATTCCTCCCTCTCACTCGTCTAGAAGACACAGGAGGACCCACGACGAGCGTCGATGAGGGTGATGGTGAGAGCTCAGAGTTCAACTTGAGTCTTGGCAACATCAGCCGATTCGGCACGCCACCTTCTTGGCGTTATACTTTCCTCAACGCCGCCATTGCGACAGTAGCTTTCTGGATGATCTCTTCCATTGGATGACAGCCGCCTCTTGGAATCTTTCCAGTCCAACTGATGCGTTTTAGAATGGCTCCTCTGGTTCCGCCGCCCTCCGTGTGAGATATGCCACCCAGTTACCGGACTTGGGTGACCCACCGCTGCATGCAAAAGCTGTCCCCCCTTTCCCCACCCTCTCCGCCGTTAGGTCAATTTACCGACATAGCCATTACTCTGGCTTTTCGCCCAGGCCAGTTGCTTTCAAAGGTCAGACCCTTCAGCTATGATCCGTTCAGCCGCTCGCATCTAAGCCTGCGGAAAGTCTTTCTCAAACCCTTCAGCTATAATCCGCTCAGCCGCTCTCATCAAGGCCTCCGGAAACGCTTTTGTAAACCCTTTAGCTGTAATCCGCTCAGCCGCTCGCATTAAGGCCTGCGGAAAGTCAACCAAACCATCTTCTTGGCAGCTCTGATCGGTTGCGGAAAGACTCAGCCTTTCTACTGTACTTCATATCTCAGCACTCGGGCGGCGGGAGTCCGTATGTGATGTATTCAATGGCCATCCGAAGATGACGCTCCTGTGAAGGACATTCGTCCGGCTAGCTGGTCGCCTTCCTTGATGGAGAAGGCAAGGACCTCTTTGCTGGTCATCGGTCCAAAAGAGGTCACACGCTTGGTTCCTTGCTGAGCGACTATTTAAACCGTCTTGATTGCGAATGGAGGAGCAACCTTCTGCACCCATGGTCTCTGTGTCGCGTCTCATCGTGTTTCTCAACCTCTTGCTTTTCGTGAGCGCGCAGCGCTTCGTGCGCTTCATATCCACGGATGGCAAAGAATACTATGGCGACGCAATTTTGCCTGCCAATACCACTGACGCAGCCAAAAGCACGACCGCAAAAGTGATAACAGGCGATATCTTGGGTGATTTTACAATCACCAAGCAAGTAAAGGTCCGAATCACCTCTCGAAGCTCGAAACTTGGTGTTTTAACTCGCCCTCCAGACGATTAAGAAACTTCTGGCACCTCTTCCAAGCGAAAGAGTAAGAACCGTTGTAGGTCGGCCAAGTTGAATTCACCAAGCAGTTTGCAGGTGAGGACGGTTCGAATGGTTGGTTTGAATTATGTCGCACATATCAACGAGGTGGGCTCCTTGCTACCCCGAATATTTCTGAGTGCTCAACTCTGAATTCTAGACCGGCGCTGCCATTCCCGGATGGCCGATTCTGTGCTTTATTTTCCATTTGGGTATTTCCCCAGTCTAATGCGGCACGTAGGTTCTACAAGCCGTGGACCTCGTTGAACACTCCCTCCGATCCGATTCCCGTCGCAAAAGGATACCAAAATCAAACAAACTTCACCTCTACTATGGATTACGAAACTGTCAACCTATATTTAAATATTCGTCGCTTCGTCTGACATCTTTTCTTATAGGAACTGGTTGTGGTGATCAAAAAGAAAGCGTTCAACATCAGCGACGAAGAGGCGTTGGACCATGTCTTAGGATACACTGGCTAGTAATCGTTTACCGACGATTATAACTGCTAACCATCCCTTAGCCGGGCACGATGTCAGTCACCGGGGATGGCAGGTTGACCGTGGGGGTCTGCCCCAGCCTCAATTCTCCATGGGTAAAGGCGCCGATGGATGGGCACCGTGGGGTCCCGCCATTGTCTCTACCTCAATTATCCCGGATCCCCAGGTTCTCAATTTGTGAGTTTTGTCGCGCGGAAAAAGTAACTGCGAGTAACTTTGGCACTTAGGTGGACTCGTGTGAACGGTGTAACGCAACAAAATGACACTACTGGGAGGTATATTACCCGTACATTCCTCGGGGGACTACCGCGATTGATCAACTTCCTTCCTAGCATGATATTCGGCGTGGCGCACCTTGTATCTTGTAACCGATTTTCCCTCTGCAAAATACGCCCCACTTACTCGCGAGACAGTCTTTTCAATGGGAATAACGCTCTTGCCCGGAGACGTGATATTCACAGGTAAAACTCAAAAACTTTATCCCCTGTGCAACTCTAAGTTATGGTCACCAGGAACCCCGAAGGGTGTTAACTTGGGCAAGCCAAATCCGGTTTGGTTGACCGACGGAGACGTTGTTGAGGTCGGTGTGGAGAATATAGGTCAGTAAAATGGTCACGGTGGCAGAGTTGCGTTCACTCTGACTTATCATAATTTAGGAACATGCACAAACATGGTAATCAATAATCAGTACCAGAATCCTTGGACTAAGCTAATAATGTTTCACAGATAAAACATCTTTGAACTCGAAGTGTTGACTCCTGAATTTCTTTCTTTCTATTTACAACAACGCCGATGGTTTATATAATCTTACCAGTAACGCATCCGCGAGGCCATACATTATATGAATACATCCGGACTTCTTATTCTCGCCCACACTTTTCTATGGGCCATTCCATTTGCGCTACTGGCATATATCGCGGCAATCCCACCTCCTCTAGAATGCCCGCTCGAACCAACTAGCATTGGTGTTGCTGCGCAGGTACGCGGCAAGCATGTTGATGCACCCAGTGGTGGTTACGCATGCGAGAACCAGGTCGTATTATTTTTCGCTCCGTGACTTAACTACGGCGGTGGCGCCAAAGACAGAGAGGCTTCCGAAGGAATGTAGATTAGTGCGGGCCAAGTCACAATGTAAGGTTGAAGCGCGCACCATAAATTGCAGACGCCCAATACGGCTGAACATAGTTCAACATCTGCTAAAATAAAGTCGGAGGCTGAGCTCACCCCAACTAATGAATAAACACGGTTAGCAATCGAAAGCAGACGATGATCGCTTCAGGACTCACATGAGATCAACATAGTTGAAGCACATTGTCGATGACTCGATGGACAAAAGGAATGGATCTTGGGTCAGGCAAAAGGGGCAGGAAAATTTTTCTTGATTGTAGAGGAATGGGTTCTTATAAATTGCACTCGTCGTAAACCACTTCCCGGCAACTGCCACCTCCACTCCGAGTTTTGAGATGCCAGTTACCGATCATTTACATGTCCTCGCGCCCTATTACGCCGGAATCGATGACACAGTTGCTTCAATACTCCGCCTATAAACGATGTTACTAACGATGTTACAACTTGAACTTTGGATATTTCCTTTCCTGGAACTGGGAGTTTTAACTTGATCAAGTGTTTGGTTGAATTTTGACGAGAAGGAAAATGGCGAGTCCAGACTCCCCAGCTGAATAAATCATCTCTCACCAAAAAAATGACCGACGAATCGGTTTGCTGTTGAATATTCTCCAATGTGAGCTGTTTGGAACCATGAATCCCAAGAACGGTTCCTTTCCATATGTTATAAGTCCAGCGGAGTATAGTAGTTAATTGTTTGTTTTATAATTCCTTGCTTTGCACTCGATAGTTGCATTTTTAAGCCACTTTCAGAATGAAGGGAGGAACAAAAACCAAGCGGAGTAACCTAAACGCGCTCAGTTCCGTGAACAAACCGGGTTCCCACGGAAAGTATTAGAACTTGACTCAACGTTTCACCAACCCAGTCATGTTCAAGTTTACCCACTGTGAGTGCAAATGGAGGTCGAACGATTGCCATACATTATTAATATGTTACGGAACAGATGACAATTTAAGAATCCTGTGTCTACTTATTTTGAGCCTCCAGTTGGATCCGCGCCTGTTGTCCGCTAAGCGACTGGCCCTTCGTTCCGCAACGGGCTCCCGAGTGCCCGGTGATCGTTCCCTGAGAATGAAAGCACACCCTTGCCTCCAAACGAGGCACACAATGGCCACCCCATCCACATCAGGTGCACGACTAGGTCATCGACCCCATGCACCCTGCTTAGCCCTTCTCCCACGCACGGTAATTATTTAACGCGGCGATAGAATTATTCTGGGCTACGTACTGCTCAGCACATATGCACGCAAAAACTATACTCTGCCTCCTCGGCCTGACTCTGTCCGCGACGGCGCAGCGCTTCGTGCGCTTCATTTCGACGGACGGGAAGGAATACACGGGCGACGCGATTCTTAAGGCGAATGACACGGATGCTGCGCACAGCACGCAGGCGAGGGTCATCACGGGCGATATCCTGACCGACAACTTCAGAATTACCAATCAAGTGAAAGTTGGTACCACCGCTCCGTTTGGTTTTATCCTTTTGATGAATGGTATTGTGCTAGACGATCAAAACTTTGCTTGCGCCATTGGCACCTGAGAGGATTCGTACGGTGAGCGTTATTGGGTGTTGAAAACCATTTACTTATATCCGACTAGGTGCGATGCGTGGTAAGCCATTCCAAGGCTCTCACAATCGAAGTTCTAATTTTTCAACCAGGGGTTCAACTATGTCGCACATGCCGAAGAGGTACGGTCCTTGCAGCTCAACACTCTAAAATCTGACGATTCGTATTAGGCGAATATTACCATCCCCGGCTGGCCAATATTGTAGGCTCACAGCTATATATTGGCGCCAGTTTAACACCAAAATCAGGTTTTACAAGCCCTGGACGTCGCTGAGCACCCCGAGCGCGCCGATCCCGGTGACAGCAGGCTACCAAAACCAGACCAACTTCACAAGTACAATGGATTATGAGACCGAGTAAGTTTTTTGCCCACCTGATAGAGTTTCGCTGTGTTTATTGCGTTGCAGATTGGTCGTGGTCATTAAGAAGAAGGCTTTCAACATCACCGAAGATGAGGCGCTTGACCACGTCCTGGGCTATGCTGGTGGGCAATGTTCAATTATTGCGTTTCGCATTCGTTGAACGCTTGAACAGCGGGCCACGACGTGAGCCACCGCGGATGGCAAATCGATCGTGGAGGTCTTCCCCAGCCTCAGTTCTCCATGGGCAAGGGTGCAGACGGCTGGGCGCCATGGGGACCCGCAATTGTCTCGACGTCAATCATCACGGACCCCCAAAATCTGACCGTGTAAGTGTCGGAATCAAGAAAATAACTGCGAATAATTGACCACGAACCAAGATGGACTCGCGTGAATGGCGTTTTGAAACAAAACGAGACAACTTTTAACATGATATTCGGTGTGGCACATCTTGTGTCGTTTTTCTCGATGGGAATCACCCTCCTCCCGGGAGACATCATTTTTACGGGTACGCAGCCACCGCTTTTCCAAATTGTCCTTGTTCCTGATATCGTTTTAAGGAACACCGAGCGGCGTCAATCTTGGCAAGACCGATCCACAGTGGCTCACAAATGGCGATGTGGTTGAAGTGGGCACATCAAATATTGGTATGAGTCTTCCTTGAAAAGACGAACAATTTTCAACCCTTTACCTCTAGGCACTTGTACAAACACGATGTGAGCTCTCTTCTGAACTGTCTGAAAATGTACTCACGCGTTACAGTACTTATACTTGAACGAATCACCTTGGATTTTAATTCGAGATGTGAATTTGAAACCGGAAAGAGTCGATGTTTGAAATGGACTAGGAGTTAGGACGAAAGTGAATTACCGTGTCATATTTCTGCTGTTGAAGGAATGATATTTGAGTTGAAACGAAAAATGACGACCAAATGGAGAACGACTAATGTGTAGAGGACCCGGATCCGGCGGATCCGGCGGATCCGGTTATCCTTCACGACCCCGCCATTCGTTCACGACCCATCCATTCCTTCATGATGCCTCTCTGCCTACACGACCCTAGACAGCTTGAAGGTTAGTTGAATATCATGAAGGATTTGTGCAGTCGTGTAGGGTCAACTTCCATCCTTCGGGATTGTATTTCCTTCCTCCACGACCTCATATAGTGCTTCACGATCTCCGGCATCCTTCACGATTTTTCTTGCCCCTCATGAACTCTCATGTCCTTCACGAGCTTCGTCGAACCTTCACGACCTCACCAGTCCTTCAAGATGACATCCTTTCTGCACGCTCTCAGCAAACGTTCACGACTTCCCATGTCCTTCGCGCTGTCTTCCGTCCTTCACGGCCATCTCATACCCTCAAGAACATTCTCGATCTTCAAGACCCTGCTTCGGGACGAAAAGTGTGCCATCATGTTTGTTGATGCTTGGACACCACGTGGGTTGCCTCTTTCTCTTCCTCGCTCCAACCTCGCCCAAAACACAGAGCCGGCCGTCAACTCTGTGCCACCAATCATCCTCAAGCTGCACAACTCCGCACCCAGAGGCAAGTAGGGCGGCAAAACTCCAATGTCGTTCCGAATGATCGAGGCAAAGACGGCAGGATTGAAGCTACTGAGATTATTCATTGGGTGTGTCGTCGAGCTGTCTCCCGCTTGACTCTAACCCCCCCAAAGCGCTATCGATATTTGTCCCGCATCTGCGCTGGCGAATCTAGGTAAGTTTCGCTGCGTACGGTGATTGACTAACCTACTTCGTGCGTAGGTTTACATCGCAGGACTCTAATCATCACCACGAGCGGCACACGTCGATCCGCTACGTATCGCTCCGTATCTCACCCGCTGCTGTATGCTCCACGTTGCAACTGCTTCATCGGTGCTGCGTGCGTTAACGTTTAATATGCACGCGTATATCGCACATGCATCCGATTCAAGGTGAATGAGCACCTACGTGCGTGTTTAGCGGAGGCGAGGTGTACACCCGTTTGCGACGTGCACGGACCACAAGTACGGAGACCTCTCTGTGAGGGACGACAGCCGCGTACGCCTCCCATGGCACACTAGTACGGGAAAGTAAACGGGTGCGCACCTTGAATTCCTTATTTTCCTGACTGAAGATAGACAAATTTTGTTTTAGGTCGCGAGACCTTGTCTTTCATTTCTCTCAAACTTGATAGATTCGTAGCGCAGTGGTGCGAACATAAGAGTGCAAGGTCTCTGTGTGTCCAGGTTTTCAAGCCAGCGCGCCGTTGCATGAGATACCGAGGCCGAGATCTCGAGTCGGGCCGCCGGCGCAGCGTCAAGTAGCGGGCCGAGGCGCGGTGTTCCGGTGGCGAGGCGCAGAGGCTGCACCGAGTCGCACTCTGGAGCGACTTGGGCAGGATCTACGGCGCGATGAGCCCGTGCCGCGCGTCTCAGTTGCGCTGGCAGGAATTCCACCCCGAATTCGTGCCGCGCTGGCGCCGACCCAGTCATGGCCATCTGAAGCGTAGTGACTCAAATTCCCCATCGAGCCCATTTGTCGCCGCGTTTCGCAAATTCGCATCACCGACTCAGTACCCGCCTCTCCAAATCCCACCTGCCAGCACGAGTCCCCACTGAGTCGGGGCGGAGTCCCTCAAACTAGCCCGCTCCACTGAATCCTTCCGTGCGAATCTCGCGGCCGTTCCATCTACGCTCGGACAAGTCACGCCCGCCGACGCGAGTCTCAAATCGCAGGGCGCACTCATCGACGCCAATTTCGCACCGAATCCTTTGGTGGTACATGCACACCTAGTCGTGCTCGTGTCAATACTGCGCGGGACGATCGACCGATTCCATCTCACCCAAGTCTCGTGCGGAGGCGATTGGACGAGAACGAGGTGCAAGCGATTGGGCATAAACAGGACGGTATTGGGGCTGAAGACCCGCATTGACACAAACAGGGAGTCCACGTCCGCCCAGTACAGGTGTCGGTATTTGACCTGTAGTTTGCACGAGTTCGCAAGTAGAGTACAGCCTGTTCCCTCGTTAGTTTGAAAACCAAGCATTTCTTGACTCGACGAGGATTCGGTTCGCGTAGTTGAACTGAAATTCACGGGAAGGTGTGGTAGTTGTATTATTAACTCGATCTACCTGCTTTGCGAATGGAAGTTGAATGCTGCTCTTTGATTCGTGGGACTCCGACTGGAGAATCTTGAAGTAAACAGACTTTGAGTCCAGGCTTCATAGAGCTGAACAGAGTTCAACCTCGGACGGCGTAGACCTGTTTACCTCAGCGATGAGTCCATTCTAGGTAATGGAGGACATATCTAAGTGTTAAACTAAAGGTGCGACGTAACAGATTCTAGTCATCAGGGTATGTTCTTTGAGATATCTTGAGAACAAAGTAAACATGCATTGGTACATCATTGTCAGTCAAGGTGAAAGAAGGTACATAGTAAGGCTAGAAACGTAGGACATACAGACAAACGATTCTCTATGTCCTAAGAGGAGG
This sequence comes from Mycena crocata, assembly GCA_029281795.1. Lineage (NCBI taxonomy): Eukaryota > Fungi > Basidiomycota > Agaricomycetes > Agaricales > Mycenaceae > Mycena > Mycena crocata. The sequence goes on along the minus strand of JARJCP010000038.1, from coordinate 413,590 downwards.
AAGCAGGTCTACCATATGGACGTGAGCGCTTTTATTTATCCACAGGTCACTAATATGTACAGTTACGAGTTTAGAATGGATGACTACACTGCTGTTCCTTGCGTCGTTTGCTGACGAGGAAGATTGTAAATTTCAATGATACTGACAGCGAATGTGCATGTTGATTTTGAGAATCGGACGAGCTTGTTTGTAATTATAATTTACAGGTACACATTGAGATCTTGAGATCACAATGAGTAAAGCGAGAGGATATAAAATGGGAGGTACACGAACACGCCTGCGTAGAATGAGGAAAAATCAGATTTATGACTTCAAATCGGTTTAGTTTCACTGAAATGCTGGTCACTGGCTGATGCACAGTTTCATCAGCGCTAGCGTCCTTGAACTGCGGTTGACTGGGTCACGGTTGAACAGGGGCACAGAGCCTTCTGGGTTGTCCCGCCGAATTATCAGAAACAGCTGTTGCAATTCACAAGTCTCATCTGCTTGAGCTATTTGAACCAGATTTTTCGGCTTTGGGACTTGGTGTTAGCGGGCAAATATTGGGTTTAGATTTAACTTATGGCCATCCGTCAATCAAGTTCAACTGTTTGGGCAGTTGTCCTCACAGGGAAGAAAGAGATGCCTGACAGAGGGAAGATACAGTATTGAGGATAAAGGCCAAGAGAAGCATACAGAGCCATTATATATATATCTGCTTGGATGCAACTTCCATGTTGGAAATAATTTGTTGCAAGCGTCGGAGTGGCATAAGTATCTGAACAAGAAGCGGAACAATAATAAAGTGGAGAGATATATGGGCACACGATGGAGATTCTTTTAAAGTAGCACAGGGACGTAAAGACCAGAAGACACAGAGTAAACATCTGTTCGATGTGAGACTTTCTGGAACAGACAACATGATTTTTTGGGAACAAGTTGAAGAACATCTTGAATGCAAAACAGGTGAGACGTGTCGTGAAGGACGGAAGGGGCCGTGCATGCCGAAAGATGTCGTGCAGGACCAGAGACGTCTTGGATGATGGCCCACATCGTGGAAGAACAGATGAATCGTGGATGACGAGGAAAGTCGTGAAGGATGAGAGCCGTCTCGAAGAATGAGAGTGCTCGTGGAGGACAACTGAGGTCGCGCAGGAGTGTATACATCGTAAAAGACGCAAGAGATCTTGAAGGACGAGAAGCATCGTGAACGACCTTTGCACTCGTAAAGGATGATGCTGAGCCCTGCGAGACAGTGGATGGTCCTTCACGAATACTTGATAAATTCAATCTTGAAGGACGCCAAAATATCGTGAAGGTAACTGAAGCAATGCTTAAGGACGTGAAGGATCGTGAAGGAATGAGGGGGTCGTGAAGGATCGCCGGATCCGGCGGAACCGGCGGATCCGGAACCTCTACACATTGGATGTTCATACCAAATCATGCGACGCGACGCGACGCGTCGCGTTCCGGTCACGGGATCTTCCGCCGGAAACGGACCAAAATAGAATCGCCGATCGCAATCTAATCGACAAAAGCTTTCTGCATTCGTTGAAGATGATGGTCAGCTTCGCTCGGTGATTGGAGACAGCGCTGGCGTGGCCCCCGCCGCTCGGCTTGATCAGTACATAAGCGTGGACGACTTATTAAGGATTGCTCGTGGTCAACTTGAACGCACACACCGGTAGCAATGTCGTCCACATCGAAACAGTTTCCTACGCGTCAGTTGGGGGCCCGGGTGAATGGACCGACTGTAAGCACTCTTGGGTTTGGAACGATGGCAAGTCGCGCTCTCCACGCAGTGAGAATGGTACTGATGTGCGTTCCCGAAATAGGGCATCGGCGCGTACTACGGTTAGAGATAGTCTCCCCTGATGCATGGGCGGTAGAAACAAACCGTTTCCAGGTCAGACAGATAAAAGCGAGGCCTTCAAGACACTTTCACGCGCCGCCGATTTGGGAATCAGTTTCTGGGACACTGCGGACATTTATGGGAACAGTGAGCATCGTCGCCGGCGTTTATCGCGACCTCCTAAGTCTCTCCACAGCGGAGGAAGTCTTGGGCGAATGGTTTGCGCAGACTGGACGCCGCTCGGAGATCTTTTTGGCCACTAAATTCGGGGCGATCGATCTGCGCGACGACCGGCCAAATAAGAGCTTCGCGCCGTGCAGTGAGCCCGCATACATCAAGCAGGCGTTCGCGCGATCGCTGGAGAAGCTCAAGACCACATATGTCGACCTGTATTATCAGCATCGCGTAGATTCGGGCGTGCCCATCGAGGTTGTGCTTGAGACTCTGCGCCCGTTCGTTGAGAGCGGCCAGATAAAGTGGCTGGGCCTCAGCGAGTGCAGCGGGGCGACGTTGCGGCGCGCCAAGGCCGTCGTGGGCATCGGGGAGAACGTCGTCGCGGTGCAGATGGAATATAGTCCGTTCGACCTGGAGATTGAAACGAATGGGTTGCTGGATGCGGCACGAGAGACAGGGGTCGCAGTGGTGGCCTACTCGCCGCTCGGGCGCGGGCTCCTCACCGGGAAGTAAGTACGTGCGCCGCTCTCACTGCATTCAACGGCTTCCTAAAACAGAGATTTTGTAGTCGGTTCTATACGGCTAGACCGGCATAGAAACCGGCCACAAGCGGCTAGACTTGCCGGATTGATGTGTCTAGGCCGGGTCTAGCCGTATAGAACCGACTAGAAAATTGCCGTTTTAGGAAGCCGTTGAATGCAGTGTCTGGAAGTGCTCACAGGTGATTAACGCATCCACCAGATATCGATCGCGCGACGATTTCGACAAGGACGACTATCGGCGAACGTTACCTCGTTTCTCAGAGGATAATTTCCCGAAGAACCTCGCGCTTGTCGACCATCTTCAAAGCATCGCGAATAAGCATGGCGCGACGTCCGGTCAAATCACACTTGCATGGATGCTGGCGGAGCATCCCGATTGTACGTTTCGTCTCGTTCTTGCATCAGTTAAAGCCTAAATAAAACTTACACGCAGTCTTCCCGATTCCCGGGACACGAAGCGTCGCGCGCTTGGAAGAGAACGCGCGAGGTGCCCAGATCGCGCTCTCGACGGAAGACGTGAGAGCCATTCGTGCCTGGGCTGCAGCCGCGGACATAGGAGGAGCACGGAAGAGGGCGGAACATATGTCGGATGGGGAGTGTATTCCGTTGGCGGAGTGGAAAGCAGAAGGAAACGAATGAGCTCGAGAGATTGAGAATCAGGGAGGAAAAGGACCCCCGGCTTCCGTCTCTCCCGTTGCTGAGCATCGTGATTAAATGAAGAAACGCGGGATTTCACGGAACGGTATCAGTGACTGAGCGCGACGCGATCTGGTCAATGTCATAAAATAGAATCCGCTGAGGCGCAATGTGCTCGCTCCGCAGACAGATCTATGTCATATACGCTGACACGTATCCGATCACTTCTCAATTTGGATGGTTTTTAACTTCCATATTTCCTGTGAATGATGGGTACCGCCGGAAGAAGCGAGAAAAAGCGCATCGTTTGAAACCAGTTTCATCCCCATACCTGCAGAATTGAGTGTTTTTGAAGGCATTCTTTCCAGCAAGGATTGTCAGCCACTGGGCTTTTACGATGTACTTGTTTGCTGCATATCCTAGCCCTCTGCCAGTCACGTGTTAGGGAAGAATTGCTTCGCTTCGCTCGCAATTATTTGGCTCAGCTTGGACATCACGTGGGCTCTGACGCGAACCCCAGATATTCTTGCTCCCTCCCTCCATCTCCATCTACTAACATCCCGCCGCGCAAAATGGTCAAAGCTGTCGTCCTCGGTGCTGCGGGTGTGTGCGCTGCGTAATGGTCCCCATCAGAGACTGAATTTTGGTCTAGGTGGAATTGGCCAACCGTTATCGCTCCTTTTGAAGACGAACCCTCTGATCACGGAGGTATACAATCGCGAAATCGCACGAATATCGCATTATAACATCCTTGCTTGCAGCTGGGCCTTTTCGATATCGTCAACACCCCAGGTGTCGCCGCCGATCTATCCCACATCGCCACTCCTGCCGTGGTCGTTGGTCGCCTTCCTCCCAACGATGGTCTCAAGGAGGTTCTGACTGGCGCGGATGTTGTCGTGATCCCCGCTGGGGTTCCCCGTAAGCCTGGGGTGAGTCTGATCAAGTCCTTATTATTGGCCCAGTACGAAGATTAGTCTCGTAACGCTCTAGATGACGAGGTGTGTTCCCGAGAGTGGTTTGATGAATGACAGCTAACGGTTTCTCTTCGTGAAGAGACGACCTCTTCAAGGTCAGCGATTATTTGTCGCTGCCGTCCCAAATTTCTTAAACTATCACAGATCAACGCTGGCATCGTCAAAGATCTTGCTACCGGTATTGCGACCCATGCTCCGAAGGCCTTTGTTCTGGTCATTTCCAACCCAGTCAACTCTACTGTCCCCATCGTCGCGGAGGTCTTCAAGAAGCACGGGGTCTACGATCCCAAGAAGTAGGGCGCGAGCTTTGTTGCCAGAACTCCGACTCATTCTCTAATCCAGGATCTTTGGTGTGACGACCCTGGATGTCGTCCGTGCCTCGACCTTCGTGGCTGAGCTCATCGGCAAGCCTGGTGCCGCACCAGACGTCGTCGTTCCCGTCGTCGGCGGCCACAGCGGTGTCACCGTAAGTTTGTTGCTTATCCATACAAATCATCCTTTCTAATGCCCTACCCAGATTGTCCCCCTCCTCTCGCAGTCCACGCACGCGCTCCCGAGCGACCTGGACGCAGAGAAGTTCGCCGCGCTTGTCAAGCGCATCCAGTTTGGTGGAGACGAGGTCGTCAAGGCGAAAGACGGTGCGGGCTCCGCGACACTGTCGATGGCCTACGCTGGTGCCGAGTTCGCGGGCAAGATTCTTCGCGCAATCAAGGGCGAGAAGGGAATCATCGCACCCAGCTTCGTCGCCCTCAAGGCTGACCCTACCGGCGGCGCGGCCCTGTCCAAGGAGCTCGGCACGGAACTGGAGTTCTTCTCCTCGAACGTTGAGCTTGGGGTGCGCAGTCCATGTCACTATGTTACTTTTCGCTGACTGTGAGTTCCTCGTTGTAGCCGGAGGGCGTAGTGAAGATCCACTCCCTTGGGAAAATCACTGAGCAAGAATCTACCCTGGTCAAGGCCGCTATTCCCGAGCTCGCAACTAACATCAAGACTGTAAGCTGCACCCGCAAACCTCTCTCCCAGTTCTCATTCTTTGTCTCTAGGGTGTCACGTATGTCGCTGAGAAATACGAGGCTGAGGAGAAGAACCCTAAGCTGTAAATCCACCTTGGGCATAGCAGTCGCCAGATGAAATAAATGTGTTGTAAAGTTAGTAGATAGCCATTCGATGTTACCTGTATGGTGAGAAGCCTGGCTTGTCCGACGCTGTGGTCATTGTCATTTCCTGCCTTCACGTGTGGCGATGCTTCCGACCGATCAATCGCCAAGCCAATCTTCTGTTTTGAACCACAACGACCATCTGCGAGAACTCCTTCAGTTCTCCGGGCTGTCTCTTCTGCGTGAGTTAATTCTCGAAATATGGTTGCCTGTTGAGCTCAAAGAACTCCCGACTAGAATGTGCAAGTACCACTGTGCAACCAAAGCCTCATCCAGCTTTACAACCGTGCTAGGTGACAACATAGGGGCCCCTGGCGACCAGAAATTCCAAGTTCAAGCGGATGTCGTCATGTATACTATTTTCTTTGTACACAGCGCATGCTTATCGATTCCGCTCATTGGTCAGGCAAATTCTCAACACCTCAACTCGACAACATCAATTGGAACGCCCAAGAAAAGTCTAGGTTAGGCGCTGGGTTCTACTTTTGCCCTGTGAGTATCCGAAGAATATGGAGACCCAATCTTTGCGAATGTGGCAGTGTGCGCTCTGCGTATGACCGAAAAGCAATCGATCCTGGATTGAGAAAAGCCCACAGTTGGAGGTGCCTAATGTTTCGGCGTAGCAGATGTCCACAAATCATCCCACACCCAACTTTGGTTATCAGCATCAACCGGATATTAAAAAATTCAACTGCATTCCATACAACATCACATTCCTTGGACCATCCCGCTTTACGCCCCACTCCATTGCCTTGACGTACTTCGAAAATGACTAATTTCACTCATCCTTACTAATCCTAGCCCTAGGTTCGGCCAGCACTCGGCCACTGCTAGCTGAAGCTTGAGTGCCGTATGAATCTCGCTAATCATCGACAGATGAACTGATTTATCTGCGCGTCCCGAAGTATGCACCCGACCAGTGTTCACTCTGATATGTCCAGCCCAAACGACAATCTCAAAACGCGTATCTCACACCGGGCGCGCTGCGGCAAACAGACAAAAAGAAATTCTCGTGGAACAACATGACAAGTCATCGTACAATCTAGAGCCTCTGCAAGTCATTAATATCCCGTACTCACAGCCTTTTCAGAAATACCTTGGAGAATCCCATACTTGTATTGGAAGCGCGGCCGTTTTACCTGCGCACCGTTTGCTTGAGCCTTGCTCGCAAAATCAACACTATTGCGACATCCAAACGACGTCTACGATTTCTCCCTCTTGGCTACGGACCGTCACCCCACTGGCCGCGGTGGAGTGAATGGCAGTTGAAAATAGCCAGCAAAAATTGCCGCCCAATATTCACACAACGGCGAACATTCCGGCCCGTTCGCGTTCCGGTAACTCCATTTAGGTTGTAGCTGCTGCGGAAATCGAGTATGATAGAGTATGATGGACCAAAAAGATCTGTACGATTCAACCTGGCTCAACTCCCATTCCGGCTCCGATTATTGTCTCGGAGGGTACCATCGATCCATGAAAGTTCGACCTATTCTGATTTTTGTTATTCAAATATAATGCTGTCTAACCTGCACTCTTCCGTCGTCTCACTAGTTGCGTTACTTGGATCTGGGAAAGAATCACAAAGAATGCAACTCATGATGCGATCATTCTAATGTAGAGCGCTGCAGCCCGTCTAGGGCGTCATAAATCGTTTCTTGACAGATAGGGATCCATACATTGGCGCTCAGTATGTATGTGGCGCCAGAGATATAAATTGACCATGGATCTCAATGGTACAATAAAGTTACAAAAATGCTCCCCAACCCAAAACGGAGTCAAAAATCGTCCTCCCCCTCATCATTTCCTGTCACAACCCCACCACCCGGACATCATGCGTGTTCTAACTGCAGGAGGCGCAAGATCAAAGTTAGTAAAGCTGCACAGGCATTCGAGTTTATTCTCCTTGTTCTGAAAGTGCATTTCAACAGGAAGGCGACCTCCTTCTCCGTGCGAGCGTTGTGTAAAAGACGAGATGACTTGTGAATATGTCTCCGCCTCTGGTGATCAAGGGGTAGGATATGGTGACCAAGCACCACGATGGGTTGAACCACTCGATCCAGAGACATACGCCCGAAACAACCGTCTATTTGCGGCACCGCCGTCTTCTCAGTCACCTTCCATCTACGCTGGATATGGCGCACAATAGACTCGAACCAGTCCCAAAGGCGGAGTGATGACGGTCGATCACTGCGCCGGATGCCTTATTGATCGACTGCCATCAATATCGCAGCTTTCGAATAACGACTGGTTCGAGTCTAACTTTCTTCGAATTATTTCCTTTAACCCAGCAAGACTTGGATATCGCGCTTTACCCAACAGCAGATGTATGACGAATGGGATTGCGGATGGCACCAGGTCTCGACATCACGGTTGAGGCAATGCTAATACTATTGATTGACCATGGATCGCGGACTGTGATTGGCGCTCTTGAGTCTTTACGCGGGTCAGCTCAAGTTCAACGTAAATTTTCTGATGCATGGCCATGACATATAGCCCGATGATTTAAGCCAAGGAGACATTATCTCGTTTCATAGACTCCACCAGACCAGATTGAACCGTGGGAAATATATGGAAGTAGCCGATAATTTTGATGGCGGTGCGTGAAGGCACCCAGAGATAATTTTGCACGGATAGACACCATAGTTTCAAGCTCCCATGAATGTGCTCTGTGTTCTATTCAGTCCATCTCCGTATGTTTGTCAGTTTTCAGTACCCCACACTGTGACCTGATCCAGTACGCGGCGCCGCGGCCAGCGAGTATAAAAAAGAGGCGGGTCGCTGTGGAAACAATATATGTACCGTAAAACAATTCAATAGCAGCATTTGAAACCATTTGAGTACTTTGCCTCCCATTGTTGAGGACCGGAACCTTGGACGGCCGGTTGTAAACACCCGCCGGCATCTGACGCGGGGAAATCTCTGGAATAATCTGCTGAAAAATATGGAAAGTTCCCCACAGCGGGGAGAATTCATCCTAAGATACCATAGTACATTCAATACAAAAATGCCATCCTCTCACTACTGAAAAGAGAACTGTAGCGAGCTGTTGACCTCAAGTCGCAACGGACTGTTTCTAAACTCGTCAGTACCCCGAGCCAGAAAGTTGGAACCAATATGACATCGCTTGAACAGTTTTATGGATATAGATACCATGCAGGAACAAGGAGACCCAAAACAGACACCCCAATATCGACGGGAATAATTGAACAGTTCGGGTGGCCTCTGCTCCAATCCACCTGAAAAGGCGGTGCGCGGTCTCCTCTGGTGTTCTGACCCGCAGAGTAGCTGCCAAAATCCCCACCGCGAGGCGTCTAAGAGGCACATCCGGCTACTATCAGCATTTTGGCCTCGTTAAAATCTAACGATTTGAATGGTTCAAAAAATTGTGATCCGATTCCTTTCCAAATGTGAGTCGTTTATCGGATTTGCAAAACGCATAACCTTGGCCAGTTTTTCTCTGCCCTCCTGGTTAACCCCCGAGGCGTAGAACACGGCCTGGGAGGCTGGCCCGCCCCCCGATGCTCCTGAGCTGAATGGCGGTTTTTGCCATTGATTTCACCGGAGCCTAGTAGCCATAGCTTAGAGGTAGCGCATGTACAGCCATTGGAGAAGCTCGAGTCTGCGAGATGTGGTCGGAGGCAAATGCGTTCGAGACTTGTTCTGATTTGTTCGAGAGTCCATTTCTAGATTTGTCAATCTAGATCATGATCGATGATCGCCGGCAGGCATCGTCCCGGTGTTCCGTTTCACTACCCGGATAGGGTCCGAGGACCGAGGTCCGACAGTGATTCCTTCTTCAGCTGGGGAGCGACTTGGGAGCGACCTTGAAGGTGTTTGTGTTCATGTACGCACGGTGCTGCATTCTGTTTCCAACAGATGAGTGCGCAGCTCAGCGCAGTCCAATGACAGGATTGACATACTGCGCATCATCCCAGTATAAACCGCCAGCTTTAAGTTGCCAGAACCAAAGATGATTGTCCCACAAGATGCCCCCAAATCCGCTCTGTCCTCAGAGCCAGTTACAAGAGATGTGGAGCTTGAGGTGACTGTGAGTGCCTAGACGACGTGCTTTTGTATTCCCAAGTTGACCATCTGCGGTCGCCGACAGACAGAGGATGTCCTGCCTCCGGCATACGAGCCTCGTTCTGAAGCGCCGCCTCATATCAAGCCCGCGAATCATATCGTTATTTCGCGCCGGTTGGGCGAGCTGAAGGGCACCTTTGTGCTTGATCCTTCGTTGCGCGTCCCACACCCTATGCGTGCGCGCGATGAGACTCTGCACCTGAGCCTCTCAGCGCTCCTGGGGGAAGTTGCAGCCGTCATCTATGTGGTTCCCTCGGCGTTGGGATCTCTCCCGAGCGACAGGACGCGCATGGAAGTTACATCAACACTCGGAACTACTCGTCTTGAGTTGGTGAGCAATGAGCATCTATTGGCCTCCCCTATCGCCTTGTTAAAATAATATGCGTGTGATAGCACGCGCCACAGCCACGCGCTCCGATATCTGTGAGCGTTAGTGCGCGCCTGGGTGAAGCGACGTTGCTACTTCCGCGTTCGTTCCGCGGACCGCTCCGCATATCGGTCGCGCTTGGGGAGGTCGAGATGTCTGCTGCGTTGCGTGCGGTGACGACGAAGTTTGGCGATGGGCGGATGTTCGTTGGGGAGTGGACCAAGGAAGAACTGGAGGAGAACATGTGGGCTGGAGATGAGGCAGTCGTCAATTCGCAGCTGGGCACTGTATATGTGGGGTATGATACTGAGAAGAAGGCGTAGGGGCAGTAGAGGGCGCAGGTCTAGTGTATACCATGATTTCTGTATTTGATATTCAGTATGTAATACCATGAAACCTTGAAGAACATACACGATTAATCTTACACGACTCAGCCATGCTAATGTACTAGTTCCGAGGTATCTAAATCCACATAACTCTATGTACGTCGTACACGGCCGTGTAAATGTCGTGAAACTCGGACGCTCTTGCGCCGCGTGGTTCCGTTAGTACTTTTGGTAGATGATGTATGATTAAGCCATGTCCCCCTTCTCCGTCGTCTGCTTCTCGTCGCTCGCACTTGCCTCCTGGAACATCGCATGGTCGCGGATGTTTGACGTCGGTCCCTTGTAGTGCTTGTGCGCATGGGCGAAGTACCAAACCCTACCCATGATACATCAATGAAACGGCAAATAGAACTGAAAAGTAACGCACAAAGAGAGGAACATGACGCCGACGGTGATAACCTGCACAGAGCTCGTTAGAGGGATGAAAGGAGTAGGATCTGGAGAGAGAGGTACCGAAGCGTAGTTCATGTTGAGCGCTGTGACGGGCCGGAACGTCGGGAAGGAGAATATCACGCAGACGAAAAGCGTCCAGGTTATGCATGTAATGTTGCACGCCCAGCCAAGGAGCCCGGTGCCCATGTAGAATGGGCCCCTAGAGTGGTGTGAGCATGCGCGGTGGCAGGGAGAAGGAAGCATCATACGGCTTAAACATGACCTCCGGGTGGTTCTGGTATAACCGGCGCAAGAAGATGGGAATGATATAGCTCAGATCAAGAGCGATAGCAGTGAGGGAGAATATAGCAGCTGCAGCGGCGGGGGACGCCAGGTCCAGCAGTCCGGGGAGGATGCTGAATATTGTACAGAACCAGATCGCACGAAGTGGGGTCTGTGTTGCGGTGGAATTGTAACCGAAGTAGCCGCCGTCCGGAAGACCGCTACAACTATGCTCGACAAGGACTGTGATAAAATGATGAGGACGCACTGGTCACGGCTGAAAGCAAAGACAGTCCTGGAAACGGCCTGAAGGGCGGTCTGGACGACAAAGAACGCAGTGAGGCAAACAAAGACCTAGAGACAGTTTTGAGCTTCCTGCGGGAAGTGACCACCTTAACACTTACCCAGAGGACGAGGGCTCCAGTTTTTCCCATTCGTAACGTCATAATCTGTCCTTTTCGTTAGCGAGGGGAGGCCAAGGAGGACAATAGCACACCTGAAGCATCGCTGATCCAGAAGGGCCCGGAAGGTCAGCACTGTCGATGGACATCAGTTCCCGTCAGACAACATATATTGGAAGCTCACAGATCGCCAGAACAAAGCACCAAAACAATGTTCAGAAGCCAGCCAATGAGCCCGGTCCCGACGACTAGAAACAGCTTCAGTATTAGAGACAGAAAGGGTGAGAGTTCACGGACCTGCGATGAAGATAGCAGCTGGTGCTGCGTACGCAGCCCGTTTAACTTCCTCGCTGTCGGTGATAAAGCATCGATATCGCGGGAACAGCGTAAGACTGGTATACTTACGAAATGTGGGCTGTAGCGTCGTAGTCCTTTCCGAAAGCTAGCATGAGCACTGCAGAGATCCACGTAGCAAGTGATGAAGCTCACCGTCATCTGCAAGCTAGGATATCAGGTCCCAATCCGAGAAGAGAAGAACAGCCTGGGCGTACCGTCCATTGTACGGAGAGGAGTCCAAAGAGGAATGCGAGCCCAGTATTCCAGCCACTGGAGGGGTTGATAACGCCGGCGGAGCCGAAGACGTACGATGCGGGGTGCATCTCAGACCGAGGTGTGGTCGCCAGGAGGGTAATGATGATAAGACCAGTTGCCCCAAGGTTGACGAAGACAAAGTACTGGGTGAACCGCGCAAGGTGTCGTGTGGCGACGGAGTTCTTGGGTAAGGTTAGCCCAGGGTAAAGGGAAAGATTGCTGGAGACTCACAAGTAGTCCGTGCACCACTAGCAAACCCGCGAATAGTCCTACGACCTTGCCCTAGAAGACGAGTGAGACGGGAAGAGTTTTCGAAGGAGTCCCAACGCACCTGGGTAACCTCAAACTCCCCATCCTGAGAACATGCAAGTTAGAATTTCACGACCAGCTTGGGAAGCTCGACAGACCTTCCCGATAACGGCTATATCGTTCACAAAAAGTCAAGACCCAAGAAGCCGATCAAACACGGTAACGAACCTGCAGCAAGAATCATTCCCGAAAGCCCAAATTCAGTGGAACTAACACCCGCAATTTGGCCTGTATACGTGTTGAAGACAGAAGTCTACTGCAGGACGGTACGGACGTACCCAGAATATTGAGCCAGCCGACCACCCATCCCACCTGTACAAGCCGAAAAGTTAAGCGGATGTCGTGTGAAGAGCGCGGGGCGTACAATAGCGCGGTATTTGACTGGCGTAAGCTGCGCCGACGCCGTGTATCTACAAATGCCATTGAGGACCTGGGAAACGCGTGATGAAATTTTACGCACAAGCCACCACAAGTCGGGAACGCAGAGACGATTTCTGCAATGGATGCGCCCAAAGTGAAGCACATGCATGCGCCCAATATCCAGCACCTGTTGCGAGCTCGAATCTGCGAATCTGCTCTGAACGCGATGCACGCACCATACGACCGTGGATGGTCCGCCCACTAGAAAACAACGAATCTCAAGTCCATTCTGGGAGATAAAACAGCATTCGTACGGGTGAGTGGTGTGTTGAACGTCTGAAATTGTGCCCTTTCAGCATTTTGTGGTGGCTCTCCAAGTTCAGCACGCACCGTAGCAATCGAGGAGCAGAGGCCCATTATACTGAACGCAAAGCTGATCTAGAATGGCCATCTCAGAATTTTCCTGGACACCGTAATTTTTGTCCAGTACCGTGGCCAAGTTTGAAAACTCCCTTTTGAACGACGGCACGTAGCCCATCGCGAGGAGCTCCTTGTCATCGTCGTCGACGGATGAGTGTAGGCTTGTCATGGTGGTGGGCGGGAACAGAGGGGAGCCTTGTGGGTATCAGGGTATTTCAACATTTTTATCAAGATATTTTTTCTTCACACGGGCGATCCAAGCGCAATCTCTGATCGACAAAAGCTTGTGTTATCTTGCCGCTTGCGTGCCTTTCCAATTCTCCGACTTTCACGACAAGCCACCGCCTCAAGCAACTCTAAGCACTCTAAATCCTCACCCTTCATCACCACACTCCACCGATTCCTGTCATTGTTCGGGAGTTGTCCTCTCACGTTGGCCACACACGGGTACCTTTCGTAAATCTCCTCGGACCGACTCCATTTTCTATTCATAAATTCATATAGCGGGATAGGATAAGACCAGTATCAGAAGGGTTATGATGCGCTAGAAGTCGACGTGGCCGGTGGCCCACACTCAATCGCCCCAACATGCTCCTCCCGCCAAGCTCCGGGAGCAACAAAAGCCCTGACAAGCTCTCGGCGATTTTGGCTCTGTGAGGGGAAAAGGATCCATTTTCAACCGGTATGTAGCTTTGTGTTTTGAACAAAGACAATGAGACTTTGGTCCCGTCTGGACCTCAGAGGAGAAATCCGCCTTTTGTCCTCTCTTACTTTTTTCTTCTCTTTTTTACTTGGTGAGTTTCTTATCTTTTGTGAGCATCACAGACTTGGCGGTACCCGGGCGCCCATCAATCACATGCCAGGCGTTGAGTGCCAAATTTGGACTCCATGAGTTCACTGCGTGACTGCAGGCTACTCGTACTGTATACCAACTGTATACTACTGTACCTCTCTGAGGTCTGTCTTTCATCGCGAAAGAAGGAAAAAGACGCAAGGTTGATTTGGGGAAAACTTATTTAATCTTGACAGTCGATTCGAAGACTCAAAACCAATGTTGCAAGATACTTATTACAAATGTGGATCGCCGTCGAAGCAAGGAATATCCACTACTTGATATGAACAGGGCACGAATCGAGCTTTTTGCCCGAATTTTCCATCAAAAACCTTTCTGCCTCCGATGGGATTAATTATCAATCCAGAAGCTCTGTCACTAACTAATTTCGCCATCCAACATGCCCTCTGAAAGCGAGTCCAGTGAATCGCAGCCTCTTCTTCCCGGCAAAGCTGCGACCACTCCCCTGCCCAAAGCCCAACTGGCAGCTTTATGTATCGCGAGGCTCTCGGACCCGATTGGATACACCCAGATATTCCCGTACATCAACGAATTCCTCACCGTACTGCATGTCACGGACGATCCCTCCAAGATAGGATTTTACAGCGGCTTGGTGGTGTGTGTCTCTTTATTGTTCCAGCGCACGAAACAATGTCGCCATTGTAGGAGTCAGTTTCAGCCGTCTCGCAAGTGATCACGATTTTTCAATGGACAAGGCTTTCAGGCGAGCTCCTGGACTGCATATTGCATAATGCTCTGACAGTGGCCCAGATTTCGTCGGCCGTCGACCCGTCATATTGGCTGGCGCACTGGGTCTGGCCATCGTTTCCCTGCTCTTTGGCCTTTGTCGGACCTACCTACAGATCCTCGCTGTGCGAGCTCTCAGTGAGTCGCTCCCATGAGCTCTCCAAACTTTCGCATATCATACCGTATCTTGTAGCTGGGGTCCTCGCCGGGAACGCCGCCGTCTTCCAAGCTGTTCTCGCCGAACTCACAGACTCGACGAACCAAGCGAGCGCATACCCGCTTTATGGCTGCATATATCCTCTGGGTAGTACGCTCGGCCCCCTCGTCTCGGGCTTCTCATCGAATCTGGCTACGAAGTACCCGGGCTATTTCGGCTACAGCTTCTTGGAGTCATATCCTTACTTTATTCCCGGCCTCATCTGCGCATTACTGGCGATGCTGGGCTTCCTGATGTCATACTTCTGCCTCGAGGAGGTATGCATTTTAGTTTTAAACATATCCTTCAGGTGAATATGTCGCTTTGACCGGAATTAGACACTACCGGGCAAACGGGGAGTCGCTTCTGACGCAGAACCAGCAAACATTATCCCGAACGCCAGTCCGAACGCTATGAGCATCCGTGAGCTTCTATCGATCCGTAGCGTACGTACACTCGCGTATTCGAGCTTCGCGCTGGGATTCCTCGGCACTGGATACACCGTTGTATTTGTTCTTTTCTGTTACACCCCTATCGAAAAAGGTGGGCTTGCCTTTTCGGTGCGTAAGCTTCAACAAGGCACCGTCCTTACAATGTTGAAATATTACAGGTTACTGAGATTGGCTATACCCTGGCCATGTCATCCTCATTATTCGCGATGATCCAGCTCTTCCTGGCGCCCACTCTGTTGCGCACATTTGACATCGCTAGGATGTACATCTTCTGCATGGGCATGTGGCCGTGGTCATTTTTGCTTGTTCCCTTTTTGAACGTGATTGCACGGGCGGGGCTTGACACAGAGACGGGGCACCTGAAGAACGGCTCAAGCATCGTCCTATGGATCGGGGTCGCAGTCGTGCAGATATGCTCACGAGTGGCTCTTATGACTTACTCGTTTGTCGTTCATGGGAACCATCAACCGCATCGCTGACTCGGAGTCCAAACCTAGAACGAACCTGATACTGGTTCGGAGCAACTCGCCAACTCCTTCTGCCCTCGGAGCAGCCAACGGGCTCAACCAGCTTGTTATGGCCCTTTCACGCTGCGTCAGTCCGGCGTTTGTCAGGTTGGTGCTGTCTACTAGTCTTCTGCGCCCGCCTCCTAAATGTGGGTTCGTTATAGCGCGGTATTCGCACTCTCGGTGGATCACAACCTACTTGGAGGTCATTTTTGGGTGATTATTATGGTCCTCATCTCATTGTATGGATATTGTATATCGCGGACGGTCGAAAACCCAGAGAGACATAAGTGACTATGATCATAAGTAATCCAATCGTAACGGGTTTATAGATGAGATTCGACTTACTTCACATAGATTACCTTCAGACGAAAGATACACGCTTTCCCTTTTATGCACGGCTTTAATTGCTGAAGACTTTTATCAGAATTTATCGAGATAGGAAGTTCAACATTGGTTGAAAACGCAACACCGCCACAGGTGATTTTTCGGTCCGGGATCCGATGTTTGGATGGTAGTACTTGCTTGGCTAAGGCTTCGGAATTAAACCCACCACGGCTACGACAGAGCCAGCCTGATTCGGAGGTAGGTTGCTCGGAATATAGGAAAGAACTGGACACGACCAGAAGCTTGTTCACACCTACGAGAAATTAGGAAGAAGAATAAGGTTATCGCCCACCAGATTTCCAGTTCTGACCGATTTCAGGGTCCTGTCAGGGAGCGAGGTCCGACTCTCGAGCGACAGCTTGCCACCAACCACCTTCTTGAGGGCTTCGCAATCCAAGGATTGGGATTTTCCCTCAACGCCCCCAAAGCAGTGCGAGAGCTAAATGATTGTTCTAGGCTGAATCTATCAATATATACAAGGTATCGAAAATTACGCGAGCGCCGCAAATCCAACAGCCTCCTGGTCAAAATCGAAGACTGTATACACAGACTTCATGAAACTGTCGCCCAAAAGCCACACGTTGTCGCCGAGGCCAGTGTCTTGGCCGGCAAGCGCACCGACACAGAGGTCCGAGCCGTCCTCGGTGGCTCCGAGGTTGATGTCCTCCGCCGAAATAGCCCAATCGGCGCCACCCCAGTTGAAAGCAATCTCTGGTGCAGAGTCGCACGGGAAAGAATAGAAACCTGTGAAATTCAGGATATCCGCCTTATTGACGAAACTAACCGAAGCTGCGCACCGTTTTCCGAGTCGAAGACAGCTGAGCCGGCCACTTGGGCGTATAGTTCCTCGACGGCATCAGGGGGGCCGTACATGATTGTCGTACCAGAGTCAATGATGGTGTCGAAGTTGCTGACTGCGGTGGACGACCCTACCTTGGCTTTCGCGTCGGTGATCTGCCAGAACCCGGACGACGAGTCAACTTTGTGGAACTCAAGATCTCCGCTGAACTTGTCTTGGTTTGCACCCCCAAGGAAGAGCTCCGAGCCACTGCTCGCCAAGAAGAAGCCGAACTGGTTCGCGTCGACCGAGCCGTCGCCATTGGCCGTATTGAAAAAGGGGTTTTCATTGAGGTTGGAAATGGCGGGAAACGCGAGCCCGAGGATACCGTCGACCGGATCGTTTCCGAAGCTCGAGGAAAGTGTGGTTACTGGGCTGAAGAACTGTCCCGTAGCTTTAACGCCAGCAACAGAGACGGTGTCCTGCATCCAACAGTAAGCAAGCTGCTATACAAGGGTAAGGGCAGCCTACTGTGTAGACGGGCCCGCTGACCGTCGAACCATCGCCGTACTGGATAGAGAACTTTCCAGATTTTTCTACCGCGGTTGACGAGGATGCAGCCTCAAATTTCGACTTGGAGGAGCACGTCGAACTGGTGCACGACGAGGAGGGAATCCAAAGATCCGAGGATCCAGCTAGGTGGTACATTTACGAAGTGAGCGAGCCGGGGTACTGCTGCGATGTCCATACTCACTGTCGAAATCGACGAGGAAGTTTTGCGCAGGCGTTCCAACAGATATCGTCCCTGCCCATTCCACATCACCTTCCTCGTCAGTGAGGGCCTCGGCCTGTCGCTTCTCTGCGCGCCCCTTCATGCGTGCTCGGACCTCTTTGGGCACCGTACGAAACGGCTTGATCACTGCTCCCTGAATAAAAATCAACAACCGTCAGAGCAAAAAGCAAAGCACCAACCTTGTTAAACGCTGCTGGGCCCTTATTCTTCGCGAGATTCTGCAAGTTCTGTCGGTGCTTGTTGGTTATGCCGACAGTGAACGTGATAGCCTTGTCCTTGTCGAACACGCCGTTGGCTTGCGTGAGGGAGGCCCGCTTTCGCATTGGAATAGCCGCTCCACGAGCCGTGGTGAGTGCTGTGGTCGGCGCTACGACCGGCGACGCAGCAGCAGAGACTGCCAGCGTTGTGGCAAAAATCAAAGCAACCTTGTTGAACATTGGAAATGCGGGCGGGGAAGGAGAATCGAGAAAGGAAGTGAAATCGATGTGAAGCTTTCGAAACTGGACGGCCTTTTTATACTGAGAGTACATGCGGTGCGTACGACATACGCGCACGAGGATTTCTCAGGCGTGTCCACCATGGTGTAGTACTTACAACAAACATGAGGTTTGTGCGGCCAGACGATAATAGATTAGGAGCGTATCAAACGAGACGAGGTAGATTCGCATCCCACGTACAGCACCGACTAAACGACCATCTGGCGCATAGCGGTGATTTTGTCTCGAGAACTTGATGGTCGCTGGCGCTATATGTAGAATAACTTCAGAAGCCGCAACCCGACCGCCCAATCGCAACATCAAAAATTATCTTTAGATTTTCTGATAACCCGCCGACAAAAGTGTGAGAAGGTGCTGTTCATTTTGACATTCATTGTAGAAAACGGCTGGTAATATTCCAAATTTCCAAATTTCGGAAGACTGCGGCCCAGGGCCGTTGGTGCACATATATACCTGTTGTTGACTATAGGAGTTGATTGTATTTCACCAGATAGGCGGATCAAGCTGAAGTTGGTGGCTTCCAGCAGATTGAACTTACAGAGTGGTTACACTGATTACCGCCAAATACTGAACGTCCAAGTAGTAGATGATCAAAAGGCAGTTTATGTTCGAAGTAGTGTTGGGCGCTGTCGACATCCCATGTTCAACTCGTATTTTCTTCAACCATGCCCGCAATACCCGGTTCGTTGACCCGGAGATAATTGTGAAATCTTTCCACTGGGTATAAATATATAAAGACGCCGTTTTACCATACATATAGATCGTCGCGAGATGATCATGTCTGCATTACCTCGAGCTGTCCTTGTCATCTACATTTATAGCAAGACGTTACTAGACGCCGCCAACACACCCAGTGCCAGGGACCATGGTGTCCCCCTGGCCCTAACCCCGTTGCCTTTTCGGATACACGACCCGTCCGCGGTTTGTGTGATCTGTGCTGTATGCGCTGGCGTAGAAATACTGCCTGTGGGACCACCTGTGGAGCCATTGTAGACATAAACTGGCGCCAAGATGGCAGGCGTGACAGAATCAATGTATTCTTGGTAGCCTGTGGAAGGATCCGCTGTGAGAAGGGATCTTGTGCAAAGAAATGGCGCTCTGACAGGGCGCTGGTGTTAATAAATAGAAGATGTTTTAGTCGTCTGTCGAACTGCGGAAGACGAGATGGTTATGGTACCTTGGATTGGATTGTTGCCAGGAAGAGTTGCCAGCGTCCCCAACGCTAGTTCGGTGCATACGATTAACGCAGAACAAAAGATCGCAGGGAACTCACTTTGTTCATCCACCGAGTTCGTGATGTAACACGTCGATGATTTGTTCATTCCGAAGATACCCTGATCTACAGCATGTTGAATCACCATATTCAAAAGGCCCTCGATGGATGTACCTGCGCAGCACGTTGGATCGCCATACGGATTACATGTACATCCATCGAGGGCTTTTTGAAGGACCCCTGAGTCCCACCTGGATCAAGTATCAGTCCCATCCCCAATTATGTTGGGCAGGGATTTTTCACCCGTTGAAAAAATCAGCATGATACCTAGTCTCCGTAGTCAGACTCAATGTGATATTTACGACAGTCGATAAATAAATTATCATGTATTTACCCGTAGCCAGTTGGATCTAATTCAATGTGTTCAGCGCTCAGGTTAAACGCGCCAAATGGGTGCGCACCACCATGGGCAAAGCTACAGGATCAAGAATGATTAATTAGCGCGGCAGCCAGGATTGGGGACGCTCACACGAAAGGCTGACTCGGCGTCATCGCGTGTCTCCGCTGATCTTCGAAAATTTGAGAGATCCAATAAACCTATAGATAAATAATATTGTGCGCAACCGGAATTCAAAGACGCTACCTCCATGAAAATCCGCGGCAGGGTGACAGGGAAATTGGGATCAGAGCAGGTTCCTGGAAGCGGACCATATTAATATCAACCGCGCAATGACCCATTCCTCGGTGCTTGCCATTATCCGGCCCGGTGGAAAGAAATGCGACATGAGATTTATGATCACTCGAGTCGGTGTCCTTTCTACTATCAGAACATGGGGCTCAGACGAGGTCTCAAATTATACACACCTTTCCGTTCCAGCAGCTAGGAAAGTTCTGGGAATACGTATATTTTCATGAACAACTGTTCGTTTTATAATATCCAATCTTACAATTTGGGAGCGAATACCGGAGGGACAGCTGATGCCAACCGGCAGTTCGTTATATCTGTTTGATTTTCCGCTGAAGTCGAGGCAGAGAAATGTGATTGCTTGTTGCGCGAAGGACGAGGGGTCGAGCGTGCGGAGAGTTGGATCGCCTACAATAACAATAAATTTCAACATGAGCTGTACGTGCTCAAACTAAATGAGTATCGCTTACCGGAGAGCATTCGGAACTGCACAGGTAGGCATGATGAACGGCCAAAATTATTTTAAGCAACGTGCGCACTTACATCGTCTGGAAATTCAGTGGTATGTCCGGGAGTGTCGTTGAAGAGATAATCTGGACAAACCAACATCAGTTTCAATGAACTGTAAACTGTCGGTTATCTTCACATCTAGGGATGCGTGTAAGGCACGATATTAGGGCAGATGGGATGATCTACATGACAGCGTTGCCGATAACACTGTGTCGTTGTTAACGGGGTCAACGAGCGGATCTATGTAAGTATATTTACCTTGTGAATGAGCCGTTTGACCATCTGCAACAGGAATTGAGTGGTGAATACGACATTAATAATTAGTACGCCTACTCACTGGAAATACATGTGCTACGTATGGTAAAAAGGTTGAGTGCAGGGAAGGGAAGACAGGCGCCGCGAATTACTCACTGGAAACCAATAGTTGGACTTGTCTTCAGGAATCGGTATAGATGTACAGCTGCTGGTGCGCAGCGCGGCAGTAGACGTGTTCAAACCAAAATTGCTGCCCCCCAGAACTAAAAATATTAAGCGAAAGATGGGTTTCACTGCGTCTGTAAGTGAATACCGGAATGTGCATGTGTTGAAACAGATCCAGGGGAGACGACTGGATCTATCCTCTGCGTCGTGATAATATTATCTTCATTGGATCATCACCTCAGCTAAGCCAGGAACAGAGACGACAAGCCGTACTGGACGCCATCAACCAGTATGCTTGGCATAAGTGGACCAGAAAGAGTTGAGGCACGAAGATGCCGAGAAAACGGCACGATTTGTGTAAGAAGAACATCAGTCGTGCGAGTTGATTATGGACTACAAACGTCGGAGGAGATCCAGAATATTAGCCAGAATCGAGAAGGTGAAGGTAGGGATGGCTGAGGTAGGCTGCAGAAGACAGAGAATCGAAATGAACATGAGGTTGTGGCGCGACGGAAACTGTGATGACTTCATCGAATGCTATCTCCACTGTTGCTCCATCCGTAAACGCTTGGTTGGTACTACGATATTTCGCCGACCAACAGCGGAAACGACGAGTCGAAGGGACTAAAGAGTCTAAGAGCAAGTTGGAGACAAAGTTTGAATCAAGGATGAATCGGATTACGAATACATTCATATTGCAACTCCGTCATCGTTGGCCGATCCTGCCGAGTGCTTGCCGAGTGCCGACAGCCAATGTCAACT
Organism: Mycena crocata; assembly: GCA_029281795.1. Taxonomy (NCBI): domain Eukaryota; kingdom Fungi; phylum Basidiomycota; class Agaricomycetes; order Agaricales; family Mycenaceae; genus Mycena; species Mycena crocata. The sequence goes on along the minus strand of JARJCP010000038.1, from coordinate 391,927 downwards.
TGTTCTTCATGAATCACAGTCCTACTTGCGAACGATCTGTGAAAAGTTCTTTCCCAGTCAACCCCGAGTCAGAGTGGCTGGCATTTGACGTTTATTCACCACCTGAGCCAAGACCCACTCGTGTGCTATATGCGTGTGGCAACCATAGAAGAATCCCCACATCGCTTGATGAACTGCCGCTCTCTGGTCCCACTCCCAGCGCTTCGGAGACTATTCAAATGCCTATAATTAAGGCCCTTCTATGCGTCTATGCAGCATCGTTCCATTGCATCGTGGCAGATGCAACTGAGGCAGATCGCATCTTTCCTTGCACTGGACCATTGTTGTCGAGAACAAAATCGCCACGCGGCCCATCTGCCTCTCGAGTAAATCGTAGCCCATCTCATCGCACGATTTAGGATCCTCAGCACTAGATGTCAATCAAACTCATAGTACCCGGATATACGGGGTGCTTCGAGGATACTTGGATTTAGGTCTGGCATCAGTTCGGCCCATCCGCTTACGATTCGAATCGTGTGGTGTACATACTTACTGTGGGCCTATACATATATAGGGTTCCGTCGAAGGTCGGGTCTTGATACCTTCCCTCGTCCCTCCATCCTCTACTCAGCCTCAGATCAGCCGGTTGCGAGCAGCAAAAAATGTTTACTGGACGGATTGTGAAGATGCCCAACAGCGCGTCCACCTGTCCTATCATTGGGTAAGAGGTCTTCGCAACTGCGCGGTATGTAAAGAAATTTACCTTCGAAGGACCGGCGCATGGGCCCCCAATGTCGGGGAAGAGCGCACCACCAAGGCGAAGGAATGGCTTCTATCTGCTTTGAAGGTATGCATTCAGCATTTGTGAAGTCGAGTGTAGACTCAGACTGACCCGAGTAGATTGGCTATAGGTATGATATATGCGTTAATCGATGGAATGATCAGTCGCTGGAACAAACCCAGGCACATCGACACAGCCTATTCATATGGTTGGTCTCCATTGTATTTGTGCGGTCGATGTTGAGCCCAAAAAACGCGAGCAGGCACAGAAAAAGCTGTCGGAGAAGCCATAGTTGAATCAGGAATACATCGCGAGGATATCTTCATTGTGTCCAAATTACCGTGCGTCTTGCGCTCTCTTGGGTTGAATACTGTACCTCTAACATAATTCTCTGAAGGCCTAATCATCACCACCGCGTCAAGGAATCGATTCAAGAGACTTTGACTAACCTTGGTATCAAGTGCGCACCGTTCATAATTTTATCAACGTTTGAACTGACATTGCCGAACAGATGGTTGGATATGGTAAGCTTTCACAGTTGCAGTCTGTATCGTACTCACATCTCCTAGTACCTGATGCATTGGCCCATTGCAGCCATCTATGAAGGCGAGTCGGAAAATCGAACCCTGAAAATAGATTATTTCACGTTCTCACATTGTCACCTATTTAATGAAGGCGATGGCCCAGATCCCCTGCATCCTGAGGGATCGCCAAAAGCGGTCGATAGTCCGGCGGTCCTGGAAACGTGGGCCCAGATGGAAGATTGCCTTCGACAGGCCAAATGCGAAGCCATAGGAGTTTCCAATTTTTCCATCAAAAAGTGGGTGTCAATACCTTCCTGTAAACAGGAAAATAAAATCAACTTCGCCGCAGCCTCGACTTGCTGATAAACGACGGACGAAGTAGGAGTAGTTAGTGCCTCCCTGAATTCTTGGGTCTGAGGTTGTAGCTTAACATATCACCAGTCAAACCGGCCATGAACCAAGTCGAGTGAGGATCGACAACACAATCTCGTACTGGCTGTTGGGCTGATGCTGCTACCTACAGAATGCACCCGTACCTCGCCCAAAACGAGCTCCTGGCATACTGCAAGGAACACGATATCGCGGTTGTTGCCTACATGCCAAGCGGTATGAGCCTAAAAAACAACTCGCGGCACGACTGAACTTGGATCTGTGATAGGAGGTGACCGTGTCCGCAACGATCCAGTCATCGTGGACCTGGCAGCCAAATACGACGTGACGCCCACGCAGGCACGTCTGCATCGATTATTTGCTCCATTTAACTGAGTCCGGACGCCAGATTATCCTCGCTTGGCACCTTTCGCGAAACGTGGTCGTGATTCCCAAAAGTACGAAGGAGGAACACCAAAAGGAGAACTTCAATGTGGGTCCCCAAAAAGCGCGCGCCTCCTGTTTTTCGATGCTGAATGGTTGCAGCTGCCGACCCTGGAAGACGAGGACATCAAGAAAATCGATGGACTGGACCGCGGTGAACGCATCTGTAACAAGGCAGACGAAAACGGCCTCGTTTACGGAATGTCGTACGAACAGCTAGGATGGTAGACGCGGAAAAACAATGGTGTTCTGTCTTAGGATTATATTGTGCAAATATTCTGTCAGTCTTGTAGAGGGTTTCTCATAGCGGCGTTCCTTCTACTCCGGAGCGTCCCGGTGAGTGTGGTTCAAATTGAGTCGTGCTTAGGTTTCTTCAGCTGGAGTGCCAGGCGGTGGAATGGACCCGATTAGATTACAGAGTGAATTAAAATCGAACGCGTTTGAATTTGGGTGCGCCGGAATTCGAACACTGGTGGTGTGGTTGGAAGTTGAAACTGAAAAAGAGACTTAGTCATACATAGGGGCTAACCGGTACCCCATAACCCCGCATGATGATGGGGAAAAGCTATTAATAGCACTGATGTTGTAGCTTACGCGGTCTCCTGGCTTTTCAAGAACGTCCACCGGCTCCGTGCGACTTTAACTGGCTCACGAGTCCTGATAATAGACGACGGTGTGCTGACCCTCAGTTCAGCACATGAAGCCTGGTCATCTATGCTTCTGGGTCCTGAGCTGCCCTGCTGGCTTGATATTTCCCAGTTCTTTTTCCTCGAGTTGCTTCGCGTAGCACTGCCCATCTGAACAAATAACACAAGCCAAGATCGGGTGTTGACTAGTGAACACTGAAATATCTTGCACATGATGTCTTGCATCACCAGCGGCGGGCAGTGGAGCGACTTCCGAGACAGGGCAGAGCGCCAGGAAGAATCTCATGCGCACTCGTTGTCCCAAACAGAAGACCACGCGCGCTCAGGCGCATGTGCGTTCCTCGCCACTGCTGCGTCACCCGATGCACCCCCATCGGCGTCATTGACCGGAATCGCACGTTCAAAATGCTCTTAAGTATGCCCCCACCCACGGAAACTACTCAGAAATGTTCCCGTTCGCCTCACTCCTTGCGTTGTGTCTTGTTGCTACGCGGGTCGCCGCCGGGCCCTGCGACCTTTACGCCTCAGGTGGCACGCCCTGTGTCGCTGCGCACAGCACCACCCGCGCGTTGTTCAGTGCATACAATGGCAACCTCTACCAGGTCAAACGCGGCTCCGACGGCGCCACGACCAACATCGTGCCGCTGTCTGCGGGCGGTACCGCCAATGCCGCCGCGCAAGACTCCTTCTGCGCCGGCACCACCTGCCTGATCACCATCATCTACGACCAGTCTGGCCGGAACAACCACCTCACACAGGCCCCACCCGGCGGCTTCCAAGGTCCTGACGTCAATGGCTTCGACAATCTGGCCGCCGCGGATGCCGCCCCGGTCACGCTAAACGGACAGAAGGCGTACGGCGTCTTCGTCTCCCCCGGCACTGGATATCGCAACGACGCGACTAATGCCATCGCGGTGGTCAGTCTTTTTACCATGACATCCCTCCGTGGCCTGACAGGACTATTATCTTCAAGGGCGACGCTGCAGAAGGCATGTACGCCGTCCTCGACGGCGCACATTTCAACGGCGGCTGTTGTTTCGACTATGGTAATGCGGAGACCTCAGCAACCGACACCGGCAACGGACACATGGAGACCATTTACTTTGGCCTCGCAGGCGGAGGTGGCTCCGGCAGCGGTCCTTGGGTCATGGCTGACCTCGAGAACGGCGTGTTCTCCGGAGGCACCCGGGGCAGCAACGCCAACAGCCCGACGATCACCTCGCGCTTCGTCACATCTATCGTGAAGGGCCAGCCGAACTTGTGGGCGATCCGCGGCGGGAACGGCGCGTCCGGCGGGCTGTCGACGTTCTACAGCGGCGCACGCCCCAACGCGGACGGCTACAACCCGATGAAGAAGGAGGGAGCAATCATCCTCGGTATTGGCGGCGACAACAGCATGAGCGGACAGGGCACGTTCTACGAGGGTGTGATGACCACCGGCTACCCGTCCGATGCGACCGAGAACTCGGTCCAGTCCAACATTGTCGCGGCCAGGTATGCCACCACCGCGCTGGCGAGCGGCCCCGCGGTCAGCGTGGGCTCCTCGGTGTCTCTCCGCGCGACGACGGCGTGCTGCACGACCCGCTACATCGCGCACTCTGGCGCGACGGTCAATACGCAGGTGGTGGACTCGAGCAGCGCGAACGCATTGAAGCTGTCTGCGAGCTGGACGGTCCGAGCGGGGCTTGCGGACAGCGCCTGTATATCGTTTGAGTCGCGCGACACGGCGGGCAGCTTCATCCGGCACTCCAACTTTGCGCTGCTCGTCAACGCAAACGACGGGTCGAAGCAGTTCCACGAGGATGCGACGTTCTGCCCGCGGGCAGGGCTCAACGGGCAGGGCAACACGTTCCGCTCGTGGAACTACCGCACGCGCTTCATCCGTCACTTCGCCGCCCTCGGCGAAATCGCGAGCAACGGCGGCGTGCACACGTTCGACTCCACCGTGTCGTTCAACGATGATGTTAGCTTCGTTGTCGGCGCTGCCTTTGCTTAATTCCTCGACCGGAAAATGTGGCACATCGCATAGTGTAGTATCTCGTTCCCTGTCTTCTACACACTGTAAAATACAAAAGTTTGAATTTTTGGAGCGTTGCGTAGCTTGAGAAGCCAATGAGAAGCGTAAGGAGGGAATGTTGGAGCAGGGGAGCATCACAGCAATTCACTGCCACATTCCTTCATAGTGGCGGTGTCGTGGCGCCTATCAGGACAGTGCGCACATCGCTGCGACTGCGGGATGATTTCTTTCTGTGCTGCGCCGTCATCTACCCAGCCTTCAAATTTCATACTTCAAGTGAACATCGACAGGGCTCGATCTATAGCTATCTCTTTCCACACATGGTTATCCCCAAGACGGACGATGATTTACCTCCCGCCTACGATAATACGACTGCTTCGGGCAGTCGAGTCAATGCGCCGGTAGAAAAGGGCTCGACCAGAGTACCTTTGTCTCCCACCGCTTCCTCGTCGGTCATAAAACCACGGACAGCCCCGAAGAGTAGCTGGACCGCACTTGGAGATGACATGGGCAATCTTCTGGCTGATGTTGGCCTCGGTTCGGCCCAGCGTCGCGTCGCGCAGGAGGTGCGCAAGACCGTGACCGGTCTCATCCACGATCTTGTTCGAGATCAAACCATTGACTCCAACATCTCGTGTGTTGGCATTCTTGAGAGTTGCAGCGAGGTGTGTGCGATAGTTTCTTCCCGTCAACTTTCGTCAATTTAGTACTTCCGTAGGCATGCTCTACCCATTCCATCGACATGTCGGGCCTCCTGCAACAGTCCTACATCGAAGGGCACACCCCCCTCTATTGGGCCATCGTTCAGCGACCGTCGGACGGGCCAGAACCGACATCGTTCGAGACCCCACCGTTGATTCGTACCCTTCTGGCGTACTCTGCGCCGCTCAAGGACTCGACGATCAACGACGTTCGCCTCGCATGTCTTCACACCTGCGATCAATGGCTTTTTCAGAGCATCCGATTATGTCCAGAGTTCCGCGCTCTGTCAAACAAGGAGCAACTCCTTCTTGGTGTGCAGGTCCCGCCCGACATAATCACAGTCGGTCTCGCCGCGCGCCACGATGCCCCATTCACAATCGACTTTGAGTTTACAAACTTTCAGAAGCGGATGCGCGTCTCGGCAGCGGCGCGTCTGGACTTCATTTCCCATGGTGAGTCTGATCTGCCAAGGTCGACCGTCCTGTACTTCTGCTGACGAGCCTTACCAGCACGCATGTGGGAAATCGCATTCTTCGTCGCCGACTGGGACCGCGGGCTGACTGCCGGTCAGTGGGCCGTGCGGCTCGGTCTACGCGACAACAGCCCCCCAACAAACGTCTCCGCGACGTACATCATCGACCAGCATTCGGGACCGGAGGAAGACCCCCTTGAGAGCGTTAGCCTCGCCCTCTCGGGGAAGCTCACCGTTGATACGACTGATATGCACGCCGCCCTCCCGGACGCGGTTCAGTATCCGTGAGTCTAGCGTGTAAAACCATCCCCACATTGCTGACTCGGACACAGGCGGAGCCCGTTCCTCACGGCCGACGGTAAACTGCGCGGGAGGCTGACGATTCAGATAACAAATAAATGAAGATCGGATGGGTGAATCATGATTGGACTCGGATGAAGTTCGTGTATCGATATAAGTTACTGTATGTATGGTTTGTTATAGGAAGTGGTCTATCGTTTAAACCCTACCGACCATCTACGGGATGGTCGGTGCAATTCTCATCTGGTGGGATGGCTGTTCAATGAAGACTGAGTTACTCGTGAGTCTCGCCACATTGCATGTGTGATAAGTTCAACAAACCATTGGAGTCGAGGAATAAGTTCAGTGTATCTAGTCTCTCGTACGCAGAGACTTGTTCCTTTGTCATCTACGGCACAGCCGTGTGCCGGTGTGGCCGCGTGTCCGTAGGACCGTAACCCCTACTCCCATCACGATTTGATCGATTGATGGCATCACCAAGTTGCTGGCCTAGTCCGCTTGGCACCTCGCTCACTTTAAATTACAATCCTCACCAGCAGATCTAGACCTCAAGAGGGTGAAGAGGTGAACCGGTGAAGCAAATCCCTCCCCGGACTGAGAACAATTTGGAGGGCCTATCTTCAGAGCAACAAAATCGCACCTCCGTCTCGCCTTCCGTGGACCACTTTCGTGCCACTGCAGTTCAACTTTCGAGCAAAGGTTTTCTATTTTGTTCACCCAGTTACGTGACTCACAGAAGAGCTTCCGATATTCCACAACGGCCGTCCTTGCAATATCTGGCCAGCTATGCGTTTCCTATAGCCCTGCTTCTCAACCTGAGGTTAGACCTCTCCCAGGTCTCGAAAATCTTCACCGTCTCTGTGCCACTCTATGCACGTATCTGAGCGGTGGATACAGACGGAGCCCGTATTTACCTCACGGCCAACGGCACGCCCCAGGGGAAACTGACGGCGAAGATAACGAATACTTAAGACATGAGGGGTTGGAGGGGAGACCGCGCGAATCTTCGTAATGTATTATTTTAACTTACCGTAATGTATATGTTGGGCTTATCAGGCTGGCCATGTCGTGTTTTGGCGAGCAGCTGCGGGCCCAGTACGGCTTATACAAACATCCTTCGCTCTCGCGCCTCAATTGCACGCACAAAATCCGCCCGGAATACTATACCGCGGACGATACTTTAGCTAGACTCCCTCAGGCTCGAATTCGCAATCCGTTCCTGGAATTGCTCAGTTAGAGCTTGAATTATATTTCTGTGCACCTGTGCCTCGATTCGAATTGCAATTGAAGTCCCCCATTTCCATTGCTGCCTGTTCTCCGCGGTCGATGGAGTTTCGGATGGTTCCTCTGAGTCAGCACCGACTGTAAGGCCTTCGAACGGCAGGGCGTCTCGGCTGGGACATTTCTTTCCTTATTTCCTGCAATTACGAGCACTGGCCACCCGATTTCGCCCGGGAATCGCTGCCGGGGTCGTTATGTATGTTTTACGTGTGAAGGTCCGCGTGTATGGTTGGTCCCGCACACGACTAGTCTCCGAACTTGCCACCACCAACTCGTGCGTGGATGGTCCGCTGATCCTCTCTCCCGCGCGCGTTTCTCTCTGCATGCATACTCTGCATCTGCTCGCATCCACATGAATTCATTTCCGCCTGTGGGTGCGCTCTGGGTGCTCTTTATCTCCCTCATGAACGACATCGCACACTCAAGGAGCTGGAGCTAGGAGCCTTCTTCAATCGAAATTTCCTTGGGGCGAACGAAGGAAGGATTCAGAGATGCCAAAAGGTCATGGATGGAGCGCGATTGTCGAGTCTGGGTGGTTCCCGTTGCGCTCGCAGCGGATGTGCGGAGTAGCTGTGGAACACATTCTGCCAGTGGGATCGGATTATCGCAAGGGAGATGTTACTGGACAGCTTGTCGGACACGGTTGAATATCCGCGCAGGTGTGTTCAATTCCGATACTTTCCCTGAATTTTTATATTAAAAATGAATAGGCTACGGGTCTAGGACTGGACCCCCTCTTCTCCGCACCTTCTCCCACCGTTTCTCGTTCTTTTTCCTCTTATCTGCGACCCAATATGGATTCGCACCCCATCTCTCCCCGCGAAGCTCTACCTCTGGCTTCGCATTGACGATTCATATGATTCCCAGACCCTTTTTGTGTTTCCGACTCGCTTCGCTCATCTCTTGTGAGCCCGACGCCTACTCCGAGACTTCTGCAGGCTTGGCTCTTCCGTTCCGGTGGCGTTGGCCATGCCGCCGGCCTAGTACCTCACTCGACGGAATTTCCAAACTGGGATGCAGATTCCAGCCCAGGTCTAGCGGGAATGCTTAACGCCTATCAAGGACCTACAAGGTCTCTTCAATTCTGCAGCCAAGTTGTCCCGAATCGGCGCGATATATCGGCGCAACAGGGGCTGTTTCCGTGCATTCGCAGCTCAAATGGTGTTAACTTGCCATCGGAAAGCATACACGACGAGCCCCTTTGATGACGGCGTGCGTCTCGGCGACTTTTCGTGCTGTTTCGGTATGTTCAGGGCCAGCCTCGTGTTCTCTGCGCGACATGGACGGGGACTGGGAAGCATGCGGCGCGCACGTGCAGAGGGGTGGATGACGGCAGCGGGTGAATAAGCTCGCGGAGGAGAAGGAGGGCCGCTTGGGCGCAGCACAGGGAAGCGATGAAAGAGGTAAGGGGACGCGTTGTGTGCGCGTATTTGGACGCTTGAGGGGCGTGATCTGGGCATATGGGGCTTTTGATCGCCAATTTGGACAGGTCTCTTCTTGCCACCTCCCTTCATTTCGCGCAAGCCTTAAGAGTGCTGCAGCCTCCACCCTCACTTTTCCCTGTGTACCCCCGCTGCACCCACCCTCACTCATTACCATGCTCTTCCAACTCCCCACCTCCGCCTTCCTCCTCGCCCTCGTCGTCCTCACCGAGGCCTCCTCCCATGGCCACGGCGCCCACCTCGCCAACATGCGCCGCCGTCAGCTCAACCCCCGCGGTCCCCAGCATCCTCCCGCCGTTCCCCGCGCATCTCTCGGCCGCAGGTCATGCAGGAAGAAGAGTTCTAGCAGCGGGCTCCCCGCGTCGTCCACACCCGCAGGTGTCGCCAACGTCGCCCCTCCCCCAGCCTCCACGACGGAGAAAGAGGAAGCCACTACCACTACCTCTTCGTCCACCAAGGCTACCCATGCCGCTGCACCCGCGTCTGGCGGTGTCGCAGCAGGCAACTTCCATGCCGTCAAGCCTGCCAACTGGCCCACTGCCACACAGCATGGCTCACAACCCACCGCCACCAGGGCCAGCGCATCTGACCCTTACCTCTCAGAACTGTCAAAGGCGATTGACAATTCTGGCAACGAATTCTTCACATCTGTCCACAAGGGAGAGATGACCTACTAGTGAGTTTTCCTCCCTTCAACATTCCCTTCAACACATCTTTGGAGCATTATTCTCGGGAGCATTGTTCCCTCGCAACCGCCACACTTTTTTTCCTATTGCGCGGTGTTTGTTGGCCGCGGCTGGATATGCATCGCTTTTTGTCTCACGGTCATTGGATATGATCTCATCGTTTTATTTTTTCCAGTGGCCAAGGTCTCGGTGCTTGCGGCGATGTTTACGATGACGAGTCGTTCACTGCCGCTGTGTCGATGTTGATGTACGACAAGTGGCCTGGTGCGATCCCCGGCGGTGCAGAACAGAACCGGTACGTTTTTCTCAATACAGGCGTTTGTGTACCCTCCTAACTCCTCCCCTTTAGCAACCCTATCTGCGGACCTTTCGTTCCTGGCCGCAAATCCCTTAACCAAGCCGGCCTCATGGTCTCCGCCGTCAAGTCCTCCATTGGTGGATACGCTCAAATCGGCGGCGATGGCCTCATCAACTGCGTCGGCTCCAGCAACCCCATCGTGCAGTGCCACATCCCCCTCACTGCAACCGTCACGCACGGCGGCAAGAGCATCCAAGTCAGGATCGTTGACCGCTGCGTCGGATGCGCGGTGGACGACATCGATCTCACCCCCGCCGCATTTGCCGCGATCGCCGACCCAGCCCTCGGCCGCACGGACGTTACGTGGAAGTTCGATCAATGGTAGAGCGCCCGCGCGCGATGGCGGCCCTGCCAGCAGTTCCGCCCCGCCCCGATTGAGCCCGTGCCATCCGGATGCCGCGGCCGCGTTTTCACCATTCATCTGCTTCGTCTCCGTCCGTGTATCCTGTTTCTCGAGGTCAGACTGGCTCCCCCGGCCGCACGCGTGCGGGCTGCTTAAGACAGTCTGCATTGTGTGTGCGCTTTTTCTGTTGGGGCCAGCTAGACGCGTCGTGCAGTGCCGGCAGTGCATCCCGCGTTCTGATCATTATACATATTCGTCTGCTGCCATCCACAAACGCACATGGCCCTTTGTCTCGCGCGCTAAATGCACGTTGTTGTCTTTTAAAGAAATAAATAACTGGTTATAGATGCATCCTTGTTTGAACCTTGAAAAACGCCGCGTTATCATCATTGAAGAACACCGGGTTGTGGAACACCGCGCATTGCTTATGCCTGAATATCATCCGCGTTTATGGCATGCATGAGATGAGTTCCGCGATACATAATCGATGGGCGGTGAACGGGGCTTTCTGGCGATGAGCGGAGTCTTTCTGTATTTCGGGACAATCACCACGCGTGGAGCGCTCTGCAGCTGTCAAGGCAACGGGGGGATGAATGGACGCTGACAGGTGAACAGGTTCGGTGAACAAGAACATACGCTGCAAGGAGGCCGCGTGCAATAAACATTGAATTGTTTTGGTATGCCGTTTAACGCCTCCGCGCATAGGTGATACCCATCTCCACGTTCCGTACGATGCGGCTTCAATATTTGCCCCAACTCTTACTGACGCGTCAGACGCGTTTAGGAGGCGTGAAATGCTGGGAGACACATACCGTTCCGTAAGGCGCTGTTTTCATTTCATTTTGTGTCGACAATTTGAGCTGAAGGATATGAGCTGAAGGATATATTTTCGCCCTACTTCGCCCGAAGGATCCTAGGATTGTGTCCACGGGAGCTTAACGGGAGCTCTTGAAGGTTGAAAACTCGTGTCGAATCGCGTTAAATGTGCCCAGGGCGCGTGTAATGTTCCATGTCACGTAGCAGTTTTCATCTTTCGCCATAAGTGTTCTTTCTTTATTGGCCCGGGTAAAATTGTGGTCATTCGTCCTTGAACAATTCCTGCGAGGGAATGGCGAGTTGCGCTATGCGCGTCCAAAACGCGTGAAAAGCCCAAAAAGTTTGGTTATACGCCATTTCGATCCTCCAGCAAAACCATGTTGGGCGTCTATAAGGTGAGGCGCATCTCCCGGCGCCAATTATATATCGCTCTTTGCACGGTCTAGACTTGCCCCAGAACCTTTCAAGCGAGTTTCAAACCAAGAAGCTAACGGGGCCATATGGAAGTTCAATTTTTGAAAGATACTTCACTGCACTTTGAAAGTGGCTGGGAGACGTTTGCTGAAGTCGAACTGGGATGGATGCGGAGTTGACGCTACTTTGTAAGTTTGTTGGCCGTATTGATGTGCATTGAGTGATATCGATGAAATAAGGAAACAAGTCGACATCTCATCGGGGTGTCTCAGTTACTCTCTCCACCAACCATGTCTATCCCTACCAGAAAAATCGGCCAGGCCCTCGTCAGCGAGATCGGATTCGGTGCTATGGGCATCTCCAGCTTCTACGGAGCTGTCGAGTCCGACGAGGAGCGATTCAAGGTGCGTCCTGGCGTTCAAGCATCGTTGCAGCAGATTCCGATGCTGGTAATCTGAGGTTTTGGACGCAGCCCACGCCAAGGGGTGCCTGTTCTGGGACAGCGCGCACATCTACGGCGACTCGGAGCAGCTCATCGGGAAGTGGTTCAAGCGCACCGGAAAGCGCAACGACATCTTCTTGGCAACCAAGTTTGGAATCGGCGCCACGGGAGTGCGCGGCGACCCCGCCTTTGTGAAGGAACAATGCGCCACATCGCTCGAAAGACTTGGAGTGGACTCGATCGATTTGTTCTACCAGCACAGGTGCGCAGCGCGTCCTTCCAAATTCCGAGCTTTACTGACATGCCACACCAAGAGTTGACCCCAAGACGCCGATTGAGGTTGGTTATACGTCTATAAGTGCTCTTCTCCACGCTGAACCTGGTGGATGTGTAGATAACCGTCGGCGCAATGGCCGAACTTGTGAAGTGCGCAAATGATCAATAATTATTCCTCACGAGCTTATTGAGATTGCAGGGAAGGGAAAGTCAAGTACTTGGGTCTTTCGGAGTGCTCTGCCAAGGCTCTCCGCCGCGCACACAAAGTCCACCCCATCGCTGCCATTCAGATCGAATACTCTCCCTTCGTTCTTGACATCGAGGATCCCAAGATCGCCTTGCTCGAGACCGCGAGGGAGCTCGGAGTTACCGTCGTCGCGTACTCCCCACTCGGACGCGGCTTGCTTACCGGACGCTTCGTACGTATACCCCTCTGCTCGACCCATCGCGTTTTTTCACTTTACGCGTACTGCAGAAATCGCCCGACGACTTTGAGGCGAACGACTTCCGGCGCACCATCCCCAAGTATGGCTCGCTCCCTGCATATCTTACGCGTCTTGTTCTGACGACTGAAATAGATATTCCGCTGCCAACTTTCCCAAAATCCTCGATGTCGTCTCCAAGCTGGAGAAGATCGGCGAGGCGCACAAGGCGACCGCGGGCCAGGTGACGCTTGCGTGGATCTTGGCCCAGGGCCCTGAGTTCGTCGTTATTCCGGGCACCAAGAAGATCAAGGTTCGCTTCCTTTTGTACAAAATAAAATAAAAAACGCTTACAAGGCTCGTGTACAGTACCTCGAAGAGAATCTCGGCGCGTCCGCCGTCAAGCTCAGCGCGGAGGAGGTCGCGGGGGTGCGCAAGATTGCGGAGGAGAGTGAGATTCCTGGGGACCGGAATGGCCGGATGGAGTCGATGCTGCTTGATAGCCCGGAGTTGCCTCAGTAGAGGGTGGAGTTGATGCGGTAGAGGGAAGGCTGCCGCGGGAGATCATGAAGGGGCAATCCGACTGCAAAGAACAAGTGTATTTTCACGAACGGACGCTGTCTTCAACAGAAGCGTTTCGACAAATGTATTGTAATACAATGTTTTCAAAACAAACCGGAAGGTCGTCGCCGATGATTTTTGGCTCTCGTTCAACTTTTTACTGTGCCCTGCCGAGTCGACTTGGGTTCCGCGGCGCCTGAAAATGATGCATTCCCATAACGGGCATCTACACGCCCATTCGAGTTCATTATTTTTCAAAGATCCAGCCAAAATACTTCTCAGACATTACCGAAAAGGTCAATAATAGGTCAATGTAATATTTTAGAGGCATTTCTGGCGAAATGTTTTGGTGATATGGTAGAAATCTCATGAGCAGGTTGAAAGAATGTTCTGAATGTGCAGTGATGCTGCAGAAAGCCGCTCTGCATTGTGTGGAGATATGGACTGTCAACTGATCTCTGAGTTATAAAGTCGACAAGGTCCGATCTAAAAAACTCCTGCCGGTGGACCGACTGCAGTTCTGTTTATTATATAAATTTTGTCATTTTGAACAGTGATTTGAGTCATTCGACATTGATCGCGGTCGTCGCGATGTCTATGACACTTGAGCAGACCGGTCCCAGATTAAATAGGGTGAGTCAATGCAGATTTGTGTAAAAACGAGACAACAGGAGGAGATGGGCGTCGGAGATGTGAAGCCAACGATATGGTCCGTGCATGTTTGGTCCTGTGGGTGTCGTCACGTGTATGTTGCTCTTTGTTTCCGTCCTCCATCTTCCGTCCTGCACGACGGTAGGCCATGTCCGTCTTCCTCGCCCACTGGCTGCGACGTATCAATCCTGAAACACGGCTGAAACCTACTGGACCGTTACATGCCAAGCCTGACGTCCTATTTCATGCCCTGGAGCCGCCAGTGAAGATGGGTCCCCATGGCAGCCATTCATGAAGACGGAGCTCTCTGCCCCTCCACAATTCATCTCTTCGGCCAGTTTGCTGTGTAATCTCCCTTTTTCTTCTCTTCGTTCCGGATGTTGGTTCTTGAATGGACCACGTGAACCATACGGCAAGAACGATACGCACAAATATGCAAAATGTAACAACCCAACTTATTCATTTCCAAAAAGACCGATGTCAACATTCAAACTAGAAGCATATGTCCTGCCACTTTACACTCACATTCAAGCCTTCCCATTTCTGCAACTCATCTCAAGACTTGATATTTCCATCATTCCGTTCGGTCTCAAGCGTTCTTCGTCTCCAATCAATACTGGCATCTCTTGCAGCCGAAATTTGATTGCCCCCTGTAATCAAAACCCTGTGCATGCCGCATTTTCAAAATCTACATTTTACATTCCTTGAAATTGAAAAACACTCCTACCTTCTTGGCGTCGGAAACCCAAGTACCAGCCCTCGACCACTGAAAGTTTGACGGCCAATTGTCTGCAATCATCCGCGTTGCAATCATCTGCGTTAACGCAAGCTTCCCTGCTCAATTCTGTCGATCGCTGAACCCTGCAAGCTGAACTAGTGTGACTCCACATTGACACAGAGCCGCCTTTCCGCTCCAATCGGCGCGCACTGAGCGCACATTACCCCCATCAGTCCAGCCTCGTCCATGCTCAGGTTTAGTTGCAACTCCACCGCCTGTGACGCTCCCCGCACCCACACCGATGGAGGTGGACCCCAAGCGCGAGTTGGACTGGGCTGAGCACGAACACCTATCCTTTCCTTACCGTCTCGACGATATTAGCAGTACAGAAAGAATAACATTTTTTGGTATCTGTTGTAATTCTTGATGCAATGTTTCTGAGAGCTCGGTGAAACATTTGTAAAATGTCATCCTCAAAGAAGGCTGCCGGGATTCGATATGTAATGTTTTGAGGACATACCTGATGGTATCTCAAAATCATTTGATAAAAAACATTCTGGAGACCTCTTTGACAAATGGCGGTGTAGCTCTGTCCTCCTTCCTCCTTCGAGCTTGTTGTAATAGCGCGGAGGTCTACCGCTCTATTTTGACGACTTGCTCTGTCCGTTCAAGGATCAGCATCGCTTCAGCTTGTTGCATACTCGGCACCATATCGACTGGAAGGAGCTCGGATGGCCGCGCACTGGCACTCATTGTCGCACTAGTGACTTGTTCTCTCCCTCGGCTTCGCTATTAGGTCTTGTCTTGCTCTACTCGGAATGGGTCGGCACTCACAGTACTCAGCCATCAACGTGATGTCACTTGCCAGTTCTTTCTTGCGAGTCGTGCGACAACATGACCCTCTAAGCCGATGGGGACTCGGGAACGGCGACGTTCACAGTACGCAACTGGGTCAAGGCGCTGCAAGATGCGACTTCCACTCGGATGCCCAGTATTGGCTCCCCCAATGGGACTTGTTCGCCTTCGACTAACGTATCTCGCCTTCCCGCATGACCGGCTTTCCCGCGGCAAGAATTCTACTCTGGACTATAAAGGTACTGGCTTCCTGTCCTTGTGACGTGTTGGACCATGTCCCACTCAGCGACACGCAAGTATGGGGAGATGCGCTGGAATGAGTCTCTCGGGATGGTACTGAAATTAATCCCACTACGTATGCCCACTGCTAATTCATCGCCGACGTCTCGTCCTGACATGCTTGCGTTTACCCAGCCGCATGGCTGCTCTGGAAGGTCGTCTCCACGTCGTTCGCATCGTTCAATCAGGACCGCAGCGTGAAACGGATCGTCGGGGACTCCGCCCTGCGGTACTTGGTAGCCAATATGAGTCTCCCACAGCTGCAGGCCACGTTTGGAACGGACGCGAGGACGTATCAGAAGTGGGCCAAGAAGAACAACGTTCCAATGACCATTGACGAACTTGGAGAGGACTCAAGACTGCTGTGGATTGGCCCGAAACCGGAACGGCTTGAGCGGGTCGTACTTTTCTCGCATGGTAAGCGGCATCGCTATTGCCCTCAATCGCAGCCTCAAGTCTAATTTGTTGCTTGAGGCGGCGGCTTTTTACTTTCCACCGCCCCTTACTCGCTCGCCTTCTGGCGATATGTGCAGCTGGAATTGGCGAAACAGAATCTCGATGTGGGATTTGCGTTGTTCACCTATTGTAAGTCCATCCTCCATCCAATGGAAGGAGCTTGATTTCATATTCGTACAGCACTGGGACCGGTAGCAACCTTTCCCACCCCGCTCAAACAAGCGCGGTTGGCTCTCGAATTTCTCCTGGCTGCTGGCGTGAAGCCCCAGAATCTCCAGCTTGTAGGCGATTCGGCCGGCGGCAACCTCATCCTCCAGGTGCTCTCCCAGATGCTTCACCCACGGGACGGCGTGCCCGAGATCCACCTCTCCGCGCCCCTCCGCGGCGCGTACCTCATCTCGCCGTGGGTCAGCCTCAACACAGAAAGCAAGTCGCACACGGAGAACGATGGGCTCGACTTCCTTACCAAGCAGACTTTGGGGGAGTGGGGCCGTGAGGTCCTCTCAGGCGTGCCCGAGGCGGATCGTGCGTTTGTGGATGTTGTGCGCGCGCCGGAGTGGTGGTTCAAGGGCGTGGATCGGCTCGTCGATCGCGTGCTTATCACCGCCGGTGCCGCGGAGATTTTGCGGGACGACATCGTCGTCTTCGGGGAGGCATTCAAGAAACATCACGCTAACACGGAGCTGGTGGTGCAGAAAAATGGCCTGCATGAAGACATGTACTTGGATTTTGTCTTCAAGGAGGATAAGGTGGGGAGCTTGACACCGCTGAGTGTGGAATGGCTGGCAGCTGGATTTACGGCGGAACCGGTACCTGAGTCTTGATGTAACAGTGTCCTACTGTACTTGTGTGTTTAACGACTATCATGATCGAATATAGCTCGTTTATATATATATGCGTCGTGCATGGGATGTACTCATTTCGAAGTGTCTGTCCCCAGGGCTATTGATTTAATGGTATGTTTCCCAAATGTTTCCTCAATCTCCTCTCATTCATTCCTGGGATTAACGGGGATCGCCAGCCGCTTCGAAGATTATGTAGTAAACTTGGAGTATAAATATGCCAGGCAGCTAACGGTGGCATTCAACTTACGACTGAACGAGTCGGTGTTCCGGTTGAACATTGCGAGAAAGAGGATAAAAAGAGGTGGCCAGTGGCTGTGCAGCGTTTGTAGACGCGACCACGTGCTAAGCACATCGCGACCAATTGCAGTTCAGTTTCGCTGGCTCTGCGCTGGCTCTGGACGTTTCGATCATTTGACTATTCCGCGATGTGAAGATTAGTCAGAAAATTCATGCACAGAGAATCCTCGGCCCAGTTTTTTTACCTGTTTTTTTTTACCTGGAAATTGACTGTGGAGAACTTGCAACCAGCGGACTCTTTCCTTTGCATTGGCCGATAACTTATGATTGATAAGTAGGTACAGTATTAGTATTATACGATAACAAAATCTTCTCCCGAAACCTTGTCCTTTCCAGCGATGACATCAACCACAACCCCATCGTCTTCTGGGTCTGATTCTGGCAAAAGGACCACCTCGGGAGATCTTGCCGGAGTCGCTGGCGGTGTCGCAAACTCCGGTTCAACGTCAGAATCCGACTCATCAATGGCGAGCTCGGGAACCGGTGAAGGCGCATCTCCATCCCCAGCCTCCTCCGTCTCGACAACCATGTCGCAGACCTCTTCCTCCTCTTTCTCTGCATACTGCTGCTGCTGCTCTTGTTGATGCGCCGCCCATACGCTGCGCCAGAACTCCTCCAGACGCGCTGCCTCAGCTTCTATGGTGCGCACGACGCTCCGCCGCCGCTCACGGACGCGACGATCACCTCGGCTCTCCACCGCGTCGAGAGCCACGAGCAGACGACTGAGGAGCTCCGTGTACGTGTGCAGCGGCACATTCATTGGTGTGAATGCGAGCTTCGCGTTCTCCGCCGGCGCTGGCGACGACTTGGCGACCACGGGGACAGAGACGATGCCGTCGGCGCCCTGGTAGTCGATGGTGGTTGGTGGAACGAAAGACGCCTTAAGTGAATCAAACTTGGAGGCGAGCTCGGAGATGGTGAGGAGGGAACGATGGATGCGGTATTGGGTTTGTATTTTGGTGGCAGCTTCGTTTAGAAGTTCGCGGGAGGGTGCGGGCGAAGTGGGTTGGGGCGCCGGATGGTGTGCCGGCTGGGATTCGGAGTGCTGAGATGGAGATGCGCTGCGCCGGATGGGCTGAGGATGCTGACATTGGGACTCGGTGTCAGATCCGGTGTCGAGAGAGAGATCCGCGCAAGAGGTACTCACGCGTTCCGTTTCCTCGCGGGCCTGTTGCTGCTTCATTGCGCGCTCGTGGAATAGACGTGCGGCATCCTGTTTACGCTGCTCTAGGGCTTCCTGACGTTTCCGGGCCTCGAAAAGGGCTTTTTGGCGCGGAGTGAGGTAGTCTTCTTCGTCGCTCTCATAGTCGTAGCCGTACGGAAAGTATCTGGAGCGGGCGGCACGCTGACGTTCCATCTCCATGGCGCGTGCACGCTGCTGCTGCTCAGCTACTGCTCGGGCATACGGGGAGGAGGGCTGGTAGAATGGCGAAGGCTGATAGTAGGATTGGCGAGGATAGTATGAGAACATGTTCGCAACTGATTGGATGTGAGTGTGAAGTGCAGATGAGGTCGCATTAGAGATTTTATATACCATTGCGTCAGATAGTCCAGAGTTCGACAGAAACGGAGGGAGGAATCGAGAATTTTCTGAGACGTTCGAAGGTGTTCGGTACTTTCGAGGAGGATGACTAATATGTCGGGGATCGGGGATGGTTGCCTTATATGGACAGTCTCACGAACGCCGACTCGAATTGACTGTGGAACTGCTGTCCGGAGTCAAGCCCTCAAACCAAGTCAGCAATGCACAGTCCGCAATAGCCTAATCATGCGCAAAGTCGTAGCTCCTGCGGTTTTCCGCGCCGATCCGAGTCTTCCAATTGCGCAGCAAAAAGCGCAGGCCCTTGATATATAAGTCCGGATACTCGCTATTCCCTTCAACGCCTACCTTCATTCTGTCTGATGCTTGCCTTTGCCAACACCACCAACTTTGGCCACCACACTCGGCGCACGGACGTCTCATACATTAACATGACTGCGGGGCCTTCTTGCCAACCCTCACCGCGATCCCCGCAATTCGATGAAGAGTTGGGGCGGCGGGGCTCCTTCGATGATGAAGACGATGAGCGGAGCGAGCTTGCTCTCGCAAAAAAGCGGGAATGCGCGAGGAGAGTCGCCGCATGGATAACGCAGTCCGCAGTACGGATCACAGCTGTGCGTGCCCATTCCTTCGCCGCACCGCGCCGCAATTAAAATGACTTGACAGATTACCTCCCCGTACGATGCTTCCACCGCGTCGTTCGACTTGCTCGACCTCGATCTGGATCTAGAGGACAACCATGAGCCGAAGAGTCTCTGCAACTCCGTCCGATCCATACCCCAAAGCGAACCGTACCTCATCTACTCCTCGTCGTGCCAATCCGGCGGCACTCCGGTGATCCACACCCCCACCCCCAGACGGTCCTCGCGATCGCGATCTCGCCGCCGCCACCACGGCCATTCGCACCGGCTGAGAACCCCCTCACCGCTGTATATGATCAAAGAGGAGGACTCGGAGTAGTCAGCTTTTCCGACAACGCATAGACATCACACCATCGCTCTCTCATAATTGCACTCGTTCCACCCCATTTGTATTAAAAAAGTAAACATTGTACTTACCTCGCATGCTATTTAATTGAACGCTCCCTAGAGGGTGGCCCGTATCTCCGTGTAATTTGGCCTCGTTGGAGCTTGCGCTGTTTGGGAAGACACGACCTTGGTGCGTTCTGTCGGAAGTTTCTTCCGCAGTGCTGGCCGCAGTCCAGCTTAGATGCAAGAATGGACTAAGAGTGACAAACTTCATCAACACTGGGACGAGGAGTACATCGATACGGGATTCCGTGCGCATAGAATACATACATCAAGCCGATGCCCAATTATGCGACGCACATAGTCGCACCGGGCCCAAAAAGCGGTCCCGCAGCACCAATCGTGTGCTCCAGCTCCTCGAGCGTAGCCATTGCGGCGGTCGAGTAGAACGTCACACCGGCTGGGAGGTCGATGACGACGATGCCCTGCGCCAGCCCACGCTGCCGGGCCCCATCCACCATCGCCACCGTCTCCTCCCAAAACACATCATGCCTCTCCGTAGTGCGCTTGTGCCGGTGGCCAGCAACCGAGGTGGTGCGGAAACCCGGCGGGAACGTGGTGTAGTCGAAGACGATGACGGGTGCCCCCTGGGAGCGCTGTGTGTTCCAAGCCGCGCGGATCTCGGAAAGGTGAAGGGCAAGGTCTTGCCGCAATACCTCGTCCGTGGAGCGCAGGTCGCGGGTGCTGATGGGAAAGTTCTTGCGGTCTGTGGGGCATTAGCGGGTGCATGATGAGGAGAACGGACGAACCAGGATATGCCACGGATGGACTGATGCATTTTTCTTTGTGGCCGCCATATTTCCAGTCATATCTTTGGCAGGCCTTGGTGCAGTAGAAAGCCCTGAGGCAGCCACTGCAGGAGGAAAGATCGGCCCGCGCTTTACTTGTGCGGCACTGCGGTATTAGGGTCAGATAATCATTCAAGAGGAGGACGAAGGATGTACCGTGGTGTTGCCACACACTATCTCGTGTTTGAGCCGAAAAGGGCGTTCTTGTACTTGCATTCGTTGGGTTGCCAATGTCTTGAAATTCGCCCAGGCGGCGGCGAATGGCGATTCGGGGACTAAAAGAGCTTCGGATCCACTTGCAGCGACGGTTTCAAAGGATTTCGATACGTGATCTCGGACAGAGGAGTAGATCAGATACTTAGACAGGGTATGGGTGAGCAGCGAGGCGGCGTGGGATTCAGTGTCAAAAAGTTGAGGCGTACGCGAATAACATTTGACTAGAAGAGGGAGGAGCATCGCGTCGAGGGCGCCCAAGATGGGCTGAAAGCCGATGGACTTCTCCAGGATGAGGCAGAGATGTTCTGCACAGAGATCAACACATTTCGCAACGAGTGTCGAGGCAGAGTTTTTTGTAGAGAGTTTGCTAAGAAATACGAGGGTTTCACAGACGATAATATGTGAACGGTGGTTTATGAACACGTATGTGTGCCTCGGAGCACGAGACAGCGCGACGATCATGCCAAGATGGGCTTCAACTGAATCAAGGTCAGGGTGAATAGCGGTGAACTCTGTGTTGGGGGTGCGGAGTAGCAGTCCTATGGTGGATGATATCGGAGCATTCAAGGAGACAGGCTCCTGGGTAGTTAGCCATTCGAAGAAGTGGCCCATACTCGGTATGGCGGGCTGCACCCCGAATGAAAGGCAATTCTCGTCGGGTGTGTGGATGGAATTTTTGATGTCGAGATAGGTGCGGCATAACGAGCTGATCGAGGCGGTTGAGGCGGAGATGGGGGCGTCAAAACCCTTGACCTTCAAATACCACAGACGGGCAACTAAGAGGAAGGCTGTCGTGCACTCATTCTCAGCAGAAATGGCAAGGAGCGCCGGATGCGAAGAATACAGCGAAAGGATATTGGTTGTGGCGGAACAGTAGTCAGATATGGTCTCGGGGACAACGGAGGTGTCCAGTGGAACGTCGAGCAGGTATGCGCCCCTCCAGATCCAATCGTAAATTTGGGGCCAAGCGTTTATCAAGTCGGATATGAGCCGGGGACCCTCCGATGTGTCGAAAT
Organism: Mycena crocata; assembly: GCA_029281795.1. NCBI lineage: Eukaryota > Fungi > Basidiomycota > Agaricomycetes > Agaricales > Mycenaceae > Mycena > Mycena crocata. The sequence continues at coordinate 369,962 of JARJCP010000038.1, read as the reverse complement.
GGCACGCTACTTCGGCTATACCCTCTAAAATCTGGAATCCGTAGCACAGGTAAAAGGGAGGTGTCTTTAATTCGTCGAGAAGTATCTGCATGATGATAGGTGCCTGCGCTTGTCCTGAATGCGCAGAAATTAACAAGCGAAGGGCATGAATGAGTTCCAGCCGACGGGAATCTTCGGGGTCGTTCCTGAGTTCTAGAGTAAGTAGACGGACTATATTAGAGGCCATTCTTTCAACGAAGACTTGACGAAGACGCGTTTTGGGTAAGTTTTTCGAGTTGCTGGTATGGGAAGATCCTGCCAAATAACGTTAGACACGCTCTTGTCAAGCATTGCCAAATATTCGCTTCTCTGCTTTCCGCTTCCGGCAAGTTGCCTCCGTCGGTTTCTTCAGCATCTTGCGTGTCCTCCTGGTTTCCACGCTGAAGTATTCAAAGCCAGGCGCTCTCTAGTATCTCGAGATTCCAATAATGATGCAAAATTCTATTCCGCCTGCTGCTCAGCTCGGAATTACACGTATATCAACAAACTCAGAAAACAGGTCATCAATTTGAATCTCCACTTCGACTGGCTACTGATATGCGAGGCGCGCGTAAAGCCCGATCAGTGAACGCTCCTGTAGCTCCAAAAGCGGTATTTTTATTACCAGGAGCGAGCGTCATCTTGGTTGGACAACTGACGTCACATGCACTATAAAGACTCCTCTGCGCCTCAATTGCCCTTTCATTTCTCTCTCCCACCACCATGAGACCTTCAGTCGTATTTTTCTTATCCCTTTCCTTGACCGGCGCGTCTGCGTCCTGGTTTGGTTCAGATACACCCCGTATGTCGCCTCATCTAACGACTCGTCCTTTTTTTCTCATTTTTTCTTTCTCCAGAATACAACGAATGGTCGACAACAGAACTCAAAAAGTGGCTCAACGAGCATAACATTAACGTCCCGGAAGGGTACTCGCAAGAGCAGCTCAAGGACCTCGTCCAGTCGAACTGGAACCAGGCTTCCGCCTGGACCCAGGACCAGTACGCCAGCGCCCAAAAGTCCTTTGCCGACGTACGCGAGGCTTCCTTCGACGCTTGGGACGAATCTCGCCTACGCGAATTTTTGCTGGAGCAGGGCGTGGTTGCGCCGAAAGGCCCTCGCGAACAGCTCGTGTTGCTCGCCAAGAGCAAGTACGCCGACTACACCAAAGCCGCGTCGAGCTTCTCCGCCCAGGCGAGCACTGCAGTCTACGGCGACTCGACGTATCAGATGAGCAAGAGTGCCTCCAGCGTGGCGGCGCAGGCTACCCGCGAAGCTGCGCGCCAACTCGACGACGCAAAGGACTACGTATATTCGACGTGGGACGACAACCGCCTGCGCAACTACCTCGTCGAGAAGGGCGCCCTCGCCAAGGACGCTACCGACAAGAAGCGCGTGGAGCTCTTGGCGCTCATGCGGGATGCGTACGCGCGGGTCACCACTCCTGCATATGAAGCCTGGTCTGATTCTTACATGGTATGCACTTTGGTCCTTTTTGCCCTCTTTTTTGCTGACCTTTTCTTCAGCGCGAGTGGCTCGTCGCCCACGACATTGTCGCCCCGGGCGCTCCGCCGGCCAAGACCGAGGTCCTGAAGGCGAAGATGGCACAGTACTACTACGACGTTAACGACAGCGTCTGGAGCACCTGGAGCGACAGCGACATCAAGGCATGGCTCGTCGCGCACAACGTCGTCAAAAGCGACGCACAGGTGCAGCGCGAGAAGCTCGTCAAGCTGATCGAGGACAACTACGTCAACGCGCACGACATTATCTGGGAGGCGTGGAGCGACAGCGACATGCGCGAGTGGCTCGTGGCGCACGGCGCAAAGAACGTTCCGGCGAAGCGCGACGAGCTAATCAAGCTCATGCAGGCCAAGTACGACGACGCATCCGGTGCAACGGCCGCCTACCTTACATGGCCGGACGCTCGTCTGCGTGCCTACCTCCGCAATCACGGCCTTGACGAGTCCGCACTCCCGACGTCCCGCCCCGGCCTCCTCCGTACGTCTCTGTTATCTGTTTTTCTGTCGCCTCATTTTCTAACCTATATGCGTTTTCTTCAGAGGAATCACGTATCCGCTGGGTCCAGGCAACGACCACCTTTGACCGTATCCGCGAGATTGTCAACTCGGGCGTGGAGGCGACGGAGGAGAAGCTGAGCAGCATCCTCCAGATGCTTACGGGCGAGGGCGAGAAGGCCAAGAACGAGGCCAAGAACGACGCGAAAAAGGTGAAGAACGAGGCGAAAAAGGGGAAGGAGAATGCCAAGGCAAGTGCAGAGTTGTAAGCGGGCGGTCGAGAACGCAGAGTTCTGAGCGGTGGGCAGGCTGGAGCGTTTGAAGCATGGGTCTGAATCACGAATAATCATCCGTCACTGTATTGTAACCAGCTGTATTGTTTATATTCCAAGTAAATATTCTTTCGAGATTTGATCCAATCAATTTTTGTTGGCACGCCTCAAGTATAAACTGTCTCGCGAGTGGATTAGTTTTTGTGTTCGCATATTCAGTAAACACGACATCAAATTCTTCCGAATCGTTTCAAATCCCTGTCGCATCCAATCCATTTCGAGCGGGAGCAAGACGGCTACTTAATAGTATTGATAGTATATACAAGGACAACGAGAGCAAAAAAAATACAGCCATTCGACGTGATGGCTCAGCCTTTAGGCCAAAGCATTCATCTTTGCAGTATTGCTGTATTCGGTCAACGGTATGGATTGTGGCACATTCGCGCTAGGCTTCTTGATAACTGCCGACTTTGGTTTGACGACAACTTCCGGCAGGGTCTGTGTGCTGAGAGGATCATTGAATGGATTGTTCGGCGCACTCGAAGCCGTTTCTGAAATTGTTTCGGAAGCTGCTTTAGAACGTTGAGAACTTGACTGACCGGGTGCACGGGTTCGGGGTACGACTTTTGGGAGTACTTTTTTCTCATCGGAGAGACCTTCAATGAGAACGCTTCAGTAAATCGTGATGGCCATATCCTGGTATAGTACGAACGAGTGCTCAGCGTGTTCGAGATATCTGCTGTTATGACAGAGTCGGATAGTTTGGAAGTACGAGAAGATTTTGCTGCCACGTTCGATTAATCAATGGCCTGTGCGGAAAGATTCTGACCCACTGCCGTCTGGAGCAAGGCCGGCCTTCCTCCTTTCTAGTTCCCTTTGAAGATCTAGTTTTATAGCGTCACTGGACTTCACCTGCACGACGTTGTTGAGCGTGGTTCAAGAGCAACTGGGCATAGCATATACTTGAACGTCGGTTCTAAATACCTTGACCTCTCGATAATACTCTTTAGCTTCATCAGTGCAGTCCGCAGCGGCTGCAATCATCTTGTTAATTCGAACGGAGTGCGCGTGAAGGCTTTGAGCGGAGGATAGCTTTAACCCTAATAAAGCAGACAAATTTCCGAAAGGCCTCACTTGTTATAAGCGTTCAGCAAGTCTTCGAGCGCCTCAGTTGCCATCGATTGGTGCCAGTCATGGACTTGAATCCACATTTCGTTCTTCACTTTGTCCGCTTTTTTCATAATCTTGAAGGGACTGGTGGTAAATCTGAATTTGGGCTACAGGGAGTGTACCAGTGACACTGCATTAGCTGCCGAGTTGACCAGAGTGAAGCCGGCCTGCAGAATGGGTAGCGCTTCAGTCACGAGTTCAGATGGCATGGATCGTTTGTTGGGATGAAGGAGGAGAAGGATATGTCACTGTGATTCTCCCCCGGGCCGGTTGAGGATGGTAGCGTTCAATTAAAAGGCGTTCAAACAAAAAGCACCAGATTGGGCTCCGGCTGCATATACTGTACTAATCCGACCGTATGTTCACTGGGTGTCACGTGTCACCAACATAGTTCACTGGATAACAAGTTCACGCTGATAAATACCATCAATAATTCCCTTATAAGGCAGTACGACAAATGCCGGAGCGAATTTTAGGGGCTTTTTCGGCCTATTTGGGCGAGAAAAGTTCAATGTCACCGTCACCGACCTCCAGAAGTTCAATTCACATTAAATCACAGAGGTCTGTCACCCGTCACCTGAACTTCCGGTCGGATTACTACAGTATGGCAATGCTAAAACGAAACTTTGGTCGAGCAACGGAAAGATCGGCGTAAAGTTGCTCGGAATCAAACAGATGCCCATGAGCTTCAAGTTGTCAGGTTACTTCCAAGTTATTGACTGTTGTTTGACCGTTGTTCATTGTTTCCGGTGTCACGCTGTCACAGTGTGGGTCCGTAGCTGATGGACAATCTCAGACTCTCTCCCTTTCCTCTGCTGCATGCCCACCTATAGAGAAAAATATACAGAACAGCCCTGGATAGTGGGCCCCGCCGAAGGGGAAATCTCTCGTTTAGAATACTTCTGGCGTGACTATGAGCCGTGGTTTAAGGAGTGTGGGTATCTCCTACGCCCCAGATATCAGCCCGGCTGGCAGCCGTCTTGGGTGAAATCTGGAAAGCCCTACTGGCTCGCGGAAGACAGTCTTTCTATCAGGGTTAGTATCGACCAGTTGCACGGTTATGGACGATGACCTACCATTACAGACCCAAAGTCTTCTCGATGCAACCCGGATCTCGGACGGCGCGCATGTGATGCTCAAGATGTCCCGTGTAAATGACTATCCCGATGAGGTGCCCATAGCAGAGTTTCTCTCATCCGAAGCCTCTACGGCTGATCCCCGAAACCACTGTGTGCCGATCTACGAGACTCTTCATCCAAATTTGAGCGACATAACGATCTTGGCCATGCCTCTCCTATATGGAATCCAGTCCCCAAAATTTGAGACCATCGGTGAAGCGGTCGAGTGCTTCAGGCAGATTTTCGAGGTATTTTTTGCCCATGTCTCTTCATTTATGTGTCACAATCCGACAATGAACAGGGTGTCCAGTTTATACACGAGCAGAATATAGCCCACCGGTATGTACACATGTGCCCTAATTTATAGCCTTGATGCGAGTTCAACAGTGACTGCAAGTACGACAGTTTCATGGTCGATTCGACGCTCCTGTTCCGCGACCTCCCTCATCCTTTGAGACCGGAAAAACGGCGAGATTTTTCTGGGCCCCCACGGACCAGTAACACACGCACACAACTGGAAGTTAAGTACTATATCATCGATTACAACTTGTCGGTTCGGTACCCCGATGCCGGACCGCATCTTGAGCTCTCCGGATGGGGCGGTGACAAAACTGTGCCCGAATTTCGAACACAAGAACGAAGCGACCCGTTTGCAGTAGACGTCTATTGTCTCGGGAATGCTGTCCGTCAATATTTTACCGAGGCCAGTGAAAAAATGTCGATATTATCTCGATAAATTCGCTCAGATCCAATCAGGGATGGGATGTCGACCCTGGCAAGAAAGGCTTTGGGTTTATGAAGACTTTGCTGGAAGACATGTGCCGAGACGATCCGAAGGCCCGCCCCAACATGACTGAAGTTGTTTCTCGTTTCGAAACAATTCGTCTAGGCCTGGGCGAGTTGAAACTCCGCGCAAGAGTTGCGCCCAAGACCGAATTCTTTCCGGCAGGTATCTTACGCTCAATAGACCACTGGATCCGACAGAGTGTCCCGATCTTCAAGCGTATTCCTGCTGTTCCGAAACACGGGTAGCTGGTACCAACTTCTATTCAGAAAATTGATTATGGTTCCGTTGTCGGAGTCTTGACGCATTCCTTTTGTTGATATCCGCCATCCTTGTATTGTAATGTGAGCTGTTACAGCTCCGAAAGAATCATCTTTTCCGCCATTGCTTTGTATTTCCAGGAAATAATGAACATAACACTATGTACTTCATCATGTAATGATCTTGCGCCCACAAAAACGCGAGAGATTGATTTGTGTCGTTGTAACCTTGTTGTCCTATACCGACGGGCATCTTTGATCTGTCAGGGTATTCATACTATTGCATCTTCGTGCGACGTGTTCACACGAACGGCTTTACCTGATAAAGCAGATACACCCTTGTCGACACCCCTTGTACTCCTCTTTGAACAACGGTCCACAGCATTACTTGCGGAGACCTCGCCTTTTCTCTCATGAAGCACAGTAAATCGTTGCTACCCTTAGCGATCTCGCTTCTAATTTTACAGCCACATGAAGCAAGATTCCATCGTCTCAATTTAACAGCATTACCGAGTATGGTCTACCTTGTACATCGTCATTGTTTCATGAAATAAGCTGTTAATAATCGGTCTCCAAGCAGGACGTTCCAGTTTCCGGATTGAGAATCCTCATTGTTTTATCGGTCGCCAATGTTCTTGTATATTCTGCGTCCTTGTTCATCGCCTCACTACAATTCACGTGTACACCCACATAAAACCATGTTCAATAACGGCGACCCAGAAAAAGACTCATCTCACATTCCTCGAGAAATGGCAGCAATCATGGGACTAACCAGCGAATTTGTGGAAGAAATCCTAAAACTAGCATTCAACAATGGCCCACCTGTCATGGATCGTCTTTCTGCCCAGAAGAATTCGAAAGTCAGAACCGATTCGCCACTTGTGTCCCAGTATGAGACGTGCGTACATCTGTATATTCCTGTTGTCCGAGTAACCTTATTTGATATCTACAGACTTCAGAAGCGACACCGTCAGCTCATGAACACAGGGAAACAAGTAACACAGGTAGGACTCTCTTACGCAGTTTCGGTAACCCATAGTAATCCAATTCACAGAATCCTGCGCCAGAGCAGGAATTCGGTTCGTTGATTTGATCGACTAGCCCCGTCTACGAGTCCTGACTCATCGATCTAGAGAATAAAGAATTGAGGAAAGCGTCACTGGCATACCGTGTTAGCCGGCCACCTCCCAGTGAAATATCCGATAGCACCCTCCAATTTGTTGACACAGGCAACAAACTCCTATGCACAGCCATGGCGACTATCAATGAGCTTTCCACCATGTTTGACGATGTTCAAATGAGCCATCTGTCGAAACTCTACGAAGGGTGATAGAGGTTCTCTTGAAATGCTGCATATGGCTTACCATGAAGTCGTAGGTTGGCGGCCCGCGAGGGTGCATTGTGGTCCGACACCGTCCCAGCGGAGCATGAGGCAAAGCTGTACTTCACCGCTGCATATGAGTTTGTGGTGAATGTGCAACTGATCGAGGTATTTGGTTACCACGCACCAGAGATTCGATATATCTGAAGAACGCAGTGTCTAGTAAAAGTTCCGGTGGAAGAAATCCGAAAAGCGGAAAAGGAGTGGATGGATAGTGCTAAATAGAGCCATATCTCAGCTCCCGATGGCTCTGGGCGGGCTTTTGACTCTACCATGGGGACTCTGAGGAGCCTACTTTCGTCGAGTAGCGAGTTTTGGACGACATTTACGAGTATTGACACCCTATCAAGGGAACCCGATCGCCAGTATGTGCATATCTGAATCAAATTCGAGTGGAAGACGCGGGGTCAAAGAAGCCGCGAAGGATGAGGAGAAAAGAGAGTGTTTTTTCAAAGGGTAGTTGAACTTGAAGGAAAGAGGCTTTGATCGCATCAGCTTAGACCATGCACCGGCCCGATGACGCCGCTCCTTTGGCTCTCGCCCTCTCGCCGCCGAGAGCGTTCGGGATATGGAAAATCTGGCATCAATTGTCTGGCGGAAGTGATCGCCAGACATTCGGCCAGACAATCGGCATGATCGCGAGAACTGAAACAGTAAGGTAACACATGCAAACAAACAGCTCGCGGCAATCTTGTGACGCGACCGGGACGCGTTGGGGACGCGGCCACAAGGTCGACGACGCGTCATTTGCACCGATAATCACTTCTATACGTCTCCGCAGCTTTGGCTGTATCATAAGAGTATATTAGGCAACGTTGGGCAATTGAATGATTTGAAACCAACGGCGTAGCAGGCGCGTTTCATTCAAGCTCACAGTAACACTCTTGAGATTGTGTCTGCTAATTTACAATCAGTGAACAAGGGACGGCCGACCCACACACGATTTTCAAAGTGCCACAGATTATTTAGATAAATAATGGTGATCAGAGACCCCGGACTAGAGCTATGTGAGTTGCGGCCCGCCATAAACGCATTGCGGTCCTGTGAAAACTGAATGGATCCCTGTCAGCATTTATGCCGGGGAAGACGAGACTGCCATCACGAGAGGAGGAGAAGGTGTTGAAATGAGCGAGAAAAGTTGTCCTTGTTTGGCACCGGGCTTGAACCGATCGAGATTCAGCCGAATGTCTGGCCGCTTTCTGCCGCCAGACAATTTTCCCGGGTTTTCCAACTCCCGAACTTCCTGTCGCCGCCGGGCTGCCGCCCGGGTGGCGTGGCGGTCCCTGAGTGGTGCAGTCCGCCGTCCAGATGTGCGTGACTCGTGGAAGGATGCTAAGATTGGATCTAGTGGCTATGCGCTAACGACTCTGCCAAACACCCCGCAGCCAAACAACCCCTGGGCAGATCCTACCGCCACCAAACCTCACCAAACCGCCACAGTGCCTTTGCTCCTCAGTCGTTTCAAATGGCGTGGCGCACTGCTACTTTGACCTTGTCACTAGCTTCCTTCCTCTTTGGATCTAGGCTTTCTTGTTCTATATCGAGTTCGCATCGCCATTGTCTCCCTGTTGTCTCCAACCGTCAATTGTTCCCTATATAAATGGGCGAGCCCACTCTGATGGGCCACACCAAGGTTTCCTTCCTCCCATGTCCACCTATAGAGAAAAATATTCAGCAGAGCCCTGGATAGTGGGACCTGTCGAAAGAGAGGTGTACTCTCGTCGAGAGTACTTCTGGCGTGACTATCAACCGTGGCTGAAGGAGCACGGGTATCTGCTGCGCCCTCGGTATCAGCCCGGCTGGGAGCCCTCTTGGGTGAAATATAGCAAGCCCTACTGGTTAGCGGAAGATAGTTTTCGTAATAAGGCTAGTATCGACATGATGAAATTACTTCCACACGCTAACCTTGCTTCAGGCGGAAAGAGTTATGGACGCAACCCGGATTTCGGACGGCTCACATGTGATGCTCAAAATGTCCGACCTCAACGATTATCCGAATGAGGTACCGATAGCAGAGCTTTTCTCATCTCAAGCTCTTGCAAAGGACACACGAAACCACTGTGTAAAAGTCTATGAGACCCTCCGGATTCCAGAACTAAGCGACATAGCTATCCTGGTCATGCCCCTTCTGTATGAAATGCAATCCCCGAGATTCGAAACCATCGGTGAAGCAGTTGAATGCTTTAGGCAGATGTTCGAGGTAGCTTATGGGCGTATGTCTTTTTTATGTCTCACAATTTGACATTTAACAGGGTGTGCGATTCATACACGAACATAATATCGCCCACCGGCATGTGGCTTACATAGACTTCAGTTAATTTTTTGATGATGACGCTTCAACAGTGATTGCAAGTACGATAGTTTCATGGTTGAATCGACACCGCTGTTCCGCTATCTCCCTCACCCTTTGGAACCTGAACAACGGCGAGATTTCTCTGGACCACCTCGGATCACCAAGACACGCACACAAATTTCTGTGAAGTACTTCATCATCGATTTCAACTTGTCGGTTCGGTACACTGATGCCGGACCGCATCTTGAACTGTCCGGATGGGGTGGTGACAAAACTGTGCCCGAATTCCAAACGCAAGAGCGAAGCGACCCGTTCGCGGTAGATGTCTATTGTCTGGGTAATGCTATCCGTCAATATTTCACCGAAGTAAGCGCAAACATCCATAATTTATACGACATTGGCTCAAATTGAATCAGGGTTGGGAGGTCGATCCAGGCAAGAAGGGCTTTGGGTTTATGATGGCCTTGCTCGAAGATATGTGCCGAGACGATCCGAAAGCTCGCCCCAACATGACTGAAGTTGTTTCTCGTTTTGAAACTATTCGGGTGGCCCTGGGTGAGCTGAAACTTCGCTCCAGAGTTGTGTCAAAGAAGGAACACTTTACGTTGGGGGTTTTCCGATCCGCGAATCACTGGGTGCGCCAGATCGTACCGATATGCAAGCGCCTTCCTGCGATGCCGAAACATTACTAGCTGTACAAAATCTTGTGCACACTTTTTTCAATAAATCAGCGCCTCACATACCTTTTTAACGTGGCGGATAGAGCAGCAACGTGTGCAATTACTGCTACCATAACACCTTGACCTAACAGCGCTGATTAAGATCATCTGCATATCCGAGACCACGACCTTCATTGCGAAATGTAGCGAAGATGAACACGACATGGTAGTAAAGAGTCCCTTGTGGAGAGCGTAGCGAACATAAGTGGGCTGTAGCGGTGAAAGACGTGCACATGCTGTAGCGTAGCTATATGTAATAGATAAATAAAGAATTAATCCGGGCGGGGTATGTACTGCATGTAAGTAGATAGTCACTCTTGTCATGAAATAAATGAGGGAAAGATGTTAGTGACGATCAGTGAATTACGGCGGGGAGTCTGGTGGCGCGTCGCCCACTTGCAGCGCCTGCTCGATCGCCATGCAACGCGAGAGTAACTGCACGATAACGGGCCTGCCGCAGGCTCTCTGGACAAACGGTGTCTGTGGAAAAGCAATCAGATGAGTGCCAAGATAAGACGAGCAAGTGGACAGACCTCGAGCAGCTCTCCCGGCGTCGGACGCGAAGCGGCAGGCTCGGAGCACAGACGTAGGAAGTCGTCGAAAGAAGGCGGGTAAAGTGTGGGGTCGCTGACGGGCGGCCAGCGCTCTGCGGGCTGCTGTGTGTCGGAGAACGGCGGGGCTGCCTCGGCGAGCTCCCACACCGTCGCGCCGACCGACCACACGTCGATTTTGAGCGGATCGTAAGCACCACTGGGGAAATCAGTATCGAGTGGCAGGAGCCACAACTCAAGTACTCACGAGCGAACCTCTGGCGCTTGCCAATACACGACACCGACAGGATCGGTGGAGAGCGGCGTCTCGGGCGTAACAAGCACAGCATTAGAGAAGTCGGCTGCGGGAAGGTGAGGCTCGTGGAGGTACACGAAACACAGAACGCACTAAGTTTTAACATGCCCTCGCTATTGAGCAGCAGGTTGTCGGATCGTAGATCGCGGTGGGCGATGTGGTGCTTCTGCAGGTAGTCCAGCGCCTGCAACATCTATCCCAAAAAAGTTAAAGGAAGAAAACGTCACTGCGTATAAACCCTTACATCACTCGCGAACCGCCCCATGATCCTCGGCTCCTGCAGACGCAGACCCTCGTCCACCAGGCCCACGACGTCCGCAAGACTGCGCTCCATGAGTTCCATACGGATCCACAGCGCATCCTCCACGAGGTCGACATACAGCGCGTCCATGCCAATTACCTGCTCACACCAGAGCCCGCGTAGCAGGCCGCACTCGTGCTGGAGGTCTGTGAGCTTTTGGCTTCCACCAGGTAGCAGCCCGACGCTCTTGATCGCAACAAGCACGCGCCGCCCGTTCGCTACATCATCCGCGTCACGCGCCTTGAGCAGTGGCGGGAGCTTTAGGCGGTTGATTGGTGCGCTGGGTATAAGCGCTGCGGCGTAAACGCTCCCAGACTCGCCCTCGGCGATCTCCTGCAAATCGGAGTAGAAGTCCCGCGGGTCTATGGGTTCGTCGATGAAGTCCTCGAGCGGTGCAACGGCGGCGGCGACCCAGCCTGCGTACCGGTGCGCGGGCGTAACTGGTGTCTGCGCAAGACCGAGTGCAGTAAGCGGGCCGGGGGAGAGCGCTGCGCGGCCAGCTGGACGTGTGGTAATGATCGTAGGGCGCGTGGTGGCGGTCTCCATCGTACCAGCAGCGGCAAGCTCGAGAGCCGCACGCTCTTTGGGCCCAAGCGTCCCCTCCTCATCCTCATCCTGTTCCTCGTCATCCTGCTCCTGTTCGTTTGCGTGAGGGCTCCTCCGCGGGCTCGCACCGTTCCCATGTCCCCCAAAGGCGCCACCTCCAGGACTTCCACCGGTATAGGCGTCGTTCCGCGGGCTCTCTACACCTTCCGACAACTCATCTTCATCAGGGAAATCGTAGCCATACTCATATTCGTCGTCACCTTCGTCGTCTGCCGCACCACCGAACGTGTCCGTCGCGCTCACCATCTGGTGCGCACGCTCATCGGGTTGATTCTGCACGGGTGCCGGTGGCTGACTCCTCGGGCTCGGTTCTCTGTACGCTTGTGGAGGGGTGCGCTTGGGACTCGGCTCTCTCTGCTGCACGTACGGTGGCGCTCGAGCCTGTGTTTTCGGGCTGGGCCGCTGCGGACTCGCTCCCCTGCGCTGCATCTCCTCCCACTCCCTCTGCCTTCGCTCCTCTTCGTCCTCCTTATGCCCATGCCCGCCACCCAAATGGAAACCGTTACTTTCGAGATAACTCTTCCCCTCGAGGTAGTAGTCGAGACCCCCACTGTCCCTGTCTATCGGGTCTCCGTTCTTGTTGGGCTTTCTGTAACTGAGGGCGTCAGCAAAGTCGATGCCTCCGTCCCCATCCGCGATCTCGGTGGTGGGCGTTTGGTGGTCTTGACTCTCGCTTGAACCGGATGAACCAAAGTGCGAGCTTTGAGGTGACGCGGGTGGGGGCACGGCGCGGGAGGAGTTTGGGGTTGCTAAGGGGCATTGTTAGCATAAAAGTCAAATGAATAAAAAAGGGATTGCGGTAAAGCACACTCACGAGCCTCGATGACATTCGCCACTGCACGACGCACAATACTGACTTTGCGCACGATACCCGCGCTCGGTGGGACACCCAGCATTGTCGCATCGCTCATCCCCGAGTCGCGGTTGTCGCGCGCTGTCGGGGAAAGGCCCAGTGTGCTCCCAAATGCGGCCTGCGTTGGACTCGGAGTCCCAATATATGCCGCGTCATACGCCGCATCAGTGTCGTCTTCGTCGTACGCGAGGTGCGTTCGTGTCGGGCTTGGCGTACTGGCACCGTAGTATGCGGCGGTCGGGCTGTACGAGGCGTCGCCCAGGGTGGGGCTTCCGATCTCGTTCAGCGCGGGGGCATGATGGCGCGGGGAGTCGACGAAGTGGTTGTCGTTATTGGGGGGCGCGGTCAGGGTGAACATCGGGGAGGTGGCGGAAGCCGCGGAGAGGACAGCATCTGACCAAGACGTGCCAGGGTCTTCCTCAATTGCAAGGTTGAGGGTGAGGTTCTTGGGGTTGATCCGGTGCTTGGGCTCGGGGGATGGCGGCGGGGACAGTGAGGACGACCGCGAACGTGATGGCGAGCGGGAAGCCGGGTGTTGTGAATGTTGTTGGGAGGAGTGAAGGGAAGGCTCCCGAGATGGTTGTCGAGACGGCTGTCGAGAGTCCTGATGAGAGTCTTGGCGTGAAGATTGGCGGGAGTCCTGCCGCAAGTGTTGTGGCTCGTAGGGCCGTTGTCGTGGCGAGTCTTGTTTGAGACTCTGTGGCTCGTACGGCTGCTGTTGCGGCGAGTGTTGCCGGTTCCGCACGTTGAGCGGTTTGGGCTCCTCACGCCAATAAACCGGAGGCGGACTCTTTGGAGACGGTGGCCGAGTCGAATAGTCGTTCTGCGGTGAATATTCGTTGCGGTCGTTCCTGGATGAGTTGGCCGCCCGGTCCTTTGATAAATCCGGGATCGGCGAAGACGAGGCCGACGATGCGCTCAGCGACGAGGCCGGCGTGTGCTGCGACTTTGGCAGTGATGTCGAACGCGGTACTGGCCGCAGCACTGCCGGCGAATGTGGTAGGTCGTTGGGCCGATCTCGAGGTCTGTCGGCCAACCTCCGCTGCTGGATCGCCGCAATCTCGTCGTCTGAAAACCCGGCCTCTTGCAACGAGGTGGTCCACGACGGCGGTAGCCCCGCAAAACCCTCGTCGACATGCACATTATGCTGGAAGTTCCACGGCATCGAGATGTTCTCGTCGTCTTCCTCCGTCGGCACAGGGCTGTTCTCCCGGCTCCTCTTCACCGAGGCGAACTTGAACAGCCCGCTGCGCTGTTTGGGGACAGGCTGGGGGAGGGCCAAGGACACCGCAGAGGTGCTAGCGGCATACTGGTCGGGAGAGAGCGGTGACTCCGGGGAAAGCGAGGCCAACGAGCGATTCCGGGCGGCCAAGTACACAGGATCCTTTGGCGGTAAAGGCGGCGGGCCAGGTGCAGCGCTCTTAGAGAACTTGAAGACCCGCAGAGTCGAGAATCGAGCGTTCTTGCCGCCCTTTTTCCCGTCGACCTCCATGTCGCATGCAAGTAGGGTAACACACGTGACACCCTGGTCTCCTCCCGCCAAAAAAGTCGGAGTGGACATCTGGCATTCCTGACACCGCCCCGCACATGTCCTGAATGCTATACCGCCACCCGTGCAGCCCGACGTCCGAGAATCTATATCTAATTACAGGCAAAGGTCACACGGATTACTGATCCCGCTTCTTTCGTTTTTATATTGCAATCCAACATGATCATCTCGGACTTCGACATATGGTACGAAACATTCCAGGCCTGCAGGCCATTGGCTGAGGATGGATACCGCGAATGAGCGCTCAGCGACATGGCGGTGTGGCTGACTGCCGCACATGCCGTAACCACAACAACGCCACATAATACTCGTCCAATCGGCCGCATTGGGAAGTTGCAGCTGATACATTGCACCATGCACAGATGTCCGTAATTGCCACCCCAGCTCCTTATTTCGTTATTTCAAGAGTGAGCGTCCCTTCGAACGTACCATCAACCGCGAGGAGCGAGCTTCGCCTGTGTCGCAGTTCAGCAACTTAATTAGGGATGGCGCAGGGAGGGTACTTACGGAAGTTGGACTGTTTTGGGGAGTACCATGCGATAGGGAGATCCCACTTTAATCTCACCCTCAATAGTGATGTTCTTCTGCCCAAACTCAAATTTCCCAACCACGGTGGCCGGGGGACTATTGTCACACATAATCAGATTTGCGCCCCACTGGCCGTCATACCTGGAGGTGAACTCCATCATCCACATGTGAGCTGTATCGGTATCCGTGAGTAAAATAAAAACACGATTTGGTGCTAGATCTGGCTTACCGTGCGCTATAAAGTCTACCTGCAGTTTTTGCGAAACGCGCATCCGCTTTTGAAACTGCAAGAACTCAAACCGAACCGTGAACGGTGCGTCGGGCGATGCGGCGGTCTCGACGATTACTGGCTCAGGCGTAGCCTGGACACCTAGCAGAAGCTGGTCCGTAGTGGACATGGTGTAAAAAACGGGACACAGTCGCAGGCTTTGGAACATCCATTGGTCGCAGGCGTGTAGACATGCCAGTCGCACATCCGTGACCGTCGACCCACTGAGCGGGATCGAATGCGTCAATGGGGTACGCAGGAGGGGCGGGAGCTCGGACGATGACTCCGGCTCCGGCTCCGGTGCAGACTCGGCACCTGGCCGCTTGACAATAGCCCAGTAGAGTGGGGTGTGCCCCCCAATGTACGGCTGCTGTAGAATGTCGCGCAGCTCCATCAAATACGCGGCGCAGACGTTGCTGCAATTTTCGAGGATGCACTGTGGCATATCGAACCCAACGGTAGTCTGGTCCCGTACGAGGTTTTGGACGAGACGCTCAACGGTGCTGCGCACCTCGCACCGGACGCGGTACTTCGTGCCCTTGCCAACTTCGGCCAGGAGATCGTCCATGGCATGTTTAACGTGGATCCAGGTAGTCTTTTGAGCCGTGCGCCGTTTTATGAAATCGGATGTATCCTCCCCGGCGCTGTCTACGGCCAGTGGTGGCCTGGATCGACTGCTTGATGCTTCCAAGTTGTTATACGCAGGTGGTGAATCATCGTCGGCCATGGGACTCAGAGAACGCTCGTGTACATGGAGAGAGAGTTAGAGCCCGGACCTGAAGCTGGAGTTAAGTACTACATGATAAGCTGTTGAATTGCTGTTGGATGGCGCTTTCAGCGAGCACAGCGTCGGGCAGTGTTGTGATAGAAGACGATCGGTACACCGCAACGTGAATAATTTCACGTCGCAATATCGATATGGACCCGTCCAGAGGTGGCCATGAAGGTGAGAGCAGGAATGAATCGGGAACCTCGAGCTACCTTGAGATGTTGTTGATTGGTTGTTGAGATGTAGAATACGATGACCGTGGGAAACTAAAAAAAAACCCTGCCCCCCGAACTTGATGCTTTTTTCGCCATGGTGGAAATCCTCTCAAGACAGCTCATACTAATAGAATTGAACACTGGCCCTCTGACTATGTCGAGGTAAGTTCAACTTCTCTGTACTAAACCCCTGATTCTAGTGCATCGTACATTTTCTCGAGTCTTCCCAACTTTCCCGCGGCAATGACAGGTCGCGGACTATAAATGCATTATCTTCTGACTTGTGACGTGCTACACAATGTCCCACCCTACAACACGGAAGTATGGCGAGACGCACTGGAACGAGACTCTTGGAATGCTGGCTACTTTGATTCCCCTTCGTACGCACACCGCTACCTCGTTGATGGCTCCTTAATCTCACGTTGGTGGCGCAGCCATGGTGGTGTTATGGAGGGTCATTACCGCCGTTATGCACGCACCCTTCAACCGAGAGCGGAGTGTGAAGCGCATCGCCGGGGACTCAGCCATGCGTTATTTTCTCGGCCATCTGAGTGCCATTCAGTTGCAAAAGGCACTGGGGACGACATTGAACATGTATGAGCAGTGGACTGAGAAAAATAAGCTTCCAAGGACCGTCGATGAACTTGGGGAGGACGCCAGACTAATGTGGATCGGTCCGAAGCGCCTGGAACGTGTCGTTCTCTTCTCACATGGTAATGGCGTCGTTGTCATACTTAGATGCATATACAGTGGATCTGATTTTTGGGAGTCAGGCGGTGGATTTTTCCTACCAGCATCCGATTTCTCGCTTTCATTCTGGCGATATGTACAACTGGAATTGGAGAAGCAGAATATCGAAGTTGGGTTTGCTTTGTTCAGTTATTGTAGGTCTATTATATACAAAGAAGAAAATTTGAACTCATATTCATACAGCACTAGCACCAACAGTAACCTTCCCAACCCCACTCAATCAAGCGCGGATAGCCCTCGAGTTTCTCCTCGCCGCCGGCGTCAAGCCCCATAATCTTCAGCTCGTATCAGATTCGGCTGGCGCGAACCTCGTCGTGCAACTGCTCTCACAAATGCTTCACCCATGTGACGGTGTCCCCGAGATCCACCTCCCTGCGTCAATTCGTGGTGTATACCTGATCTCGCCCTGGACCGGTCTTACGCACCCAAGCAAGTCGCACACAGAGAACGACGGGCTCGATGTTCTTAACAAGAAATCATGTGCCAAGTTCGCCAGAGCCATCCTGGCAGGTGTGCCCGAGACGAACCGGGTGTTTGTGGATGCTGGTCTCGCACCGGAGTGGTGGTTTAAGGGCGTAGACCGCGTCGTGGATCGCGTGCTCATCACTGCCGGCAGCGCAGAGATCTTAAGGGACGATATCGTCTCATTCGCGGAGGCGTTCAAGAAACACCACGTCAACGCCCAGCTCGTGGTGCAAAAGGGCGGGCTGCATGAGGACATGTTCTTGGATTTTTTGGTGAACGAGAAGAGGGTAGGGACCTTGACCCCATTGACGGTCGAATGGCTAGCTGCTGGATTTACAGCAGAACCTCGTACATTAATGCAGCCTTGTCGTCTAGTTGCTCAAGGTAGGTGTTCGTTTCGAAATATACTACTCACTCTCCTACTCCAAGGTTCTTTTTTCTTTTCTGACGTTTTCGGCAGAATAATATCCGGAGGAAGTTGAACTACTCTTAAATCAGATAAATGAGACCGCACTCTTTCACCGTATACTATCCCAGGAACGTGACAGGTTGAACTGAAGTCATGTGTTTTGTGACCGACGCGTTTGAATTTACAATGGTCCAAGACGCGTTTGGCCCTGGCAGTTACTGCGTTTAGGTATATGTATGGACTCCGGCCAGAGCACTCCTCCACATTCCAGCGATCCGAATGAAGACATCGATCTCCAATTACGCGCGTCTCAAGTTGCATCTGGGCTGATCTGGGGTGACAAGTCTAAAGACTGCTATTATTGTTGCATATAACATAGCCAAGGGTGAGCCGAGGGACCATTCATTCAATTGAATCTAGGGCAACGAGTTCGTGTGCGACGAAGGAAGCGCGTGAAGGCGCGTGCGAGTGGCACCTGAGGCAATATGTACGTCACAACCTAACAAAGCCAATCAACGTCCCTCTCCTCCCTTTCACCCAACCTTCACTGTATCTTCGTATCCTCGACAAAAGCACTGTACGTTCCACTATGTCCTCCAGCAACAACTCGGCAATGCGTCCGGGGTACTTGACTGACCTGCGCGGAACACCCGTCGGAAAAGACAGCGTCCCCGGAGTCGCACTGTTCGCGGTTGGCCGCATATCTGAGTGAGCTCAACAGCCAACTTCCTCGTAGCTCTATCTGACATCTCACAGTGCCCCGCTTCAGTACCTGATGTTCAGCCAAGGTTGGGCGGTCAAAAGTCTTGCAGCCGTCGGCCTGCGTGCGAGCAATCTCCTGATCTCGTCAGGTCCCGGTGTCGCAGGCCTTGGCCCCATTCCAACGCTTCTGACGGGAATGTACGCCGTAGCCGGTTTGCGTCACGTACATTCTATCTCTCAGTGAAATTGAAGCGCGGTCAACTCACACGATCTCAGGGTTACTGGATTCTCTCCACGAACAACTACAACTGGCCGGCCGGCAGCGCCCTGGGCGTCGTCCTATACAACAATGTTCTCAGCACCATAAACACCCTCGTCGCCGTCAACGCCCTCACCTCCGCCCGGTTGCCCATTTTCGGTAGCTTCACGGAGTGCATCGGATGGAAGCAATGGGCAGGGCTGGCGCTTTTTTCCGCCGGGATTGCAATGGAGATCATCGCGGAGGAGAGCAGAAAGCGATTCAAGAAGGACCTTAAGAACACGGGCAAAATTGACGACACGGGTCTGTGGTGCGCAAGATATAGCATGCTTTCGATTGAACCTTTTCTGACTTTCTCCGTGCAGGTCTTTCGTCCGTCATCCCAATTATCTCGGATACACCTTGTGGAGAGCCGGGATTACTCTCACTACAGTCAGTTCTACTCCTCTCTAAAACCTCATCGTTTATAACCGCTCCTTGTAATAGGGCTCCCTCGCTGCGACCGGAGTCTTGACCGTTTTCCAGATTATCGGCTTCTACTTTGGCGGGATTCCTGAAATTACGAGCTACATGTCGGAGAAGTACGGGAAGCAGTGGTATGATTACACAAAGCGTGTTCCGTCTGCGATCATCCCTGGCATTTTGTAAAGTTATTCCGAACCATAATCGTGTATTTTCTTGCAATGGACCTAAGGTTTTCTCAGTGGATCGTTATTTTTGACTTACGGCTTACGCAGCTGCGCAGCTTTGAACAGGAACTCTGCCCCGCCAGTGATTCGAATATTTGGACTACCTTGCGCAAACCGTGCGGCGACGCCATTTCGGAATTTCAAGCTCGATGGCGACCATACTGCTCTACGTGGGTTGTTGCCTTCCTGCAAGGCCGAGGAAAAAGCATAAGATCAGTTCCTACTTAATTTTGTGACCCAGGACAATGTAGCTGATAATTTTGACACTTCTTGTCGTTGAATTCCTAAAAAGTCATGAAATTCAAATCACGCGGTTTTTCGTCAGGAACTGGTGAGCTCAGTTGTCATCGTTTAGCAAAGAAGACAATCACAAAAAAGTCGATATGGTCCCCCCAATGAACTGGATGTTCTCGAAACGCAGCTTGCTTGCCTGCGCCCAAGTTCCTTGACCTAAGTCGGCCCAATTTCAACATCGCCGAGATGCCCGACCCGAATTGAACAGATTTCACAGAATTCGTACGGACCAGGTGGAGAAATTATTGAGGTGGATCAAAGACGAGATGTGATATTATAACTGAAACACCACTTTAGCAACTAATTCAGGCCAGTGCAGGTTGCCCGGAGGCTTTTGGCAACAGTTGAACCAGTGCACGTGACATTGTTGGAAAAGAGGAAAGTTTTTTTAAAACTCTAACAGTCTAGAATCAGCGCCCACAAAGAAGAGGCAAAACCGGGTCACCGGGAATTTTAATTCTCTTGCACAGTTCAAACGATAGCTGTACTCCACAGCTTATTATTCCGAATCGGCGGTTCAATTTCTACATAACCAGCTCTGGTTGAAATTTTTGGACGTTGTAAATCGATTTTTCCTTCAAGGCAGACAAGCCCGAATCTTTGTAAGTACTAGAAATTTTAGGCGCCTCCTGCATACGGTGAAGACGCTTGCGCGCTTGGTCGGCGGTCGTTCAAGTATGACGCAGTCTCACGGCATCATCATCATGGGCCGCTTGCAATAATAGACGTCATACTCAACTTTCCTTCTCTTCTCTCTCTTGCGCAGTGCAGTATGTCCTCCAACAAAAAGCCTGGCCTGCAAGTATCGGGGTATCTTTCGGAGGCGCGCGAAACCCATGTAGGAAAGGCGAGCGTCCCCGGCATCTTTACTTTCGTTGCGGGTCGTCTATCCGAGTGGGTTGGAACCACAGCAAATCCTTCGGGCCACAATTAATCTTTTAAAGTGCCCCGCTTCAGTACCTGATGTTTAGCCAAGGATGGGCTGTGAAAGGTCTCATCGCCGTTGGCCTGCGTGCAAGCCATCTCCTCGTGACGGCGGGTCCTGGCGTCGCAGGCCTCGGTCCCGTTCCAACGCTACTTACAGGCATGTACGCCGTGGCGGGGTTGCGCCATGTAGATATGATCATATTCGACGGGTATGTACAGTCGCTCATACATTTTTAGGGATACTGGATGCTCTTCACGAACAATTTCGAGTGGCCCTATGCCACTGTCATCAAGGTCATCCTTTATAACAGTACTGTGAACACAATCAACACTCTGGTCGCCGTGAATGCCCTCACCTCCGCGCCGCTCCCCATTCTTGGGAGCTTCACGGAGTGCATTGGCTGGAAGCAGTGGGCGGGTGCCACCGTTTTCGCGGTTGGGATTGTGATTGAGACGATCGCGGAGGAGAGTAGAAAGCGTTTCAAGAAGGACCCCAAAAACAATAGAAAAATTGATGACACGGGTCTGTGGTGAGCTACAAACATTGCTCATATTACCCTTTTTTGATTCCGGCCAACCAGGTCGGTCGTCCGCCATCCGAACTATCTAGGGTACACGCTATGGCGCACCGGAATCACTCTGGCGACGGTAAGTCTGTCAAAATGTTTGTCTCTTCTACTAACATGGACTAGGGTTCACTTTCGGCGACTGCACTCATGGCTGTTCTCCATATCTTTGGCCTTTACACCACAGAGATTCCAGGAATTGCAAGCTATATGGCTACCAAATACGGGCAGCAGTGGACGGACTACAAGAGGCGTGTCCCCTCCGCAATGATCCCCGGTATCTTGTAGTACGTGTGTACACTGCCTCTTTTGAAGGAATCTAGAAACTTGAAACTGGCCATCGTGCATATACGTAGCCCAGAAGGCCAGTTTGAATTTCCTTTCCACTGCGCCAAAGACAATTTCAACTATGGCCATTTATTGAGGCCGCAATTTTAATGAATTGATTCAGTGAAATTAGAGGGTTTCGGTGGCCCTCTCGATTCAAATTCCAAGTGAACAAAGGAAGGAAGTAGTAAATTAACCGCAGAAATGCCATCAAGATTGTGGATTCAACCAAATCGGGAATGATCCATTTACGTGTCTTGCCTTTTACCCTCATCTCTTCACGTTTTCTACCCTGCATTCGATGAACCGACCATCTTCTACTCGTCGATACTTCAAAGGCGCGTCGCGTCCATCGTCTCGGCCTTTCACGTCCCGTCCATCGTCCAGACCGTTCACATCGCGTCCCACTACCGGCCAGTCGCGTCCGGGCACGTCGGGATCTCGTCCTACCACCACCCAAACGCGTCCCGGAACTGCTCGTCCAACGACAGCAGCCTCTGTCCGTCACGAGGGTAGCTATGTTATCGCGCTCCTTGAAGGCAGAGGCGTCGCGCGCGAAGTCGGGATCGCGGCCCTTGACCGGGACACGGGAAGAGTCATGCTCGTTCAGGTCTGTGGATCTACTTCTCGGTTGGATCTTGTGTGCCATTCCATCAAAAAAAAACGTAGCTCGCAGATTGCCAAACGTATGTGAAGACGCTGCATCAGATGCACCTCCACCCGCCCATGATGGTTCTGGTCCCCGACACATTTCTCTCTTCCACCGATGCTTCCCCGCCGTCGCTCCTAGTCGAATACATATATGAAGAGTTTCCGGGCGTGCCCGTAGAGCCCATTGGGAGAAAATATTGGAATGAAACAGGCGGTATGTCGACCACGCCAAATCCGAGTATGTAACTCGACTCATTTATAATTGCAATAGGTTTGGAATTCATTTCTCAGCTGTGCGTGGAGGATGATGAGCGAGCTGGTACCTTGCTTGCGGTCGCCAACAAGTGCGCATATATCCATACTTTAGGCTCGGCTGACCAGTAACAATTACTTAGGTATTACGCGCTTTCCGCCGTATGCGCACTTTTCAAGCACGCAGAGACCAAGCTTAATACGCGATTTGCCTCGGGCTCCCTCCGGATTCGGTATGTTCCTGTCGAGGGGACGATGATGATTGACCCGGACACTGCCCGCAACTTGGAGCTGGTGGGCAACATGTCTCACAAGAAATCGGCGCATTCGCTTTTCGGGTTCGTTCCGCGGCAGATCTGGCCAATCCACGCTCACCGTTTCTCTCTTAGAACATTAAATCACACTTATACTGCCATGGCTGCGCGGCTTCTTCGCGTCAATATCCTGTCTCCAATCACCGGTATCTGTTTTCTTTGAATGTTGAACGTTAACTTGAGCTTGCATTCCCAGCTCAAAGCACGATCGACGCACGTCTCGACGTTGTGGAAGGTAAGAATATGGGGAGACACATAGGAGAGCTTCATTCCTTCTCACTTACCACAAGAGCTCGTTCAATCTGAAGAGACCTTCACCGAAATTCGCGCGGCCCTCAAACCTCTCACCAAGATGGATTTCGACAAATTAATTGCTTCCGTATGTTCAACTTCCAAGTGAACAATTAGAATACTTACTCGCGTCGTCGTTATCAAGCTTGCTTCTTTTGAGCCAAAGCCAATTATGACTGCCAAGCCTGCCGCAGCGCGCGTTGCTCAGATGCTCGATCTCCGAAACGTGGTCCGGAATTTGCCAGCATTGCAAAAGGCGCTCCAAGGGAGCCAGTCTCAGCTGTTGAAAATCATCTATGAGGTCCGTTTTATACGTGTAGAACCATCGCCGCCGACCAAATTCTGTCCACGAGAAGATGCTCTCGGACGACAGACTTGCAAAGATCGAAAGCCTCGTTGCTGAAGCCCTGAACGAAGATGGAGCACCAGCCAAGGTAAATGTTCATAATATATTGCTTTCCCAATCTTAAAATTTTCAGGGAGGAATCACAGCTATCAATGCGCGTGTATATGCCGTGAAAGTAGGGGAACATTCGGTTCAATCAAACATACCTAATCTCTTTCAGGCAAATTGCAATAGACTGCTGGACGTAGCGCGAGAGACTTACAAGGAAAACGTCGGCGACATATTCGCCCTAAATCGCACTCTGACGGATACACACGGCCTTCCGCTCTCATTATTATATCAGGAAACCGGATTTGTCTTTACATTGCGGAAGAATGAGCTGGAGGGCGAACTTCCGCGAGGTTTCATCAACGCATCACTCAAAAAAGGGAAATGGACGTTCTCCAGCATGGATTTGGTTAGTTACCATCCTCATTCAAGTACTTGATAGAACTGAACATTTGCGATGAGTAGAAGAAGATGAATGCCCGCATGAAAGATTCCTTGGATGAAACATTGGTTTTGAGTGAAAAGTACGTCGTTTACAGTCATGATTCTATTTTCCAAGATTGGTTCAACTTTATGGCAGAATTATACAAGACCTCGTGGCAGATATTTTGGCGGACGTGGGAGCCCTTTACAAAGCCTCTGAAGCGGTGGGGCTCTCGACCAAGTACCTGCATCTAGTTGAATTTCGATAGGTCGCGTTACTCGACATGTTGTGGTCCTTTGCACATACTTCAATCAGTGGGTCATCCAGTAAGTTATCGAGCTTCATCGGATTAACGCCCTATGTAGTGCACAATTACGGTATGTTCAACCTTGGCTTGACACTGCAGCAATTGACAGAACCATCGCAAGTTCGCCCAGAGTTCACAGGAACACTCGCGATCAAGTCCGGTCGTCACCCCATCCTGGAAACAATTACATCCGCCGGGACTCTCGTTCCAAATGACGTTTATTGCGACGATTCGTCGTCTTTCCAGATCGTCCAAGGACCCAAGTAAGTACATACATCGCTGCTGCAAGCGTCAGCACTTGCTGACCACAGATCAAGCATGTCTGGTATACTCTTTCACCTTCACTGTTGAAATTATCTTCCGAACTCTCACGTATGCTCAGGCAAGAGCACTTACCTCCGGCAAGTAGGTTTGTTGACTGTGCTTGCGATGTGCGGTTGCTTCGTGCCTGCAGAATATGCAAGCTTTCGGGGAGTGAATTTGGTTCATCAAGCATCGTCTCGACTCATGCTGCAATTAGGATTCATGATGCGCTGCTTACCCGGCTTTCCAACGACGATGATATGGAGAAAAGTTTGAGCACGTTCGCGAGCGAAATGACATCTTCTGCCATGATTTTGGGTAAGATCAATCAAATCTGTGGACTTTTGGGTTGACAGTGTTTCTTTCCGAGGATTGGCTTCTCCTCAGTCATTAGTATTAATCGACGAGCTCGGCCGTGGTACTTCACCCCGCGAGGGTGTTGGAATTTCCCATGCAATAGCTGAGGGTTTGATCGAACTCAAGGTTCGTTGAAGCGCTAGATAGGGGGTTCGTTTTTCTGATTGCATCTCTTGTCTCTTTCAAGTCATTCGTTTTCTTCGCTACGTGTGTCGGATCCTCTTTTTTTCTTGCTTGAAAGCCCACGACCTTCCAATTAAGGCATTTCAACGAGCTCACCACCACACTTTCCCGCCAACCGTCAGTAATCAAGTGCGCATCTGTTTGATTCAACCGCTTCTGCTGCTTTGACGCATGATTACGCACAGTCTGCACTTATCTGTTCAGGTGAGATACGCGCAAGCGTCCAGAGATGAAGTCTCAAGTTGAGCAGCGGACGTCGAAACTGGGTGCAAACTTCGGCGTTACTTTCCAGTACAAGTGAGTTGTGACTCACGACGCTTGGGCTCAATCTTAATGAGGCACAGGATAGTCGACGGTGCCCCGACTGAATCGAATCACTACGGTACGTTCGTTGAGGTGTCTGTTCAATTGTCCATGACGAGCTACGTATAGGTTTGGAGCTCGCGCGCTTGGCTGACCTGCCCAACGATGTGTTGGTGGAGGGTAAGCGGGTGGCGAAAAACCTCGCGGCGCTGCATGCGCGTCATGAGGAGGATAGCGAAAGCAGTAAGATTGCGATTAGGCGTAAAGCGCTGCTGAGGGTATGTTAGCATCGTTGACCACCAAACTGCACTGAATCGCGATGAGTTGCAGCTTCGCACCCAGCTAACGCAAGCATTGGACCACTCAGCGCTGCCCGATGAGGAGTTATTGGCATACATTGGACGCTTCCAGGTGGATATCGCGAAAGCCTTTCTCCACCCGAGGCGGGGAGAGTAGAGTGAAGCGATTGTATTCAGCGAGGGTACGAATTGTAGTCAATTAGCCAGACTTGGGTACGGTTTGTAGCCACCTAATTCCGGATGAACACCGCACTTTGCGATGAGGAAATCGAGCTGGGACCGGGGCAGAGGGTGATGACGATAAACGTCTAGGGGATTCGGAGTTGTGGGCGCCGATGGCATCCGGTTAATGGCACTGTGAATGAAACCACTGAGTTGATCCATCTTTTTTTCGCTCATCTTGGTTGTTTTGAGGATCAGCCTGGGTTTAAATGGTGTGACCTGCCCCTCCTTGGGCACGATCGTTCGATCGTTCGTTGCACGGTGTTGAAGTGACAAGATTTTTTCCACACGCAAACCAAGCTGCCCATCGGAGCGCGTGACGAGAGACACCAGCGCGCGTCCTAGTAAGACTTTGAGCAGCGCGACAGATGGAAAACGAGCGAGATTTACCAGTATAAGGGGTTCGGACAAAACCCGCCTTGCTGTACCACGGCAGTCTCACAAGCGCAGGAGTTGGATGTCTGTCCGGCGGAGCAAAATATACGCGACTGAACTCCCAGTCGAAGTTCACGAGCCAAGGCATATTGAAGGCGGTTATGAAGACAGAGTCGCGTTCGACGTTCATAGAGTTGCATGCTATTTGCATCTCGGGAGGTGCGAACCCATCCGCAACGAGTACTTTGAGAAAGGTACGCCACTGTTTCCGGGTGGTAAGCTCCCATATCGGTATCTGCCATGGCAGACCGGAATCCATGAGCAAATCATGCCCTTCGATAAAACTGCTCGGATTTTCCGTGACACGGAAGCGAAGGCCGCCACTTAAAGGAGACTGGTTGGCTACAGAGTGAAAGTAGAGGAATCCTCTGGTGTTGGCCGGAAAAGGGGTATTAGTTGTCTGTACTATATTTCCACACTGCCGAACGTGTGGGTCGGCCTTCTGCTGTGAGGCCATTTTGCGAAAGATATGGCCGAGAGATGATATTTCAAAGTGGTTGGCTGACGTTAGGCGGATTGGATCGAAAGTAGTCACAGCAGGGGGAAGCTAAGAGCGGGATGAAGCATGTTGCAGTAGCAGATGCAAGAAACTTACCTGGATAAGTCTTTGATGCCGTATCTTGGTAAGAGGGACGGGACTTTTCCAAGTATAGTAAACAGAATTGGAATAGAAGGTTCGTCTCCAACATTGCTGGGGTTCGTAGACGCGTTGCAGAGCACGCCGACAAGCTGACGTTCGGGTAAAAAGATCCATGGCCGTCTAAAGGAAACAGCGGCAAATGTTTCGACATAGCCCCCGGCCAACATCTTGCCCTCACGTTCGACTTATCAAGGTACAACGAATATAATGCCCATTACACCCCAGGATATTGCAAATGCGGACCAGATCAACAGTCTGTGTCTCTCGACTGCTGGGGATCGCGTCGTATACTGCGTTGGCCCCGCCTTTCGCACGAAAGACGCCCACAAAACTCAGGCGCTGTGGCTCGCCGACACTTCTGTCGCGAACAGCGCTCGCCAGATCACCTCTGGGCTCTTCTACGACCGCAATCCCACCTTCGACCCCAAATCGGGCGACATCTTTTTCCTCTCTGACCGTCACAAGGCTGGTGGCAAGCCGCAGATATATCGCATCGCCTGCGCTGCTTTTGGTGGCGACGCCATCCCGCTTACCCCGACGGCAAACACCAGCGGTGTTTCCGCGTATGCGGTCGCTCCCAACGGCCGCTGGCTTGCGTATATCAGTGCGGATGAGGAGACTGAAGAGGACGTGATTATCTGGCGCGCGCCCAAAAAACTCGGTCGCCTGCGCATCCTTGATCTGAGTGGCGAGATCGAGGGGTGAGCTGGCCAATTCCGCCGCTGCCCAACTGATCTATCGGTTCGCAGGACACGCACAGTCGTTTCCGTCGACGATGCGCACGTGCAGTCCTTCGCCTGGGCATCCGACAGCACCCGCATTTTGTACCGGCTGTCCCAGCTGTCCGACCTTGAAAGCGACGCGTTCCCAATATCCGAGAACATCGTCTCTGTCGAAGGAGATGCTGTGGTCACACATGTTGTTACCCACAAACGCGTCCTAACCGAGGACAGTGTCTGGGCTGAGCAGGGCAAGTTCCACTTTCTGCACGCTGCAGATTCGACGTCTGCACCCGCACTATGGGAATGCAGTACAGCAGCCGGGGCATCTCCGACGCGGGTGGCGTTCGGCGACACTGACGATGCTGTGGATCTCGTTGGTCTCAGCAGCAACGAGATCGCGGTAGAGGTCGCCTGCGGGCTTGAGACGCGGATCGACGTCGTCGGTCCCAGCCCGTTCACGGCGTTCGACACCTCCGAGGACGCATTCGCCGACTGGGACCTCAAACGTGTCGGCGACAAGTACATCTTCGCCGTCGCGCGGAGTTCGGGCGTCTCCGGTGAATCCGAGAACGTCTGGTGTGGCTCGACCGAGTCCGGCGTCAAGGGTGTTCTGAGGACACAACTGTCGTCACACCACGCCTGGATGGCGGCGAAGGAGCTGCCGCAATCCGCCCCGTTCTACTGGAGTCTCGAGGATGGGACGTCGATGCAAGGCGTCATCGCTTATCCCCGTGGGCAACAGCTGGAAAACATGCGCACGGTCGTTGTGCCCCATGGAGGCCCCTACTCGTTCGTATTTCTTACAACCAGTAGATGCGGAACTTCACATCTCATCTATAGACGCGACATATTGCACATGCGCATTAGTTGGTGCAGTTTCATTCTCTTCGCCGATTAATTACAACTCCAATTCGCTCGGCAGATACAAGCTACCGTTACTTGCTCGCCTCGCACGGCTTCCTCGTGCTGTCCCCCAACTACCGTGGCAGCCAGGGCCGGGGAGATGCCTTTGCCCATACGGCACACGGCGGGATGGGCACGCGCGATTACACAGACGTCGAATCGATGCTCACGGTGGCGATCGCGCGCGGGTTCGTCGACCGCGAAAAGGTAGCCATTGCGGGCTACAGCCAGGGCGGCTTTCTGAGCGCGTGGGGCTGCACACGTCCGAACGCGCCCTGGAAAGCGGGCGTCGTCGGTGCGGGCGTGACGGACTGGGGGAGCCTCATCCTGGCGTCGGATCTGCCTGACTTCGAAGTGCGGGCACATATCGGCTTGAGGCTTCTTATCTAATTTTAATGGTACAGGCTGATCTTGGTGGCACGGCACCGTGGACCCCTTGCGCCCCGCACTATCTGCAGGGTAGCCCGATCCGCGACGTGAAGAATGTGACGGCGCCGATGTTGCTCGTGCACGGGGAGAAGGACGAGCGTGTGCCGGTTGCGCAGGCCATCGGATTCATGCGTGGGTTGGTGCGCGAGGCGGACAAGGCGGTGAGTGAGGCGTCGACGCTGGTTATTTATCCCCGAGAGGGGCATCCGTTCGAAGAACGCGCACACGTCGAGGATCAAATGACGCGGGTTCTGGCGCATGTCGAAAAATATCTAGGTTCATGAGCTGGGCAGATCGTGTAATGTGGCAATCTATCAGGAAAACCGAAATATGTTTCTGCAAGTAGGCAAGACGCAATTAAGCTCAGGGTTGATTGGTTTCATGACAAATACTCGTCGGAAACGGGGTGAGACTGCGCAAAGTTGCAGCACACTCGCCTAGCGGTCTTTAGCATTACCCTTGCGAATTCAATTCACGGGAAGCCGAACTCTGATGTTTTCTTCAAACAAATTACGAATTCCACAATTTGCAACACGAATACCTGGCGTCGTCAGACGCTGTGCAACAATATATAGTGTGAGGTACAATAATGAGCAGTTACAGTGAGTTACAGTGTACATGTACAAATACAGAGTCTCCAAACCTCCGCTAGTCGTCCCTCCGTGCCATGGTGAAAGCGCTCTCATACGCAGGCACGCTCGCGTCCTGGTGCGCAATGCGCCAGTTCCCCACAAACTTGTGTCCGCCCACAACAAACCCATAGAAGAAAAGCGTCCCGAGTCGGGGGTCGGGCTGTGGCCGACCTTCATCAGCCGACCTCCACATTCGACACGAAGCATAAGCACTTACAGAAATGCGCAGGATCCCGATCATTCCGTCCCACGGGCGCAGCCGGCCATAAAACTCGAAATGGTTCCACGCCTGGCCGTGGCGTAGGTCCGTCTGTTTGCGGGTCAGTGAGGTAGTTATGCATGCGTTGGACAGCGTACCGCGCCCGTGAAAATAATATCTTGGATCCCGTTACAGGGAGGCACGCGGTTGGGGTCGTGTGCGGGCGGCGTTGGCGGCAGCTCAGAGTCGCCAGGGTCGCCCTCTCCGTCTCCTTCTCCCTCCTCACTGTCACCACTTCTGTCTCCTCCTCCATCACCATTGCCCTCAGTTATATGAACATCCGCGTCCGGCATCGCCTCCCTCACACCGAGCCCCACACGCGCAAAAAGCTCCTCGTGCGCCGCCGCCGCCTCCCTCACCCGCACCGCGCGCAGCGTCTCCTCACGTTCCCGACACCCAGCGCACACCTCCACGTTGTGCGCTGCCGCCACCCCATGGGTAACATACTCGTACGCCGTGTCGTCGCCCTCAATGCGCACCGTGACGCCCCGCGCGTCGGACGCCACGAAGCGCGTGCCGCGGGGGAAGTACGCGTTCCCAATTCCATCGTCCGTTCCGTTACCAGCGCCAGGGCCCCCGCACGGCGCCGGTTTGTGAGGCGCGTACGAGTGATGCTCTTGTACGCGCATGAAGAGCGGGACGGTTGTTGTACCGAGAAAACCTTCGTCGAACGTCGGTGGGTAGTCCGGCGTTGTAATCAGCGCGTTGAGGTGGTGTTCACTGGGGACCTACATAGGGGTGTGTCGATGATAATGGAGTTGGGCACCTGTGGGTCGAAAAACTCACAAGCATGCGGCCCTGCCAGAGGCCGGTAAAAGTCCCAGGCTCGTACACGCTACCGAGACGGCGGTCGACCTTGCGAAAGGCGTTAAAACATTTGCGCAGACGCCACCAATCGCTGTCCCAACGCTTGCTAAGGGGCTCGTCGATGTCGTCCGCACCCCAACCGGGCCGCACCTCGGGCAGGCGGTGGTTGAGATACTCATTGACCTCCTTGATATCATCCTGGTTGGGCCCTATCCGTGTTATGCCTGCAGCGAGCGCTTGCTCTCGGTTGAGGGGGAGATGTGGTGGGATACCGAATGGGATTATCTCGCGGCGAGAAAAGTACACCAGCTTGGCGGCGATTGTCACCAGTGGTGGGATGATACACGGGCGGGAAGAGAAGTGGATTTGGGACCAGGCGCGCCGTGGGTCGAGGTAAATCGGATACGGCCCATGAGCCGTGATGATTGAGTTGGAGTGTGCTGCGACTGCGTTAAGAAGGGGGAGGTTGAAGTGGTTTTGCGGCGCAAGTGTTGACGCGTACTACGTGGTACATTAGCCCGCGTAAAAAACTATTAAAATAGACACGGCGAACTCACGCGACACGGGACAAGCACGTACGGGAGCACGAGTTTAATTATTTGAGTCCGGCGAGCAGGGGATTCTTCCTTCAATTTGTCTGTGCCCAAGGAAATAAGTACCATGTTGCGTGTAATGAAGCAAGCAACTCACCCTCGGTCGTAGTCATCCACATAAGCCAGAGAGCGCAGGCATTTTCAGTGCTATCGGTTGGCCAGCCGTTGGCACTCTTGCTGTCGTCCCACATCCGCGTCCGGACAAAGATATCAAGGTACGAGTCGAGCCCCGCGTGAGCGAGCTGCGCCGCGTTGCGGCCGTCATTTTCGAGCATCATAAGATACGCGCAGAATAGCACATCGGCGCAACTGCCGTCCCAGACCTGCCCCCGTAATTTCTGCAGCTGAGTGCAGTACATGACCAGCTGGTCAAAGTATTGCCTCGGCGTTG
The DNA here is from genome assembly GCA_029281795.1 of Mycena crocata. Taxonomy (NCBI): domain Eukaryota; kingdom Fungi; phylum Basidiomycota; class Agaricomycetes; order Agaricales; family Mycenaceae; genus Mycena; species Mycena crocata. Next base: position 338,497 of record JARJCP010000038.1, on the reverse strand, counting down.
GATGAAAGGCACGGCGTGCCACCGCACTGGCGTCGAATTTAAATCTGAATATCCGCGAGTAGAAGGGTGCATTGTCAAAGAGCAGGTTGTACACAGACTTGCAGGTCAAGAGAAGAGGCACGAGAGCAGCTGGAGGACCGAGAGGTGTGAGACAGACGAGCTCGTATGCAATCTGCTCCAAAATTTCTGGGGGAAGCGAGAGGAGGCGAGAGACATTGCCTAGCGCGAGCATCTGGGTGAATGGATGAAAGAGAGAAGTTAGAGAAGCGATACATGTATGAGAAAGTCAAGGTGCCGGAAGTTACTGTACATGCGGCAAGGTCGACGGAGGTGAGCGGGAGCATTCAATTTGATCTGTGCCTCACGTTATATAATTAGCTCAAGTCGCTCGTCGCCGCTGGAAATTTAAATATTTTGTAACGGTGGTACATTACAATGAGCTTTCTACAGAGCTTGTAATATATTCATCTGGCGGGATCACAGCGTTCTGAGGCCAAATTTCTTCGCGGAACGGACGCTACCAGGTCGCCGCTCTCGCTTAAGGACATTTTGACCCCACCAGGCGGCTCAATCTGTCGAAGACTGATTACCACTAATAGACGGTGACGGCAGCGGGGAGGTACAATCCCACTCCGTGAATCTATGTGCGTCTGGCCCCTCAAATAAATCCGCGGTGGACTGTGTGAGAGCAGGTAAAAAAAAATCTTCGAGAGCCAAGGAGTGCGAGTAGAGTTGCTTGTGAGGATACACAGCGTACGCGATGCTGGGCGCCATCGGTGGCGTCTGAATTACAACGTACTGGCGGAAGCGGTCGATAGTATATACAGTACACGTTGTTTCTCGACATTGCCAAACATCTTGGTTCGGAAATTGGGGTTGATCCCTGTTGTGTCAGTACATATTTCCAGCTACGTCTCAAACGTGTTTGCCGGAGATAGGATCGCGACTGTCTTTAGGTGTCAATAGACCACTGAGAATAGATTGTACCTGCCTATCGCCGAATCGTAAAGTCTCCGTCCTGAGTGCCAAGGCACGGAAGCGGCCTTTTTTACAGCTGGAGAGCAGCTGGGAAGGCATGCCAACGGGACAGAGAACTACACAGAATGTCCGCGGAGGTATACGTAAGGCGCAGGCGAGCCCAGACCAAAGTTTCGTTTGGGGATCGTTTACGCCTCTCCATTCCACTGGATGCTGGGCGTAATTGGGTGGCCTGGCGTGCAATTGAATCGGTGCAGGGTCGTCGCGGACCGACTCGCGGTTGCGGCGAGGATGTCGCCGCTGCGCGACACTTCAGCACATGGACGTTGACGTCGATTAATTCTGGTGCTCCAATTAACCGCGGAATCAAAGGCGATGTGCGGTGTCGAGCAGAGAATATATGTTGACAGACGGGGAACTGAGTCGAGACGGAGGATGATGGAGGTGGGAAAGAAGCGGCAAGTACTAGTTGGAGCAACTTTTCCGCTCCCCGCCTCGCCCAGAAGAGTGAAAAGCTATGGACCCGGCTGCTGCAGCACAGACTGCCATTCCTTCAGGATGAGCTAGCTGCATTGAAGGTTTGCGAAGGCATTCTGATGATGTGGCGCAAGACCTTTGATTACAAGCGCCATCCTACCCATCAGCAGTCCACGGCCTTGTCTGGGTCCGAGTGCTACAATCAATCAGTGTGAAGCATTCATGGATCAAGTTCGAGATATGGTTGAGGGTAGACTCGAACCAATCGTTCTTCGAAAGCTGCAATGTCGTCAATGCCTTATTCAAATCAATCCGATTGTTTTGTAGCTTGTGAACGACGACTGGTCAGAGTCTATAATCAATTGGGGGCCAAAAACCGTACGTTCAATGTATGCATTAGCAATGTAAAAGTTCGTACCCTGTTCGAGTTATTTGAGATGATGTATGTTCAGAGGCCGACTTGTCAAAAAAGACACTCGAACTCTAGCTTAGTGGAGAAGGCCAATACGTCCTGTGATTCCATCTCACAGAGGCAGGACATGCGCCAGGTCAGCGGAGAACCAACGCAGACCTTAACTCGTCCCATGTCATGGTTTGTATGACTTATTTTTGGTCGTTTACGAAAGTTTGTCGCCGGATGCGTTTTTTACATTGTCCGCAAGACATATCTGGACGCGACGGACATTCAAATTTGACCTTCGTATCTGTCATCTAGCGATTAAACGGGAGCCCCCTTCTTGGGGTCTTTCTCTAGCTCGGGGACGAGCATCGTCTAGTTAGAATGATTTGTTAGGACTGATAGTAATATAAAACGTGAGTCCGACACACCTGGACACCGCCCTCGCCATTTTCCCAGTTCTGGTATCTCAAGGCAGTCAACCCGCGTTTCTCCGCCGCCAGCCGATGAGTTTCCTGTAACGAGTTGCGCACGGCGCGCGCGGTGATTTGGGTGTATTTGTTGTACCTGCGTACCAGGTCAGAATGAAACAAGATGCAATCCTGCTGCGACTGACGTGAAGACGCTCCGCCAGGTTGCGCTACTCATCGTTGGAAAGAAGATGGACTGATGCACAGCCACTCGCTTGTATCTCAAGTTCCAGCCAAACAACTTACCTCACTTCGAGTCTTCGACTTCGACTCAGATACATACAAGGCAACGATACTGCAACGATGCTGCGACATGCCTGGCATTGGCATGATAGATGTGGCTTGTCCTCTTTTCTCCACCCCTTTTCTGGAAGAAATAGAATTACAAGGAACCTACCTAGGTTCGGATCAAGCCTGCCGTTCCCATGCTTGGTGATGCGGGCTCGGTTTGGGGACAAACACAAGGGGGAATCAACATTAAAATAAAAAATATAGGGTGGGAGGGGGGGGGGGTCTAGAAAAAGGGCTTAAAAAACTTTTTTACCTACTTTTTGAATTAGTTTAAAATGGTCTCTGAATGCTTTAACAATGCTTAAAAATGTTCCTCTGACTTACACACACTCTTTGAGAGTCATTCACGGATATTGATCGGAATTCCCTAATCGGGACTCAATCACTGCCATTGTGCCTGTAAGCAAATTGACATCACCCTCCCTTCCCTCAGTTAAAATATGTGTTGTATGAATACTCAAGCTCTGGGGTAATTTTTGGCTTCCCTGACTATATTTGAGGTAGGAATTCTGCTGGAGACAAGACAAATGATGCTGACTCAGATATATAACATGAACAAATAAATGATGGCCGGGCCAGCCGTGGGAAACTCCTTCCTCATATAGGCGGACGGGGGGGAGGGGGGTCCAGGATTTGGCCTTAAAAAACTTTCCGACCCTATATATAAAATTCGAAAGTTGATTCCCCCTTGGACAAACACCGATGAGAAAATACATCAGGATTAAATCAAGATCTAACAATATCAATGAATGGTCGTCAGAATCATGATTTAATTTTCTGCACGAGAGTTTGCAACAGCTAGTTACGTTCTGGAACGGCAGAAGTACGCTTGAAGATCGGGACACTCTGTCGGACCCAGTGGCCTGTCGAGCGAAAAATGCCTGCTAGGAAGAATTCAGTCTTAGGTGCAACTCGGGAGCGAAGTTTCAGCTCGCTTAAGCCCAGACGAATCATTTCAAAACGAGAAACAACTTCAGACATGGCGGGGCGGGCCTTTGGTTCATCTTGGCACATGTCGTCCAGCAAAGGCTTCATGAACCCAAACCCCTTCTTGCCAGGATCTATGTCCCAACCCTGTATTCAACCTGAGATAATTTCGTTCGAAGAGGGAGGATGTGCTTACCTGACTGAAATATTGACGAATAGCATTTCCTAGACAATATACATCCACAGCGAACGGATCGCACCGCTCTTGTGTCCGGAATTCGGGCACAGTTTTATCGCCCCCCCATCCAGAAAGCTCGAGATGGGGCCCATCATCATCATACCGAATTGACAAGTTGAAATCAATGATAAAATACTTGACCGGAAGTTGTGTGCGTGTCTTGACTGTTCGGGGCGGTCCAGAAAAATCCCGCCGTTGTGATGCATCCATGGGGTGAGGCAGATCACGGAAAAGGGCGGTCGATTCAACCATGAAACTATCGTATTTGCAGTCACTTTGGGGTGGAAAAAAAACGTCAGCAGAGAACAGAGGGCATCTAGGTAGGGTACATACCGGTGAGCGATATTTTGTTCGTGCATGAATTGTACACCCTGTTCAGCATCAAATGGGAGCAGCAGAAAGAGCTAACAACATACCTCGAACATCTGCCTGAAGCACTCAACAGCTTCACCTATCGTTTCAAACTTTGGAGACTGGAGGTCATATAGAAGCGGCATGACGATGATAACGATGTCGCTTAAATCCGGAATGCGAAGTATCTCGCATATTGGTACACAGTGGTTCCGTGGATCGGCCGCAAGAGCTGCTGACGACAGAAACTCTGCTATAGGCAACTCGTCCGGAAACTCGATCACATCAGACATCTTGAGCATGATATGTGCGTTGTCCGAAATTCGGGTCGCATCCATGAGCGTAGTTTTCTGCAGCCAGGTCATCGTCCATGAATATAATTTGCCCACTGAGTACGAACTCTGTTATCAAGACTGTCTTCTGCAAAGTAATTGTCAGGGGAACCCCTATTTCCGGCCCTTCCGCTTCCGCATCCGGACCTTCCGGTCCCGTTCCGACCCGTTCCGGCTCCTCCCGATATCACATGGCCTGTGATTCCGCCCGGGACCTCTGCCGATCACTCCGGTTGCTATCACATGCCCCCCGTCCGTAGTTACTTATATACCGGGATCTGACGCGGGTGATCCTTAGTCTTTCTTCTCTTCGGATCCCCCTCGTCAGGTCTGTCCATTTGTATCTGTAGCTACTCTGTGATATTTATCTTCGGATCCCCCTCGTCAGGACTCTTGAGTATACTCGGGCCTTGAGGTTGCCCTTACAGCAGAAGAAAGACTCTAAGGGATTAACCGGCCAAGATTGCGGGTTACGGTTTAGCAGACTCGGACGACTCCGAAAGTGCTCCGGTCTCCCCGAACCCGAATCTTGTCCCCTCCTCCCCTCGTCTAGATCCCTCCATGTCCGACGCGTCCGCGGAAGCCGCCGCCCGGTTGGACCGGATCGAAGCGAGCATCGCGTCGCTCGCAAAACTTGTCCAAAATCAACACCCCACTGCTGCTTCGCCTGCCCCGTCCCTTGCCGACCCGGCTCCGGACCCGGGTCCAGGGTTATTTAAAAATGTTGCTCCTGGAGCGAAATCGGTCCTCCGGCCGAACCCCCCGATCGTCTTCGACGGTGACCGCAAGAATGGCCGGGCCTTCCTTCACCAGGTCCGGTCCTACGCCCGGTTGCTTCCGGAGGCGTTCACGGAGAACGGGGAACCCTCCGAGGAGAAGGTCGTCCGGTACGCCATGTCTTTTATGGCCACCGGTTCCGCACAGCGTTGGGCCGAGCGTCAGTCCAACAAGACCCCGTTCCTCCTCACGAGCTGGGACGCATTCCTCCGGGAGTTCCGGCTCCGGTTCGTCGAGGAGAACGAACAGGACCATGCGCTGAACAAGCTCGAGGGACGCTCGTACCACATGGGCTCCCGGGACGTCTTCCAATACACGGACGACTTCGAGGACCTCGTCGACCTTGCCGGCTTCGAAGACCCTCTCGTCAAGGTCACGAAATACCGGACGGGCCTCGATCCGGCGATCAACACCGCGATAACCGGATCTTCCGACCCTCCGGACATCCGCGACTACCCCGCCTGGAGGCTTCGTGCCTACCGCCAGTACGAGGCCAAGCTCCGCGCTTCGGAAGCCGCCCTTCCGATGCGCCATGCAACCGCGACGGGTCGCGCCCGGGTGATTCCCGTCGCCCCCGCCGTGGTCTCGACCCCCCAGCCGAGGGCTGCCGTGCCGGTGCTTCCACCTCCGGTCCCTATGGACGTGGACCGCACCCGCGCCCGCAATGCCCCTCGCCGTGGCTGCTTCCGCTGCGGCGATCCGAACCACTTCGCGAAGGACTGCACCGTTCCGGTCGACATCCGGTCGACTGACGTGCTCGACGAAGTGATCCGGCAGCTGGGAGGCGAGATGCTGGAGGAGCTCCTTGCCAAGGTAGCGTCCGCGCAGGCTGTCGCGGACCGTCCGGTCATTTCGGAACCGGAGGATTTTCCCCTCCGCGACGAGTGAGCGGTGCGCCCTCGTTCGCGTCCCCTAATCGTTTCGCTGTTCTATGTAACGAGTCTGGCAATATATCTCTTGCATCCCCCGAAACGATAGACGCACCCCCTGATCCGAGCGGTACTCCGGCCGCTCCGGTCCTTCCGAAAACCCGGCCGCCTCGTAGGCCGTCTTGGGAACGCAAGCTTCCGAAACGGTATATGATTGCCGCTGCTCCGAGCGCCAACTCCCTCCACCTCCCTCTGGAGATTGAGTCTGCCGACAATGCCGCCAAGCTCTCGCTCAAAGGCCTTGTCGACTGCGGAGCCACCTCCGAGTTCATCGACTCCGAGTACGTCCGGTCCACCTCCTTTCCGATCCGGCAGCTCTCGCAGCCAATTCCGGTCTTCAACGTCGACGGTACCCCGAACGAGGCTGGCTCCATCCGGGCCGTCGCGGACGTGGTATTACGCTATAAGGGCCACACCGAGCGCGTGCAACTCGCCGTCACGCGCTTAGGTAAGCAGAAGCTCATCCTTGGGTACTCCTGGCTCCGGAAGCACAACCCGGAGATCAACTGGGACACTCAGGAGGTCAAGATGAGCCGATGCCCGTCCGGTTGCAACACCTGCACGGACGAAGCCCGGGCCGAACGCCGACATGCGAAGGCCGTCGCCCAGATCCTCCGGTCCATCCGGTCCCAGCCAAGCGTGGGTATCTGCGCTATCGACGTGGATGACCGGAGCGGCGAGGATGACGACGACTTCGACTTCGATGAGGAGTTGCCGGAACTCTCTCCGGATGATTCCGACGATTCCGATGACGAGGACGATCCGCTCGAGGACGGTGACCGGATCCTGTACACCCGGTTCTCGCCTCCGGAGGATATCCGCGCGACCAGCACCGTTTCGCAACGACTGGCCGAGGCGTATGCCAAAAACTCCGCTCCGGCCGGTTCGGAACTTCCGGACTGGGTGCGTGATTTTGAGGTCGTCTTCAACCGGGAGTCCTTCGACTCGCTCCCTGAGAGCCGAACCTGGGACCACGCCATCGAACTCGTTCCGGACTCGAAGCCCGCCAACTGCAAGGTCTACCCGATCTCGCCCCTCGAGCAACGCGAACTCGACGCGTTCATCGAGGAGGGCTTGTCTACCGGACGGATCCGGCCGTCGAAATCCCCGATGGCCTCTCCGGTCTTCTTCGTCAAAAAGAAGGACGGAGGCCTCCGGTTCGTCCAGGACTATCGGGCGCTCAACGCGATGACCGTAAAGAACCGGTACCCCCTGCCTCTGATCAACGATCTCATCAATCGTTTGAAAGGAGCCCGGTTCTTCACGAAACTCGACGTCCGGTGGGGCTTTAACAACGTCCGCATCCGGGAGGGTGACGAGTGGAAGGCCGCATTCCGTACCAACCGGGGGCTCTTTGAGCCGCTGGTGATGTACTTCGGCCTCACCAACTCCCCGGCGACCTTCCAGACGATGATGAACGACATCTTCCAGGATCTCATCTTGTCTGGTGACGTCATGGTGTACCTCGACGACATCCTCATCGCGCACTCGGACCTCCGGAAGCACCGGGAGATCGTCCGGGAGGTCCTCCGACGTCTCCGGGAGCATAAGCTCTACTTACGACCGGAGAAGTGCGAGTTCGAGAAGTCCTCGATCGAATACCTCGGCGTGATCATCTCTCACGATCATGTGGAGATGGATCCGGTCAAGGTCGCCGGAGTTTCCGCTTGGCCGGCGCCGGAAAACAAGAAGGACGTGCAGCAGTTCCTCGGCTTCACGAACTTCTACCGGCGGTTCATCCGCGACTTTTCCGACATCGCCCGCCCTCTCTTCGACCTCACCAAGAAGGGCCAGGCGTGGGTCTGGACCGACAAGGAGGCCGTTGCGTTCCAAGCCTTGAAGGATGCAGTGGTCACCGAGCCGGTCCTGATCCTTCCGGACGAGTCCCGGATGTACCGGGTTGAGGCGGACAGTTCCGACTTCGCGTCCGGAGCTGTCCTCTCTCAGGAGGGTTCCGACGGGAAGTGGCATCCGGTTGCCTTCTTCTCCAAGAGCTTGAGTCCGGTCCAGCGCAACTACGAGATCCACGACAAGGAGATGCTGGCGATCATCCGGGCGCTCGAGGAGTGGCGGCACTTCCTCGAGGGCTCTCAGCATCCGGTCGAGATCTGGACGGACCACAAGAACTTGGAGTACTTCCGGAAGGCGCAGAACCTCAACCGGAGGCAGGCCCGGTGGTCCCTGTACCTGTCCCGGTTCGACTTCTCGCTCCACCACAAACCCGGACGCCTTATGGGCCGCGCGGACGCCCTCTCCCGACGCGCTGACCATGGAGCGGCTTCGGACAACCAGGATGTGACGCTCCTGACTCCACAGCTGTTCCATATCCGTGCGTTAGAGGGTGTTATAGTCTCCGGACCGGAAGTCCCGATCCTCCGCGAGATCCGCGATGCCCTCGCCGGCGAGCCTGACCTCGAGGACCCCGTCGCTCTCGCGGCCCGGGAACTTTTGAAGGTTCGTGGCGCCCGGTCCTCCCGGTCCTCCGAGTGGCATGTCGAGTCCGGTCTGCTCTATTTCCGTGGCAAGATCGTTGTCCCCCGGGACAAGGACCTTCGTCGCCGGATCTTGGAGCAGCACCACGACACCCGCATTGCTGGGCATGCCGGCCGTTTCAAAACGTTGGAGCTCATTTCCCGGAACTACTGGTGGCCCCAGCTGTCCCGTCACGTTGGCCGGTATGTAGCGACCTGCGACTTGTGTCTCCGGACCAAGGCGCTCCGGAAGCTTCCGGTCGGGGAGTTGCACCCGACGGAGATTCCGGAGGAGCGCTGGAGTGCCGTGTCGGTGGACTTCGTCGTCGAACTTCCGGAAGCGCACGGCTACAATGCGATCATGGTTGTAGTCGACGTCCTCGGTAAGCGAGCCCACTTCATCGAGTGCCACACCCAGATCGACGCTGTCGGTGCGGCCCGGCTCTTTTACCGGAACGTCTGGCGCCACCACGGAACTCCGGAGAAGTACATCTCCGACCGGGGCCCTCAGTTCGTAGCGGAGTTCACCACCGAACTCTGGCGCCTCATCGGAATCAAACCCGCGACCTCCACGGCGTACCACCCGCAGACCGACGGGCAGACGGAGCGGGTAAACCAGGAGATGGAGCAGTTCATCCGGCTTTTCACTAATTACAAGCAGGATGACTGGGACGAGCTCCTTCCGGCCGCGGAATTCGCCTACAACAACCACATTCACTCTTCTACGCAACAGGTCCCGTTCATGACGGACACCGGACGGCTCCCCCGGATGGGTTTTGAGCCGAACGGCTTGCGTTCGAAAGTTGAGTTGGTAAACGAGTTCCGAGACCGGATTGCATCCGGAGTCTCCGAAGCCCGCGCAGCTCTGGTAAAGGCGAAGGAGGAGTTCAAGCGGTACTACGATCGTCGGCGCACTCCGGCTCCACACATCAAGGTCGGAGATCGTGTCTGGGTTGATGCCTCGGACGTCCAAACGACCCGCCCCTCGGTCAAGCTCTCTCACCGACGACTGGGCCCCTTCAAGGTCATCCAAGTCGTCGGCCGAGGTGCGTATAAGCTTGCGCTCCCCCCCCGTCTCTCCGGCCTCCACCCGGTCTTTCCGGTCGTGAAGCTTCAGCTCGCGGAAGAGGACCCCTTTGAAGGCCGCCCCGGCTACGACGAGCCTCCTCCGGTCATCGACGAAGAGGCCCCTCCGGACGCCGCGCCGGAGTGGGAAGTACAGGAAATCCTGGAAGCCAAGATACGCTATGGCGGACTCTGGTATTATTGTCGGTTTAAAGGATATGATAACTCACATGATAAATGGGTTAAGCATTCCGACCTTTTCGCCCCGGAACTCGTCGCCGACTACTACCGGAGATACCCTGCTGCCCCTCGCTCCATCGCCTCCGCCGCTTTCGACTCGCTCCCCTTCCGGGACCCGGCCCTCCGTATCCGTTCTATGCGTCGAGGCGCCGCATTCCAAGGGGGGGGTGATGTCAGGGGAACCCCTATTTCCGGCCCTTCCGCTTCCGCACCCGGACCTTCCGGTCCCGTTCCGACCCGTTCCGGCTCCTCCCGATATCACATGGCCTGTGATTCCGCCCGGGACCTCTGCCGATCACTCCGGTTGCTATCACATGCCCCCCGTCCGTAGTTACTTATATACCGGGATCTGACGCGGGTGATCCTTAGTCTTTCTTCTCTTCGGATCCCCCTCGTCAGGTCTGTCCATTTGTATCTGTAGCTACTCTGTGATATTTACCTTCGGATCCCCCTCGTCAGGACTCTTGAGTATACTCGGGCCTTGAGGTTGCCCTTACAGCATCCTGAAATACGACGACAATATGGCTTATCTTTGGTGCAAGAATTATCGTGAGCGGTGCGCCACATTCATGCGCTTTCCCCGGCGGTATCTCAGTAGTACAATCTACGAGTATATTGTCAGTGGAGCCGTCGCTGTGGACCTCTGGGAATATTTCAATCAGTAGATCATCACGTTGATGCTATCTTTCTACCGCATGCTACGACCTCTGTATTCTATCACATGCAATCCCAAACTCCTATGTAACAAAAACAAAGAATCAGAAAAGGAGAGGATAAAAGAATATAAGAGAGAGAGTAATGCGAGTAGCGGAACTCAGAGCTGAAAAAGGAAAACTTTCGGAGACAGAAGCCGCAAGATGTAAATAAAGGCCGCAACGAGTGAGCCACGTTTTTCATCCTGATCCTTAACCTATCATCTCGACAATGCCGATGAAACGATCCCCTTCCCCACATGATCATGACACCTCGTCGAAGAAGCAAAGATGCGAGGAGAAGAAGGTGCGCAATCTTCTCATGCTCAATAAAGATTGCCCACGAATTTTCATGACGGTATCAAATGTAATCCCTAAACACCAGAAACCCTCCTCCAATCCAGATCAAGAAACCGCAGCTCTCATTCCAGCCAGACAACCTGGGACGAAGTATGATGTTCTTGACGAGATTGTGGAATCTCATAGTGGAGATTCGTCATCACTTGATCCTCCTCGATCCCCCACATTCCCTTTCGACAACCCCGAGTTCATCCTTCCCCTCCATCTGTTAAGATCACGTGCCCGCAGCTAGCATCATAACCAACTGAGCCAAAAGGCCGCTATGATCGAGTAATTCGATCATAGGCTGCGGACTATATATAGATGATCACAGGCAATTTTCATGCATGTGACAGTATCTCCCCTTTAAGACACTGAGCCCTCGAAGTGCGGAATGATCCGAAATGGATCCAAGATGTTCCGGAATGGAACCAGAAAAGCCCGGAATGGGCCAGAACCGGGACGGAACCCGGGTTGCACTCCCGAAGACCACATGATACATAGTAGACCCCCAGGTCACATGTTTGACCTGCCGGACGTTCCCGGGTTCAAATGATGACAAATTAAATCAGGTTCCGCCAGGCCCGAAAAAACTGCCACCAGTAGGGATTGAACCCGCGACCGGTTGTACTCGATCATACTGTTAAGATCACGTGCCCGCAGCTAGCATCATAACCAACTGAGCCAAAAGGCCGCTATGATCGAGTAATTCGATCATAGGCTGCGGACTATATATAGATGATCACAGGCAATTTTCATGCATGTGACACCATCCAGGATACGGTTCTGCAGACCTGGAACGCAGACCAGGCAGCCCAGCTCGCACACATAGACCACTCGAGCGCTTCCGTCTCGGAGATGAGCCTCCGCAGTCCCGACGCCAAACTCGACCGCGCTGGACACTTGTCGTCCCACTTCCTGACCCATATTACGACGAAATACTCTGGGCACAGGGATTCATGCAGCGCATCCTTCATTTGTATGCACGCCTTCCTCTATCTGACGATGGATTGGAGCAGCTGTTCATCAAAGTCGAAAAGGATGGACACAACCGCCCCGACTTCCAGGTGTATGGACAACCCCACCGGAAGATCGGATTGGGAGATCGTGTTCTTTGTCGAGGAGAGCTTCAAAATGTATGGTCAGTTGCAGTTGAAGAAACCCAGCGGGAAGGATTCACTTACCTCTTCTTTGCCAATTATGAGACCTGGCAGTACGCTCGTGTACGACTCCGCACCACACACTTCTGGAACCAGGACGATGAACCGGAGCGGCCGGGATGCGCAGCAGAAGTAGAATCTGACTAGCGCAACTTCCTCGGCTCCCTCTTTATGCCTTTCCTATCATGCCTTCTGTACCCTTAACGACCGAACTCCATGTGCTCGAAATTTTTGACCCGAATTGATGTTCTTCAACTGAGGACAGTTGATTTTCCGTCCCCCGCGGATGTCGTGCCGATTTTATGTTTGGTATGAACATGCAAAACGGTGTATCAAAAATTTAGAGCACGGAAGGCAATAATAATTTTGCATGCCACAACCAGAGCAAATAACTGATGGGAACTTCGGCCCGAGCACAGCCACAGCCATAAAAGTATAGATGAATTACTAAAAGCTGCTGACTGAGATGGATGATCGGCTTATTCAGCATGGGAAAAATGCCTACAGAAAGGGAAGGCGGCTGACTGAGCGCTTACTGATGCTGACTGAGCAGCTTAGTGAGCGGATTATTCACTGCTTGGTAATACAGAAACCGGTTCAGAATGGAAAGGGATTCTCACGGGTAAAAGGTATAAAAGGACCATGGATTTTGTACATAAAAAAAAAAGGAAGTCTCCCAAGTTACCTCCCAACTTACTATTTACTTTCTGCCTACTCATCCTCTGTACTAGCTAGAATTAATTTCAAGTTGGTACTACTGCTAACACTCGAAGCCCTCTTGCTTTACAGGCTCTTATTCGCAGGTTTCAGTCCTTTTGGTGGGGACTCTTCTGGAACGGAACCAGGAAATCAGAAAGAACTAGTTAGGCTAGCCCCGGCCGTAGCCCGCGCGGTAGAAAACTAGGTTCATTGCACTTAGACGCCTACTTCGAAACTCGACAAGTTCAGACTAGCCCCGGCCGTAGCCCGCGCGGTAGTTGATACGTCGATTAGAGTCAGACTAGCCCCGGCCGTAGCCCGTGCGGTAGTTGATTTCGCTGAATACAAGCTTTACCCTTTGAATATCCATCAGTAGTAGTTACACTAGCCCCGGCCGTAGCCCGTGCGGTAGTTAATTACAGAATTTGATCATAGGCATCATACCCCCAACTTCCTCTCAACTTCCTATAAATTCATCTCAACCCTCTGCGATTGGAATTGCGTGAGTTTGTCTGAACAACGTCGCTTCCGACTACTTACGTAGGAAACAAAATTTCCGCTTGACAACGCCTCGTGCCATGTGGGTAGCTCGCACTCAGCGCATCGCCGACATGCACATCTATCCTCCAGGTTTGAACATGCCGCACGCCCGTCGACGTCTGTGCCTTCACTTGTATTTGCGAATGGCAGCTTCCACATAACTGAGGAAATCTGTTGAGTTCAAGACAGCTGCATGGAATATTTGACATAGACTACCTGTGTGGTCAGGTGCTTAGCATCAATCCTACCGACGCTGGAGAAACACAAAAAAGTCGGGCTGACAGCTTCAAATTTGACCAAACGGGGAGGTTAAATAAGCGGATTGCTCGAGCACAACAATATGTCCGAGTCGGACCCAGATGTATCTAACCTCTGTAGTGCTACAGAACTGGCTCCCACTACTACCTAGCACTACGAAACGCTACAGAAATTTGTCAGTACTACGTAGCACTACGAGAAAATTGCCTCTACTACGTAGTACTACTTGGGGCTACAAGCGCTACGAAAATTACCTCAGCAGCTACAAAACTCTACGAGCAAAATCCGGTTTTGCTGATGTGGGGTCAAAGTGATTGGTACCGGTGCAAAACCGCGAAGGACGAGAAGATGAGCGAGCGTTGTCAAGCGGAAATTTTGTTTCCTACGTAAGTAGTCGGAAGCGACGTTGTTCAGACAAACTCACGCAATTCCAATCGCAGAGGGTTGAGATGAATTTATAGGAAGTTGAGAGGAAGTTGGGGGTATGATGCCTATGATCAAATTCTGTAATTAACTACCGCACGGGCTACGGCCGGGGCTAGTGTAACTACTACTGATGGATATTCAAAGGGTAAAGCTTGTATTCAGCGAAATCAACTACCGCACGGGCTACGGCCGGGGCTAGTCTGACTCTAATCGACGTATCAACTACCGCGCGGGCTACGGCCGGGGCTAGTCTGAACTTGTCGAGTTTCGAAGTAGGCGTCTAAGTGCAATGAACCTAGTTTTCTACCGCGCGGGCTACGGCCGGGGCTAGCCTAACTAGTTCTTTCTGATTTCCTGGTTCCGTTCCAGAAGAGTCCCCACCAAAAGGACTGAAACCTGCGAATAAGAGCCTGTAAAGCAAGAGGGCTTCGAGTGTTAGCAGTAGTACCAACTTGAAATTAATTCTAGCTAGTACAGAGGATGAGTAGGCAGAAAGTAAATAGTAAGTTGGGAGGTAACTTGGGAGACTTCCTTTTTTTTTTATGTACAAAATCCATGGTCCTTTTATACCTTTTACCCGTGAGAATCCCTTTCCATTCTGAACCGGTTTCTGTATTACCAAGCAGTGAATAATCCGCTCACTAAGCTGCTCAGTCAGCATCAGTAAGCGCTCAGTCAGCCGCCTTCCCTTTCTGTAGGCATTTTTCCCATGCTGAATAAGCCGATCATCCATCTCAGTCAGCAGCTTTTAGTAATTCATCTATACTTTTATGGCTGTGGCTGTGCTCGGGCCGAAGTTCCCATCAGTTATTTGCTCTGGTTGTGGCATGCAAAATTATTATTGCCTTCCGTGCTCTAAATTTTTGATACACCGTTTTGCATGTTCATACCAAACATAAAATCGGCACGACATCCGCGGGGGACGGAAAATCAACTGTCCTCAGTTGAAGAACATCAATTCGGGTCAAAAATTTCGAGCACATGGAGTTCGGTCGTTAAGGGTACAGAAGGCATGATAGGAAAGGCATAAAGAGGGAGCCGAGGAAGTTGCGCTAGTCAGATTCTACTTCTGCTGCGCATCCCGGCCGCTCCGGTTCATCGTCCTGGTTCCAGAAGTGTGTGGTGCGGAGTCGTACACGAGCGTACTGCCAGGTCTCATAATTGGCAAAGAAGAGGTAAGTGAATCCTTCCCGCTGGGTTTCTTCAACTGCAACTGACCATACATTTTGAAGCTCTCCTCGACAAAGAACACGATCTCCCAATCCGATCTTCCGGTGGGGTTGTCCATACACCTGGAAGTCGGGGCGGTTGTGTCCATCCTTTTCGACTTTGATGAACAGCTGCTCCAATCCATCGTCAGATAGAGGAAGGCGTGCATACAAATGAAGGATGCGCTGCATGAATCCCTGTGCCCAGAGTATTTCGTCGTAATATGGGTCAGGAAGTGGGACGACAAGTGTCCAGCGCGGTCGAGTTTGGCGTCGGGACTGCGGAGGCTCATCTCCGAGACGGAAGCGCTCGAGTGGTCTATGTGTGCGAGCTGGGCTGCCTGGTCTGCGTTCCAGGTCTGCAGAACCGTATCCTGGATGGAGGGGAAGGATGAACTCGGGGTTGTCGAAAGGGAATGTGGGGGATCGAGGAGGATCAAGTGATGACGAATCTCCACTATGAGATTCCACAATCTCGTCAAGAACATCATACTTCGTCCCAGGTTGTCTGGCTGGAATGAGAGCTGCGGTTTCTTGATCTGGATTGGAGGAGGGTTTCTGGTGTTTAGGGATTACATTTGATACCGTCATGAAAATTCGTGGGCAATCTTTATTGAGCATGAGAAGATTGCGCACCTTCTTCTCCTCGCATCTTTGCTTCTTCGACGAGGTGTCATGATCATGTGGGGAAGGGGATCGTTTCATCGGCATTGTCGAGATGATAGGTTAAGGATCAGGATGAAAAACGTGGCTCACTCGTTGCGGCCTTTATTTACATCTTGCGGCTTCTGTCTCCGAAAGTTTTCCTTTTTTGGCTCTGAGTTCCGCTACTCGCATTACTCTCTCTCTTATATTCTTTTATCCTCTCCTTTTCTGATTCTTTGTTTTTGTTACATAGGAGTTTGGGATTGCATGTGATAGAATACAGAGGTCGTAGCATGCGGTAGAAAGATAGCATCAACGTGATGATCTACTGATTGAAATATTCCCAGAGGTCCACAGCGACGGCTCCACTGACAATATACTCGTAGATTGTACTACTGAGATACCGCCGGGGAAAGCGCATGAATGTGGCGCACCGCTCACGATAATTCTTGCACCAAAGATAAGCCATATTGTCGTCGTATTTCAGGATGCGTTTATATTCCCATTCACCATCCAGGATCCCTTGTGCCGCCATGCGGGTACCATGCTTGAATTTGCGTGCGGGCACGCTCAGGATTTGGTAAGTTCCATACCCGTCTGTGTCCTTTACTGCTCCAACTAATATTTGTTCTTTTCCATCTTCCGTTCGTGGATAAGTCGAGAAGGGAAGGCGACGGCGACTAAAGCAACCTTGCGTAGGTTCATAGTCGGCGAAGACAAGTGGGTATGTTGCCGCCAGGATGAGAGGGTCGTGGGCCTGACTGATGTCTGGACGTAGTAGCCGCCAGCCAACGCTAACAGGTGGGTATATGGGAATGTTTGTCCTGTGCGCAATAAGCTGGGGATCCACGGAGCCACTCTCGGTGGACTGGCGGGTGTCTGCTGCGTCGTGTCCTTCATTGGGTCGCATAACGCGTGGTAGGGAAAACGACTCACCCACGAACTCGATGTCGTTGGATGGTGGATCAGGGGTGGATGCATGGACACTGGTGTCTTGTTCTGGGTTTGGACTGATGGCAGAGGCAGAGTCCAGTAGGACTTCGGTCCAACTGTGGTTCTCGACGCTGCACCTGAATTCGATTTCAGAGATGATGGCTAATTCTTTGGCGAGGATGGGGTTCTGAGCGAGGCGCTCGCGCATTCGTCTCTGTATGATTCGGGATTTCCGAATGTTCAAGGAACCGATGGAAATTGTACGCTGTGGTTGGGTGAAGAGCTCGAGCAGGGGGAAACTATCGTCGAAGCCAGTCGATGGCGGATAAGAAGTAGATGGGGCATATGGCGAAACATCTTTCATGGAGCATAACGATTCATATGAAGCGGAAGGGGCATATCGCGAATTTCCCTACAAGACACGTAGGAAAGAGCATAGGAATTATGAGTCATATGGCATATGGTATAAGCGATGGGGCATACTGGTGCTTCGGATGCAGATGAGAGTTCATCCGAAATTAAACGAGTATGGCTGTCGTAGAAATCAGAGGAAGACAAGTCTGTCTCCTCATGGATAGAGGGTAGTGGCATTGCACGAGTCAGAGGGATTTTTGCAGAGGTGGTTGTATGGAAAGGATAGGAAGAGAGTCTCCATTCTTTAGCGTGGTTTGTTCTTTTAAGAATGGAGATTATGCGCGTCAGAAGCTTTGACTTAATTAAAGCTTGAGCCTCATGGACCCACTTCGATCAAGTCTTTGACGGCTTCTGTATTAGCGGTTTTTCGCTCCTTCCATTCCTGATGTTTGCTCCTTTATTCATCCTCTGTTGTGGTAGTCGATTCCTCTGTGGTTCCTTGAGGAACCTCTTCATCGTCAATTGGGGTCATCCAGCCCGTCTGCATGAACCAATGATTTCTTGTGATATATGGTGCGAGTCTGAAGGCGGCAATTGGATTCTGGTTGAACATGCTTCCATCGAGTTCTCGAAGAATGTATGCTCCTCCTTTATTTTTGCGCACTACTTCATATGGTCCAAGGTAGCGGTCATCAGTTTTGCTCCTGGAGCTGACTTCCGTTTCAATGGCCACATTTCGCATTAATACCAATTCTCCTTTGTGGTATGTTCCTCGTTGTAATTTCTTTTTGAACTTCTTTTCGAACTGTTCTTTGGAATAGAATCGGGACTCCTTCAAGGTTTTAGCAGCGCGTTTAATGTCACGGTCGTGTTTGGATAATTGGCGGATGCGCAGAGTGAGTAATTCCGTGGTTGTCATCCCAGGTCTGAATCCTTCCACCAAGAAAGTGGCTTCAACCAGATCAAAGGATAAAACAGGATCTGTTCCATGAAGCAATTGGAACGGTGAAAATCCTGTGACTCGGCTCACAGTAATTCTGTCTGCAAACACGGCCAGTGGCAATTTTTCCGGCCACTTACTCATATTTCCTCCACACGATGTTACGAGTGCTTCTCGCATCGTATAGTGTCCCCGTTCTACTACACCCGTTGCGTGTTTATTATATGAAGAGATTTTGATGTGCGGTATGTTTAGTTTTTGCATGAGAATTTCGAATGCAGCACGGACTTCTGAACCGTTATCTGTGACTACTTGCAGAGGGCACCCATACCGGCAATATATCTGTGTCCAGAAAAATTTTGCCAAGCTATTCGCAGATGCTGACTCCAATCCTTTTGCTTCACAGAATCCAGACAGATCGTCTCGAGCAGCAACAATCATGCAAAGCTTGCCTGCTTTTGGCATCCGCATGATATCTATATATACTTTCTGAAAAAGCGCCACTGGTGTCGAAACAGTGAGTGGAATTTCCCACTTCTTTGTGGCTCGAACCTGGCATCGATGGCAGGAAGCTACGTGGTGAGCGATATCGGCATACATTCTGGGCCAGAAAAATCGCTTCCGCAGCATTTCCCATATTGCTTGTCTTCCTTTGTGTCCTAACTCATCATGACCTTGTTCTAGGATCCGTAATCTGGATTTTGGATCTAGAACCACAAGTTGTGGTGGACCATTTGGATTCCTTCGTAAGAGCTTTCCATTTCGGTACACATATCTCGTGGCTTGGCTAATAAATCTTCTGTGCTTTTGTGACGATTCAAAAGCAGGCGCTTCGAGAGTGCGAAGGAAATGTTCTATTGCGCGCAAATCATTTTCTTGTGTTGCGCGGGATAGATGGCAGGATGGAAGTTCTTCAACCGGGTAAGGAAGTTGCCAGGTCTCTTCTACCTGAGCATACAATGCGATTTCATCAAGCCAGGAATCATCATCACTCACGGCCTTTTCTCCTTTATTTAGGCCTCGACGTGACAGCGCATCTGGAGCTTGGAATCGGGTTGCAGGTACGTGGACTAATGCAAAGTGGAACATAAGGATTCCCTGAATCCAGCGATTTACAGCTGCATCAGGTTGAAGATCAGGATGATTGAGTAGACCTGAGATATATTTGGCATCTACTTCAACCACGAGATTCTTGACTCCAATAATATACAGGCGCCAGTGTCGTAAGGCTCTGTATAATCCAAATAATTCCAGCTTCGGTTGTGAGTATCGCGATTCTCGTTCGCTCATTGGAACTGATCCATAGCGAGCAGGTCTTTTTCGTCCTTCTTCATCAATCTGAGATAATATCATTCCTGCAGCCTCACGACTTGAATCTACAGATAGAATCACACTCAACTCGGATTCATAGTCTATAGGTCTAAGTGCGGGTGCTGAAGCGACAAGGTGCTTGATATGCTCAAAAGCAAGCATGCGGCGTTCATCCCATACAAATTCAATCCCCTTTCGATATAATTCGGTAAGAGGTCGAATAATGAGAGAGTAGTTGATAATCCAGATTCGAACAGTTCCGCAAAGTCCCAGAAACCTGCGAACTTCTTGGGGAGTCGTTAATATGGGCCAATCGAGGATGGCAGATACCTTTTTCTCGTCAGGTATACGGCCAGTGGGTGTGCATAATTGTCCTACGATTAATGCGGTTCTTCTGCCAATTTGAACTTTGGTTGCAGAAAATGTTACACCTGCGCATCCACATTTGTGCATGATGAGGTGAACATCATTTGCATGTTCCCAAATAAATTTCCGAATCCCTTTGTTCTCCGGTATTGTCTCTGGTTCGCCATTCTCATCGAGATATGCTGACTTGGGTCCTTTAATAGGAAGATCATCGATGAATACATTGGCAATGCGCGGAATTTCATCTTGAAGAATGAATACCATGCACTTCTGAAATTCTGCCGGTGAGTTTGTGTAACCCGTTGGCATAGATGTAATTCGCAGAAGGCCTAATGGTGTCATGAAGGCTGTCATGTCACGGCTTTCGGGTTCCATTTTGCGTGCATCGAATCCCCAATACAGGTCAAATACCGTATAGCATTGTCTACCTGCAAAACCTTCGACAAAATCATCCACGATGGGTAACATGGCCGCATCACGGACTGAGACTTTGTTCAACGGCTGGAGATCATGAACAATACGCAGTTTTCCGTTTTTCTTGAGTACGCAAAACCAGCGCGAACGATACGAGGACTGGCATAATTCGTAGACTCCCGCTTCGATCTTCAACTTAAGGACATCAATGACCTTCTGTAAGATTCCGGGTGGTATAGGAATATTTTTGTATTCCCATGGAACGTGAGGAACAGTGGCAATTTTATAAGGAGAGAAATACTCATCCTTAAAAGTCCCGCGTTCCGAGTCTTCAAATGCGAGTGCGTGTTCGTTAAGTTGTAGGATGTGTGTGAAGAGCTTTGCTTCTTCGGGGGTTAAGAAACCATCTGCATTGATTTCTAAAACCTTGAGTCGCTCTTCCGTGATTCGAGAGGATGGGGTGAAGTCGGGTGGATGCGTAGGAAGTGGAGGTAAGGATTTTATGGGATCCTCGGGGATTTGACGTTTCACCTCGTAGTCTGGTGAGAAGGTTGTGGACACGGGTCGTATCTTTTTGTCTACACGTTTGTACATCGTAAATGCCTGATACGATTTTCCGCGACTATCTTCTACTTCTACGGGGTAGAATATATATTCATCGTCGTCTTCCAAGGCGTCCCAATCCAAATGGGGATTGATTTCACGTGGCAATTTCCCACCAACTTTGCGTGATTCAAAATCGGCGGCTTTGTAGGAGTAGCAAGTCGGAGTTGGGGTTGGAGGTTGCATTACAAACCTCTGGAGTTGTTGTTGGAGTCTGAGTGTCCCACGGGTTGCCTGTACCAGGATGTATTTGGACAAGGCCGCTAGGTACAGACAAAGATTACTAGGAGGTAAGGTAGTTATCGTGAGAGTGGGGGTGGGTAATTCTGTATTCGTGGTGGTGGGTGATGCAACCCTTCGTGATGCGTGTTGAAACGCGTAGTGATGCCATGCGGGTGTTGAACCCGTTGCCGTATATAATCTGCCAGTGCCAAGAAAGAAAAGTAGAAAGAAATGATGGTAACGTAGGAAAATCACGATGCAAACTGTAACGAAAAAACTCATTCTCTCTGGTCCGACAATTGGTAGTAGTAAAGGAGTGACTGGAGTACTGAGTGGGGGGGTGAAATGTATCAACGCGTTATGAAAAGCAATGAAAAAAAAGCTTGGGACTAAAGGAAAGAAAAGGAGTCACGTATCTGTATATACTGGAGCGTGTCATATAGCGTGTGAAGGAAAACCAAATGAAATGTGAAAAAGAATACCAGTGGAACTTGTGTATGACGAGACAAAAAGAAAAAAAAGTCCCAGGGCCGGGAGAAACAAATTAACTCTGTGACTAGAATAGGAGTGGGGGTTGATTGGAGGAGTGGGGGGTCAGGTAAGAACGACGCGCCGGGGCTCAAGTCCCTGTGAGAAATGAGTTGCGCGCGGGGGACGGAAGAAAGAAGCGCGTACCCGACACATCAGATGAGCGCCACCATTTAAAAATGCCGGTCGGAAGTACCCGTGTCGAGACTGGCATCGGCGTAGGCGCGGAGGACGTGGGAGTCGATGATCGGAGCGGCGGTACGAGAGTGTCGCCGGCGAGGGAGTGGCTGAGGTAATCCGGTGTCCACAGCGTTCGCGTCAAGCTCGATGTCGGACGCGGTGGTGCTAGCATCAACGGGGATGGTGTCGGCGATAGGCTCCGACGTTTCGTTGTGCGGTGGGCTTTGACTCGGCCACGGGCTGGCTGGGTTGAGTCCGTCTTGTCCGTATCCGTCGGGGTAGCGCCAGGGTTCAGAAACCCACGGTTCAGAGGCGCCGCTCGAATCGGAAGAGGAGGGATCACTGACATCGGAGGTGGGAGAAGTCGCGAGCGTCGGGGTAAGAGCGGTCGTGGGAATCCAAATGTGCGCGGGGAAAAATTCGGGGTTGAAGTAGCGCCGGAGATCGAGATAGCGCGCATTAAGGAGGTGAGCGATTGCGTACTCGTCTCGGAAGCGAATATTGAAGATGTCGTTGATGAGCCAAGCGAGCTCGTAATAGCCGTGCGTGCGAAAGAGGATGCGGAGGATCTCGAGTTGAGCAACCTCAATGTCATGAAAGAGGGGGTTGGAGCAACGCTGCCCGTTATCGCGGAATGCCGAATCATCGCCGTCGGGGACAATCCACCCGCCCTCGGCAAAGAACGTGTGACGCGCTGCTCTAAGGTCAACGCCGTCTCGAACAAGGGTTCGAATGGCGAGCTCAGCGCCCTCCAACGTCCATTTACGAAAATATGACAGCTTGGCGATGACTCGAGGGTCGGTAAGTTGTAGTGCTTGAAGAGCGGCTCGTTTAATGACTGTCCGTCGCAAAGATCGACTGCGGGACTTACTAAACGAGGTCTTCTTGCAGGGGCATGTTGATCTCCAACACGAACGGCGTTCCCTCCTGAGGCGTTGTCAACTCGCGGCACATCAGGAGCAGAGGAAGACGCAACCTGTGCGCTGCTGGAAGGGATCGAGAAGTCGAGCGCAGTGGAGGATTGCGTGGGATCGGGGACGGTGTCGGAAACAACAGATGTTGGCGTGGAAAAGGACGGCGGGGTACCGTAAAGCGAGGTGTAAGTTGAAACATGCTGGCGCAGCTCGCGGAAGTTCTCTGCAGCCATCCGCTCGCGATCCAGAAGTGAGAGGAGAGGACCGTACGCTAGTTCGCGTGCATTATTCCAGGGACGCGCGATCGCGTTTTCTTGTTCGCGATGCGACTCGTAGGCACGTTCCTCCTGGTCCTCGATCCACTGATAGATTTCGACGCCCAGCTCAACGTCCATGCTATCTCCGTAGGTGAAGTCTGGAGGAACTGACGTGTTGCGTGCGATGGTAGCAAGGAAGTCGTTGCTATCCATCGACGCATTGGATGCTGCGTCATCAGAATCATCGGCGTCGAGCGTGGAAGGGAGCGTGGAGGATGGCTCAGGTGGACTCGGTGAGTACTGGAACTCGGGTGAGGGTTCAGAAGCGTAATATCTACGAATGGCGTCGTTAAGAACTTCGCCAGGATCAACTTGAAAAGATTGTACTGACTCGTAAGATATAGCCGAGTCCGGGGTTGAATTAGCCGGCGAGTAGGAGGGAGACGAGGCGCGCGTAGCGTGAGCAGAGAGAGCGTGAAGAGGGAACTCCAGGCCGAGGCCAGCCACAGAGTCCCCTTGAGCGTCGTGGTCGTTGTCGTGGTCGTGAGAGAAAACAGGCGTGGCTCCCAGGCTCCCAACATCGGCAAAGCCAGGCACAGCCGCTGATGCAACCGGTGCGGAAGTAAAGCCGGTAGCCGAGGCGGAAACCGATTCCGCCACGTGGAATTCGGTGGACGTGGCAGCATGTTGACTCCCTCCACCATCTCGCGACTGGCCCATCGTCAAGTTGAACGAAGACCTGTGCGTCAAGATCGCTTCGGTCATCAAGCTGGACAAGGAGATCTGGGGAACGTACGCATTCTGTAACGACTCGGATCGAAGGTGCACTTGAAGACGCTTTCGTTTGCCGTCGAAAATCGCATAGGTCTCCTGGGCCTGAAGGGCGGCCGTCATGGAGATGTCACAAATGCGATCATAGTTCTCAGGCAGCGTTGGATCGAAGCCGAGCATGCGACGCAAGCCTTGGACCATCAAACGATCTTCCGGCGACATGCCTTTGACATCGAACTCAGGTGTGTGATCGTCAGCAGTGTACAAGTTCGGGAGCGGATTGGGAAGCGAGTCGGGGATGGGCGACTGCATAGCAGAACGCTCCGGAATGGTATCAGCGTCGGTAAGTGGGATGGTAGCTGCTTTCGGCGTGGTGTTTACTGCCGCTTCAGTGTGTTCGACATGATCTTCGTCTGCACACGAAGGTGAGTCATCTCGCGTCGGGGATAAGCTAACGCGACAAGACAGACCTGGCTTGCATGCCTCTGGGTTCTTGAACGAGAAGGTCGGCGGGAAGTCTCTGAGTACGTCGGGAATCTCGCCCTCCTCACTACTGCTCGATATTGACATCAAACTTGGAAGGCTGTCGGGAGTATCTTCGCGCTCGGGAATGACGTGCCCGTAAATGACAGTGTATCCATCGGATCGAGATGGAACTTTGTCTGGGAAGGTGGCTGGGCGCTCGGTGACTGCGGCTGCTGTGCACGTCTCCGCCGTCTGCAATGTAAGGTGAGTGCTACGCTGTATGGGATGCCGCCCATGACATACTGCTGATACATGAACCGCAGGAGACGAAGGCGCCACTGCGCCCGACAAAAAAGAAGTGTTAAAAATTGCATGCGGGTGGTCAGAGTCGACGCGACGATCCAGGGAAGAGAAGTTGTCCATGACTTCCTGGATGCGCGCGTCGGAGGGATAGGGAAGTTCGAGGGGCCAGACAGTGGAAGCGGAGGAGGGTGATTGGA
This sequence comes from Mycena crocata, assembly GCA_029281795.1. Taxonomy (NCBI): domain Eukaryota; kingdom Fungi; phylum Basidiomycota; class Agaricomycetes; order Agaricales; family Mycenaceae; genus Mycena; species Mycena crocata. Next base: position 313,829 of record JARJCP010000038.1, on the reverse strand, counting down.
AGAACGTAGAGTGGGTGTGTCCGGTAAGCCAGCATGGTTTCCGATCGTGCTCGTTAAAAAGGACCTGAACGGTGTTTAGATTCACGATCTCGTGAATACGTTGGCCTCCCTCTTTTTCCTCGCACCCCAAATAAATTGATTGAGGCGAAGCGGCAAAAGACGGCGCGACTGTAAGTGGTTCCTTTCGTGTATATTTGTCCCATTCTAGGCTGAGCGCCCTCTTAATCGACGTCTCAGGCGCGCACCCTTGAAAACCGACAGCGGGCGAACCCGGATGGTGGAAATGTTTCCGCGACAGGTATTGTATGCGCTCGAACACCGGGGATTGCTCGCGGATGGGGTTTGCCGTGGCTTCCATGGGCAACGAGGTGTTCGGAACCGACCGAAGTGAAGGTACGTGTTGTCTTTTTGACTTTCTTTTCGCTCTGGTCTCGTCCCTTTTATTTCCATCCATTTCTTCCTCCCTTTTTAAATCCTTCTCCTGCTTGATCATACATTCTTGCTGCTGAATAATCTGAACCATTACCCAGCCTGTAATGATTGTAAGCAGTCCCAAGAATACCCGGACGAAACGCAAAGCGGCCGCCACGAATTCTTGCAATTCGCGGGGGACGGAAAGAGTTTCCGCTTCTGGTAGGTCATCTTTGTCATCACGATAATTAATTTGACGCGCCTCTATCCTTTCCAGGGCACTGGGTGGTTCCGAGCTTTGTAATTCAGGGTCTCTGAGTTCGTTTGAGGGTGGATTCTCCCGAGGTGAGTCGCTCAAATAGGCAAGCGATTGGTAATGCGAATTAATCCCGCTTTGGGAATCTTCTTTCGGATCATACGGGATGGCCAGGAGTTCATAGCGCGGACGGCGGGTTTGAGAGTCCTTGAATATGAGGTATGTGCCCTCAGCGCGCTCGTCGATGCTTACGAGATTGCCGCGCTGCCATGGACGTCCGAGAAGCAATTCAAACGGGGCTTGTTGCGAGACCCAAAGGTCTGCACTCGTTTTCGCGCCACCGCAATTAAAATCAACATTCTCAATCCATCCTTGGAGTTGGCCTTGCCCTCCATTCGCATCGTTCATGTTCGTTACGTACGACATGTCGACCGTGCGCTTGATTTTGAGTGCAGCTATGTCGGATCTCGTTACATTTAATTGAGACCCTGTGTCAATTATAGCACACACATTTGTACTTCCTGTTTCTAAATCTATTTTTATTAGAACGCCATCGGTCCGAGGCCATCCCAAATTAGCGAGCATTGGATACTCCGTCGATCGTCCAAGGAGTACCGCTTTCACATTTTTGAGCCTGATGAGATCCTGAAATTCAGCACACAAATCTTTTGAAGTCTCCATTATCTCCCTTATAGACATCGGCATGGTTAGGTCCAAAATGCGCTCGGCAATTTCACGCTTGTTGACCGTCCCAGAGATAGCAGATTGCCGCCCAAGGCTTTTTCCGCCGTCAATATCTTTAACTTTGGTGCCCAGGTCGGATCTCTGTTCCCGGTCTTTATTTGACTTTGGAGGTGCCTTCTTTTCAGGAGAATTCTCCATGTCGACATCACCCTGGCTACTGTCAAATCTAACTTTGCGTGCGTCCACCGGAACTAGTTCCGGAACCGCTTTGGCGTCCGACTTCGGTTTATTCCGATCGGAGCTTTCCGCCGGAACTTTTGTTGGTTGCCGGCGGCGGTCCTCGGGTTCCTGCAAATCTTTGATCGGAGCAGGTCGGGGCGAACGGTTCCGTGGAGGTGGATAGACTCCATCAAATATTTCCTTGCGGGCAGTGCGTGTGCTCGGCACTGTACGCGTAGCGTCATAGACCTCTGCATCCAAAACTTGATGATCCTTCGGAATGGATAAGTAAACTGGAAACTCCTCGTCACTCTCAGAATTTGGATATGCTTCTTCGTCAGTTGAATCAGATGCAGAACTGTCGCTATAAACTTCGACAATACGTGCGTGGCGGTTGTCTTCCTGATAGAAGGAATCAACAGCTTGCGAGAGGGGATTTAATGGCAAAAGTGATGCTGGATCAATATATCCCAACATTACACGTGGTGAAGCCATCCTTTCGGCAGCTTTAACTATAGTTTCACCTGTATAACGTTTAATGGGTGCACCATTCTTCATTTCGAGACGCCGTGATTCTGGGTTATAAACAATTGTCCCTTGTCGAATTAAATTGTTTACTTCCTCACAATCATTTACGAGGTGTCCGACTTGCCCGCAACCATAGCAACCACGTTCAGATGGATTGTATGAATTGGAATTACGCTGACCCAGTGGAACATTATTTGGGTAAGTTGCTTGTGATTGCTGTGATGGCTGTGCTCGTGAAGGTGCTTCTCCCATTACATCACTCCCAAAGCTGACACGACGCTCGCGCATTGGGGTTCGTGTTCCGTCATTAATCCGCGGGGCTTTTACACAACGTGCTGCAGTTCCCGTCTTGTCGAGCACCATTACTTTGTAGTACATAGGTGCATATTCGGGATCTTCTAGTTTCATGGCGCTGAGTTTGCGAATCATGGAAGCGACTTCTTCTTCATCACCGTCATACCGAAGCTTTGGCTTCTCAGTAGGGGTTTTGGATGCCGATTTCTGTTTCTGCTTCTGCTTCTTTTCCTTCCGTTTCTTCTTCTTCTCTTTCTCACGCTGCTTCTTGCTTCGGAAATATTCGTACCCACTTTCGCTTTCAGAGTCACTGGTGGAACTTTCGTCTGTGCCATCACCAGAGTCCTCATCGCCAATGTCAATGCCATAATCTGCCGCATTAACAAGGAGTGAGTCAAATCGGTCCCTCCTGAAGTGCCATTCAGCTGCACTATTTATTTCCTCCATGGTATATTGTGAATCATCCCGAGGATGGCGAAACTGTAAAATGCGGCTCTCTAGGGGTTGCCGGAGTAGAGTATGAATTCCTAACCAGAAATACCCTGCATAGCTCACATCACTGAGTTGCCCTTTAGAATATGGCCCTCCAGCAATAGAGTTATACTTGACATAGTATTTTCGCCATTGCGTCAAATTACTGCAAAGATGATCTTTGCTTAGAAGAGTAAATTGAACAACATCGGCAGGTCTATATTTCTGAGTAGCTCTTTCCGCATCGTAGAGCTTCAGAATTTCTTTGCGTAGACGCTGCCATTGGCGTGATCGGTAGGTTTTCATAGTTCGAATTACATTCTGGACATCTGTTGAGCAGTACTCCAAAATAAATTCGCATTGTTCGGTTTCATCGGTCACTCTGCATTTGCTAAGTAACCGGTCGTAATGCCGGATAAAGTCCGATACTTCCGTATGTGATCCGCGGAAGGTTTTCGGTGCTTCTCTGCTTCCTCGGATTGGCATGTCAAGGGATGTACGTAAAGGAGCACTGAATGTGTGTGGCGGTGCCATGCGATATGGCTTGGCCGGTTCTGGTGAGGACATCATTTCCCGCTCTTGTTTCCACGAACTAGGGAATTTGAAATTATCTTCATCATCTGTGTCCTGCATCAGAAAATCCTCATCAAAAGGATCTGCTTTGGATTTTCCCTTTAGTTTGGATGGAATCCTCCTACTCGAAGAGGCATTGGCGCTCGTGGATGCGCCTTGGTGAGGGAACTTGGTTTCGTAGTCCTGTTGTTGGTCTTCAGAAAACCAAAGTCCAGTCATGGTCGTAGGTTAAATGAGGGATGGGTGATTAAGCGAATGAATGTGGTCAGAAAGTGCCTGGTATAAAATTCAAATCAACCCTATGGATGGAGGATAAATTTCCCCTCGCGGTGTGGGCTCCAATTATGTCAAGCGGAAATTTTGTTTCCTACGTAAGTAGTCGGAAGCGACGTTGTTCAGACAAACTCACGCAATTCCAATCGCAGAGGGTTGAGATGAATTTATAGGAAGTTGAGAGGAAGTTGGGGGTATGATGCCTATGATCAAATTCTGTAATTAACTACCGCACGGGCTACGGCCGGGGCTAGTGTAACTACTACTGATGGATATTCAAAGGGTAAAGCTTGTATTCAGCGAAATCAACTACCGCACGGGCTACGGCCGGGGCTAGTCTGACTCTAATCGACGTATCAACTACCGCGCGGGCTACGGCCGGGGCTAGTCTGACCTTGTCGAGTTTCGAAGTAGGCGTCTAAGTGCAATGAACCTAGTTTTCTACCGCGCGGGCTACGGCCGGGGCTAGCCTAACTAGTTCTTTCTGATTTCCTGGTTCCGTTCCAGAAGAGTCCCCACCAAAAGGACTGAAACCTGCGAATAAGAGCCTGTAAAGCAAGAGGGCTTCGAGTGTTAGCAGTAGTACCAACTTGAAATTAATTCTAGCTAGTACAGAGGATGAGTAGGCAGAAAGTAAATAGTAAGTTGGGAGGTAACTTGGGAGACTTCCTTTTTTTTTATGTACAAAATCCATGGTCCTTTTATACCTTTTACCCGTGAGAATCCCTTTCCATTCTGAACCGGTTTCTGTATTACCAAGCAGTGAATAATCCGCTCACTAAGCTGCTCAGTCAGCATCAGTAAGCGCTCAGTCAGCCGCCTTCCCTTTCTGTAGGCATTTTTCCCATGCTGAATAAGCCGATCATCCATCTCAGTCAGCAGCTTTTAGTAATTCATCTATACTTTTATGGCTGTGGCTGTGCTCGGGCCGAAGTTCCCATCAGTTATTTGCTCTGGTTGTGGCATGCAAAATTATTATTGCCTTCCGTGCTCTAAATTTTTGATACACCGTTTTGCATGTTCATACCAAACATAAAATCGGCACGACAGCGTGAAACTCGGTTGTGAGTGTCGAGCAGCCGCTGTAGCTGCACACGCTCTACGAGGCGCGAACTCACGCTCGCGAAGAGTGTGCAGCATGGCAGGCTCGACCTGATCGACGGCATTCGAACAAAGCTCAACGCCGGGATTGCCCAGCTAATAGCCAACACTTAGTAACATCGCAACGAGGCGCGACGTAATGCTGGCGCCGGGTGTGCAATGATGTGTATCGCTCGCGAAAGGCTGGTGTTGGTCGGGTGGATGGAGGCAAATGCAAGGTGTGGCTGGGAAACTTGGACTCTCCAGCACCCATGCCCTCCGTCTGAGTCACCCGACTTCGTCTTCGTGTAGTATTTACGAAGGTGCAGGATCGATGTGTGGATTGGGTATGTGGCTTCGCGCCGAGGGTCGGCGGGTGGTTGGGTTGGAAGCAGTTGGTGTGCATGTATATTGCTGGTGGCGCGACTCCAGCACCGTGATCTGGACTCCGAGTCAAGCAAAGTGCAGACGAGGCGCTGGCAGTGTTACATAAGGCTTGGAAGAAATCGGAAGCAACGACACGTGATGTAAACGAACCAGTACAAATATTTGTCCATGATGCACCGCCGCTCTGAGTCTCTCTTTCTCCTTCCACCACCATGAGCTTCAGTTGCCCGAGACCTCTCAAGCTCCCCATCAACATTCACAAGCTACTCTTCTCGCCGCCAGACCGCTCATCAAGACTGGGTGGACCGTTCGAAGAGCAACTCTGCAAGCAACATGTAGCAGCAGGTCGGTCACGTTAGGTGTTGGCCCTGGATGGCACTTGCGCGGGTAACAGAAGTCGGTGTGTAAGGCCTCACCCCTCCCCGACGGTCTATTGACTTGACGGCTTGTAGGACGCCAATCCCGCGGACGGACCGCGGATGCGTTAGGTCGATGCACATGGGCAACAACTCTACCTCCGCGCGTCCATTGACTGAAGCACATCAATCTTGTACTTAAAGCTAAAGCTATACTGTTCTGGCAACGTCTCTCTTACGCCCCGTTAATTCACATACCGATTCAAGCACTTGCCACATATCAACTTCGCGCCCTTCCAAAGTCAATTTCCAGTTCGCAAAATCCCATCTCAACTCGTCACATCGTGCTAGTTTAACGGCCCGGAGCCATTTGGGTACAGGCTCAAGCACGCGCGCACTCATTCCTCGCACTCTCAAGTCTAAATCAAGACTTGTGCTATCCTCGTCCGGTTTAGAACTAGGTCCGTGGTGCCAAAATGAACTCCGGGTTTGCTATCGTGTATCGTGTACACAAGAATTCCAGTTCAAGCTCCAATGACGCCGCTCTAGTTCAACATGTAGCTCACTTGCAAGCAGCGCTCACCAACTTTCAACTCAAGTTCACTCCATTCAAAACACTCATTCAATGTCAACTTCGACTTCGTTCCCAGATTCAATCGTCCAATTTCACACAAAAGATAGACTCTGCTTCTCAACCTACCGATGCGTGGTCTCTCCTCTACTTATATCCTTCTGTTCCTTCGGTACCATTCTTTGTCCCCGTTTTCTGTCATAGATTAGAGAAATAAGACTGGTCTATTCATGTCTGTTTGTGGGTTGTGGAAGGCTGTACCTGTACTATTGCCGCTGTAGTATTGCTGTAGTATCTGATTTTTCTCTTATTTTTAGAGCCTTCCTATGTAGCACTACGTAGCACTACAAAATGGGCTCTTTGTGCTACGGTCTGCTACGATAGCACTACGTAGCTAGAACCCTTGCTACGAGTGCTACTATCGCTACGAGCGCTACAAGCACTTTTGTAGCGCTACATAGCACCGCGTAGGAGGGTCAGGTTTTGCTGATGCACGGCTTCCACTCGAATTCGAATATGATCCATACTTCAGTCGCCGATAAGTATGTTACGCCACACACAAGTATCTCGTATTAGGCCCGGAGGCACAAAGTACGCCCGTCAACTTGGACGTGGATATCTGCCATGGTACTCACAAAAAACCCGACAGTCTCTTGATGGATTGACCACGTATAAACGATACTCATTCATCGGTGTCGCATCATGAAAATGTGGCATTTCATACAGCAGGCTATCAGATATGCACATACTTAGTCCTTTGGTTACCGCACCATCATATGAGCGTCGAGGGTTATTATATAAGCATCTGTTTTGGGAAACCACGTGCACCATGCTCTGACGCGACTTGACGCGCCGACCGAGGCTGGAGACCGCACAAAGACAGTGTTGAGCCTCAACCGGGCAGAAATTTGCCACAGGTGCCTTCAGATATGTTATCCGGGTCGAGACAAGCGAAGAAGGACGACCACGAACAACTTAGGGGCTTCCCCTCCAAATTAAGCAGGCACGACCCGAAAATTATTCGACGGTGCAAATTGAACCACGGGCAAAGTATTTACAGCTGGATGAGCTGATTTTCCACTCACTGTCACGTCAAATGACACGGTACACGACCAAGACGCGTAAAAGTGCGGGATTGTTTGGTCGTGCATTGCTGATTGTTACATAATAAGCTCGGACGCCGGTAATCAAGCGCGGTAACTAACAGACTGTATATCCAGTGAGGAACGAGCAAGGTTGGATACAGCGTCTGTCAAGAGAGACTAGCACATACTGGCGATTGGGTGTCAATACTCGTAAATGTCGTCCAAAAGTCGCTACTCGACAACAGTAGGCTCCCCACGGTAGAGTCAATAGCCCGTCCAGAGCTATTGGGAGCTGAGATATGGCTCTATTTAAAACTATCCATCCACTCTTTTTCCGCTTTTCGGACTTCTTCTACTGGAACTTTCACTAGACACTGTGTTCTTCAGATATATCGAATATCTGGTGCGTGATAAACAAATACCTCAATCAATTGCACATTCACCACAAATTTGTATGCAGCGGTGAAGTAGAGCATTGCCTCATCCCGCCCTGGGACGGTGTCGGACCACAATGCACCTCCGCGGACCGCCCACCTACGAATTAATGGTAAGCCATATACAGCAGTTCAAGAGAACCTACTTATCACCCTTCGTAGAGTTTCGACAGATGATTCATTTGAACAACGTCAAACATGGTGGAAATCTCATTGATAGTGGCCATGGCTATGCATACGAGTTTGTTGCCGGTCTCAACAAACTGGAGGGTGGTGCAATCGGATAGTTCACGGGCAGGTGGCCAACTAACACGGTATGCGAGTGACACCTTCCTCAATTCTTTATTCTCTAAATTGATGAGTCAGGACTCAGAGACGGGGCTAGTCGATCAAATCAATGAACCGGGTTCCTTAGGGCTCTGTTTATAATTCCCCAGCCATTTATAAACAGTTTATAATTTTCAGTTTATAAACCAGCGTTTATAAACGTGTTTATAAACACTGCACCAAATTAGCCGAGAATTGCAAGAAAAGCATGCTGTAGAGGAACTTTAGCTCTCCTGGTTCCCTGGCTTCTCCCACCATCTCCATTCTCACCCCCTAATGTCGCTGGGACTGGCAGGAACTGGTGATTTTGCGAATTCAACCCAATACAGTCTCCAATCCCTGCAACTTGGCAACATTACATGTGTTTGAGCTTGGTTTAAGAAGATTGTAATTCATGCCAAGGACTTTGAGGCTTGAAAATACCCAAAGGAATCCTATTCTGTCAAAAAATAACCAACCGACAGACGTCCCAGCTGTCACCGAGCACTGCCACGTTGGATTAAAAACAGGGCATTCTGGCTGACCATTTAAAAACCGGTTTATAAACAGCTCTTTATAAACGTGTTTATAAACCAGCATTAAAAACAGAGCCCTATGGTTCCTGCGCTGGCGCAGGATTCTGTAAATTGCATCATTTTGGCCCTTAATTTATGGGTTACCGAAATCAGAGTAAGAGCCTGAGTGTACTACCTGTGTTATCTGTCTTCCTGTGTCCATGAGCTGACGGTGTCGCTTCTGAAGACTGCGATTATAAAGTTGATAAGTTTGAAAACAGGAAAATACACGCACGTCTCGTACTGGGACACAAATGGTGAACTGGTTCTGGCTTTCGAAGTCTTCTGGGCAGACAGACGATCCATGACGAGTGCAGGTGGCCCGTTGGTGAATACCAGTTTTAGGACTTCTTCCACGAATTCGCTGGTTAGTCCGATAATTGCTGCCATCTCTTGTAAAATGTGAGGTGAGTCTTTTTCTGGGTCGACGTTATGACCGCTGGTTTTATGCGTGAATCATAGTGAGGCGATTAACAAGGACGGAAAACTTCCAAGAATACTGGTGACCGATAGAACAATGAGGCTTCTCAATCTGGAAGCTGGAACGCCGTGCAAGGTAGACCATACTCGGTAATGCTGTTAAATTGAGACGATGGAGACGATGGAATCTTGCTTCATGTGGCTGTAAAATTAGAAGCGAGATCGCCAAGGGTAGCAACCACTTACTGTGCTGCATGGGAAAAAGACGAGGTCTCCGTCAAGTAATGCTGTGGACCATTGGAACACGTCGCACGAAGATGCAATAGTATGAATACCCTGACAGATCAAAGATGCCCGTCGGTATAGGACAACAAGGTTACAATGACACAAATCAATCCCTCGCGTTTTTGTGGGCGCAAGATCATTGCATGATGAAGTAGTGTTGTGTTCATTATTTCCTGGAAATAGAAGGCAATGGCGGGAAAGATGATCTTTTCGGAGCTGTAACAGCCCACATTACAATACAAGGATGGCGGATATCAACAAAAGGAATTTGCGTCAAGACTCCGACAGGGAATCATAATTCAATTTTCTGCATGGAAGTTTGTACCAGCTACCCGTGTTTCGGAACGGCAGAAATGCGTTTGGCGATCGGGACAATTTGTTGGACCCAGTGGTCTATTGAGCGTAAAATGCTTACTGGAAAGAATTCATTCTTGGGCGCAACTCTGGAGCGAAGTTTCAGCTCGCCGAGGCTTAGGCGAATCTTCTCAAAACGAGAAACAACATCTGTCATGGTGGGGCGAGCCTTGGGATCGTCTCGGCACATATCTTTCAGTAAGGATTGCATGAATCTAAAGCCGCTTTTGCCTGGGTCATTGTCATCCCAGCCCTAAATTCCATCTGAGCAAATTTTGTTGCGAGGAAGGGTTTTACGCTGACCTGGCTGAAATATCGACGAACGGCATTTCCTAAACAATAGACATCCACTGCAAACGGGTCACACCGCTCTTCCGTTTGGAATTCGGGTACTGTTTTATCTCCACCCCATCCTACCAGCTCAAGATGTGGTCCGGCGTCGGTGTACCGAGACGACAGGTTGTAATCGATGATGAAGTACTTGACTGGGAGTTGTGTGCGCGTCTTGACAGGGCGGGGCGGTCCAGCAATATCTCGCCGTTGTGATGGATCCATAGGGTGAGGAGGAATGCGGAACAGAGGTGTCGATTCAACCATAAAACTATCGTATTTGCAGTCACTGCTCAAATGGTCAAAGGGGAAATGCTGAGACCTCGTTCAGCACATACCGGTGAGCTATATTATGTTCGTGGATGAATTGCAGGCCCTTATTTCAAGGTCAGACGGAACCGGAAAAAGAATGCTGCGCGAGAAGTACCTCAAACAATTGCCTGAAGCACTCGACCGCTTCACCGATTGTCTCGAACTTTGGTGACTGAAGTTCATATAGCAGCGGCATGACCAAAATGACTATGTCGCTTAGATTTGGGACTCGGAGCATCTCGTAGATGGGTACACAGTGGTTCCGTGGGTCGTCCGCAAGGTCTGCTGAGGAAAGGAATTCTGCAATTGAGGCCTCATTGGGATATTGATCTACTCTAGAAATCTTCATCATCACATGCGTGTTGTCCGAAATCCGGGTCGCATCCATTAGATTCCCCTTTGCCTGTAAAGAGGTCATTGGCGGTAAAAAATATTTGCCCTGGTGCCGGCACAAACCCAGTTAGGTATACTGTCCTCTGCAAACCAGTATTCCTTGCCAGATTTCACCCAAGATGGCTCCCAACCAGGCTGGTACCTTGGACGCAGCAAATAACCACGCTCTTTGAACCACAGTGCGTAATCGCGCCAGAAGCACTCTAAATTGGAGAGAGTCTCTCTCCTGGTGGATCCTGCGACTGTAGGCACGGCAAAATACTTTGCTCTGTACGTGGGCATGGGCGAAAATGCTGGGCGTTATTGGACCCACCGTGTGACGAAGTTGAGATTGCATCTTTCCACGGTCACGGTATCAAACTTGTTATCCTGTCACGCTGGCGGCTTTACCACTTGCGGAAACATTCAAACAATAACCAACAAGCGTGTTGCAGGCGTGCGCCGTGGAGGTAACTTCTGCCCATTGAATGTCTGCTGGGTTCCGACAAAGTCAACAATGCTTGCAACAGCCTTGGTGCATACGCCGATCTTTCCGTTGCTCGTCCAAAGTCTTTATACTATGCAGCCGGAGTCGCTCCCAATCTGGTGCTTTTTGTCCTCCAGTACCTTTGAAAGTCGTACATCGCGCAGTGAAAAAAACATACTACATTCCCACTATTTCACCTTCCATACAATGTCTCACGACTGGGCTCAAGAGCAGCTAACGCGGCTGGCGGCGGTCCTCGGTGTGATCAACACCACATCGAATGTAGCGTCCTTGACGCACTCCATATTCCCCGGATTTCACTTTGAAGCCGAGCAATCCAAGATCATGAAAAAGGCGGACAATATGAAGGACGAAACATTGAATGAACTCTCTACATGGCATGAAGCCATGACAACGGATGCAATGCAACTCTTAAGAGTCGAGTACGATGGGCAAAAGACTTTGTTGAATCCCCATCGTTTGAAACTGAAGATTTGTTCATTCACAGAATCGAAACGGAGTCGAGTCGAATCAAAAGCTTGATGAAAAGCGCTGCCTCCTGTACAGATGCAGCTCGAAAGTACTATGAAATGGTCAAGGACAATGTTAGGGTGCATATATTTTATTACCACCCTTGAGACCACGCTCAAAATATACAGGCAAGGCCCAATGCCGCCAAAATAAGCGTTGTTTAGACAACAATGGAACAGCGCGAAGAAGGCTTGACTGCACCAGGTGGGTATCGGCTCAAATTTGACTTAAGCCGTTGTATGAAACGCGACAGTAGGATCCTCTGATATCTCCAAGCTATCCAACCCGGACAAGACAGACCGTATCTACCAGACCCTTAGCAATCATTCGTACTACCACAGCAGTCGATCACCACGATTTACTGAACGCTCTCACTGAAGGACTCACCAATGAAGGCCAAGCGTTCTGAAACAGTATCCCTCGATCCCGTGCAGCCGGTGAGTCAAGTTCTCAGCGTTTCAAAACGGCATCCTCAACGATTCCTAGGAACGGCGACAACCCCTCCGCGAGATCCTTTTTCGGATTCTCAGGCCCTGCCGAAACCCAAGTCGGCAGTTTTCAAGAAGCCTAGCGCGAACGTGCCACAGTCCGTACCCTTGACTGAATACAGTACTAGTGTACAGGTCAACCGTATGGCCTAGAGCGGAGCTATAACGTCGACTGGCTGTATTTTTTATTTTTGCTCTCGTTGTCATCATGTATACTACTATCAATACAATTAGCTGTCTTGCTCCCGCTCGAGGATTGGATTGGACGTGACAGACCGATTTAAAATGGTCGGAAGGATCTGATGCCGACATTACTGAGTATACGAACGCAAAAAAACTAAACCGCTTCAAACACAAGAAAGAGGGGTCGAAAAAGGACAGGAGCCAACAAAAATTGATTGGATAAAATCCTCGAAGGAATATTTACTTGAATATATACAATACAGTTGGTTACAATACAGTGACGGATGATCGATGATTGCTCGTGATTCAAAACCCATGCTTCACGTTCCAGCGCTCACAAGTCTGCGATTTCACCGCCCGCTTACAACTCCGCACTCGCCTTGGCATTCTCCTTCCCCTTTTTCGCCTCGTTTTTCACCTTTTTCGCGTCGTTCTTGGCCTCGTTCTTCGCCTTCTCGCCCTCGCCCGTAAGCATCTGGAGGATGTTGCTCAGGTTCTCCTCCGTCGCTTCCACGCCCGAGTTGACAATCTCGCGGATACGGTCAAAGGAGGAGGCCGGGGCGGGACGTCGGGAGTGCGGACTCGTCAAGGCCGTGATTGCGGAGGTAGGCACGCAGACGAGCGTCGGGCCATGTAAGGTAGGCGGCCGTTGCACCGGATGTGTCGTCGTACTTGGCCTGCATGAGCTTGATTAGCTCGTCGCGCTTCGCCGGAACGTTCTTTGCGCCGTGCGCCACGAGCCACTCGCGCATGTCGCTGTCGCTCCACGCCTCCCAGATAGTGTCGTGCGCGTTGACGTAGTTGTCCTCGATCAGCTTGACGAGCTTCTCGCGCTGCACCTGTGCGTCGCTTTTGACGACGTTGTGCGCGACGAGCCATGCCTTGATGTCGCTGTCGCTCCAGGTGCTCCAGACGCTGTCGTTAACGTCGTAGTAGTACTGTGCCATCTTCGCCTTCAGGACCTCGGTCTTGGCCGGCGGAGCGCCTGGGGCGACAATGTCGTGGGCGATGAGCCACTCGCGCTGAAGAAAAAGTCAGCAAAAAAGAGGGCAAAAAAGGAACAAAGTGCATACCATGTAAGAATCAGACCAGGCCTTATATGCAGGAGTGGTGACCCGCGCGTACGCATCCCGCATGAGCGCCAAGAGCTCCACGCGCTTCTTGTCGGCAGCGTCCTTGGCGAGAGCGCCCTTCTCGACGAGGTAGTTGCGCAGGCGGTTGTCGTCCCACGTCGAGTACACGTAGTCCTTTGCGTCGTCGAGTTGGCGCGCAGCTTCGCGGGTAGCCTGCGCCGCCACGCTGGAGGCACTCTTGCTCATCTGATACGTCGAGTCGCCGTAGACTGCAGTGCTCGCCTGGGCGGAGAAGCTCGACGCGGCTTTGGTGTAGTCGGCATACTTGCTCTTGGCGAGCAACACGAGCTGTTCACGAGGGCCTTTCGGCGCAACCACGCCCACACTTGGTCGAAATACTGCAGTGAACACCTCATCCTTCGTCCTCCACCAGCTCGCAATCAGTGCCGGGATGGCCTCATTTTCCTGCGCCTCGCTGAGCTTCCGGGCTCACTGAGGTAGTTTACTGAAACAGTCATCCCAGCACGTCGCAGTACAGTACAGAGGAGCACTATTGGTATAAGCATCCTCCGCGACTCATTGCTCTGCGCGATAGGCTTTATATTCGATCGTAATGGAGGGACGAACGCATAGGATGCAGGCTGGTCTGTCGTCGACCTGGTGGGTAAAACCGAAGGTGTGAGAAGGTTTCACGGGATGGGACTATGCAAACAGTCAGAGAAATAAAAAGATAGATTCACACTCACACTCGATACCCAATGAACCATCGACAGTATCGCAAGCTAGGCGGCGTCTCCTTGCTGCCCGTGGATGAGCGAGGGAGGGTAACGGCGTGATGCCGGACGAGATATCCGAGTAAGCGCTGGGCTGCGTGCTCTGCGCGAACGTCAAGACGAGCGACGGTGTTGGGGTGTGTGCGGGGGGTTTGGCCGTCCCGGTCAACTGGGCTTCGGAGCACCGCGCGCTAGGGGCGGGGAAGACCGGGTCGGGGGGGAAACGGGACGCGGGCACAGCCAAACCCGTACGCAAGGGCTACAGAGGGTCCGATGAGAGCGAGACCCAAAGCCACCGGAGCGTAAGCGAGAACAAAACAGGAAAATGGGAGGGTGGGCGCGAAAAAACATGCGTACGCGAAGAGCTTTCCGAGGACGAGATGGTCAGAGTGGAAGCCAAGACCGATATGGACATGTAGATTAGATGCTACGAATCTAATCTCCAGGATGGCTGATGTGCCGCATCCTCCTGCCGTTTGCCTCCCATTCAAGCTCGCAACTAACGAGCCTAAAAATAGCCGAGGCTGCTGGCGCCGGACATGTCGTTTCAATTTTGAACTTGAACTTAGGGGTATTGCAATCCGATTACTAGAGACATCCTGTCGTGTTGTAGACGCAGACCGCCTAAACAATCTTTTGGAACTTCCTCTCTGTATTTTTCTTTTTTCTTTGCTCCTCTGTGCTTCGTTTTAGTATGATGTATACCGGTACCAAGGTTCCACATATTCCAGTCCACGCATATAGGACCATTTCTTCTATGAATTCCTTAGACTGTCTTCAGTTCGTTCCATAGCAGTATTGAACAGCTTCGCTCGAGAGTATGTCGCCCAATGGACTCTGCAGAAACGAAAGGACAGTCGTCCTCGTATGTACAAACCAGGGTCATCATCTCGTCTTTTTCTTCATCCTCTGCTTCGGGAACTGCACCGGCGCCGTCAACACCGCCCTCTTCTCGTCCGCTACCCTGTCCGGCAACCCCAACCTCGTCCGCTCTCGCTCCCCCAGTTTGACTATCTTGCAACCTACATGCATATTAATGAGGATTTGCAAGGTAGATGAATTGGAACATAGCGCACCCAGGGATTTGAACACCATATTTGTCCTGGATGTATGTTATTGGTGTTAATGAGGAAGTAAATACGCAGGCAACATACTTTTCGGTAGCCATGCTGAGGTCCCTACTAATGACTGCGTGATCCGCCGCGTAATTGTCAACGCGCAGGCAGAGCGCGAATATATGAGAGAGGAGGAGGAGTTGTAGGGCGGGGGTCGTGCGCGGTCTGCGATAACAACGTCAGCGTCAACCCTGCGGGAATGAATGGTTTGAAACGAACTCTGTTGACCCCCGCGGGCATTCTGTGAACCGCGCAAGCAGACTGTCGAGGACAGGCCCTGGTACGCTGGAGAGTTTTGCCGGCAGGTCCTCCTTTGAAAACTTACGCTCTGTAGTGCGGCGGAAGGCCATCATGCATGATATGTAGAAGAGGGTTTTACTAGTGATCCGGTAAGGATGGTTTAGTGATAGGATGAGCAAAAAGACATACAGATTTCGTTTCTTCTCCTTGTCCGCCTGCTCCATGGTGGACTCTATGCGCGCGTTAACCCAGTCAGAGCCCCGGAAGGGCAGGAGCTCTTTCCGCGCCTGCGCGCTCCCCGCTTCGTAAAATGCGGAAATAGGAAGCGCCTTCCATTCGGGTTCGGGGATAATGCCATGGAGTGGGTATATGTCTGCAGGTTCGGTGGCGGTTGCATCGAAGGGCGGAACAACTCTGTTGGTGTCTGCGAGCTCCTTGGCCTCCTCTGCGGGTAAAAAATAGTTCAGCAGCAAGGAAATAAAATGTAAAAGCACAAGACACACCGAGAGTCATCAAACCTTCCGCGCCCTTGTCAATACCTGCCATGACAAAGTCCATAACACCTTCCATTGCACTAACATCGACCCGATTTCGCTCTCGTGCACGAATGGCGGCTTTGGCTTTTTTCGTCCCAAAAGTTTCACCGAGCGCGGTACGCGCCTGAAAATATTCGGTGGCGGACGGGGCTGCGGAAGGTTCTATTGACTTGAGTGCCTTGACCTTGTGGCTGAGGATATGCGGGGATAATGCGGTGGGGAGAACAGTCAAAGCCGAGGTGCGCTTGTTGTGCACTGCAATAACATATCGGCATCCTGCACCAGCGACATGCCCCGTCTCTTCTTCGTTCGTCTCAAATTCCACGGCGTCGGTTTCGGCCGCCACCAATAGCTTTCCTTCCTCGGCTGTTGTTTTGGCTTTTTTTCGGTAACATCTGAACACGGTGGACGGTGGGGCCTCTAGAGAGGGGAAGCTTACTGGCCGTCTGCATTCAGCTGTAGAGGACTTGTGAAGCGAGCATGAGACACACCAAGGACTGGGCCGACTTCCTCTGGCGCGACGGAATGAGAAGAAAGTTTGAAAGCAATTCCGCGGGCAGGCGAAGCGTCGCGCTTTCGCTTTTTTTGGCTGGTATTCGTAGAAGCCATGTTATGGCTAGGTTTCTATTATTCGGTTATATACTTTTGAGATGTTTGCAATGGGTGCAAATGAGGAAGATGGTGGTAAGAAGCAGCCCAAATACTTGCAATTGATCAACTGCTCTTCTCGTTCTGCTATCTGCACTGGGCCTCTGCAAGACTATACAAGGTTCAATTGGACTTGTATTCTTGACCAACTGTCCTCCGTTTTACTGGATTTTCAGGGCTAACCTCTGCTAGTTTAAATTATTGCTGTTGGCGCCATTCGAGACAGCGAAAAAGCCCCTCCAGACGTGAACAAGTCAGAGAGCGAAGTGCTGTGGGACGATTGGGACATTGTGGGTAGGCCCTAACCATGCCACGCTGGCCGGAGAAAAGGGAGACACCATTGTCAATGCCTTCCGCGCCAGCCGAAAGCACCTTTGACCTGCCATCATCTCCCATGGCCCCAGAGTCCGAAGACGAGACCAAGCCTTTATTCTCCCGGTCCCTTTCACCCCCAGCCAGCGTAGAGCTCCCCCGAGACCTGTACGTGAAGGAGGAGGGGTCCCAATCTCCGGCAGCCAAGGCGGATGAGTCGATGCCACCCATTGACGAGGGCTCACCTTCATCCTCCGCCTCCTCCTCGGGTTCGCATTCCCGACCTCCTACACCACCATCAGTACCAGCTCGTAGTGCATCTACGGCGACTAAAAAGAAGTCGGCACCTCCCCGACAGCTCATTGGTGACCTTCCCCTTGCACGCGAAGACGCCGTAGACACATTCAATGAGATTACGGATAATAACTACCAGAACAAAAGCATTGGACTCTCGCGGGAAGCTATGGAGGGCATGTCATGCGAGTGTGTATACCGACCGGGTCCGTCTGCGTCTTGTAGCTGGCTTCGAGCCCATTTTTCGGTGCTGACAATCATTTTTGCCTTTTTTACCAGGAGTACATGAGCGCAAGGCTGCGTGTGGGCACGGCTCGAACTGTATTAACCGTCTCACACAAATCGAGTGCCTCCCGGACGATTGTCGGTGTCGCATTCACTGCCAGAATCAACGGTGCGCGCTAGATTACGTACACATCAGCAACAGCGCCTTGACGCCCTCTTCAGCTTTCAGCGCAAGGAGTATGCTGAGATTGATATCGTACTCACTGAGAAGAAGGGCTACGGGCTTCGGGCTGAGGCTGATATCGCCAAGTGCGCATTCGAAACACTTCGCTTTCTCCCACTTAATACGAGTTTGTTTACACCAGGGACTCCTTCATCTACGAATACGTGGGAGACGTTGTTAACCCGGTCTCTTTCAAGAAACGTATGCGCGACTACGCAGAGGAGGGCATCCGTCATTTCTACTTCATGATGTTACAGAAGGATGAGGTGTGTTTACTTTTTCTCCACCGAGAGTCACCGGTCTGATTCCACATCAGTTCATCGACGCTACAAAAAGTGGAGGCATCGGCCGCTTCGCGAACCATAGCTGTAATCCCAACTGTTATGTTGCCAAATGGACCGTCGGCACCCATGTTCGGATGGGCATCTTTGCGAAACGGAATATCGACAAACACGAGGAGCTGACTTTTAACTACAATGTGGATCGATACGGGTCGGCATCGACTTTTTTTGCTTCGTCGAGCACAAGGCTGAAGCCTAGAATAGTCACCAGGCGCAGAAGTGTTACTGCGGGGAGCCCAAATGTGTCGGTTTCATTGGTGGGAAAACCCAGACCGATATCGCGACTGTAGACGATCTCTACCTCGACGGTGCGGCCTCGCCTTGTTGTCATGGTGTGGGCTTACTGACTTTGTTCTGTAGCGCTGGGTATCACAGACGAAGCCGAGGTCATGGCGCTCAAGGGCACGAAGAAGAGGAAGGGTAAAAAGTTGGACGATCCGGACTTCCTGGTAGGCAAAAAGTCATGCACTCGACGGTAATGACAACCTGACTTTGTTCCATAGCCGGAACTACGCCCTATCTTAAAGCCGGAGATTCCAAAAATCATGCAGGCAGTCCGACAAACTCCAAATCGCGAGATGCTTGTGAAACTCTTGACGCGTTTCAAAGTATGTTTTCCTACTCGTCGTCTTACGTGTCCCAGTTGCCAATCATCGTTTAAGCTGACCACGGACGAAGTGGCCGGGCGAGAAATGCTTCGTCTCCGATGCTTCAGCCTTATGAAGAATGTCTTAGAGGACTACGCCTCGGATTCCGAAATCGTTACTCTGGTATGCATTTTCCACCTCGGGTGCCCGGAAATACATCATGGATCCATAATAGGTCTTGCTGTCTCTCCGTCCCTGGCCTCTGGTGGTACGGAACAAAGTGGAAGACTCTCAGATCGATACAACCGTTCGGGCGATCTTGGAATCAGAGGACGAGACGCTCAAATCCTTAGCCCAAGAGGTTGGTCCGTTCTGAAAACTACTGGGATTTCTGACTCACGAGTTGTCAGCTTCTTGATCACTGGGCCACCTTTGAACGGATATATCGAATACCCAAACGAGCTATCGTCGAGGTATGTATACCATACCTGGTAAATATGACTGATTTGTAAAGTGACGCTCTCCCAGAAAGAGGAAGAGGAGCAACCTAAACTTCTAGTAAAACCTGAGGTGAAACGTCCGCCTCCGCCCCGGAGACACTACTCTCCACCGCCCTTTTGGAAGAGGGAATTCGAAGGATCTTACTATTCCACACCGACCAGGAATGAATCCTACCATACTCCGCCGCACAGAAATAGGAGTCCTTCCCCCGACCCTTATTACAATCCCCACAATAAACGTCCTCGTTACGATCCTGAGCCAGTTGTGCCTTCGCTACCGCCGCCATCTCACAAGCCGTTCCCCACGGATTTACCCCCCGCCAACAGTAACACAGAACTTCGACCTCCCTCCCCTCTGCCGAAACAGTTCATACCAGAGGAAGACCCCATCCAGGTCATCATCGCCGCTGCCATCGCAAAGAAAGCCGCCGAGGATGCTGCTGCTGCCCAGGCCGCTGCGGCTGCGAAGGCCGCGCCCCCACCTCGGGAGCATAAGCGGAAACACCGCTCCTCGAAAAAGGCGCAAACCTCGGAGGAGAAAGAGGCGAACAAGGAGAAGCGGCTGTTAAAGCTGGTTGGGGCCGTCGTAGTCAAGTGTATGTCCAGATATGGTAAATCCTTGGAGCGGGACACCTTCAAGAAGCATGCGAAAGAGGTACGACAGAATCTCTTCGTACTCATTTCTGTATTGCTGACGTCGTCCTCGTAGCTCACCCAATTGATCGCCGATAAGGAGAAGAAGTCGTCGAGCTATCGAGATAATAAGCTGGAGGCCCTGTCGGACGAGAAGGTTGCCAAAATCAAGAAGTTCGCAAAGGTATGTCTGGGCTGTTTTTTCGTTAAAAACAGCACTAATTGTTCTCACTTTCTTAGGAGTACATCGCCAAGGTGGTGCGAAAAATAGAGAAGTCGGGCCATTCAAAACGACCGCCATCTTCATCCACTACCACCCAAGCGCCGTCTTCCGCAGTCGACACACCCAATTCTATTGATGGCGTTGATACTGTGATGACTGAAATGACGGTTGAGGAAGCTATGGACATGGATCCTGCCTCGGAAAGTGATGATGAGGGTGATATAGAGATGGAGGTAGAAGAGCCCGGTGGCACTAATGGTGATCCTCCAAAGGCAGACGCGCCGCCGGGTCCAAAGGACGAAACGATGGCGGATACATTGGCGCAGGGGCTTGTGCAAGCCGCGTCCGATCCTCGACGGCGACCGCCAAATGAAGATCAAGCTTGTCTTTGGGACCCTCATAAGCACACGGACAAGCTGAACGGTGTTTCGGCTGTTGCATAGTTTAGACGGCAGTGTATTATTTGTATGCTAACTCGGTGTTTAACGTACGTATATTATTTAGGGATCCGGAACAGGGCGTTTCTGATTTAGCCGTCGGAGCTGGCTTGCCTCATCCCACATGACAGCTTGCTTTCGCATTGTCGAACCCAAACACTCGAGACCTCAAATCTCAACGGAGGCGCTTAAAGGCGCTTTTTTATCGATCAAGGAGCCCAAGTCAAGGAAAAGGAGGGAAAACGCGTCTTATTTGGTGTTCCATTTCTGCTTTTGCCAGCGCGCTACTAAGTGTTGGTTTCAGAGAGCGCTTCGCGAGCAAAGCGCGGGTACCCATGCCTTATTGTACGGAAGAAACCAGGTCTGGATTTGCGACGTGGGAAAACACTAATACTGTATATGTATATTCTCTGCCTTCGAATCAGTTTGTACGCAGGCATCGGACTTCGCAGGACTGTTGCCATTATTGTATCTATCTGTGTATCAACTAGATTATATGATTTATGCTGAAATATTATACCGGGGAAGTATACATTACTGAGGTTTCGGAACGGCAGCGATACGCTTGCATATTAGCGCAATCTGCCGCACCCAGTGTTCTATCGACCGAAAAAAGCCCGGTATAATAAATTCGTTCTTGGGTGCAACCCTAGAGCGAAGTTTCAGCTCACCCAGACCAAGCCGGATAGTTTCAAAACGAGAAACTACTTCAGGCATGGCGGGGCGGGCCTTCGGATCGTCTCGGCACATTTCGGCCAACAAAGGCTCCATAAACTCGAAGCCCTTTTTGCCTGGGTCCATATCCTCCCAGCCCTACATTTAATATGAGCGAACTTCTTTCAGAAAATGAGAGTGTTTGTGCCTACCTCGGTGAAATATCGACGGATAGAATTCCCTAGACAATAGACGTCCACGGCAAACGGGTCACTCTGCTCTTGTGTTCGAAATTCGGGCACAGTTTTGTCGCCGCCCCATCCTGAGAGCTCGAGATGGGGCCCAGCATCGCTGTACCGAGTCGACAAGTTGAAATCGATGATGAAGTACTTCACTGGAAGTTGTGTGCGTGTCTTGACAGTTTGGGGTGGTCCAGACAAATCTCGCCGCTCAGAAGGTTTCAAAGGGTGAGGCAGATCACTGAACAAGGACGTGGAGTCAACCATGAAACTATCGTATTTGCAGTCGCTAGGGTGGGAAATCGGCAAGATGTAGTAAGTAGGCGTAGGTAGGATACATACCCGTGAGCGATATTCTGTTCGTGGATGAATTGAACACCCTATTCATCGTTCAATTGGTAACAGGATATACCTGGAATGGAACGAGCCACATACCTCGAAGATCTGTTCGAAGCACTCGACAGCTTCGCCGATTGTTTCAAATTGGGGACACTGGATATCGTACAGAAGCGGCATGACGATGATGACGATGTCGCTCAGTTCCGGAATGCGAAGTATCTCGTATATTGGCACGCAGTGGTTCCGTGGGTCGGCTATAAGAGCTAGTGACGACAAAAACTCTGCTATAGGCACCTCGTCCGGAAAGTCGTTCACATTGGACATCTTTAGCATGACATGCGCGTTGTCTGAAATGCGGGTGGCATCCAGAAGCGTGCCCCTCTGCAACCGGATTAGTAACCGTGTATGTAGTCCCTTTGAGTACTAACCTTGTTGTAAAGACTATCCTCCGCCAAATAATGTTTCTTTCCAGTTTGCACCCAAGATGGCTGCCAGCCGGGCTGATACCGTGGGCGGAGCTGATATCCACGCTCTTTGAACCATGGCGCGTAGTCGCGCCAGAAATACTCCAAGCGTGATAGATCCTCTCTCCGGACAGGGCCTACAGTCCACGTTTTAGGTGTATATTTCGCCCTGTAGGTGGACATGGGGGAGGAGAGCAAAGCTTGGTGTGACAGATGAAAGCGCCACTCCGTTTTGGGAACAATTGAGACAAAGCTGATGGGACCCACAAACCACCGTACACTAAGTCAATGCCTGGTTGAAGTCTGATAAAGGAAAGTGAAAGCCAAGGACTTTCTGAGCAAATCTCCAGGTCAAGAGGTAAACAAAAAGGAGAGCATTGAGTCCGCTGGGATCAATTCTCCAGAGACGTCTCTGGAGACGAAACTGATGCAAACCGTAGAATTGATGGTAGAATTGATCAAAACGGGAGACAGTGATGGGAGACAAGACAGAGATTGTAGGCCAGCAAGTGTATACACACTCCTGAGCCAGTTCGTTATGCCACACGCCCATCGACTGCACCTCCGGGGATGTCCAGACTTTTAATGCCGACGGTATTTCGAGCGCTTTACGGTCTCGCTTCCTCGAGACTGTTGTATCTCACTAGACGGCTCTAAAAGAATTCAAACTTTTGGGATGTCTGTACACAGGAAATTTAATTGTACTGTATAAATGATGTCTTTTTCAGTAGCAGCTATTTTTTTGATCTCCTGTGGACTCATGCACACATCTGTTCAATTTACATGCCAGCAATCAAAGCACAAGGCACGATGGCCAGTTAATCAAGGAGGAGTCACTCAAGTCTGGTCACCACTCGGGGCGCAAGCCAAAATTGGGCTTGTTTTTCTACAGAGTGATTCAGTTCTGCTCTAGGCCCAGTGGTTATAAAACTGAGGATGGCAGCAAGCAGTGCCGAATGCCGAGCATCGATCAGTGGTCTCGCTACTTGTCTCTAGAGAATTTGATGGACGGACAATCCATCATTTGTCTCCAGAGACGTCTCTGTAGACGTATCTCCCAGCGGATTCAAACTCCTGACAAAAAGACACCCGGAATGGATTCGGATTCGTACCATCATCAATGGTAAGGAAGAAAAGCAACAACAAAGCCGAAACAGATAAGGTTTTCCCATTATTTAATCTTGACTCTTCACTACTTCGTGAAAGGGAATTGGTCTCTGAGTCGTCGAACATGCGCCAGGATCCGGAATGGAAAAGAACAAGTGATAGAAGACTAAAGAAGACTCCGTCGGTTCCGTCGGTCAGAAACGATGATCAGCGCATAGCCACCCTTCAAACTTCAGTGTGCAACCCCAAAAGGGGTTTACCTTCTGGCCGCCAATACGCCTCTACGAGTCAACTACTCAACACAATCTGGCCACTCTATCTTGTCTCTTCCGCCCCCCTCATCTCCCCGTCCTCTAGTCTAACCCGAATCACCCCATCTTCCACGCCCCACGGCACCTCCTCCTCCACATGCGTCACCACCAGTACCGCCTGGTGTGGCCCAACGCCGCCTGTGCGCAGGTACACGTGTGCCGCGGTGACCATGCGCGCATCCATCCCGCTCCACACCTCATCGAGCAGCACCAGCGGCCGCGCCCCCACAAGCGCGCGCATCAGCAGCACCATGCGCTGCTCGCCCGCAGGGAGCGCCGCGAAACGCAAAGAAGCGTAGGTCTGCAGCTCCGCCCTGATTTCTGCTGCTGCGGGACGTGGACTCGGGGCGCCATTCCCCGCGGTGCGCCACGCGGGCGGTCCAAGGGCCGCGAGCACCTCCCAACAGCGCGCGACACGCCACATGCGCTGCGCCTCCGTCAGCGTGCCCTCTTCACCGATCCCCACGCCGTCTGCGCCTTGCGGAACAAACCCGCCGTCAAAACCCGTGCCAAGCGCCTCCCACACGCTCATTCCCGGCGCACGGCGCGGGAACGCGTCCGCGAGCTCCGGCGAGACGAGCCCGATGCGCCCGCGGAGGGCCTGCGTCGCCAGGCGCGCGCGCGGGGTGCCGAAGAGGTGTAGGTGCCGCGGGGGATCTGTGCCAAGCTGGGTGTACGATTGGGGGTGGTCGCCGGTGAGGAGCGCGAGAAGGGTTGTTTTGCCGGAACCTACACCGTGAAGTGGGCTAGATTAGTGAGGTAGTGAAGGAAGAAGGAAGAACGTACCATTTGGACCTTGAAGATGGTATCGCTGGCCCTCGCGGATTGTCCAAGTAATGTTTTTAAGGACCTAAGTGAAGATGGATAAGTTGGCGAGAAAACTGGATGAGAACCAAACGCACACGTCGAGGGCCGTACGTGACGCTGACGTTGTTCATCTCAACCACCGGTTTGCCCACGCTGGTTTCTAGGCTCCCGACGGTCTGCATAAAGGGAGGCCGCGAAGAATTCTGGATGTGGGCGACAATGACATCTTTCGGCCCCGTTTTAACCTCCCCGTCACTGACGACCGCAAGGTGCGTGATCCACTCCGGAACTGCGTCCTGCACTCGGAGACCGACGACTATGTGCGGATTGCACGCGCGGTGGAGCTCATGCAGAATCTTGAGCACGGTGGCGCGGTTGTCGACATCCAAGCCCGCTGGTTGCGGAGCGCATTCAGGACTCGGTATTCCTCAAACAGTTGGAATGCGGCGCTCACTCACTCAGTGGCTCATCAAGCAGCAGCAGGCGCGGTTTCGCGAGAAGCGCCTTCAGGATGCGAGCGCGCCGCGTCTGTCCGTTGCTGAGGGCGATGCGGGGCAGGTCCAGCAGCTGCGCCAGCCCCATCTTCTCTACGAGGTACTCAAAGAGCGCGTGGTCGACTACCGCCGCCTCGGGGTCCAGGGTGATCCGGGTTTGGGCCTTGAGATCGTTGATGGTCTCAGGAAACATGCTCTGTCTCAGTGTGATACGGTCTTCCTCCCGCACAGCGCCGTAGCGCGCCGTGTAGTCGTAAAACGCGCCACCGACAGAGCGCTTGTTGGCAAAAGACACGATCGACACGCAATTGTGTGGATCTCCCGCATCCGCGAGGAAGGGATAAAGTCCTGCGGGTGGGGGTGGTGGGGGATGGATGCGAAGGTGGCCCATGAGCATCTGCGCACCATTAGCCGCAGTAGGCCGACTATTTGTTCCAGAGACGCACATCGAAGAGAGAAGATTTTTCGCCTGATCCACTTCCTACTATAGCCCAGCTTTCGTTAAGATTTATGGACCACTCTAGACCCCGGAATACAGGCGCAGCTTTATTTGCATCTCCAAAGCGGTAGACATCGGCTTTTGGGATATGCAGCACTGCAGTGTTTTCGGCAATAGTTGAGCCATTTCTAGGGCTGCCGTAGATTTTGTTGTGACTCAAAGTACCCTGGAGCCTACCTCGGAGACGCTTTAGGAGACTCCGAGAGACCATTGGCGAAATCCAGTCGCACAAAAACCAGAGCCAAAATTGACTGGCTGGCGGGAGAGATTAGGAGAATGGTGACTTGACTCAGAAATCTAAGCCCGGACCGGCTCGGGGCCGGTCAAAAGCTGGCCTACCCTAAAGTAGCCTCGCTAAACTTCATTAAGCTTCATTCCCCGGCACAATGTCTATAACGCGTGAGGCACGAACGTTTTCCGTTACTAGAGCGTCTGTCAAGAGAGACTAGGCACAATGGCCACCGCATTTACCGCTTTTGACACTCGACGTCTTCTACGAACAGGAGGAGGACCATGCATTACTGCAGGGGTCTCAAACAGCAGAATTTGCAAAGCTGTTGTCGGAATACTTACTGAATGTACATAATTGAGCCAAATTGAGTCGGCTGAGAAAGATAAAAGGAACCTCTTTGAACGTGCTGTTCTGACCATTAGGCGGTACTGCGTTTTGACCGGCCCGGCGGCCCTTGGCTCGTCTTGGTACATGTTAAGTACCTGCAGGCTGCAGCCCCGACACTGTCTAAATTATCCCCATTCATCTCAGAAATCTCGATTGTAAGTACACTATCGTTACCCAAATGATAGAAGGAATTTACATCTAAAACTCCTCCTTTCGGCGCACACTTCCAGCTGGGTCTTTCGGTATCGCGACCTCCTCACCGGCATGCACTCGCGCGGCTCTTTCCCACTGCTTCCACGGCTCAAGCCCCCTGATGGGCCGTGCACGCGCCACGCCAAATACCCCTTCTTCGACCCGGTCCATGAAGAGCAGCGTCCATATCACAGCCGCAGATACCAGCGACCTAAAGAGCGTGCCGCTGTCGAGAACATGGCGTGCAGGGACCGTCAGAGGCAGGATTGCGCCAATAGGCCGGCTCCGCATCTTCTGCCGGCGGGACGCCGGTGTTCCTCGTTCTGTCAGCGGCGGAGCGAAGGTCAAGCAGAAGAGCTCTGCGGAGGAGACGTAGAAAATGTGCTCAGCCGTGCCGAGTAGGAGGGCGTGTTGCGGGGAGGGACAGAGCAGTAGGATGGTGAAGACGCGCGGAGAGAGGTATGAGATTGTGACTCCTGCTTTTTCGTCTGCTGGGGGAACCGCGGCGGAGAAAGTGCGGCGTGCAAGAGACACGTCGGCCGGGAGGAGCGTCACGGCGCATCCGGTTTCTTCTACCCGCTGACGAAGAAATTGTTCAACTTGCCGACGTGCATATGTCTCGAAAAGCCCTTCTGGTATCCAGCGCACGCCGCCCTCAAGAGGTTTCAGCGGGGCCGTGGTAGTTGATGGGGGCCACGCTGCTGGGACAGGTTCTGGGCGGATGTACACGTCGAGGCGCTTCTTGTAGTGTAGAATCCAGGCCACATAAACGATGCGGGCAAAGGAGAGAAAGAGATCAAAGGGAGCGCGGGAAAGTGCAGAGATGAGGGACCGAGACGTGAGTGGGGTAGAGGAAGTGGGTCGCAGGAGAGCAGTAAGTTTGAGGGGTCCGGCGACAGGAACCGGGTCGTCAGATGGCGTATGCAGATGTACCCGCACACTTGGTCGTGGGGGAGGTGGAGACGTTTCGGAATCACATAAACCCGTTGGAGAGTGGGAGGGGCTCTTGATAGAGACAGTGTAGAAGCCCCGACGGTCGTTGAATGGCGATACATGGAACGCTCGCGGGAAAGTCCACTGGTGATCAAAACTATGCTAACTGTTACTGCTGGTTGTAAAGGTGAACGGAACGACTAACCCTCGGGAGGGCTCTTTATCTTCCTCTTTATTCACTTCCAGACAATACACATGGCTTTCTCCAAAGGTGTTGTGAACCTCGAGAAATTATTAAATGTAATTGTAAAGCACAAGAGTCCCTCCTAACCTCTAGAACAGTCAAGAAGAATTTACCACCCGGGCGGTAACAAAAGTAGACGGTGAGGGGATTGATTCCTTCAAATCCCAATAGACTGGGCATAGTCATCATCCACGCGTCTTCCAGGCCTCCATCGAGATAACCACGCTCGAGGAGGACCTTTTCAAGCCGTTGACGGATAGAACCGCCGTTATCGGTCAGATACGGAGTAGGGCGCAATCCAACAAGCCTTGCCCATCTTCCGCCATATCCAAACACCCAGCCGTGGCCCAAGTCCAAAGAGTGCTCCTCAAGCGCATTCAGAGACAGCAAAAGAGAAAGGCTTGGGTAGGTAAACGCATGGGTGGATCCGACAGGAAATAATCGGGCATGGGTGACCTGATTTTCGAGGACGTATCCTCGAGGGCAGACTGAGGTTGTATCCATGGCCAGCGCTACATATGCAGATCCAGGCCTACATAGCACCCGACGACATGATGGCCGGAGTTTGACCGTGACCAACGTGACATTCGCGTCTGTTACGGTTCGTGTCGTGCTTACGACACCTCAGTCTATGTTTCGTGCCGATGAATGCTTCCCAACCTGCTGTTCTTGCGACTCCTGTTGGTCCTGACCAGGTGCAGGAAAGTAGGACCCAACGTCTCGAAAGGCAGCAGGCCAGATTTCGCGATCGGGGAGGGTACGAAAATTCAATACGACGACTGAAGAAGCAAAACTAATCCACTGCAGGATATTCGTTCCTCGGACCCACAATAATCTATTGGATATCCTATTTGGACGAAAGAAACTGTCGCCTGTGAAGAGGAGGTCGCGCTCCCGGAGTCTCTCCGTTTCGCCGAGCAAGAGGGCTCCCAAGTCTAAACGTGGTGCCTCCACTGGCCCGAAGAGTGGTGGCAAAACGAAGAAAGCCTCCAAAGCATCTGTAAGGGATGAGCATGAGGAGGATGAGCAGCCAGTAGCAGGTACCTCCTTCCCCTCAGAATTGAGCTTGACCTAATTTTGTTGCAAGGCCCGTCTCATCTGCCTGCAAAGCAATCGAAGAAACCTTCAGCTTCCCGTCAGAGGAAGAAACCCGTCGCTGCTGGTATGTCTTTGCTGTTGATCATTGACTTTATTCCCTTGAATGATAATTTATTTTAGACGATGATATATCAGCTCTGGCGGAGAGTAAACCCGCTCCAAAGCGCAAGACTAAAATCAAGCAAACCATGGAAGGCACGCAAATTTCCCCCGTTAAAACATACTGTGTTTTGATCTGCAATCCAAGAACCTATTGCCGAACCTACAACTAAGCAGCGCAAGCAGAAGGTCACCGTGTCAGACGATCCAGCAGCAGATGATGAACCACCTCCTGCAGTATCCAAGAAGCGAACCACCGATTCAAAGAAGAAGACGGCGGAAGCGGAGGTGAAGGCCAGCTCAGGTTCGTAATCCTGATATTTGCTAAACTATATGCTTTAATTTTCGTAATCCAGCCGCCGCCCGGAAGCTGAAATCCAAGGTCGCCGCCAAACCGCCTCAAGATGATGATCCGGAGTCTGGGCCGCCTGCGCGAACGCAGCGTTCTCGGGCTGTCAAGTCTCGTCAGACTTATGCTGAATTCTCCGACGATGACGAGGAGCCGCCGAAGCCTTCACGGAGCAAAGCCTCGATGGGGCCAGACTCGAAGGGGAAGGCTAAGCAACACGATGCAGCAGAAAAACCCAAAGGCGGAAAGACGAAGGGGAAGAGCAAGCAGGCGGTTGTTCAGCCTGCCGAGTCGGTTTCAGTCGATGATGAAGAGCTGCCAAAACGTTCAGAGAGCAGGAAAACGGTGCTGGGGACAGACTCGAAACGGAAGGGGAAACAACGCGAAGCAGACGTGTCGTACGAGGCATCCACGACCAAGGGCAAAGGCAAGCACGCCGAGTCGAAGGTGAAGCCCACCGCCAAGAAACGCGCGCTGGAGCCCCAGGATGGCGCCGAGGATAACCCGCCAGTCAAGCGGCGCAAACCCGTCCCTCCAGAGACAGAACCGCCAGTACGCAAGCAGCTTGAGATGATACCAGAGGAAGAGGAGGAAGAGTCGGTGGCTCCTGTGAAGACCCTGATCCCACCAGTCAAACAGGTTCCTGCCGTCGACAAAGTGAAGGCTGCATCGGATTCTGCTGCTTCCTCGTCGAAGAAGCGACCCCGGGATAAGAATGAGGAGCCCCAGACAACTCGGAAGCGGGCGAAAGTGACGAAGCCTCCTGAGGTTCCGGCGCCGCCTGCGAAATCCAGGAAACGAGCACCGACGAAGCGTACTAAGCCAGTTGTCGTGACGGTGGCCAAAGTAGACAGCCAGTGAGTATTGTTCCCCGGTATCCTGCTTTACAATCCTGAACGTTATTGCAGTGCCCAAATCGCTTCCACGATACTCAAGGAAAATAAATCGCCCTCCCCCGCCTCGCCTGTGCAGCGAGCTGCGAAGCCGACATTGGTACGTCCTTATACATGTACGTTCGGAGCCTCGACTGATGTTGCAATATCCAGGTTGCAAGGAGGAGAGGGCCACCGAAAAGTGTTCTGGACAGAGTTCGAGCTAACTCTGGTTCGCACCATACCGTCGAGGATAGCGAACCGGACGAGTTGGACTTCCTTTCTTGATTATTCGGGATGCGCACAGCGCAATTTCGTTCCAACACATCACCACTATTCACGCAATTCACAATATATATCCGCATTCGCAGTACACAGTGTACACATCGAATTCTATTTGATACACCACGCATTTTGACCACGCCGCATAGTATTATTACATTTTGTTTTGTAGTTGTATGTATGTAGAAACATGACATGGGCGATTTGTCCAGCCTCATTGACAAAGAGCGTCATGATCGGTCAAATGTATCGATATTCCTTTCGGAGCGGTGAACTAGAAAACAATGCTCAAATAAAAGTAGGCAAAAAAGCTTTCAAAGAAGAAGAAGAAGAAGAAAAGAAAAAGAAAAAGAAAAAAGCAAAGAGAAGGTATCTCACGAGGAGAGGATTTCCAAAGATTGTTCATCGACGTTCGCTTGCAATACAACAGGATGTCTCTAGTAAAAGGCGAGAAACATGGTTTATGTCGGGTTGCAATGCCGATGGAATAGTGTGTGAATTTTGGGGGGACATCATCAGAGTTATGTGCCTCGGTCGGCGTCCCGGATCTTCATCTCGACCTTCCTGTCAGCTTCTCACTAGCATTTATACGTTGCGCCGTACGGTGGTTTCTCTTTCTGATTTCGGCGTAACCTCACCTCACCTGCGTTCAAGTCGCTTGATGCTTTCCCGAGAAATAAAGGAAGAAGTGGTAAAGGCTGCGTTTCAGGGTAAGGTATACGCGAGATTCACCAATATCCTCGAAATTCACTGGTAAATTCAGCGAAAAAAAACGCGTACAGCCCCTACTCTAAATTCCCAGTCGGTGCAGCGCTTTTGAGCAGCGACGGCATCATTATCAAAGGCGCTAGTATCGACAATGCAAACTGTAGTGTGTATAGAAAATATGCGGTGGCGAAAATATCAACTAACACAGCAGGCGCGACAATCTGCGCAGAACGCACAGCGGTTGTCGCGGCAGTCGTGAGTGTTCTTGTCGAAATGCCCTTGCATTCGCGCCTTCCAACCGCTGAACACTAGAGCGACGGCCTCAAGTCTTTCGCCGCGCTCGCAATCGTCGCGTGCAGTTTGAATAATCATCGTAAAGCGGTTTGACCCACTGACTTACTTTTGATCCCAGGGATGTACCGAGGATCATACCGTGCGGGTTATGCCGACAGGTAATTAGGGAGTTCTGTGCACCCGAGATGCCTGTCCTGCTGATTCCAGGCGAATATCTCGACTTGGATTTCCCGAAGGACGTCGGAGTGAAGGAGACGACCGTAGAGAAGTTGTTCCCGGACAATGATTATCGCCCAGGCATGTCCTTTGCGAAATCCTAGGGATTGTATGCCGAGCAGGGTTACCACGGCCACGAATTACTTGTTTTAAGCTTTTATTGGTATACAGTGACTAGATTCCAGATGCAGCAGGAACGATGGCCTCCTCATCTCTCCCTGCATACCGTATGTAAGAATCATTGAATGTTGGTAAGAAAACCAATATACTGCACCTTCATAAAACTTCTGTAAAAACGTCCGTGTCGGCCGCTCCTTTGGCTGGAGCATAATCCCATAGATGTGGTCTGGCTGTTTCCACATATTTAGCGTCTCCTGGAACTCCTGCCTGCTTTTGAGGAGCAGCACGTCGATTACGCGCAGGTCGGTAACGTTGCGGTTCGCCTCAAAGCGCATACGAATGGCGTGGCGAAGCTGCGTCGGCGAGACATCTAATGCGTACTGGTTGACGACCTCTGGGGCCTGTAGTAAGGATAAAATTAATGACAACTCGTTCCTGACGGTCAAGCGACACACACCGCGCGATACCAGTCGCGGTACATCTGAATGACCCGGGTCCGTGCATGGGCGGGGCTCCCTGACACGCGGGTGACCTGAGCAAGGCGGGCGGGAATGGCAACTTGTGCGCGCGACATGGTGGTTGAGCCGTAAGAGGCAAGGTCTGATTGCCTGGAGCATCGAACCAAACACCGCTTCTCTCTTTGCTCTTTCCCTCACCCCATCCTTTCCTCCCCGCTTTCTGCTACTCACGATGGTCCGTGGAACAGGCAAGGGTTTATAATCCTTTTAAGATCCCTTTTCACTGAGCTATGTGCAGGCAAATTCAAGCAGAAACGCGGTGGCGGTCGTAACTTTAGGTGTGCTGCATCGGATTGCTCTATTGGTCCCATCTAACTTATTACATTCTAGTAAGAACATGGTGCTGGATGAGAACGGCACAGCGGTGTCCACCGACAAGAGATGGTGCTGCATGCATGCCCGTTCATGCGTATCAAGTCTAATCTACCGCCATCTAGGGCACCTCGGGGTAAGGACGAGGAGGATTCCGATGAAGAGGAATCCGAGGAGGAGTCTGAAGAGGAGAGTGAAGAAGAAGAAGCCCCGGCGGGGGGCAGCGGCGAGCCTCAGCCCGAACTCAGTCGAGCTGAAAGGAAGGAGCTCAAGAAGAAGCAGGCTGCAGCTAAAATGCAGTCCCAAGAGGACGACGAGGATGAGGACCTTATCAACCCCAATCATGTCGGTAAGAAGATGAACATCTCTGACCTCGGCGCACCCAGGGAATTGTCAAGGAGGGAGAGGCACGCCTTTTCTTTGTTTGCGCTACCGGTCCTGACGTTGATCTAGGGAGCAGAAAGAGAAGCAGGATGCCAAGGATCGTTACTGGAAGGTCTGTTTCGTTCCGCCAGAGCATACCATCCATGCCGACTTTTTCCCTCGTTTTTCTTCCAGCTTCACGTTGCAGGGAAGACCGACCAGGCAAAGGCAGATCTCGGCCGATTGGCCAAGATTCGTGCTGAACGAGAGGCAGCACAGGCGAAGAGAAAGGCAGAGGCCGAAGGTTTGTGACCCCACAATTTTCGAGACAACCCAAAACCTAATTTCTCCATCCAGCCAAGGCCGCTGAAATAGAAGCCAAATCCGCCGCAGCTAGACGTTAGGCCCAGTTGCTGTACTCGATTTGCCCAACGAACATCTGTAGCAGTATTATCACGAGCCCTCCCAATATAACGAATTGAAAAAATCATATTCTACTTTTGTGTTGACGTTCTGCATCTACATGGTCCATATTTTTTCTTCATCGACGAGCCTTCCTGTGCCCACTGCTTCCCGCCGCTGTACTCTAACCTTGGCAATGCGGGCTCGCCAACGACCCACCACCTGTTCATCTGGCACCTTGGCACACCACCCTTGCAACCAGTGCACGAGTTTCAAATACTCATTCCCCTCCAGTCCCGCCATAGCCTCAATCAGCGGCGGTTGCACGCTCACCTCGCCCCAAAACGCCAACGCAACCCCCAGCGTCTGCTCTGTCGGCTGCAGGCGCAGCGCGTGCATCCATACCAGCGCCCGTGCGATCTCCGGCGCGCGGCGCGTCATGCCCAGCAGCATGATGTAAGCCGTGAACTCGCGCTCACGCACAACGAGCTCAGGGAAGTGCGGCCGGCCCTCTGAAGTAAGAATGTCAGGCGGGAGCGCAAAGCGCGACGGAGGCATGTCGAGGCGCATCGTCAGCGCCGCGCTGTCGCTCTCCGGGTGCATGCGCACCGCATGAGCAGGGGGCACGAGGCCAGCGAGGTGCAGGCGCTCGGGCACGCCGAGCGCGGCCTGGACGAAAATGCGTGACGCGTTTGTACTTGCGGGGCGCTCGCGCCAGACGCCGGAACGGTACGGCGCCGCTGCCTGCGCCGTGAGGGATTCAACTAGGGCGGCGCGCGTTGCGGGCGGTGGTTTAGGGTTGCGGAAGGGGTTCTTCAGCGCTAGGAGGGCTAGCTGGCCGGAAAACGAGTCATCGAGCGTGTGCGGGAGCTGCGCGGCCTCAAGCATGATGCGAAGCGTCTCTGTCGAAGGGCGCACACGATAAAGCTCCTCCATGGAGTCCCAGAGCCGAAAGACGAGGTCTGGACGCAGGATTCGGCGCAAGCTGGACATGAACGTGTTTATCGTGTATGCAGTCACCCGCAGAGGCCGGTGCAGTCGATACGGGGATGCCAGTGCAGCGTCAGCAAGCGCTGCATGCATCTCAAGCACTGCAAATGCTTCGGCCGGCCGCCCAGAGAGAGTCGTGGCTCGCAACCCAGTCGCCAATGCCATTTCGTCAATAGGTAGCCCGGAGCGGGCCAGCTTGGTCCAATAGATGTAGGCCGCCTCCCATTCATGCCGCAGAAGTAGTCCACGAATGAGGACGGTGTGGGACGCGACCGTCGGGCGGAAGTCGTGCGTCTTGGGATGTGTGCGCATGAACAGCCGCGTGAGTGTCTTGGCGTCAACGGTGAGGTCGTGTGCGGCGACCGATAGTGCCGCGCTCCAGTCGTGCACGTCGACGCCGCGCTTGCCTAGCAGGAGGCGCGGGTGCACAGCGGGTCGGAGCAGCGCGTGGCGGGACGGATCGTTGAACGTGGGTTTGTCGCGGGTCGCCTTGGCGGTGAGTTTGAGGAGGAACTCGAATGCCGACGCGCTGTCGGGCTGGTTGCCGATGAGGAGTGTGCTAGCACGGCTGAGTCTGTAAGGGCGCGCTGCGGCCTCTTTTTCGTTCGCATCTGGGCGCCGGAAACGGCGGATCATCTCCGCGTAGCGCTTCGCGTCGTGAATCGCGCCTTCAGCGGAGTAGACACGGAGGTATGATTCGAGCTGCGAGGCAGTGGGGACGACGCCGAGACGGGTCATGCGGCGCCGGAGGTACCCTGTGAGCTGAAGGGCGGTGTATCGGTCTTCGATGAGGGCGGAGCAGGTGCGCGGCCATAGTCGCAGCTGCCGCGCCTCCATGGCTCTCAACACCTTTACTGCATTTTCCCCAGTCTGCTGCGACCGCTGGCTGATTGAGGTCATGGCAGCAAGGAGATGATTGAAGTGCAAGCCCTGGAACTGGGTGAAGGGTACCGAGAGAAAGGCATCGATTACGCGCGGCATAGGCCACATGAGGTCAAAGCGCGTGAGATGGATCATGGTCATGACGAGCAGGGGGCCTTGGATGGCAGGAGGCGCGCTCTCGATGTGGGCGAAACTCAAGTCAAGCATAGACCCCGACGCGTGTCGGGGTGCACGGACCTTGAAGGCAGTCAAATAGAGTGCCAGCCAGGAAGGGTATCCCGTTGATCCTGCTGCCCGCATCGCTTGGTCGATGTCAGACGCGTAAAGAGAGGCTCTCCAGCGCGAAAAATCGTCAAGGGAGATCCGGGAAATGTCCAGTGCCTCCGACAATGATAAAAGCTTTGGGTAATGCAAAGCTACAATAAGACGCCATATTGGATCCCGGGTGGAGAACGATAGAGAGCGTAAATAGGCTGTTATTTTGCTGTTGCGCGACGAATATGTGCGGTGTCCGTTGGTAGCACTGGCCAAGTTTCCCCTCGCACGGAAAACAGTTTTCCACATAAGATATTGGCATCTAGCAGAAGTTCAGGTGTTGTATATGGTCCATACTGGTGCTGTGGGAGTTGCGACCAAATTTGGGCAAAGTTTGGAAGTCCAGAGGTTGCCAAACAAATATCGTGATTTTTCTCTTCCTTTCAAATGGCTCCTCGTATCTTGGTGCGCTTGGGGTTATTCTGCTGTACAATGTGAACTAAGTATCCACCCAGTTTGTTAGTGGCTTTCACCCTTCTACGCGCGCCCGGGCGCTTGCGTACGAGTTCGAACGGTAAGTCTCCATTTAGCCTGCCAAAAGGCGCCGCACCAAACACCATCTCCCGCTAAAGGCGCTCATCGAATTGACTATTCTTCTGCAGATTTGGACCCCTGATTCGATGCGACGTACCTGCACCAAGAAGCGGGAGCCACTCCCATGCCAATCCGTAAGTATAACTTTTCCCTCTTCTTCACTATCTTTCCCAGTCAAGTGGAATCGTGAACGAAATCCAATATCGGACCGATTCGAGTCGAGAAACCCCCGCTTTCGGACCGCTCTATTCGTCTTCGTTCGCGAAAAGAAACCTCTTCGTCCCCGTTCGAATCTCACCCTCCATCAAAACGATCGCTCAACGAACCCTCGAACACATCTCGCAGTTATGCTTTTGTGGAGTTTCGCAGCACGCGCGATGCAGAAGATGCTTATTATGACATGTATGTGGCCCTCACTAGACCCTTTCTCTACCTGGAAGCGTCTCATGTCTTTGTCCCAGGCATGGTAAAACTTTTGAGGGATCACGCTTGAGTATTCAGGTATGAATACACTGCGCATTCCTCTCCTGGTCATTAATACAGGTCTCAGTGGGCAAAAAATCCTCCTTCGTCCGTTTGGCGCTATGAAAGGGCCCCACCCAGGTCATCGCGCGACAGAGACCGTTCGCGCAGTCCGCGCCGACGCTCTGAGAGGGACGACCGCGATCGCGACCGTGACCGTGACCGCGACCGAGGCGACCGCGACCGAGATCGGGACGAGGATCGCGACAGGGACACCAGACGCAGAAGGAGCAGATCCCCCGAGAGGCGCAGGAGCAGGAGCCCAGAGAGGAGAAGGAGTGCATCGCCTGAGAGAAAACGAGAGGATCGGGACGACAGGATTAGGACCCCTCTCCCCGTCAAAGAAGAAGAACCACTGAAAAAAGAAGAAGACCGCGCGCCGAGCCCTGTTTGAGAATTGACCGCTCTCTGAGCACTTGCACTGACTGAGCATATGAACGTTCTTAACCTTCTTTCTTGACTCCGATTGTCGTAGTACGACCGAAATCGTTTTATTGTAGTACAGAAATGAAACTTTGATTTATTCCCTGTTTGTCTCGACTTTTCTGTGCAACTCATACGCAGATAAAATTTGAAGTATGACAAGAGTTCCTCCACCACCGTGTCGGTAGTTGCTCGATCTCGTTCCTGGGTTGGAGACCAACTCGATGACTGCATGCATATATACCTTCTTGCAAGCTGAGGAGTCGGGTTTGCCATCTAGGACCGAAAATAGTGGATACTCGAATAGAAACCCAAGGGATATTATTTTGCCATAGGTATGCTAGATTTGTACAATAATCGGTCCTCCGATAGTTTGCTCTTAATCGCGCTTGCTGGTGTTGCCCCCGGTCGCCTCATTATACTTGGTCGCCAGCCTGTCAAACTCAGCGGCCTGCTGGGAAGCTTGCTTTTTGAGGGTTTCTACGACGCGCACAGTGAGCAGACAGTCAGTGACGCAATGTGAGATACGAACCGAAGTCCCTGTCCTTCTTCTCCAGGTCGGCGATCTTCGCCTTGAGCTCTGCAATTTCTTTGGAAGGGTCTCCGGCGGATTTGGAGGCTTTGCCAGAGGACGTCTGCAAAACGGACTTAATTGTCGTCGTCATCGTGAAAGATGTGTATCCCTGCACTAACCCCCTTCAATTTCGCATACTCCTCTTGGGTGTGGATCAGGTCCAGGATGAGGTAGAAAACACGGGTGAGAACAAGCGACAGGAAGAGTGTGAAGCCAGTCAAGTAGGTGTTGCGCTGCGAACTGACAATGACGACAGGTCAGTGGCGACGGAAAACATCAAGGAAGGCAGGCGAAGAAAAACTGGATTCCACAGCGACGCTAGGACACTTACTAGAATTTTCTGGCAGCGAAGCTGTTTTCCGCCGCGACATTCCCAGTGTGTGCCGCGCCGTTTTGTTTGGCGAGCTCCGACTCAGCTGTGACGCGGAACATACGCTGGAGCGCGTCCGCGAATAAAATCGCCACGAATCTGCACAGGAAAGGGGTGAGCTGCGGATTCTTACGTGGCGCGTGGCCACCACGCACATGAAGGATATTTTCAGTGCGTAGGCGACCTTGGCGACGATGGGGCTTTCGGAGAGGAAGCCAAACACTTTCTTGCGCACGTTGTGCGGCAGAGGGAAGACCAGAAAACAGAACGTCACCATCTGCGAAAGTCAGACTTGGTCAATGAAAATAATGTGAGCGCGTGCCTCCGCGGCGAGCAGCATAAAAGTCAAGGAATAACTGAGAAACTTTCAGCAATTGCATCACAATGAAGAGCAGAATCCATTACTAGATGGTCATTTTGGTACGAGGATGTGGTGGTTCAGGTCGAGGAGTGGGTTAAGCGATACAGCGTTGACGTCAGACCACGTATGTATATGCATCCGCTTGCTTGGTAGAGGTGCCATCGCCGGGAGAACCAAACAGTGCCCCAAAATTCCAGCCGACTCAACGAAAGTCAAAGCTAGATACGATGATGTATTGCAATATAAACTAGACATCAAAGTATATAGAATCAATAGGTGCCTGGTAAGGTCGTTCCAGGTCGTTGCATGAATCCAGCCGATGGCAGAAGATCAAGCTCCTTCGGGTCAACACCCGCAAAGTCTCGGCTTTTAACGCGTCTGGTTGCAAGTTCACGCTGTGAAAGCCAGACGTGGAGCAGATGAAGGAAGTCTTTGGCCTGGGATTTTCTGTGAGTCAACAGCTCAGGAAACTGATGGACACGACTCACCACCACGAACAACCCCAGACCAACAGAGTTGCGCCACCTACGAAAATATAATTAGCATGACTGCCCCTCGCACTTTCCGAAGAAGACCCACCAGACGGGATCGCATTCATCGAGCTTCCGGATATCACCCCAAACCGCCCTCAGCACGAACTTGAGAGTCTGCCCAACCTCCGCGGACTCTGCCTTGTTGGCTCGCTGCCATAGTTCCTTGACACTATATCTTTCCAATGGAGGAGGCGGAAAGAAGCCACGCCATGCCGGACGCACGGCCAGGAAACGCTTTAGGAGGTCGAAGCGCTTCGACAGCCGGAGGAGGATGCTTCCCATGGCGCTCGAGATCAGCGGGATCAACAACGCGCCACCAACGATCCGCCCTGCCCTCCTCAGATCCACCGTGACAACTGCGCCTTCGCCGTTGGCATTTGCATTATCATTGACATTATTAGGATCCGGATTACCGCCAGGCTGCTGGGCTGCGCGTACATCTGCGGCGCGTTCCATGTCATCGAGGAAGCGCTGGAGGAAGCCGCGTATGCCAGGATTGTTGCGCTGCCGCGGAGGCGCAGGCTGCGTGTCCAGAAGCCAGTGTGAGAACTTATTGAAGTAGTGGTTGTAGATTCTCCGACATATTGGCAAGATGACGAAGCCGAACACCAACGGCGAAGGTGGCCAAGGCAGACCAGAGTCAGTATTTATAGGCTCGCTAGTAGAGGCGAGTCGGACGCCAGTAAAATCAGGCATAAACGCGAATGTTGGCCAAGTGGCCACTAGGGCGCAAATTGTGTGGTTGACCCCGAGGCGCGACAATATAAGCCCTGCAGGAATGAGAACGATGTTGAATTTCGCAATGAGCGGCCATTTGGAACGGTCGTCCGTTAAAACATGATCGAACATCCTGTCGCCGTTATGTTAATGGATACCCCAACGATTGAACGCTGCACGCACTCGTCCCCCACGTATTTGCGCAGCGCCCAGGCCCCATATCCTATATTGACTCTGTACACAGCTACACCGGGATATTCAGCACATTGTCCCCTAGGTGGAGCGGACTGACCTCTGACAACGAAGTAAAACCCAGCGACATAGAAAGCCAAGTCGACTCTTTTGAGATTGTGGTCGACAGATCGCAGAAATTTGAGCACGGTCGGGTTGTTGCTCTCGACCTGATATTCGGTCTTACATTGTGGGCACTGACGAGCGCTCGCTTCACGGCCCGTGCCTTCTGAGGACTTTATCCATTCCAGTAGACACGATTCATGAGCAACCAGGGTGCAGCTGCAGGGATGGACCCATGCTCTGGGTGGGACAGTTGCATCTTAGGCGGATTAATGACGGCAAGGACGCAGAATGAACGTGGCAACCTCTTTCCTCGTCCCGGCAAATATAACAAAGCTTAACCTGAAGCAGATTCAACATGGAACAGGAAGAAAATTTGAGGGGACGCACACGCAAATCAGCCAGCGTCGGTGGTCGGTCACTCATGGCGAGTGGCTGCGAGTGGATAGCAAGGAGCGCAGGGAAGCTAGTAATGGTTGGCTCCCTCGGATAACGTCAAATGTTTGCATTGAAGCATCCTGATCATCACGGGCATACACTGCCAAGCAACACTACCGCTTTTCGCCCAAAAAGGATTAAACGCCGAGAGGATGTATAGAGATGCGGGCGTGGGGCTAAAATTATGCACAGCAGAGGAGATATATACCCAAATCACTCGCTGTACCCAGCTGGACCGACAAAAATAACTGACACAGTTATGATCATCATAACATCCTGCCATACAGTTCTTAGAGAAGAGATATCACTGGGTGGTACCTATCTCTGGGTAGGTTTTTTTATAATACTCCATACTGAACCATATTTCTCCGTCACTTCCTAGGAACTGGAAATAAGTGCAGCAGAATATTCTTAGCGAGACAGCACTCGACGTCAAAGATGAAATTATCGCAGTTTCGTTGCAGTTTCGTCCAGTATCAGTTAAAATTATTTGAGAGTTAGCATCTTACTGTGGCAATATGTAGATGATGAACACACGTTGCGGGGAGTCATCTTCGTCTTGGTTATCACTTTCAGCTGAAACTCCAAAAATTGTTTCGAAGCAGATTACACCAGATTTAGATTCTCTGCCGATTCCGTTCCTTTTTGAGACTGGGTACTATACACGCAAGATGCCCACCCGTCCACCCAGCAATCAAGCCCGCTGTATTCAATCCTATTCAATCTTTCAATTTGGTTTTCGGCGGACGACATTACTGAACGTCCTAAGTAGAGAACATCCCTGAAGCTTTCAACATTTACAAGATTCAAGGTCTGGATTCCTCTATCACGAGAAATGTTCTGCATAGCGTTCCTAGTTATGAACAGAACTTGATCTTCCGACCTCTATCCAAGTCTTTGAAAGGGATCGATCCCAGAACACGAGCGAGAAGAGTCCTGATTTTTTGGCTTGAGCTATTAGTGCAGGGAAAGGTCGCCTTTTTAGAGACACTAAGGGTGCTCAATTACAAAACGCCAGCTAGCAAAACAAATAAATAATTCTAAGCGCTTTAAGCGGCTGTAAGCGACGATCAAGCGAAATTTTGCGAGCGAGCGAGTCTGCCTTTGCGTGTCCGCCCTCGACCGCCAAAACCTGTTGAAAACACCTTCGTTGTTGTTCGTTGGACACTCGGGAACATGGTGCGTGTTTCGGCCAACATCGGAATCATCGCGAACGGGGAGCTCGTCCGGGTTATCATCGTCATCCGGGTGGAGATTGATGGGATCTAACAGGTCTGTGACCGCAAAAAGGACAGTGGCGTCCTCATAGAAGTCCGCTTGAAGTTCGTCGATGGTTTTCTTGGGCATTGGTGCAAAGGAACGAGCATATACTGAAAGAACGGTCGTGTAGACTGAAGCCCCTGGCCTGGGCCCTAGCCCGGGTTCGCCTGACCCTCGCTTAGTCTCGCTTACAGCCGCTTAGAATTATTTATTTGTTTTGCTAGCTGGCGTTTTGTAATTGAGCACCCTTACTGTCCAGGCAGGCCAGAATTGACAGAAAATATTGGCTGATGCATCATATTTAACCGATTGCTCCACGCCGAATCAGTTTTTGAGCTCCTATTTCGACCGAGTCGAGTCAAAGAGCGTTATGTGTAAAAGCCAGTCGACGAAGTTGAAGAAAGAATTTTCCGAGTCAAGTCGCTGCCACGTGCCACTTTCACACGCCTATATTTTTATTATCCTTGCTTTCTGCTTTCCGCTTCCACTTCAACTCGACACTTGATCAGGAAGATCCCGAATATGGCGGGCGAAGAAACGCTCCAGAAAGAACACGAAGACTCGGGATCGGAGGAGGAGGAGGAGGAGGATGACGTTGTGCCCAAAGTCGAGATTGATCCTTCCACACTCACACCTCTGTCTCCCGAGGTCATCTCGAAACAAGTTGGTTGTCTTACTATGTTTCCTGTACATGACTGAATGCGCGTTGTTCGTAGGCTACGATCAACTTGGGTAACCTCAATCGCGACTCGTAAGAATTTGACTTACATCCTCCAGGCACGATCGGCCATGTCGCCCACGGAAAATCCACAGTGGTGAAGGCGATATCTGGTGTCATGACTGTACGATTCAAAAACGAGCTCGTCCGGAATATTACCATCAAGCTCGGATATGCCAACGCAAAGGTGCGCATGTCAGCCAACACCCTGGTCTCTTCGAGCTCATTTCTCTCACTAGATATACAAATGCGAGAACAACGCGTGCCCGCGGCCAGGGTGCTACCGATCGTACCCATCTCACAAGGAGGACAATCCGCCTTGTGAACGTCCGGGATGCAATTCACGAATGAAGCTTGTCCGCCACGTCTCTTTTGTTGATTGCCCCGGCCACGACATTCTCATGGCCACAATGTTGAACGGTGCTGCCGTCATGGACGCCGCACTACTCCTCATCGCCGGAAACGAAACCTGCCCCCAGCCCCAGACATCCGAGCATCTCGCCGCCGTTGAGATCATGAAGCTCGAGCATATCATCATCCTCCAGAACAAAGTCGATCTCATCAAGGAGGCCCAGGCACTGGAACACCAGAAGAGTATCACCGCTTTCGTCAAAGGTGCGTCTCCTGAACTGACTCACTTGCTCTGTTGCTGACCATCGTGTGCAGGGACGGTCGCCGAAGCCTCCCCGATTGTCCCCATATCCGCCCAGCTAAAGTACAACATTGACGCCGTCAACGAATACATCGTGAAGCGCATTCCCATCCCCATCCGTGACTTCACCTCCGATCCCCGACTCATCGTCATTCGCTCATTCGACGTGAACAAGCCCGGTGCTGAGGTAGACGACCTCAAGGGCGGTGTTGCCGGTGGCTCCATCCTTACGGGTGTCCTGCGGCTTGGCCAGGAGGTCGAGATTCGGCCAGGTGTTGTGACCAAGGACAATGCTGGTCGCAACCAGTGCAAACCCATCTTCAGCCGCATCATGTCGCTGCACGCAGAAAACAATCTGCTGCAGTTCGCCGTGCCCGGCGGGCTTATTGGTGTCGGCACGAGAATAGATCCCACACTGTGCAGAGCGGATCGTCTCGTCGGCCAGGTCCTCGGCGCTGTTGGTAAGCTCCCGAAGATCTATACCGGTGGGTACCATTTTGTTCAGGTCTTTCCGGTGCTCATACGCGCGGGGTAGAGCTGGAAATAAGCCTTTTCCTCCTCCGGCGTCTGCTTGGTGTCAAAACGGAGGACAAAAAACAAACCAAGGTGTCGAAGCTTGTCAAGAACGAGCTCCTCTTGATCAACATTGGCTCGACGTCCACTGGTGGACGGGTGCTGAGCGTCAAGGCGGATCTTGCCAAGATCCAGCTGACGTCGCCCGCGTGTACCGAAATCGGGGAGAAGGTCGCTCTGT
Organism: Mycena crocata; assembly: GCA_029281795.1. Lineage (NCBI taxonomy): Eukaryota > Fungi > Basidiomycota > Agaricomycetes > Agaricales > Mycenaceae > Mycena > Mycena crocata. Next base: position 270,532 of record JARJCP010000038.1, on the reverse strand, counting down.
CGCGCCGCATCGAGAAGCATTGGCGGCTTGTAGGTCAGTGTATTCGGCATTTTATAATCATTCTATGTGATTTACCCATATCTTTTCAGGATGGGGCAGTGTACAGCGGGGTACTGTATTAGAAGTAGATTAATCTCATCTCTCCCATTTCAATCCTCTCTCGGCTTGCTTCGCTCCGGTTGTATTATTCTCTACAAGCAGGTACACTAAGTATATTTCTCGGTTGCTTTGTAAATACTTCCCGTCCGGTGTTGGCATATCTCGGAGTCAAATGACGTGCGGTCAAAGCTGTGGCTAACCTACTCAATCGAAAACATCATCAAATTTTGACGTCATGGTTGCAAATACCGGGCCGACTTACAAAGCTTTCCGGTGGTAGCACACTAACTTCCACCACGACCACCTACGACCACCCCATGTCCCAAGGTATTACGCTGGTCCACGCATCCAGCAGTATGGATTCCCATCCGCGTCCTGGAGCTAACACATTCACTGCAAGGAGTCGATCTTGATTATCTTAGCGCCGGCGATAATGACCAGCACAATCTTCCGCCCGAGCCTTGCGCGGAGAACCCTGGCCGGGTAGGTGGCGCAGATTTTCTGCCGCGATGCCTCTGTCTCACGATATAATTATAGGTCTACCCCAGATCCGACCCGACTAAAGGTACAGTTACCGCTCCAGTTGCAACTAGACTTTACCCCTTTTCAGCAGCTTTTCGTACGCCTGTGTCTGAGATGAACTCGCCACGCTATGTGGGCAACCCGTATCTCATGCACGGCGCCTTCAAGAAACTTGATCACTCCCTCGGCGAAGTCATCGCGATCCTCGAGGGCGAAGAAGCAAGTTCCGTCCTTGACGAGGAGAATCCGCTGCTGCAGAAGTTCAGGGTGTGGCGGGAGGAGCTGGATAAAATTCGCGCAGCTGGAGGCCGCAGCCCTGCGAGCGCGTCATTCCTCCAGCTCGCGACCCCTTCGAGGAGCCGTTCGCCTGGACGTAGCCGCTCCCCCGCGCGCGACGGAGGTTTGTTTGTGGACTAATTCTCTGGGTTAAGGAGCATAGCATATGACCGTACACCGGGCACCAGCATACATACACACAAGGGCAAATATAGCCAGAAACCACAGTTGTAAAATATTTAAACCATTCTTGACCTTTAACAAAACACCAGTTCAAATCTTAGGCTGACATTCAACTTATGGAGCTTTCGCTCTGGCAGACCTCTCTACCGTTCATGATTCTCTGCTTGGTCCGCTTCCAGAAATTGCGCTAGCTCCATATTTTCAACTACAATCAAATTATCCCAACAACTTCTCAACTCGGAAACCTCAACTATGTTGATCTTAAGTGTTTTCGGTGTCCACGATAGGCCCTTCCCACTATATAACAGATCAGTTGTTTTTACACCGTTGTTTTTATACCGAAAGTTTATGCCATGTTGAATTTCAACCTCGAGCCGCAGCACGGTCGCAGTGTGATAAATACTGTTCAGTCGCAGAAATGAAGACAGATTTAAAACAGATTACTGTCGGTTAATGCGGACACACACATCTGAAGGGTGGTATTTATCCCGACACACCTCGTACGTAATGTCACCGACGAATATCGTTGTTCAACAAGCTTGTCCTCGCTGTACTGGTCGGTAGTAAGACTGGAACCAACTACATTTACACAGAATACAGAAAACCCAGAGAGACTGGCTGGGAACCCTAAACCCCGGCGCCAACAAATAATACCCTTCAATAGGCGCGGACCGACCGCGGACGATGCATGGAACTTTTCCCAGTGCAGAAAATTCCGAACCGCTTCGTCAATGGAGGCGACTTGTAGGCGTAAGTGTCAGGAGGTGCGTCAGGAGCCGGGCTCTGGTTTTCCCGCTCGGTGTGCCTTCTCCGCTTGCGCTGTGGGTGTGCAACCTCTGAAACTTCCCAAAACGGCATTTCGGGTAAGGTCGCCTGCACGCGTCTTTTTCTGTGCCGAGAAAATTGCGAGGCTGCAGGCGGGAAGGCGTCAGGCGCTGAAATGAAGAGACTGAGATTAGTAGGTTTGGTGGACGCAGTTGCGGTGCTGGCTTACGCGGCATGGTGTTGCATGTTGATGATGGCTGTGAGATGCAGGTGGTGATTCCCTGTGCCAGCGCCTGCCTTGAATTCTCAGGCAGGGAGATTCGGGAAGGCAACATCTGCGAACTGGCACAAGAGCCGCGGCCTACAAAATTGCTGGAAAGGCGGACGACCAGGTAATTCGTCCTGGCTGAAAGTGGAAATTTAGTTAGATGGATTAATATCGGCAGCAACGTAATTCTAAGAATGGAATGAACGTTCTGTACCTTGGAGAGCGACATCGACATCGCAACGCCGTGCCTGCAGCATCCGCAGCAAATCAAAATACAGATCTTTCCACTTTCCCTTTTGACATGAAGTAAACATGTACAATGATACCCCGGAAGCTTCCAGAGTGTCCCTTGCGGTCTTTTTATTCAGACGCCCAGATTTCATCAGACGAGAAAAACGGGAGAATTCAAGCTGGTTACCTCGATTAAACGAACGATCTGCCGATTGGCGACGTGTCAGAATGAAAATACGTGAGCGGCTCGGATATATAAAAAAGCGAACTTTACGGCTGTGTCTGCGGAAATCCGCAGGAGGTAGTTTGGTGCAGGAGAGCAGGTCGTTGGCGGCGCCGAGAAATGCTGAATTCAATTCTGATTGCAGCGCGATGCACAATCGGACGCCTTCTCTTTGTAGGTCCACCACAGGGCGGAATTCAGGGTCCGCAGGGGAAGGAGTAACCATCGGGGGCAAGAGAATGCGTGTGAGAGCAAAGAGCGAAGCGCACAGCTTTGAATCTGTTGTGGTACGGTTTGTGTTAGGTCAAAGGGTTTGTTTAGTCCCAGATCGGCATTTACCGAGGACCCGTTTCCAGCCAACGGCAGGCCGCGGACGGCAGTTGGATATGCCGCCACGCCTTCAGGATACCATTAGACTCAGTAAAACATCAGAACCAATTCCCGGGCATTTTATGCACGGGTCTTTTTCCCTTACACTCTCCGGACGATGCAAACGAAAAAGAATACAACACGAAAACGTGGAAGGAGGCCAGGAGAAAGGATACAAAAGAATGTTTGTGAATCTGGGTCGATTCCCGCCTTCTGACCCCAGACGCAGGAATTGTCATTGGTTAACACAAATGATGGATTTTATTCAAGCTTCAAAAATTATTGACTATGTAAGGGAGAATGAGAACGTGAATAAAGTACGCAGTATGAAAACGCAGGCAAGTATTCTTGAAGCTGGGTATGCACCCAACGCAAGGGCAAAGATTGGGTCGCGTCGCCATCCATCGGTAGTATGCCCTGCACTGTACCACGGGAAAAGTTCGATACTACAATGTGCGCCAAGCCTCCCGAAAACATATGTAGATCGAGTTTTAAGCCCGACTGTTTCTGCGTCGCTTTTAATGAGCTGATAAGTGGTATGCCTTGCTAGCACCTGTTCGTCAAATGACCCACTGAACATGAGTGAATGATACCCAAAGCGGCGGCGATCGAGCGTCCGCTCAGCCAGACTGCGCCACTGAATCGCGGCGTCAGGTTGGCCGAGTCCGAATGTAACATCGCCGAGAAGCCCGCACATGCAACAGCGAGACTCTCGAATGATGGAGACTGAAGTCGGAGAAAAGAACGAGGGTTATTTTCTTTCGAAGAATCGCTCGTGTCACGTAATGTTGACACCGTTGGGAAACATTTCGAAGCTAAGGCGGGACTTAAGGCGGAAGGTGAATCGGAACTTGCACCTCAAACGCGTGCGTGTGTGGAGCGGAGGCCTTCGTTCATTGCCTTGGTTTATCCAGGTGACCCGACGTCCGAGTTCTAAGTAACTATGAGGCGATTTTTGTCAACTGGCGGCGATTATCTAGTTTAGGCCTTGCGTATATGTTCAACGTCTGGAAGTGGCGGGCATGGTTGAGATTATGTGCAGACGAGCTACATGTCGGGGATCCGCTAGAAAGAACGAAATGGGTATGGGGGTGTGATTAAAATGGAGAGCGGGGCAAGCAGGGGGGCGAAGGTTTTCGAAGGCTTTCACGTCCGTTTCCGCGGATTTCAGTTCTCATTCAAAAGCGACAGTGTCTTTGTTTGCCGTTTGGCTAACTGCTCAAACGAGGAATAAAGGTCAAAGAGAAAACCCACTCACAGACAGAAGGGATTCGACGGCTCTGTTCCATCGGTTCCTTCAACGAGTTGAGTTCTGTTCACATGAACAGCAGGTAACCCTTTCTCTTAATTGAGTAATGACCCAGACATGGACCTAATAGAATCGGACACAAACATAGATGAAAAAAGGGAGAACAAGCACACACCAGAAAGCCTGGAAGACAATGCTTTAGCAAGTTTGAGCAAGTCTGAGCTCATTCAGTGGGTGGCGTGAGTGGTCGACTCAGCGCCCTTCAGTGTCGCCCGGGCAGGGCTGCCGTGGCGTGGTGTGCCTTTGAGCTTTACTTGCGCCGAGCTTGCATCGTTTACAGAATCTTAACTAAGGTAAGGTTGCTCGAAAACTGGTCGGAGTCCATGAAGTTTGGATGAAGTGCGGAGTCAAGATCGAATTGGTCGAAAACCAAACATGCGCAACTTCGGTTGACTCAGGCATTTCGGACCCTCAACCTGCCCTCGGACGGTTTGAGTCGGTCACAGTCTCGTCTACATGTTGTCGCAAAGCCGTCCCCAATCCAAACGAAACTGGGATCTTTTGGAAGCTGCCTCCATAGCTCTCCACATAGACGGAGCCCCTAAGTAACGACAACTTTGAAATCAACCTTGCGAAAAAATCGGAGGGTGGAACTAGAGCCTGTTGCTGAAACCACTGATAGGAATGCAATCAAGGCTCAGCTCGAAGTTGCCCCTGCTTTGCGACAGCACGCGTGCCAAGAGTACCTCAGGAAGCGGGAGTTGCAACAGATCGAATTGCTGCGAGCCGATATTGCTGACGACGAAGCCGTTTTTCGTGGGACCAAGACGAAAGGCGAGAGTGGTGCGCTCAAACAAAAGAAGCCGCACCTTGCTGTAATCGACAACCGACAGGGCTCCGGGTATCACCAGATGCCCAAGGAATTTCTTATTGACACAAAATTCAAATAGAAGGCAAAACAGCGCTAGATATGACCCCCGCATTGGAGGAAACCCACTTCGTGACCGATATCTATCGCTCTGAGGCAACCCAAGCACCTAGTAGTAACCCCTAGGCGTTCTGCGAACCAGAACTGGAAAATACAAAGAGGAGTACATTTTCGACGAGGGTCACCCAATCAACTTGTCGATGCAACGGCGCGAATTTGCCTCCACTGGCGTTGAACGATTGTTGCACAACGTCTGCGACTCTGTGAACGTGTTAAAGACTCACCATTCGTGTAAATATCAATGCAACCGACGTGGTTCCTAATTCAGAAGGCCCCGACATCGGGATTCTTTTACAACAGTGTGCGAAATGAAAGAATGCTATTTCCGGAAGTCTCACAATTATTGTTTGAAACAGGCAACTCTGCGGAAAGACGGAAATTCGTATAGAACGATGGAGACGGGCTACAGCGCCCATAAGTATCCACCCTCCTCCAACTTGTTCCGACGGCAACCTCCTGTCAAAATGGTTCTGTACTACGAGTTGGTGGTGACTTTCAAACTATACATGCGGAAAGTCATGGAAATTAAGCCTCTTTAGCTCTTAGAAGGGTCGTTGACATTTCTTTTGCGGTTGAACTCTCGCGTTTCTAATCAACATCCAGCACAGTTGCGCCTCACTATGCCAAGCAAAAAAATCTCAATGAAATCAGGGAAAATGAAAGATCCCGAAGGTTGTAGGATTAGCTCAAATTCCAGGGTAGGATCGGGTAGCAAAGTTGTGGGTCCGTGATATTGCCTATTTTGGAAACGAGCGGTAGTGTGTCTGGTACTGTTTGGCGAGAAGGTTGAGATGTAACTGGACCATACAAGAGGGTCTCTCAGCAGAAATGAATGAAAGCCAACTCTTGACCAATATTACACGTTAAAAATCATCCAAGTCTATCATGGCTATTTCCGGCTCTGGAGTTTTGGTCGATATCGTGGCCGGCATATCGTCGTCTGAGTCCGACAGTTCACGCAAACGGGTTAAGTCAACTAGCGTTTTCGGCAGGGTCGGCTTCGGTGCGCTGACGCCCGAACGGATTTTTTCGCCCGGCCTTGGTCCAAGCAATATCGTCTTCCGTGAGGACTGGATGCGGGCAAGGTCCTCCAGCTGCCGACAGAGCGATAAATTAGCAACAAGAGTTGGAATAAGACGAGCGGCCGACCTTCTTCTTGGTGACGGAATCATCGTGGCGGCGCTGTCCTGGTTTCACGGTGGGATCAAACCCAAGCTGCTTCACAAGTTCTGCCGAGAAAGCGTTCTTCGTCGGCGCTGCTTTGGACCCCGCAACGTCTCGCGTTGAGGTGGGAGCAGGCCCCACGTCCCCGCCGGTCGATTTCCTTTTACCCTTCTTCGACGGCCCCTGCTCCGCTTTCTCCAGCTTGTCCGCCAGACCAACCTCCCTGGCCTTCATGACGGGCTTCATACCCTCCATGTCACGTCCCAGCAGCGCTTTAAGCATTCGATCGTCGTCCCTCGCGGCGAGTTTCCGGTTTGCCTTCGCCTGGCCCTCGCGGCCCATGCTTTCCGAGATATGCATCGAGTCCCGCTGGTCGACGCCGCCGCCGCCGCTGATGATATGCCCTGCAACGACGTACGTCGCGCCCGAAGACTCCGCGTCGAGCGGCTTGAGCCCCCACTTCCGCCGCGGGTCGTACTCCGGCTTGCGTTTCCGCGCGGTCGTTGCCATGCCCGAGGTGCTGTAACCCGTTAGTGTACTGTGCCGAAATTGAGCAGAGAAGCAGCGCACCCGACAGAGAACTCTGGCCGACCGGCACGCCGCTGTTCGACCGCGTGCTGGACGTGCCACTCACAGGCGTCGCTGACGCGCTTGTCACACCACGCCCCGCAGACCTTACCGTCCCGCTTGACGGCCCCACACAGCCCAAGGTCTTTCGCGCGCCCTAGAACCATCATGGATGAGGCGCAGTCAGGCGTGATGGCGAGAATGTTAGTTGTCGGGTGGGGTTTGTCGTTGGACCGCTGTTAAATATATTTAGTGAGCATCGGCAGCAAAGCACGACACGAACCTGGAAAGGTTTGAGGATTCGCGGGTTGAGCAGGGCCACCACGTCGCCTTCCTTGAGATCACACATCTCCTCGAATGCGCCGCGGCTACCGCCCCGATAGACTTTCTTAAGCCTGCCCTCGTCCTGCGGCACCACATCAAACCCGTCTGATTCGAACATCAGTAGTGAGAGCATGGCGTCGCCGCGAATTACCGCCTTCCCGCCGGTAGCAGAAGACGCGGAGCGTGCAGGCGCGCCGAAGTCCACGAGCTTCATGTTGATGTACTTTTTCCCACTCTGTTTTGGCGGGTCTTTGGGCTTGCCGCTGCGGCCGTTGGCCTCGCCGTCTTCCGGGGTGATGCCGACGGGTGCTTTGCTGTACTTGTATGGCCCACGCTCCGCGACGACCGCGATTGTGATCCAGTCTCCCGCAACAGGGACATCGTACCCTTGTTTGTCCGGAAGGAGACGAACAGCGGAATACAAACGCGAGGGAGAGAGGTAATACCGTCCGCGCAGGTGATCCTGGAGGTCCTCGTGGGGAACAATGCGCGATCTACATACAGATTAGGGTGTGAAGATTGAAGGAAGGGATAACGGACGAAAGACGAATACCCGAGTTTGGCTCCAGCTGTTGGAAGAGGGGATCATCGAATGGTGGTGTATGGTCTGCAGGCCCAATGTCGAGGTTTTCGATGAGCGCGAGTCTTTCATCCCGCTGCTGCGCTGTCGAGCTGGATTCCGCTTGTTCAGGCGCTTGTGGCGTATCGGTAAACGCAGAGGATCGAACGAGGGGCTCTGCTTCCACCACATCGAGTGGCCGACGATTTGTAGTGGCAAGCTTGCTGAGCAAGGTCGACGCCGCAGGTTTCACTGGAATGAACTCTTCCGCAGTCTTCTTGACACCACCGCCGGAACTGGAACTCTTAACAGCGTGGCGAGAGTTTTGAAGTGAAGGTTTGGTGGTGTCCGTTCGCTTCTTCTCTGTGAAAGTATTAAATCAAATTCTTCGTACGACAACACGAGCCTCACTTGGAGATGGAGTAGCTGGGACCAGGACGGGGTCAAGCTTGCGCCGTTTGGGGGACGAAGGACCAGGAACGTCGGGACTCAGAGATTCATCGTCTGAGTCTAATTGCGCCTTAAGGGCGGCAATCTGCCGCTTGATTTCTTCTTTCTTCTGTTTCTCATCCCGATCCTTGCTGGCGAGAGATTCCATGCTGAAGTTGTTTCGACGCGACGCGTCGATGGTGAGCGCGTCAAGCAACACTTTGAGCCACGTGACAAACAATTAACGCCAAATGAGAAGCACAGCTTTCTGTAATTCTTCATCTGTTTTTTCCCCCCTTGTTTCGTTGTTTAGCTTGGCAGCATCCCAATGCTCAAAAGTATATGCAGTATACGCTTACAATTGCCTGAATCTTGAACGAAATATATTCTACCCCAAAACAATATGACGTACGTGACCGCCTCGTTTCACACTCTAAAAATGAATTCTCGATCCAACATATAAGAGGCATATGCAGCGAGTTACGAGACACCTCAACAACCAAAAAGTCCTCCGTTTTCACACAAAGTCCTGGCAGTCGTGATGGATGGCAGTTGTGATGGGGGTTGGTAAGTAGATTGGAGGTACATACAATGAATAGAATTGACGAAACCGCGGCACCACAGAGGAGACATAGTAGATGCGGTGTGGACGGGTGGAAGGGAGAGCATGGAAGCGTAAGTTTTGTTTAAAGGCATACACAAACAGAATGACCATAATTCAAGTTGCGCGACCCCTCCCCCGGTCCCGCCACCCTGACTCCAGCACGATCCCATCCCACTCATGCAATCAACGTGCTAGCCGTGGCCGAATCGTACTTGAAGGTTGGCGGGATCTGCTGCTTGGTCTTGTAGTACCGGGCGAGTCTGTGGATCCTCGACTCGATAAGGATAAGACGGAACTTGGAGTCCTTGTCCTTCCGGTTGACTTCCAAGTGTTTACGGACGGCGACGGCCTTTTTGATAAGGAACCAAAGGTCTTCCGGGATGGAGGGACCGAGACCTATGGGACGAAAGTATTAGCCAGGGCGAACTATACGGTGCACGTTACGCGACGCACCCTGGCTCTTCAGAATACGGAGGATCTTGTTTCCGGTCAGGAAGCGCACTTGGGGGATACCGTGCGAGTCGCGCAGAGTGACGCCGATAGACGACGGTGTAAGACCCTTGCGGGCGAGTTTGACGATGTGCTCAACAACCTCGTCGGGGGTGGTCTTGAGCCAAGTGGGGGGTGCCCGGCGGTAGGGGAGAGCGGAGGACGCTGAGGAGAGTAACGAAGATACATCAGCATTCTTGCTGGTCTTTTTTTTTCTGTCACATACAAATGCCCTTTCCGGGAGCGTGCATGCGACCCATGGCGAATTCTACGAGAAATTCAGCCATAGTTCGCGGCCATTTCAGCAGCGAGAACCTACAAGTTTTGGCGGGGGAGTCTTGAAGGTGGCGGCGGGGGTCGGTCTGAAAGCGATGCAGCAATGGTCACGTGTGCTTGTACAGTTGGCTGATTTGACGGTGTTGACAACGCAGGGTCCAGCCAAACACTGAAAGATCTGTTCTGCTGAGAAAATTCCCATATACAATGTATATCCGACAATGCGACTCTAGATACGACAGCAAAGCAAATGTGACAATAAAGAACGAAAGAAAAGCTATGGACGACGGGGGACAGATAAATGTCAGGGTGGATACATTGTGAGAGCCCGGTGAAGAGTCTCTGCATCCAGCCCGCGCAAACGCAGGCATTTTTGGTAGAGCCTCCTCTCGGTGGGGAAGTGGACGCGACTCGCCAAGTGCTGTCCAGCAACCATTGACTTGATCACACCAGCAATCATGCGTTGCTTGTGCACGTTGATCAGTGGTTCAAGATGCATAGAGGCGGGGAGAGGCGCGAGGGCTGAGAAGACCTCGGGGTGAGAGGGCGCGTCAAAGTTGGAGGAAAGGGGGTCGATGCCGACTGTCTCTGTGGGAGCCGTGGGGTCAATCAAGTCGGGAAGCTTGTTGTGTCGATAAAGCTGGGACAGATACACGCCTGGCGAGAGAAAAGTCAGCGCGGTGGAGCTAGCACAAAAATAGAGTGCACAATAACCTATGAACGGCACACACGCGGAGCTTGGTTTGTGGTCGGTCATCGACTTGCGTTTACTTGCCCGCGGGTCGTTGTCGCCGCCACTTACGACAGAAGCGTGCGACCCAACATCCTGCGACTTTGTATCCGCGATAGCCTGGCGAATATACTTGAAATCTTCCGCGCTTGTGACGTACACCTTCAAGTCATTGAATACGCGCATTTCCCATCTCCCAACGCCCTTCCACGATTTTATCGCCTGCGAGACCCAAGGATTGCGCAAACCGGTAATAATGGCGACTAGCGTGTTGAAACTGGATAGGAGGTAAGAGTGCTAAATTACGAGTCAGATGCATGAGCGCGACGAGTACTAGAATACTCACCCAGGCCATTCGAATGAACTTTGCCACAACGGCGTGTCGCTCGTTGGGAGGAGACAACACGACCTCCGACACGATGAAGTTGGTCATTAGATTGAAACGAGCGCGTACAGCCCCGAGCGCACTGATCTTGTCCGCCCACTCTGGCTCCGTCTTCCAACGGGCTCTGTCCTTGAGGAACTGTGCCCAGTCAAGAACTTCGACGTCCTCGTACGCCATCCAATCGTCAAGGACCTCCTCAAACTTGACACCCATGAACAGTTCGCGGTCAATCATTGCAAAGTGCCCAGCAAGAATCTGCGCGCGATGCCCAAAGATAAAGGACCGATGGAAACGCGAGGCCTCTCCCGCGACGAACTTGGACACAGACGGCCGGCCAAGAGGTGGAGGAGGTGCAGTGGTGCCATTTGGCATCCGACTCTGGAGAATCTCCAACGGAACCGCGTCCTCCGGTGCCGGTTTGGCGTCGTCAGAGGGGCGAGGGGGAGATCGGAGCCCAGGAGGGCCGTGCGTAGACTGCGACAGGACGGGTGTCGCAGCGGCTTCCATGGACGCGCTCTCATCCCGAGCGGCGGCGGCGTCGGGCTCTACAATCGTTATGTCATGAGGTTCATCCGCGTCAGCGTCAGAGTCGTTGTTCGAGCTAGGCTCCTCGTGATCCTCCTCATCATCCGAAAACTGTCGTTCCTCATTCTCATCATAGTCCCCATTCAAAAACCGCTCCCGCATCGTACGCATCCAGCCGTCAACCTTCGATGCCTTCTCCTGCTGCTTCTCCGGGTTTATTTGGCCTTCCAGCCGATGCAAAGCCGCCTCTACGTCTCCCCCCTCCTCCTCGTCGCTCAAAGAATCAACCAGCGCGTTCATCTGCCACTGGTGGATATTTCCCCCTGCAATCGGGGCGTCCGACGTGGACGATACCGCCGAGGAATGTCCAGCTGATTGCAACCCCATCGACGACACACTCTCCGACCTCCTCACAAACTCGAACTCGCGCCGCAAGGGCAGTCGCCGTACAGGCTGCCGCAACCCCGGGGGCGCCGCAGGCGCCTCGTCAGACGAGTTGTCCGACAAGTCGAGCTCATCGATGGACATGACCTCAAACTGCCATTGCGACTGCGCGCCAGCAGGAAATGTGGCAAGCCCGGAGGTGATCGGGACACCGAACGAGTCGGTGGAAGTAGACCTAAACGAAGCCGGGCGGTCGATGGATTCGGGGCGGTTGAGGGAAGAGACCTCGACGTTGTCGGATTCGGGTGCCACCGCAGGAACTGCATTCTCATTGGGGACCGCGGGTGTGACGGGCTCAGCGGGGTTGGCAGCCGCTGGAGCAGTATCAGAGTAATCGGGAGGAGCCTCGACCGACGGCGACGGTGGGGAGACGGTCGTGACGAGGGGGGATATTACTGATGGTGTCGCAGGAGGTACAACAACTGCCGGCGGAACGAGCGCTGCGGAGGTAGGTGCCACAATAGGCAAGGCGGGCCCAGAGGACGGCGCTATGGGTGGAGGGGCAACAGACGCACGCTCGATCATCTTCAGGTACTGCTCGACGCCCCCATTGACGCTCAGCAAGTCCCGGCCGACAGTCAGCTCAAGATCGATGGCATTGACGTCCGCGCACGCCCCGAGCGGCGCTCGCACGCCAGTCGAGCGCTGATTCAGCACGCGCTTCCACCGCCCCAGCCGCCCGATCGTCTTGACGAACGCACGCGAAAGGGCGCTGTGGTGGATCGGGAGCGTCGCCGGGCTTTGCACAAACGGCGCCATGATGTTCGACTCAGCGGCGAGGTGGTCTGTGCGCTGAAGGATAGACAGCGACGAGAGCGGCATAGAGCTGGCGCGCGTGGACGAGCCGAGGTGCACCGTGCTGAGATGTGCGTTGGCAAGGTCGCCGCCGGTATAGTCCGAAGGAGCTTCAGGAAGCGCTTGTTCATCGGGAAGAAAGTCCAGGTCAACATCGGAATCTTCTTCTTCGACTGGGGCCTTCCGCGTCGCGGCGGCGAAGTGCTCGCCAAGCACATGCCCTTGGGTCTCGGATGCCGGTTTGGTGGCTGTCGGAGTAGGTTCTTTGGGCTTCGAGGGTGCCCTGGTATGGACCTTCTTGCAATCCTTGGCGACTTTTTTGAGCTTGCGGACGATACTCTGAATTACAGGGCTCAGTCAAGTTTCTCAAAAGCGAACGAGAAGAACGCACCAATCCGTCGACGTGCTTCGTCAAAATTGGGTCACGGATAAGCGTGTTTAGCCAATGCGAGACGAGGATCCGTAGCTCTCGATCCGGCAGAAAGTCGACCGTGAAAAATGTCAGGAGCCAGTACCGGATCGCCACGAAGGTCCGTACACGAACGACGCGACGCACCATCTCGTCCTGCGTCGACGTCGGCTGCTGTAGTGCCCAATGGAAGCGACAGATCAGCAAATGGCACAGATCTACCGCGCTAATGTACGTGCGATACGTCAGGAAGAAGTTAAGCAGCTCGTCATAGTTGAGATCGCTCGTCAGCTGCGCAATCCACCGCTCGATCGTCGCCGCGACGAGGATCTTCTGCGCGCCGTCCTCAAGGGAGAGTTTGAGTACCGGTGCCTCTGCCGACGCCTTGCCCTTCCCGCCCTTGACGCTCCGCTTCTTCGACATGCTCGACGATGGCGCGGACGACGAGCCGTCACCATGACTGCCCTGCGAGACCGACACGTCGTCTAGCTCGCGCTCGGGAATGAGCTCGCCCCAGATGACGAACCGCGGGTCATCCCTTGGCGCAGCCGTATTGTCCGACGACAGCGACATCTTGATCACTGTCGTCTCCTCGCCCGGCGCAAGTTTCTCTAGTAACGGGAGTCCGCGATACGTCTGCAGCACGTCGAATACGTCCGTCGAGTAGCGCGAGTGCAGCGCCGTCTCGGGCTTGGGCGAGAACGGGACGGATGCTGGATCCGAGTCAGCCGCCTCGGAACGGGGCGCTTCGGATTCGGTGAGAAACGACGCTGCGGACGTTGAGTCGCGCAGCCGGAAAGCGGAGGGCGGGCGAGTGCCATCGGAGCCGTTTACAGACGCGCCGTCGAAAGCCGCCTCGTTCTGCACGCTCTCGAGGTCCGCCTGCTTGGCGGTCAGTCCTGACTCGAAGGACTGCATCTCGCGAAGGAGCCGCGGCGTGGGGAGGAACTCCACATTGGGTTTGCGGGACGGCGACTCGAATAGAACAGTGGTACCAAATGGGTGCGATATGATCGCGTGCCCACTCTGACCGCTAGAGGACCCCTCACCAAGTTGCGAAGACCGCCTCAGAGCGGAGAAACTTGTGGATGCACCACTGGTCACCGGCGGGACCCACCCCATCACGTCCGCGAACATATCGCCAGAGCGAGGCGTTCCAATGGACCTGGCTGGTGCGAAGTCTGCAGAAGTGACGCTTTGCGAGTGCCCGCGACCAGTGGAGCGCCCGGCAGAAGACGCTGGGCCATTAGTCGCCGAAAGGCTGGGCATCTCAGAAAAGGAGCGCGTCTTTCGCAGTTTGCGAGGACCAGAGCCGCCTGCTGTCTGCGGCCTGGCAGACACGGAACCCGTCTTGCTGAACATCGTGACACTGATGCGCGATCGACGCGGAGAGCGTGCACGCCCCTCACTGGGAGTGGTGGGCTGTGAAACCAACTCGTCGGCGTCAACTGCCATCGAAGCTGGGGGCGTCTTTTTCTCGCGTTTCCTGACAGATGGGCGACTAGTAAGCGCCAGTGTCCACGGAAAGGAAGATCCGCTGCTCACCCGACGCGATACATCTGTCGCCCATGCTGGTTGATCAAGGCGGTGATGGCGTAGGGCGAGCGCACAGACACACCGACCCCGTAATGGTGGTCATAGCGTCGCTTAAGCTCGCGCGCAGCCGGGCCGGAGGAAGTCTCAACGAAGCTTCCATCGGCTGGGAATAGGCTCGGACGTTAGCGTCTTCTGGGTGTATACGGAAAGAAGCCACTCACGGGCAATCGAGAGGTCCGCCGCGCCGATTTCTTGAGGAAGAGGATCGAGTGGACTACCGTCCACGTCGACCTCTGAGAAGGTAAAGGAGGCCTGGGATCCATTATTGGATGAGGTGGGGACGGGGAGCGGCACGCGACTGCTGTGAGAGTCGGATGAAGATGCTGGGGACGCAATAGAAAGGCGTGAAGTAGACTGCTCTGGGCTAGTGGAGAGTCCTGGGGGTGAAGAAGGTGCGAAGGAGAGCCTGGAAGCCGGGGGAGTCTCTGGAAGTGCCTCTGGAGGCACGTCAGGGTCGATTGTCGCGGGAATTGGAAGAGCCGGAGTCATAATGGGCATGCAGTGGGATGAGAGCAGGAAACAGTGGGTTAGAACACAGAACTAGTAGGCCATGGTATTCCGGTGGTCAGAGTACAGAGAGAGAAGAAATGATGTTGATATGATGTGAAGGGTATGCACTGGTGCCGCGGTAGGTCGGCCGATATTATTACTCGTTAAATGGCCCTAGTCCCGGGCGTGGTTGTCGTACAGCAGCTCCCCAAGGCCGGCCGCGAGCGTCGAGGACGGCGTCAAGACAAGAGCACAAGGCAATTGTGGCTATGCTGTGACTGTTTGTCGACAGAAGTTTGGCTGTACTATCGATTGGGGTGATATGCAAAAGACTGGTGATCTGCAAAAGAAAGTTAAACTCATTTCCGAGCTCGATTTGGCTCCAATGTGGCTCAAAAATATATGGGGATATAGAGCTGCTTCCTGAAAATATGGCCGAGTATCACTCAGAGGGCAATGAGTTATATTGAGTGAGCACTGGATCGAAACTTCTTTTTGCAGATCACCCGTTTTTTGATCGCATGGCTCGGCAGCATAATTGCGAGCACAATTCTGCCCACAATCCTCTAGAACTTCGTTACCAGCAAGTTCTCACCAGGACGACCCTGTGGCCCGCTGCCGAAGCCAATCAGGCAAAATACGGACAGGTGCGAGCACCATCAATTCCTTTTTTTGCGTATCACCCCGATTGATAGTACTCGGACCATGTGATCAAGTCGCGTCGCGTTGGATCGCGGCGCGATTTCAGGTAGAATCTCCTCATATACGAGTGTGAAAAAAAAAATGGATTATAGAAAGTATTGGAGCTAGCCAGTTTCGCCGTGCAGCTTCACGCGAAACGACATCAGTGACAGATCGTAGTACCGGCCAGAAACACCACAATGTCAACTGGGAAGATTAATTTGACTCGGACTCGGCGGTTGTGGGGACATTTATGGAAGTAATGACAGTACTGAAGGATGTGCAGGCAACGAAAACGACAACGCTCCAAGCAACAGCCTAAGCATCATGGAGCTCAGAAAATCTGGCGGCGGCTGTCGCAAATGCAATAGAATAACTCGAATCGGAAGTAGGGGAGATAGCAGATACGTGTCTAGCTTTCCCGTAAGTTGAGAAGACAGAGGTGCGTGCGGAGACGTTGCCGCCAGGAGAGCAGGAGAAAATCTGACGACCAGCAATAGAACGAAATGGCAACAAGTTCGACACATAGAGTCTCAGAATAAGACCGATACAGATCTCGAGGCCCTTGTCGACCATATGGGCGCCTCATGAGCGTCTAGCATGTATCCGGGCGCTTGAAATAATCCTCTGGCTTGGTGAGAGCGGAGGTTGCAGATTTCCTTCACAACTGACCCGCTGACTCTCGTGTGCTCTTGAAATAATCCTCAGACTTGGTGGTTGATTGCAAGCGTCACAGTGGCAGAGGGGAAGATGCGAAAGTCCAAGTCGGCCAGAGTCAGCTACGTAGCATTCCTCTGAGATGGGTTATCTAGTTAAAGTACAAAAACGGTTTTGATCATACGAGGGATAAAAGTAGAGAAAATATTGATCTTGGGTAAGGTAGTAGCCGGGAGTATGATAACGCGCAGGAGAGGGGGGGAAATGTTTGATGGGGCGTGATTGTGTAGCAGAGGATCTGGGCGAAAGCTGGAGTGTACATATGAGTGTGGCTTTCGTAAACCGGGGCAAGGTTTATACTTACCTAAGGCATGGTAGCCCATACTGTGGTCGACCATGTGTCCATGGGTATAGTAAGGATGCCCCCGTCCACAATCCCGAAATCAGCAAGGTCGAGCACAAGGGGTGGAGCTGGTTGCCCTCGCAGATATACGAGCCGGTGGCCACGCTGCTGGGGAATGTTCGGTCTAATATACTTACTATGCGCACGGGGCAGTTGGGAGTTTGGTATAGGCTGCCATAGTTCAATGCTAAGTTGAGAGATGGCGGAGCGCTTGACGATGATGAGAATAACAAGTTTGACCTGTATAAATAATAAATCTACGAGCAAGCAATGTGAACCAGATCGAGAATCAGAAGACGCACCTCACCGGTCTCCAACCACCACGCACAATCACGCTTCAGCTGTTTGTAGGTTTCCGATACCCCTCTCTCAACAACCAAGGCGGGAAGGGCACCTTCTGGTCGAAGGTTACTCATATAACATAGATCCGCCTCCTTGAGCCGACCACGTTCACTGACTTTGAACCCTGCATGCCATTTTATGCTGAGTCCCACAAGAAGACAGATGGCAGGCACATACGAGTCGTTCCACCATGACAACAATGTGCCATGATACTCTGCTGCTGTTGCAGAAGAAAATAATCAGATATGGAGATAGAGAGCATGCCGGTGGCCCTCTCGTGGGGAGCCGATGGCATATATTTGATTAGGAATTCATGGGTGTCTCTATCGTAACCCAGACTAGCCAAGCATGATCAAGTAATACATAAGACCATAGCGGAAAGGAACGACAAACCGTAAACGTGGGTATTTCTCCTGAAGCTTCTGAATGGCTTCCCATCCGCTGGATATACGTATATTCAGGTGGATGGGGGTTCCGCTTGGTAGATATCGGTAAGCTGTACGTACCAGAAGGATAGGATAACGCCTACCTTTCGACGGCGGTCGAAACGGCTTTCAAGACTCCTTTGAGCGCGACATACCTGGGTAAGAGAATGAAACTCGGAGTAAGAGACAAAACTCTTCAACATACTCCGGAAGACTTTCTTCCTCTTCTACCACTGACGGTGAATTACTAGAACTGGAAGAGCGTGGAGGTGAGACGGGAGCGCTGAACATAACGGTAGAGAAAGAGAAATGAAGTGCAAGTTGCAAGTCACATCATTTTGAGTTTAATTTAAAATTGAGTTACACAACTCGACGGACATTTCTTTGCCACAAAACTTGACCGAAAGCTTGCAGCTCAAAACTCCAGGACTAAATGACATACAACACACGCGCACCCAAAAAAATAAAGACATAAGTAATTCATATCGTCGAGAATCCCGCTCTCCAGCAAGCGGGCCAGTTGCTCGTAGATGTCGTCTCCCCGAATGACGACGGTTTGAACTCCTTCCGGATGAGATTTTTCTGTGGCCGAAGGCTGTATGGATATAAGGAGTAAAGTCGTCGGGAAGCGAGACCTACCGAGCCGATATGCGATGGCGGTCCTTGATGACAACAAGGGCAGATCGTGCTCGATGAATTGTCCGAGGCATTCAAAGTAAAGACTCGAAGAGTGAAACATATCATACAATGGTAGACTAATCATGATGCATGAATAGATACAATATTATACGTATCAAAATAATGGAAGGTCGAATGCGGGTTCATGCTGCACATAGTCGTCCTCCTGATGCGTATGTAGAACGGCACCCTTTGGACAGAATTGTCACTGATCCAAAGTCAACTAAGGCTATGCCCCCTTCTGCCGTCCTTGTGACATTGCGGGGTTCGATATCCTCATGGTAGATTCCCCGGTCCAGCAGCGCCTTCTTGATGCAAGCAAGCTGTGACCTGAATTCATCAAGTCTCAGTAGAAACAGATAAAGATGTGTAAAAAAAATTACTGGGACTGTGGGTCCAACTCCTCCAAACTCGCTAGCCCTTCGCCCAACACTGAGACACCGACATCTTCGAGTACGAGGCAATATGCGATGTCGCCGTTGTCAGCTCTCACATAGCCTTCTGCAAATAGCTTGGGGACTCCTTTCACCCCATCCAGGAACTTCCGGTATACTCGACCTTCCTCTTCGGCTTCACGATCATGCCCAGCTCCAGCCATCTTCAGTACGACTGGCTGGAGTCCAGCATGGCCACGGAAGATGGTCGCCTGACTGGGAGAGGCATCAAAACTCGACAGTAATATCGGCCTTGTTACCTCCAGAGTGGGGTGCAATGGATGTAACATTGCTGTTCGTATTGGATGATCGTCCATGGCGAAATGAAGGGAAATCAGTGAGGAAAGGGATGAGGAGATTGCCGGAGCACAGAGGATGGCGGAGGAAGCCGAAGACGACGGCGGGAAGCTGCTTGGAGTCGGGGGCACCAGAACAGGAGGGTTGGGGGTGAGAGGCCCTGACTCAGAAAAGAATGGGAAGGCCAAGAGTCGAAACAGATTGGGATCGGTAAGTTCGACCGGCGAAGAAATCAAAAACGAAGGAGACGACTCGCACTGCTTGTATAAGACATAAATTAAGGTGCCGTCCGATAAGAACGCGTAAGAGTGGGGATGCTCCGGGTCGGTCATAAAGTAGGCCAGCTTGATTTGTTTCACGACTCGAAAGGCAGATAATCAGGCAATTACAGCAACACACCTTTTGGATGATACTAGCCGGCCCCTTCTCTTTTCCTTCCGCACCTGCTGACGGCAGAGGTACCATCCATCCATGCTTGCCCCCTCGCTTAGCAAAGTTGAGGAGCTGTGTGAAGTGCAGCTGTCCCACGGCTGGTGTCTTGTTCTCCACGGAGACTACCGTTCGATCATTTGAGTATCCCACCAATTCCTGCCTCACAAGGGGTCGCTTGTTGCGAGAGGAAAAGACGTCAGTTCTCACCGAGGTCCTAATACCCGTCATGTCCCGCGCGATCATGGAACCAACGATGAGCATGTGGTAAAGGATTCGATCGACGTCTGTTTCGGCGGCAATCTCAGAGGTCCTAAGGGTAAAGCTAAGGCTCCTTAAACTATCTCGGAGATCGAAAGAGGCGGCGCGAGTCGGAATCGTTGCAAGCTTTCTGTTGAAGCCGGTAGTCATCTCATCGATGAGGTGGGGGGAGTAGGTGAGTTGAGTGGCAATGCGGGTGCGGGGCGGGGAAACGCGCGGAATATAAAGACTTGCCGCCGTCGGCGTTCTCCTGTTGCTTGATAAAATATGGGGAGCGTGGGGGAGCTTGGTGAGCTCTATTAAGGACTGGAGAGAAGTGTACTTCCGGAAACGCAACATGAAGGCTGGAGTTGGCTGGAGGGTTGCTTACAAAACTCTTCTTTGAGCCAAGTCACGTCTCAGTCACATCACACACCTCGACGCGTCTGCCACCACCTCATACTCTTGTACTGCTAACCGCGTCTTTTCCGATGTCTATCGTCACGATACGAGTGCCTTTTCTGACTTTTTTACGCGCAAAATGTCTCATGCATTCTCCAGAACGTTGAATTCATCAACAACCCCGCCAAATTTTCAGATGTCTACCGATTTCGCGTCACTTTTGACTGTATCGCGTCTCTGAAAGATGGTGGCACCTGTCTCTCCCCGTTACCTCCCTGCTTGCTAATTTGTCTCCACAGACCTTGAATGGAAGCTAATCTACGTGTCCTCGCCAGGGAACGAAGAGCTCGACCAAGAGCTCGACGACTGTCTCGTCGGGCCCGTCCCTTCAGGAGTAAACTCCTTTGAATTCGAAGGCTCCCCACCAGATCCCTCGAAAATCCCCGCCGAGGACGTCCTCGGCGTCGCAGCGCTCATCCTCACGGGTTCATACAAGGACCAGGAGTTTGTGCGCGTGGGTTACTACCAGAACACCGAGTACGACAATGAGGAGATGAAGGAGACGCCACCCGCAAACATCATGTTCCACCGGCTGGTGCGCGACATCAGCGCGAAACCGCGCGTAACGCGGTTCCAGATAAAATGGTGCGTCCTACCTGCGTTTTCGCATGCGAAGACGCGACTGACTTGCGAATTCACATCCAGGGACGTCGTACCACCGTCACAAGCCCAGACATCAGGTGCGGCGACGTCAGCGGCGGTCCCGTCCGCCAATGACCTCGAAGACGCAATGGATGTAGACTCGCAGCCCTCTGCGCCATCATGATACGACGGGGTCTCCCCAGTTGTTGTGTACCTGTGTACCCGCTTTGCTTTGCGCTGCTTTCTGTATTTTTAATGGTTTCGACGGATTTCCGCTTGCGCCCCGGGATTTTATCAGCAAGGAGATATTATGCCTCAGTTGGGGATTGAACGTCCAAAGTAGATCTCGGCACCATGTATGCAGACTCCCAATCTACTAATACTCGAGAACAGTACTATATTAGCTCATGCGAGTGGCTTGGTCTTGTATAGCAGCACATACGCCGACGAATCCTCACCCCCGCCATCCAGCGTCGTCAGTTTCTCCTTCGGGAATACGGAGACCTTGTCATCGTCAAACTTGTACCAATCCTCATCAGCCTCAGTCTCCTCGCCGAGCTTAGGTGGGTGGAAGACGCTCTTCTTGACAAAGCCGATGTAGTGTCCAGCGTCCGCGGCGGCGCCCTTGTGCGTCACGATCGCTGTGTTGTGCGTTAGCCATTTTTTGCCGAGAAGGGGAAGGGCCACATACCAACAAGTTCATACAGCCCACTAACGCTGCACCCCACATCCGTCTTGAGTCCCGCATCAACCAGCCCCTCCAGTTCCGCGAACTCCCGTTCCCGGTACACGCTCTCGTCCTCCAGCGCACCCCCCTCCTCCTTCGCCTTGCCCTTGTCAGCGCCCTCGCCCTCGACTTCCATCGCTGATATCGATGGGACCGCTTCAGCAGCAACAGCAGCCGGAGCGGCGTCAGCCATCTCCACATCCGCCGTCGGTCCAGCAGCGGCAGGCACTGCAGACGTCGACGGGGCCGGGGCAGCGACCTTCGTCCGCCGCCGGACCTTGCGTCGTTCCTCCCGCTCCTTCTCCACGGCCTATACAACACAAAGTACAATCAGTTGCGAGCCATGGTGATATCAACAAACATGCCTTCAGCCTCCTGCTCACAGGTAGGAGCCGTGCCTTAAGCTCGTCCGAGCACAGGTCCACCGCGTCGTACTCGGTGGGGAACTTAACCTTCCTCTGTAGATGCGTAAGTACCCTGTAATCACAAGGACAGGCCGCGTCGGAGGTACCATGATTTTCGCCTTCTTGTTGATATCCGCCCGCCACGAGAAGCGCGCCATGTGCACAAAAAGGTACGACGGCAGACGAGTCATACGCGATTCCTGCGTGTAGTTTGCGTCGCGCCCCAGCGTGGGAGACCGTTTGATGACCGGCTGTGAGAGCGACTGCAAACGAAAGAAGAAGCAGGGTTAGTGCCATGATACAACGCACTAAGATAATGATAAAATGATGAAATGGAGGCTGAAGCACATCGAGAAGCGCCAATGCAAACACAAATCGACCTCAGGCAATATATGCACAAAGCAAGCCAACCCAGGAAAATAAACATGCGCAGAATGGTAGCAGCACACACCTTCGAGATCCCGGACGCCATGAAATTAACTGAAGCGTCGATGTTACACGTGATCTTGAGCACCTTCTCGGTGCTTGTCGATGGCGCCTCATCCGCTGCCGCAGTGTCATCACATTTTAGTCTGTATCATCGTGAGTGAGGCCAGAAAGACGAAGCAAAGAAGGCGAGGGACTTACACTCTGACCATCTCACCCGTCATGTACTGCTCAACGAATTTCTTGTTCGCGTCTACCGTGTTGGTGGACGACTGCCCGGGAACCGACCCGAGAGAGGTGACGATTGTTGTGAGGCACTCGTCCGCATCTATTTGGGGCGAATGAGTCACTATACGACACAACAAGGCCGGCCTGACCTTGTTGGGCATATCCGCCCATCATCGCATTCATCCCGGACTGCGAGTGCGCGCGGTCACGCTCGGCGAATTGCGGATTGACCTACGAGGCGCAGGTTTATCGGAATGAGCTCGCCGACCCGGCAATACACGCACCTCGCGCAGCAGATTGATGAACGCGATTGGAGCAACGGTGTCAGCGGTGTGAGACATACGTGAGTACAGCGACCCCAGAGCAGCCGGGAGTGCTGCGAGGACGGGGCGATTGGCAGGGGCAGGGGCGCCACCTGCTGGCGGATCGACCGGGATTAGGCCGGGCATCCCGCCCAGGAGATCTGGTTGCGCAGCAGCATCCGAAGTTGCATTAGGTCTAAACCACGACGATATCAGTCTCAAGTTGCGCGGTGAGGAGATGGACACACTTTTCGACGCCAAGAGCGGTCTGCAGTTCAGGAATCGCGCGCATGGCTTGGAGCGTGGCGTTCATGTAACAAGTATTCCCGAGGCTGTTTCGTGCATAAGTAATTGCCGGCGGTGATTGAAATATTCGTACTTCCGTAGGCCGACAGGCTTCGCGAGCTGTATGATTTGAACATCAGAAAAATGAGGATCGAAGGGAATTGGCGGAGCACGCACAGCCTCTGCGAGCTCAGTGTCGTCCATATCTGCTCAAACTCTGAGAAAAGCGTCCGGATTCACATGTGAGATGGTATTATTACCTTCGAGGAAAACGATGGGCTTCTCCGGCGGCTTGGGGAGTTCACCTGCAGCACCGATAACCATGAAAGTTTGCCCCTATACATCACTTATTACGAGCGGAATGCAGATGCTTCGTGCAAACATACAGCTTTAGGGTTGATTTTTTGCCATGGCGTGTCGTCCTAGGCATTGCGTTCAGTTTGACAATCTTATAGATGCGGAGGAAGAAAAGATGCCACAACGATCTTTCGATCGCGAATTTTCCAATAAACCCCGCAGAAAATCGCGGCGGGCACCCCACGCCACTCTGACTGATCACCAGTATGGCACACACAAAGCACACAAAGAAGTTTCCAGTGTAGTGGCCAAATCACACAGCACCCACCAAGAACAGAAGCCGAGCAGACATACCTTCAAGACGCCACCTTTGACCATGACCTTCATTCGGTCCACAGGAATCCCGGTCACTTGGTAGACTTCTTCTTTGAAGGCCTTTGCCGGGAGATCAGGGTCGAGATTGACCGGATAGCTCTTGCCCGAGTGCTTGATAATTACGGCTATGGGAGCCATTGGAGGTGGAAGCGAGAAGAGAACTTTTTGAGGAGACGCGTCGGGCTGACGCAAGCACACAGTGTCACATGACTTACTTCTGGCATGACGCGTTCACGTGAGTCAATAAACGGAAATGTCTGATGCGTCTACCGCGATAGATCGATGCGCGCTCTAGGTGCACTTGTAGAGTAGAAAAAAAAATCAAGCAAATCATTCGACCGTGAGACAGGACGAGCTCTGCACCAGATTCAATTGACAAGCATGTGACAATCATAGTTTTCGCGGTGGGCTAAACTTGCACTTTATATATCCATTACAGTCAAATTACAGTGGCAAGTTTACACCGAAGTACAACCGCTGCCGATGAAAATAAATGATCTAGGTCAAGAGATCATTAGCCCCTCATATAGTATGAACTGCAGGGAGACAAACGGGTCATGTGGCAGGCTTTAATCTTGGCAACAGGTTGCATGAGAACGAATCTCGTTTTATACATGGGTTGCGTGATCTGCATGGGCATAGGATATTCGGGCGACCTGCGCTCGAGGGAGGATGAGAAGAAAAATGCAAGGATCGACATGCATGAACATATTCCATATCATTCGAGGAGTGGGTTGATTTCTCTGACAAGGAGATATCGATTGACTTGGGTGGCGTTTTTATATCGCATCTCAGTGTCCTGTTTCCTGAGGTTGGTATGCTGTAGTACAGCTTCTCACAGCAGATTTTAACGTGCTGTGAGGAAGCTTGATTATCCACAGCTATGGCACCCACGTTCCAGCGCTTTTGATATGCTTGTGATTTACAAAATATGCTTCTGCGAAGCTGTTCGTACCTGTGATGGTTCCAGAAACTTGGATTGCTGTATTACTTCCGTGTTCATCTCAGGCTTTGATTCTTCAGGGCAATAAGGTACGGGGAAGATATGATGCGTACTCGCAATATAGATCCTTGACGATGGCAAAAAAACGTCCCTGCCAGCCCTGCTTTACCTGGCTCTAAGTAGGCAGACATGCGACGTGGATACGGTGGACCTTTTACACGGCTTCTAGAACGGAGTATCCTTTGCAGTTGACCGGTACGAGTTTATTTGGCTGAATCATCACAGTGCGGCAACTTTCCGCTCCCCTCCGAGTCCCCGTAGGGCAAGTCTGAGTCCCGATCCAAGCCTTTCAATGGCACGACCCTTCTCGAGTCCGTTCCGAGGCCTGGGCTCGGAGTCTATTTTTTTTGGTTCAATTTCTGAATACTATGAATCGGCGTAGAATCGGCGCGAATCGACAATCATTGCCTCGACGTACTGTGACCACTGACTATTGGATTCACCGCCACAGAAATTCAACCACAGATCACTTGGTTGAGTTCAATTTTTTCAACCTCAAGACTCAACTCGAACAACTCGAACGATCTCGACGATAGAGACACGCGAACCACGGAAGTTTGAAGACCCCGCCCAGTGCGAAACCAGTGCAACAGCGGCGATCGGGATGGCAATCAACCCCATGCACATAAGCCATAATAATGAGATTCAATTGGATATCAGGAAACCAAAGCCGAGAGTCCAGAGACGAGTTGAGACCCACGCTACCCCTGGGATAATGGTCACTACGGTGAGGAATCCCCAGACACCGAAATATTGATTTTTACTGCACGGCACCCAGCAGTTTCCTTGTCCATTGTGAAGTTTTTTTCTGTGCGTTCCTTCCTCCGAGGTTGGATCCGCTCAAAATCAGGCGAGTTTCGTTGAGGCTGTTCTGACCATCTAGTAGAATATTTCAGCTAACGAAGTAAGCAGGGATATATTGAACTAAGCCGCATCACTTCCGTTCAAAAAAAAACTTTCAGTACGCGCTGCAAGACCCGCTGTTTGAAGAGAATGTTCAACTCGTTCACGACGACCCTATCTCCCAAGCTACCGATAGGACCATGGAAGATCATATAGGACATTTGGCATGCACATGATTCCGAATCATTCCCCCAAGCATGCTGTTGATTATAAAATGCTCGCAACAAGGGATGATAAAATTGATGTGTACTATTTTATGACGTCGCAGCACCGAATACCAGATTTGGATTCCTAGTAGGCCGATGAGCTCTACGAATGCGGTGCAGCCTCCAATGCCTGCGACGTCGAAACCAAAGCCTTCGGTATTTGTATTGGTCCGTATTGCATCGAGATATGGAACTTTGTTCACCAACGTTGTTACTGCGAGTGAGATTTTTTTTAGATTGTCGGTTATGAAAACTATCCCGCAACTTTGATGTAAAAAAGTAATTATGTACTTCATGGGCGTTTTGACAATCCCTTACCGTGTCATGAGCCTTTCTGTAAATTCCGTCAACAGCGATTGACCACAAAGCAGCGCAGGGCAACAACGGCAACTGAAACTCAGCGGAAGATGTCGGATAGATCTCGGGCTTCCAGGTTGAGCAGCCGCAACATCCTTGATCCTTAAGACCACTTCGGTGATTTATTGACTCGATTTATCCCGCGATTCGCCTCAACCATCTGCGAGGCTGAGCATAGGTCCATCTCGCGATTGTTATCCTTTCATTTGATTGTCCAAAGCTGTCGAAGTTGATCAAACGGAGACCAGCGAGGCATCTTGAAGGGCATTTTGCATCATCTCGAGTCAGCCGCGGCAAGGCCCCACCATCGCTTCTGTCAGTCCAAATCCTCAGATTCTCAGACGCTATCAAAATGGGATCACCTACCGTGTACGTCTCCCCTGCACGCTGTAGCTTGGGCTGGACACGCGACTATGTTGAAACCTGATGAATGGTGCATTCGGCCCGAGAGGGCATGCGGTTTCGCCGTGTGGGGCAAAGGACAATATGCGAAGACAACGCCGGTTGGCCGCACTTTGAGTGCACTAGTGGCCAGTACTACAGTAGTCCCCATCACTACTGTAGTGGCCGTGCTCGCGGGCGCCGTTTACGATGGGTATCACAAAGTCGGGCGGGTCGAGCTGTATTGGACAAGCTTATGCAAGAGAGTACTTCTGAAGATCATCAACGCAACTACATTTAGCGTTCAGCTCATTGACATCTCATCAAGTGGCGCGCGAGAATCCGAGCAGAAAGGAATGATCATGATGCGGTGCATGGTATGTATCAGTCAAGGATTTCTCTTTCTCTCCCTCTCCCATGGGCCGCTCATTCGAGGAAGACCCGCTAACGGCGGCGTTGGCCCCGCCGCCAAATGAGACTCCGGAGGAACGTGAGGCGCGGGAACGCGCTGAGGCGGAGGCGAGGCGGGTGAGCGACGAGATCGATGCACAGCTTCGACGAGAGCGCGAGAACGAGAAGAAGCGCAAACCGGTAAAGCTGCTTCTCCTGGGTCAGTCAGAGTCAGGGAAAACGGCAACGTTAAAAAGTGAGTCTACTTGTCCTTGTCGCTTGCTTCGTGTGTTTATTACTCTTAGATGTCTGTTTTTCTTCTTTCTTCGGCGCGACTCTTTTGCTGACATCTCCCAGTTCCAGTTGCTTTACTGCAAGAGACAATGGTCGGAGGAGCGCACAGCGTGGCGATGCGTCATCCTGCTAAATCTTGTGCGCAACATGAATGACATTCTTGACATCCTCGGCCGCGAGATGGCCGACGCCAATTCCTCAACTCTTCCGGCGGCTTCGTCCTCAAATGCAACACAACCTGCAACTGCGATACCTACGTCCACCTCTTCTTCACCATCCTCTTCACCGTTATCCTCTGACTCTGAGTTTGACGAAGTATCACCAACAAGGCGACAAAGTGCTACAATTGGCCCAACAAGTACATCTCGCCTCCCCCCACTAAAATTCAAAGACAAACATCGCCTACTAAGACTGCGACTAGCACCACTGCGCCGTGTGCAGACCGATCTGGAGCAGCGCCTCGGTGCCGCAGCTACGGAGCTATATACAACGTCCGCCACGTCTGCCGCACCTTTTGATAGCGCCGCACACCCCAAGCGCGAGAAGGAGTTCAGCGTACACTCAACCAATGGCTGGAAGACGGCCCTTGAGCGCTTCCGCGCCGCGCGGCGGCGATCCGGTGAGGAGGGAGTACTGCGCAAGGTGCGGGATATGGAGGACGAGGTTCAAGGGGTCATCGCGGGATGCAGAGAGGACATGCGGAGCGTATGGGAGGATCGCGTCGTGCGAGAGATGTTGTCACGCCGGAAAATGCGCATCGAGGATTCGGCAGGCTTGTACGTGATGCGTTTCTGGGGCGATTTGCTCTGTTGCTTGATCACTTCTGTGTAGCTTCCTTAATGACGTGGACCGCATCGCGCGTACGGACTACCAGATCACGGACGACGACATAATCCGCGCGCGTTTAAGGACTCTTGGTGTGCAAGAGCATCGTGTTACTTTTGAACATGGCCATTCCGCCGGTAGTGAGTGGAGGATGTATGATGTTGGTCAGTATTTGTTTTCATTGTGTTAATCTGCGTTTATTGTATTGACGACCTCTAGGTGGGACGCGCAGCAGCGTGCGTTGACCTCTCCCTTCTCTCGTCAAAATTTGATATCTCTTCAGCGGGCCGTGTGGTACTCGTACTTTGATGATTGTGGGTTTTAAATTTTCTCCTCATTTCCATTCCTTGCTTTCTTTTCTTCCCCATAATTTCTTTTTTCGGGTTTATTTACGACAGTGGTGTGGCTGTGCCTCGCCTCGCCCTTCCTTCATATATACATGCTTTCAATCCTTTTTATGGTTGTGCGCAACGGCTGATTCCCATGCGATCTCAGGCGACGCCATCATATTCCTTGCGTGCGTCGTATATCGTTGCCCGCCGCAGAGAAGTTAACGTCACCCGCCTCGTTTTATCAGCCCGGTTTCATGTTTTGATGAAAAACTCGCCGAGGACCGCCGCGTCAACCGTCTAGAGGACAGCTATATGCTTTGGAAGAGCGTATGTGCCTGTAAGCTACTTGCTCGCACCCAGTTGGTGCTATGTGCGTTACCATTTCACCATTCCATATTTGGTAATTGATGTACTCCACTCCTTTTTTCGCTTCTGCCTGGACTACATTTGAGCAGTCCTGAACAAGTGCGATCTACTGCAGGCAAAGCTCATGCGTGGTGCCAAGATCCGCGACTCGGTGCCGAGCTTCGGGGACCGCCGGAACGACTTGGCGACCGCAACAAGATGTACGTTCTTGTCTTTCATATTGCTAAGCCCCAGTTCGCCAGTCTCTTTTGGTTTCGGTTGTGCTGGAATCCGGCTCTTCGCCTCTTGTGAAGCCAACCTCACCGACACTTCGGATATTTGCCGATCCGGCCTTCCCCACTTTTCGTGCTGCTTGTCTCAGACAACGTTCTTCGGTCCTGGTCACAGGGTCTAGGGCGCTCTATAGTACTGCCAACGTGCCCTATCGCACCTTTCTACCTTCCGACTATACCTCTTCGCACCGCACCGTGTGGCACGTTTCAGTCACATACACCTTCCCTCAGCTCTCTTTAGTTTGCGTCGCACTTCTATCCTCACATAACTGACACGATCTCGTCTCCAGACTTCCAACAGCACTTCAAGGAGATTCAGCGCACATACTCGCCCGTTCAGCGACCTTTCTACGTGCACCTCACCTCCGTGATTGTACGTTCTCCACTCCGAGTCTTTCTGTTCTGCTCGCTACAACCCCCCGTAGGACACAAAATCTACAGCTGTGACCCTCGGAGCCGGTGCGCTTCCATATATCTCTGCCGGTGCGCTCTTACGAATATTTTAACAGTGGAGGAATCGATTCTGCGTGATCACCTCCGTCGTGCGGACCTCATGTAACGCAGGTAGAGACGACCTGCCTCATGTCGCATGGAAATTCACTTCAATCCACTATGCATTATATATCATCTGCATGCCTCCTCTCTTGCTTGCGCCTACGGGCTTCTGTATCCTACGTACATATATCTCCTAACACTGCCCGTAACTTATTGCTGTTGTACGCTAAATGTATGATTTATGCTTCGAAGTTTGTAGACGACTGGGGTGGATGCCGTGATGCGTGCGGAAAAGTCGGAGTTCCGATCCGACTCAATTAAGTTCAACGGTAAGGGGAGGCACCCGAAGGAAAGGAAAGCCAATATTGATGTTCCCCCAATCAGTCCCCACTCTTCGACCGCACAAAGTCCGCGTAGGTCCGTGTTGTCAATCACCGACCTCGGATGGCTTAAACTGAACTAGGCAAAAAGATATATAGGGAATACACCGCTGCGCGTGGCGTCTGGGCAAAAAAGACCGGAATGGAGGTCTTCTCATGCTCTCGAAATCTTCCGAAAGCCATGTGGGAAGACCCGGAAGACCCGGAGAAAGCAGCGCTACTACAAGCCGAAAATAATGACTGAGGGTATTTACAGTACGATATACAACGACGATGGATGATGAATGGATGGTTCAGAAAACTGGCTTAAGCGATCATGGAACGCTTTCAGGCTTGTACTAGTTGTGATCACAGTTACCCTCGACACCCATAAAAGATCGGGGTTGAACTTTTAGTTACAACAAATGGCTTAACACAATAAGCCAAATCTTGGGATTCGCTGTGCAACATTTGTTTTCTTGTGCCCAATCAAGAAAGCGAGTTTCCTGCGCCAGTGCAGGATAGTTTCCAAATCGATGCAAAAGCGTAGGTTTGCTTGTCCCTACTGCGAGATAGGGGCTACCTTGATCTCAGAAAGAAGGACGGACCGTTAACGGACCGCTCAAGGTTTGACTACAGGCCAAGTCAATGGGGGGTTGCCAAAGCCTTTGTTCGAACTGGGCCGTAGCGGCTGAGATTCCGGAACATAAATATGCATCGGACCATATTCTTGGACGATGTATTCCGTGAGTTTCCAAGCCGTTGCGCTAACTTTAGCATAATCAACAATGTTCCGCGGAATGCTGTAATTTTGACTACATCCAAAATTGGCGATGACATTGGTGATGATACGGCGTTCCGTACAACCCAACGTCCCGCGTAACCCACCGTTTCTGCGTTTTGCGTAACTCTGAGTGAAAGATGCCGAGCGCGAAGGGATCGGCATCACCGTCCATCCGAGCGTCAGGTGACTCAGAGATTGTTCTTTCAGTTTCCATCGCCGCCGCCGACAACCCAGCGCTGAGCGGCCAGTTTTCCATCCTCCTGCCTCTGAGGCACGGTCTCCAGCTCCCAGCTTTTTCTTCCCAGCACAGCCCACATGGCTTTCCAGCACTTGGGTTTGAACTTTGGCGGTCGGGGTGGCCCTCCTGCCCATGGACGCGCAGCTGCTGTCCCTCATGCTAGGGCTCGTATTGGTCTCAACGACATACTCAATAACGATCAACCCACGCAAAACACAGACCATCGAGACGAAATGTGGGCAGAGATCCAGCGGCTCAGAGCTCGACTCGAGGGTATGGAGCCAAACGCTCCGCAGCAGATGTTCTCCGACCCCGACGACATTCAACGGGCTCGGGAGCGCGCGGCATCAACCCCAAAGAAGAAAATACTTAGCCCAGTCATACCAGGATATAAATCAGACGCACTCACAGTAGGCAAGTTTCGGCTCATCAAAATACTTCTCTCGGGCTGGCTGAATGAGATCAGACTGGAGTATCGTGGCCTCTCAGTCGTCACGGCTCGGTCTGGTCTCCAACAGACTGGAGTATTGCAGCCTCTCAGTCGTTGCAGCTCAGTCTTGTTGCATCAACGGGCTGGAGTATTGTGGCCTCTCAGTCGTCACAGCTCAGCCTCGTTTTGTCAACGGACCGAGGTCTGCGCGTCGCAGCTCGGTTTCGTTTCTCAGCGGGCCGGGGTCTGCGCGTCGCAGCTCGGTTTCGTTTTCTCGACGGGCCGAGGTCTGTGCGTCGCAGCTCGGTTTCGTTTCTCGATGGGCCGGGGTCTGTGCGTCGCAGCTCGGTCTCATCTTTGATAAACCAACCGGGGTCTGTGCGTCGCAGCCCGGTTCTGTGTTTATCTACAACCAAGGTCTGCGCGTCGCAGCTTGGTTTTGTTTCTCGATGGACCGGGGTCTGTGCGTCGCAGCTCGGTCTCATCTTTGATAAACCAACCGGGGTCTGTGCGTCGCAGCCCGGTTCTGTGTTTATCTACAACCAAGGTCTGCGCGTCGCAGCTTGGTTCTGTCTTCTCAGCGGGCCGGGCTCTGCGCGTCACAGCTCAGTCTCGTTTGTCATGTGCATCCGGCCGACGCTCGATTATGTTTCAGTAGTCGAGTTTGTCTGGCCAGTTCATTGTTTTCGTCTTTCTATTATTATCTTATTTTTGCTATAAATTCTGTACGTTCTAAATGCGCTGAACTGACTGCATATTTTCAAACTACAGTACTCTCGCCCAAAGTCGAAGACTTGTTCCGCGATTGGAAGTATGTTCCATACCCAGCTCTTACCCCTGCAGCTCGCGAAGTCGCCGCTCGTGGTGATGACGAGTATTCGGCCGTGTACGTGGGAGAGGGAGGAATGACCTTTCGCGCCAAGTCAGTGAGCCGTAAGAATGAAACCTCGATTTCTAGCAGCGAATGGCATGCCGCTGCAGAACTTGCTGAGGACAAAATACGCCAATATCACGGTAATGAGCGTGCGACGGCCTTGCGCAAGCACCATGGTTTTGTAACCAACCTGTCAGTCCAGTACTCGCACAAGGTGGCGATGCTGTATGACATCAAACAGCGAGACGTGCTTTACAGCGATTCGAAACACGATATCTCGACCCTAGATGGAAACTGTCTCCTGCTGTGCACCCATATAGCCAGGTCGCAGTCGGATTCTAGCACAGGTAACAGCTCTGGCTCGACTTCACGCAAACGTTCCGTTGTGGACCTTTCTGATGACGAGGAACATGTTGGTAGCTTCAAAACTTCGAAGCAGAAAGCCAACCAGTCTCATTGTTTTCGGTGTGGGTATTTTGGCCATCTTGCAGCTAATTGCAAAAGCGAAACCACTATCGCCGGGAAGCCATGTGCTACCCTTGCCGGTAATCCCCGTTTCAAACATGCCCTACGAGCACAGAATGGAAAGGAATTTTGTTTCCGATTTGCTTCATTCTCGAATTGCTCTAGCGGTAACAGTTGCGACCGAATTCACCGTTGCAGCATTTGTCTGAAAAAGCATGGAGCTGTGGTATGCCCCCAGGTTGATACTACTGACACTGACGATTCCTTCGTTTGACACACAAATTCACTATACTTTTCCGATGCTTTTCTCTGTATGTTACGAACACGCTCGAATTTCGACATCACTTCTATGTCCAACTTACTACCTACGCTTGCTATTTGCTTTCATGCTTCCAAATCGTCTTATATCTGCTGTACTTGGTATTGATCTAGTGAATGAGCTTCAGTTGAACCTTTTATTGTTGTAGCGCCTTTTTGTGGTTGGGCGTCGCGGCGTTTTCAAGAACACGCCGCTAGGTTCGGCGCTATTGGGTGAGCGGCGTGTTCTTGCTCCGCGTTCCCGTTCTGACTGAGTCAGAGCGACCGCCCAACCACCAGTCTTCTTGCTGACAGTGGACCACCGAAAGACGAGGATGGATGAGTGAAAGATGCCGAGCGCGAAGGGATCGGCATCACCGTCCATCCGAGCGTCAGGTGACTCAGAGATTGTTCTTTCAGTTTCCATCGCCGCCGCCGACAACCCAGCGCTGAGCGGCCAGTTTTCCATCCTCCTGCCTCTGAGGCACGGTCTCCAGCTCCCAGCTTTTTCTTCCCCCACCCACCCACCCTTCATTTTCACCTGCTTAAATTACATAAGTTAGCACCCATTGATATCTTTGCATCCTCCGTTCGGTGCAGTAAGAAGACGAAAGTCGTCGAGCAAGCCCACCCTCCCGCGGCGTGTTCTTGCTCCGCGTTCCCGTTCTGACTGAGTCAGAGCGACCGCCCAACCACCAGTCTTCTTGCTGACAGTGGACCACCGAAAGACGAGGATGGACAGCGATGAGATGGCCTCCCGGTTTTCATCTGTTCTCAGCATCACGAACGTTTATATTCTGCACCCACGCTCAATCGGCCTGTTCACTGACGTAACCGATGCAGCTAAAAGATGCCCGAATCGAGGCGATGCGTCAAAAAAAGGAGGTGAGTGCAATGAACCCACGGTGGAGTCAATTTATTCCCACTAGGACAGCCATCCACCCAGCTCTGTACAAACCGCAGTTCGACAGTTGGTATCCAGGAGAATGAACCATGCGTGTCTATTAGATTTTCAGCATGTGCATCTTGAACCATGTTTATTCTTCTAAATGTTATACAGTGTCAGCTGTCATGAACGTGAGCGGACACAGTTATCTGCAACATACAGGGTAACTTACCTACAATAGAAAATATCCTTAACTCTCAGCGGCGTTGTAACATAAATTACTCTAGTACACACGATTTGTCTGTTCTTGATAGCCTCCGTGGCCCGTCGACTGGAATACAACTGCTTCTGGTGTACAATGTTCAACCGGCGGTTGCAATTATAACCCACTCGCAGATATCGCTTGTACTTTGGTTGGTGATCATCAATCATAATAATGCAGCGTCACGAGGGCCAGGGAGCTTCGAGTTCGTACAACGTATACCCGGAGGCCGACAACCCACCGCCTGGATAACATCCGACAAGGGTTGTGATATGGCAACAAGATGTGGGTGGGAAAGATTCGGGAGACGTGTTATTGCAGACCATAAGAGGCGTTGAGCATTTGCGAGTAGGGCGTGTGGATGTAGTCCCGAAATGACACCCAATCAGGCTGGGTCACCTCGGGAAAGAACGCATCTAGTCCAGGGCCGTTCTCAGGCCACATAACGCCGGCTTGCTGAGAAGAGTATGCATTAGCGACATCCGTGACGCTGTCTTCGGCTGGCGGGCTAGACGGTGCGACATAAGCTATCACCGAGGGTAGAAGGCCAGAAAAGACTTGCCAGAAAGGTTCCAGCGCGATGGCTAGCTCGGGTATATTCTTAGCCAGCAGGGGGATAAGGTGCCTCGCCCGCGCTAAAGCCAGGTCGCCCAACTCGAACGAGGGGACCGACCGTTTCGCGTTTGACAACGCAGAGATAAAAATCCGAAGCTGGTGTAGAATACGTTGCCACGCTGCCCCATCGGATTGATCAGCGAGATCCGCCTGCAGGACCAGTCGCACAAGCAAGATGAGACAGGTCGAAAAATGGAAAGCAGAATCTGCCACTGGTTAATTACTGCCGTTCAACAGATGTGATGACTGTGACTCACAAGTGGTGAAGTATCCTCGGAGATCTTCCGCGGTAAGCGATGCCGTAAATGCAACCACTTCATCTGTGACTCTCAAAGCACTATCGTATGCTGACTGCGCAGCGATGAGGGGGAGATCCAAGTCTAGGACGCTCCGGACCAAAAGAAGTGCGACGGCAAGATATGAGAGTTGCAGAGAACCTGGATAAGCACATTAAACATAGCATCCTGGTCCCATGCGAAGGGCGTACGGAATCCTGGTGGAAGATAGCCGTTCAAAGACTGGGTCATGGAGTCCAGGCGATGTTTCCATGTGTCGAGCTCCAGTCCGAACTTGGATATGGTGGTCAACGTTTCTCGGGTGTCAGATGATCTGTACGATGGTCGCACAACATGCATGTGCCTGAGTATACGGTCCAAAATGACAGTCAGTTCACATAGCGCAACGAACGCGAAATCGTTTGGGACTTCAACTGGCGGCAGCGGCACGTCCCAGTCGGTGTGATGAATGTAGCTCGAACGGCCATAACACAGAGCGGACCTAAGTAATGGCGTTCACTAAACAGGCGATGTAAAAGGATGGGGGCGACTGACCACTTGTCCTGTTGCAGGACAGCCCACCATAACTTGACACGGAGAGCTTTCTCCCATTTGGGTATAAGCCAAGATGCGCAATCGAGATGCAAACCCATCAAACGTCCGGCGGCAATGGTCTCAACATAGAAACATTACTATTTCAACACCTTTATAAGAATAAATTGAACCGACCTGACCAAGAAGCATGGAGTTGCCGGTTGGATTCAATGACGGCCGCCCGTCCAAATCTACAAGGTATTATTTAAAATGTTTCCTTTCGCGGCAAACTTGTTACCTAGAAGATTGGCCTGGATCGTCGATACCCGGGCACTCCGCGACTGCGCACGATTGGTTAAGGTGGTGATTTTCCAAGCATCGGCTGCCAAGTGTCGTAGCTGATCATCGTAAATGACCCCTCGAGCCACGTAGGCACAGAAAAGCCCAGAAGGCAATCGCTGTTCTGGGTTATCTGTGAAATCAGATGTGCGCCATATGGGAACAGCAAGGCCGTCCATGCGCAGATAGCTGACCACTGGTTAACGCAAATACAGGGAAGATGGAAGGCAACACAAACTGCTGCAGGAGGCGATGAATATTGTTGGGTCCGAGGAGGCCAATTAATTCTGCGCTCGTGTATTTGCCTACGCTATCTTCACCGTAAGGGCGAACACGCTCGAAGAGAAAAAATACTGGTTCTGCCTGATTGGTCGATACTTGACGCACACGAAAAGGTGTTGATTGCGGAGGGGTAGAACCGTTTCTGGTCGCAGAATGTCCGGAATGAACTGTGGCCAGTGCGCTCAATACCAATGCATCGCGTTCCGCTGTCTCTCCGACATAATGTGGCTCAAAGTCATCGTCAGCATCGGAGTCGAGTGCACGAAAGTCTTCATCGGACTGCAACAGCAAGGTTAACACTGCAGAAAATCTCCCAAATGCATACTGACGGCGTTCGTGGCTGCTATCTCACTCATTCCACGGCCCAGTGGCGGTGGATCCCAGTTGAGAACAATGTTCGAGAATGCGCCGCCGAGCTCGAGTCCAGGCGACGTAAGAGGGGAATTTACGTCAGGACGAAGCGAATTATGCCTCTCCAGCTTGATTGAGGGAGAAGCCATGGCGATCGACGGGCTTGTGTAGCCCGACGATGACGCATATGAGCGCGACAGTGGTCTGCTGGACCCAGCCTCGGGCATCCCGTTGCTAGACTTTGGTTTCGCCTCCACCTTCTTGTTCCGCGGCCGCGGAAGATCTGCCGCTGCGGGCGAGTCAAACGTGCAGGCCACAGCGGAGATTTGGCAGTTCAAACAAGTTCCACTGGGCTTCGTAATGCATCTACCCCGAGTCAGATACGCACTCTCCTGGTAGTGGCACGACGAGGGACTTACCGCTGTTTGCGGGAACGACATCTATCGCAAGGCCTGCTCTTACGGGATCGATAGGGTCGTTCGCTTGCCACCGACGAAATGGAGGATGAATTTGCCCCATCCGCTTCCATGTCTCTTCTTCCTGGCCGACGGCGACGCGGGAGCAGCGAAAAGCTGGTAGATCGGGAAAGGACACCCGAAATTCATCCGTGACACGTCACATCGTCACAGGCACGGTTTTCGGCGCGGGTTCCCGGTTCCGCGAGCCGGTTGATCTGCCGCGTTTGATGGGGAACAAACATTTACTTACGGTAACATATGCGGTATCGCCGACGGGGAAGAAACCCAAAACCATAAAAGTGCATCCCCCTGTTTTCCGTATTCCAATTCCGCTGCACTCCCCATGGCTGCTCCCTCGACCACATCAAACGAAGAACCTGCATTCTGGCAGCGTGCAAACGACTGTCTCATCCGGTACTCTGGAGGCGGCGCGTTCGTGCCCCGGATAATCGAGCGAGCTGAGGGCGTATATATCTATGACGCAGAAGGAAAACCCATTATCGATTTTACATCGGGTCAGGCAAGTGTCCAACGCGTTGCTTTGGCTTTATTTTTATCGCTATAATAGATGAGCTCGATACTCGGACACTCCAACCCAGAGATCGTTGCAATTATCACGCAGGCCGCAGGAAAACTGGACCATCTATTCTCTGGGATGTTGAGTCGCCCAGTCGTGGACCTCGCGTACAAGTTAAGCAACATGCTGCCCCCTGGTCTCGACAAAGTCCAGTTGCTCTCGACCGGCGGTGAATCGAACGAATGTGCGATCCGGGTGAGTACCAGACTCGTTGTAAATTTGAATGTCTCACCGACTATTCGCTAGATAGCTAAGATGTACACGGGCAAGTTCGAGATCGTTGGTACGACCTGGGCCGTGTAATGTCTTCTCTTCCAGCTGATCTCAGATCTAGGCTTGTCGAATTCCTGGCATGGGGTTACTTTCGCCGCCGCATCCATGACATATCAACTCACCCGCAAGGGATATGGCCCAGCGGCTGCCGGGTCCCTAATTCTCCCCACGCCCAACGGATACCGGAGCCCCTTCAGAAACCCTGACGGGACATATGACTGGAAGAAAGAGCTCGACTACGGGTTTTCTCTCGTCGACGCGCAGTCTGTAGGTTCTCTTGCGGCGGTAATCGTGGAGCCCATCCTCAGTTCCGGCGGTGTTATCGTACTGCCGCCGGGGTATCTCCGACGACTGAAAGAGCACTGTGTGAGGCGTGGTATGCTGTTGATTGTGGACGAAGGCAAGCTGCAAAAGCGTCGAGGAACGCGTCGCTGATTGTGGACATAGCCCAGACAGGTGTAGGCCGCACGGGCAAGAACTGGGCCTTCGAACATGACGATGTCGTACCCGATATTCTGACCCTTTCGAAGACGCTTGGCGCGGGTCTCCCGCTGTCGGCCGTGGTCACCTCGAAAGAAATAGAACAAGCTGTGCACTCGCGCGGTTTTTCCTTCTGGAAGTCGTGTTATTTCAGTGCGCGTGTATGTGTTGGCTTACATCATTCCTACAGTCACCACCCACGTCTCAGATCCGTTGCCAGCCGCAGTAGGACTGAAAGTGCTCGAAATTCTTGAGCGGGACAACCTCGCGGAGCGCGCCGAACGCTTGGGACAGCGCTTCCGCTCCTTCCTTCTGGGATTGCAGGCACAGTACGAATGCATCGGTGAAATTCGAGGCATGGGTCTCATGCAGGGCATGGAAATCGTCAAGGATCGCACGACGAAAGAGCCCGATGAAGCACTTTCCACTGCGCTTTCCGAGCGAATGCTGGAGCTGGGGTTGAGCGCGAACGTCCTGCGGATCCCGGGCATCGGAAGCTCCTTCAGGATGGCACCTCCGCTGACGACGACCCAGGAAGAATTGGATGCAGGCCTTGCGATTATTGCGGAGGCATTTAGGACGACTCCCGGGGTAAACGCAGTGCTTGCTGTCCACGGGCATTGATTCCTCGCAGAGAGTAGATCAGGAAATGCATGTAAATGTGTTTCATTAGCGGAAGAATAGATCAGAGACGTACTCTGAACTTAATTGAGTCCGAACTGACATTCAACATCGAAACTGGAAGCAAACAATAAACCTTGTGGAGGTATCAAGTCGCCGATTCCCAGTGCCAATTGCTTGGCACAGATGAGAGTTGGAATGTAATATTTCTCGCGACCGGTTGAAATGCTTTGCAACCTCGGGATGAGCAGCGGATAGGCCCGACAACATCCATCATACTTACCCGGATCCGCAGAAGCGCCTGCAGCTTTCGAATCTGGGGAGAGTTTAGGTAAACTATGCCGCGATTTTGCTGACATCTTCGCGAAGGTTACGACTCTACGAGTCGGGGGAATAAGAGCACGCCCGACTAGCATCCTGCGAAGACACACGGGCGGTGAACCGATACCGAGGTATGGTTCCAGATATACCGCCTGTAGAACGCAATCCGTCAGTCGGGATGTTGAACGGAACGCGAGCAACGCGATCGCACATTGGACACTGAGCGGTTGATGCCCGTGGGACTAGACAGTCGGAACGGAACGAAATCAGAATCACTGTGTCTATCCGAGTCTGGAGCTGGGATGCAGACATTGGCCCGTCGACTGCCTGTGTAGTGGTGGGAATAGAGAGAAACCTGTGAACCGGGTTTACGGCGGTTTGATGAATTGATGCGCCAACGCAAGGACAAATAATGTTGATTTTGGTTCAAATTTCAACTGCAACCGCGCGTCTTCGAACTGTCAGTAGTACCCGTGATGCATGGACGGGCGTTGCAGAATGCCCTACGAGTCTTGAAATTGTCCTGTCCTTAGGAGCAGCCATGCGAACTGCCGCTCCGGCCCCCTCCTATTTAATTTTGGACCCAGCTCCGTTCGTTCGAAGTTGGCGGGATATATACTGCGGTTCATACCCTTGATCAATCATGCCAACTTGGTTGGATTTTTAGTCATCTCCCCGCGCAGACCGAGAACATCTTGTTCACAAGCATCGGCGTTCCTAGGGTAAAATATACCCCGTCGCACAAGCAGCTTAGGGCCCTGTTTAGGACAACCTTCGCAGCATATACAATTCAATTTTTAAATGCTGATTTCTTGCTTGTCATTTGGCTTTGCCGTCGGTTTAACGCTTTGCTTGGTTTCCGCATGGTTTAAGCTCTGCGGCCCGGAGCCGACGGGGAACTTGTCTGCCCGTACTACGTTCTACTACGTTCCCCGAGGATATTTATGCAAATCAAATGTGACCGTTCGTGTACGCGACGGCTGATCCGGTTGGAATTCAGCGCGGCACTTTGGAAAATGTTCACACTCGGTTCCGAACCTATTATAGCAACTTTTTAGGACGCAAATCCTTGTATCAGGATAGATCAGGATTCAGGGAAATTTATTGCTGTGGGAAATCGGGACGTACTGTATACATCCAATCCCAATAAAATGCTCGTTTCCTCAGTCGCAGTGCCTTCAAATTCAACCGAATTCAATGATTCTAATTTCCACGAATGCAGGTTGAAAATGGTAACACGCCGAAATATTACCCACTCAATAAAATCGGAGAGGGATGTATCTTGCTTCTCAATATTGAATAGTGATGAGTGGCGTTCCAGGGCGGCGTAAGTGATTTCCGACGATCGAGCTGGATTAGGGTCCGTAATTTCCTGTTTGATTCCACAACTCTCATGTGGGCATACCCTAGGCCTTCCACAATCACATGAATATCGATGACGCGGATGGACGGAAAATGTAGCAATGCTGCATGGTTTGAATGATCAGGATCTTCCAAGGAAACCAGAACCGTCGTCGAGACTCTGCGGCCAGACCTCCAGGGTTCAGAGGACCAGGGAAATCATATCGATTATTTACTTGCCCCGGCGAGTTGAGATCATCGTGCGCAATCACCAAAGTTCCGGGGCGCATCTTGACGATAAACCTCCATCCGAGTCAGCGGTCCGGCGGGATACTTTTGGTGATGAGATATTCGCAACGAAAAAATGGCCAAGCAGGGTCGGAGATGGTCAGCTGGGGATCGTCGCACACACCGTCTGTTATCGCGGCGCTCGGCACCCGTCTTTGCGCGACGGGGATGCACGAAAGCGGTCGACAAATAGTGCCGCGCACATCGATAACCTCTGTGTACATCGCAAGTGGAGTTGGTTGTGAACATGCGGAGCTCTTCTCGGGTATAACGGACTTGGTGCGCATCGTGCTGATAACATGCCACGAGCCGGCTGCGGGATGTGAGAAATCACATTTATGAATAAGTACGCGGCGGTGAAGAAACAGATGATGAGAATATGTTACGACGGGAGAAGCATACGAGTGGTCCCGTCCTTTGTATAATTCAGGGCACAGTAATTTTAGTGACATTGTGTGCGCCGGGGCGCACCAATATTAGATATAGGCGCCGAATCCCAGAGCTGAGGATAGTTAAAAAAGAACAGAAGTTTTCCCGATACAACGAGTGCGACGTACCCAGGGACTGTGGGAGCCGTACAGAGATGATTATTCGACTTGCCGTAACCTTTTCAACAGCGGAACACTTCCGAGTATCTCAGGAACACAGTTCACGCACAGGGCTGACGTCCCCGGTGACGCCTCAGGCTTTTCACTAGTAGTCTTTTCAACACCCTAGAAAAAGTAATTTTGATTGCTTGAATTAACATAGTGATTGGGATTTTGCGGGGAGTCAAGAGCAGTCTTTGATTCTTGACCTCTGCTCAACTCAAGGGAATCAAATTTCATATGAGACACATGAGAAACGGTGTGCACGATCCCCGCCGGAGAAGAGTTCGTTGGGATTATATTTGGATTTCTAGTCTTGAAATTGCAATCGGCAGCTAAGTTTGAGCCTTGGTCAGAAATATAAATGATGGACGAGAGTTGCGTCGAAGAGAATCCAATAAGGTGGGAAGAGAAGCCTGAGAATAAAGAAAATGTTTGTTCTTATATTATTGTGATCAACTGCGGCCCGGAACATTTTCGGATGTTCCCGCCACAGTTTCATTTCGCTTTTCTCCTCCGGGCCCCACCGTATTGGTTCAATGAAACAGGAAGAAGGCTGCCATTTCTTTCATACTTTACAGAAGATGAAGTGACGTCGATGAATCTCGATTGACTTGTGGCATTTCGCTGGATATTTTTTCTTCTGCGGAACGTTTGGGTTAGTAGGCCGGGGTGCGTAACACTGCATTTCTGTCCAACAGCACTCCTCATCTACTAGGGTTTCCCTGTTCGAATCATGTTTGAGCTGACCATGTCGTTCCAGCCCCACCCATTAGTTTGAGGCCTTGGACTAAAAACCAGGCCAGACAAATTTTCAGACCGCCCGAGGTAAACACACTGACATCCGGCCATGCCTCAAATGCTTTATGTGGGGATTAGGCTCGGCATCATCGGCTCGGGTCTAAAGGGACCTTCATTGCCTACGCTC
This sequence comes from Mycena crocata, assembly GCA_029281795.1. Lineage (NCBI taxonomy): Eukaryota > Fungi > Basidiomycota > Agaricomycetes > Agaricales > Mycenaceae > Mycena > Mycena crocata. The sequence goes on along the minus strand of JARJCP010000038.1, from coordinate 228,211 downwards.
AACCAATACCCACTAAAACCTCGGCCTCCCTCATCCAGTCCTTAGGGAGGTAGCTTTCGTTTTCAATAACCTTCGTCCAAGTCTTCTGCACTAGTGATTTCTTGAGGCTCTTGCTCCCATATTTCGCGGCGTATGTCTGTGCCCGGTCGAACTTAAATCTGTTGTTGATGAATAACATCCATCTATTCTCAATCTCCTTTCGCGGTGCTTCATTGTTTTGCCGGATGACTCTCTCGTCTTCCAGATGAGGAAAGCCGTCTCTGAAGGATTCTGTATAGGCGCGTCGTTCCTGCGTCTCCTTTATTTGCTAACCCGCAGACCATGATTTCACCGATCGCTGGGTATCGTTGGGTGTAGATCCGAGCCTGTCTTCTTTTTCCATAGTCTACGGGCGAGTCTCCACACCATGGCTTGGCCCCTCGCGTCGCATCTCGTGAGGATGTGCTCCATCGTTTCGGTCACTCCGCTGAATGCTTCGGAAACTTGAATTTAAAGTCTTGCGTCTGAATCCTGTCTAGAATTTCAGGTTATCTTCAACGCTATTCGAGAAAGAAATCTGGTGTTGGTTTGCCCCGCGGGCACTCGGACCGAGGCCCTGTCGATCGAATCGATCCCATCAGTGGCTGTGGTCACCAAAAAACCCGGATCAATCCGGATAAAATTTTCAGCTCTCCTACCACCACCTCAGTGTACTAGTATCGACAGCTGCAATTCATCTTCTCCTTGGTTATCTTTTCCTATACATACTTCATGCAGTTTCCACACCCACCCGCTGTCTTCCACCGCACCCTCCACCGCACCCTCTTTTGTCAACTCCGCACCTGGCCGTCTACCATGTGCAGAGTTGCTAAGACGAGGGCAGAGCGACAGGCATTTATTTCGGCTGCGCCTAGAATGGTGGGATGCAACCTTACGAGGTGCCTTACACCGCACAGCCTTGTAGGCTTATCAGCTACTTCCTGTATACACTGCATCCTCATATACGTATATCATTCGAGTTCTCAGAATTTACCTGGTGCATCAGCAGTCGGCTCTTTCTCGGATTGATTTGAAGTCGAGGTGGTTTGGTATTATGTATCTGGCTACCCTGCTTGAGCTATACTACAGCAGCCGACAAAACCGCTTTGAAGGTCCGACAGCATCGTTTTAAAGTACACTCGCATGAGAGAGTACTTGCCACTTGGTCAACTTGGCGGCGTCTATATGCGGAGGAAAAATTCTCAGAAAGTGATTTGTGAGGGAACATCAGAGGTGATTTCTTACTTTACCCGCGAATCGATGCCATATTCAATGACGGCTCAAAGAAGTCGTAGTGAAGTCTGCGGGATCTGATCCAGGACGTTTATGTCCAGTTTCAAGGACGGGCTCGTATCTGTCATGTTCTTTCTCGACAGTGAGTTACTGTACTCTGACGTTGAGGGTCATCTATCTTTCAGGGAGAGCCTGAGGCATCACAGGAACGTCGAACCGAAACTTGATTTCTAGGAGAAGATCTTTGGAAGAAAAAGGCCAGACAAGTCAAAGACCATGTTCTTCAGACGGACGCTTTACGTGACCAAAGTTGAAAAAGAAGTGATCGGCGGGCTGCCTGTATCGTATCCAAAAGATGCCACCCGCAGAAAGGGGCCGCACTCCAGCGACGTGCCTTTGTCGTCCCCGGGAACGAAAACGAACGTATGGTTGACAATCTGAATCTCGGCGTCCTCGGAGACACCTTCCTGTTAACGTTTACGTCGTTGAAAAATAAGCGACACTTGAAAAGAACCGACGCAAGATTAACGTGGCCTCAAGAGAGGTGACAACCCCCCCACACTTTTAATTATGAGACGATCACTGTTCCGACTGATACTCGTTGCGAAGTGATGCTTATTTGGTTGTTGCGATCGTTTTGCAAGCCATCTCCATCTTCATTACTGTATGGCCAGAATATGGTGCCTGCAGTGTGCCCCTGGGACATGAGACTTTTCTGGATCTGCGGCGGGGTATAAAACCCGCGGCGATCTCTGGATAGTTCATTTCCAATCGTCATTCGGCTTCCACTTGCCGTCGTCTAGTTACACACATTTGTTTCCATCGCCCAACTTTCTCTCAAACACTCATGTACGGAGCCTACCAGCAGCCCGCCTCCCGCACCTCGACATCCAGCACAAACACGAGCAACAGTAGTCAGGGAGGCTACGTTTTGGTACGCGCCACTTCTTCTTCTTAACCACCATGTCTGACTCACCTGTCGCGGCTGGGCAGTCCAATCCTGGGGACGTTTCGACTGCAGTTCGCAACCTGCTTTTGTCGACAAAGGAGCTCCAGAAATCACTGACTCAGTGGTCACTTGGCCAAATCTCCGAAACACAAGTCAGCGACGTGTACGTGCAGATAGGCACGGACTTCAATACCGCGATCCAAGCGTTTGCCTATCACCGCATCGATCTCAGGTGCGTCTCTTGCTCTTTCCCAGGGAACTGCGCACTGATGACGCGTCCCCCGCAGCGACATTCACTCTGTGCCCAAAGAGTTACGCACCGTGCTGGAGCAATGTTTGGCGGAGGAACCATCCCCCGAGGTGTTGGCGATGTTCATGCCAGATGTCCGGCAGATTCTCTTCAAACTACTACGGGGGCTGCAGTCTAGGCAGGAGGCGTGGAAGACGAGAGGCGGGGCAGCCTACGATTTTCGGTGATCAGCGATTCGGTGCCATACCGGGGGTGTGCATCGTGGCGCGTCCCGTATCGCTTCGGACGGCGTGCGGGGAAGGATTCGCTAGGGCCCGTCGGGTCCAATCACGAGGGGAAAAGTATGTTCGACATCTCCAGTGCCCGCCAGCCAGCGTTGTCTGTAATTTCTGCCATTACACCGTATCAGCCCGTACACCATTCTTCTTTTGTTCTACAGAACTCTTCGCACATCCGCTACATGGCCTAGAATATTCTCCACAGAACGTGAATACATTCCATCCATCGGACCGATAACTCGGGTGATGGATTGAACTGCTTACCCCACCTGACATTCAATTAACGACTCTTTTTTCCTCTTAAATTCTCTTGTTGGCTTTCAACTTATTCAAGAACGCTTCGAAGTTCGAAAATGTTGACGCATCCAGGTTCACTGAAACCCCGCGTCATTAATACTGTTACCCGTCCGCCGCCATCTCAGAGAGGAATAGATCAGTGCCGAGCGCGCCGAATTACCTCCGCGCCGCCTATGTCAATCCGGTTAACTGTTTCCATCAGGCGCAAGCCGACCGTTCTAATTCCAGGCGACGTCAATGGCACTTGAATGTTCTTCTGACCCCCAAAATAAACCTGGTATATTTATGCTATCAGCAGAATTAATTGCAACCAGACTTTGCCTTGAATACAAACGATACCGCTGCAGGATCAGTGACTCAACCTCGAAAGTTTCGTAAAAAAAAAGTATAGCTTCCAAATAAAAAGTTGAACTTCTGGTTGGATTCCGAAGTACTGCAACCGCCCAGAAGAGGTGGCTGTCCAAGAGCGCCAGTCCGCTGGATACAAAGGCCGAGCGCGGAGTTCGCAATCTGGCAGGAGGTACCAAAAACGCCGTCGGGGGGCACGGCGAACGACGGGTCCGCGCAGGTTCCGCAGCTGAGAACCCAATATTGGCGCCTGTAGCAAGGTGTTCAATCAGCCGACGAACACCAGGGAACACCTACTCGCCTGCCCCAGTATTGTTGACGGGGCTTAGTTTGATTGCGGCGTCCGCGCGAGGGATCTCCGTGGCATACACGACGAGATTGTGGTCAGTTTTATCCCTGAGGTTCAAGAGGTCAGCTTGGGAAAGTCGCTTGGAGAAATCATCTTACTTGATGAGAAAACTGGTAGGGAAGTGCCCGGAATTCTCAATTAAGAACTCGGGAGTCCGTGCACTCATGGACGTAGTTGTAACGTTCGCCCCTACGGTGAGCCGGTGACGCTGAGCTCTTCAACTCCGTTGGTTCCCCCATAAATGATGCTGACGGGATGGCCTTGAAAGTTGGGAGTACAGCCCGGGCTGATCTGACGAGCGGACAAGATCGAAGAGAAAACGGGGGATGCTGCTGCGAGAGCGAAAAGAGAAACAGATAGGCGAGTAGAGAACATCAGTGAGAGAAACTGGCGAGAATCTTGTGGTAGCCAACGATTTATAGGTTTCCGTTGGCGCGCGAATGTCAGCGGCTGGCACTGACCTGTGCGAGAGACGGTGAAGACACGCCAAGCGTTGAACATGAGCGGAAATAATTCAATTGGTCGAGGCTAGAGGTCGAGAAAGATCCTTGCCGTGTCAAAGCTCTGAATTGCATAAGACCATATGAGTATAGCGTTTCGGGTCTCCATTATTCGGAGAGGATCTAGCACGAAACAGTCCTGTGTCAAGAAACTCGCGGTTCAAAGCCGCCGTGTAAGAGGACAGTCAGTCAAGTCCACGCTTGTGGTTGTCGAAAGCGTTAACTGATCAGCAAAATGAGGACTGGCAATGCCAAGTACACTGTGCTCCTCAAAGTCAAAAACCTTGGCAGCTCCAACACAGACAGAAGAGAGCTCAAGCGGTCTACGCTGCTTGAATCAGCTTCCAGACAAGGATTTTCGGAAGTATAGATGGGAAGCACTCATTGGCAGTGGGACCGAAGTGTCAAGTGCCGTAGATTGATAGTGAGTCGCTTGAGAATGAATAGGATTGAATGTGTTTACATACGTCGTAACGTCGCCGGTCGTAGATTATACATCTTCTCCGTGAGCACGACAGCAGAATCCGGAGCCACGACTTTCATGTCCGTTTGAGCAGATTCGTCAGTCGTAGGGAGTAGAGTTCGAACCCGAGGGAAACGGAATGTGGTGGCAAGAAAGGAACCAGGAACTTGGTGGCTGTGCTATTGGCGCCTGACAAATGACAACTGACCTGTCAACACGATGCACAAAGCTTTCACCTCCATCCCAGTACAGCGTAGAGGAACCAGACGGAGAGAATCAGCGTCAGAGGCATATAGACCAGCGACAACATCAGTCTCTTCGCCCCAATGATGATTCGGATGTCGGTGGTAATCATGCTGTTCAACCTTCCGAGCAGACTGTGCCGTTGAACTGATCCCTTCGACACAGTGGGGTCGGATTTAAGTCGGGTACGCAATGCATGTTCGAAAACAAATTCCGTCAAGATGTTCTCGACGCGAACAGTCGCTCGGGACTGAGTCACGCGGTGAGCGAATGTGAAGCTGAGGTTGAAACGCACTCACTATGATGAACATGTACCATTGTTCGCTGAGGCTGCTCATCGTAGGGCCTGCAAAGAGCCACAGAATCCACACCCATGGGCGAATGGATACGCCTTCGCCCTTGGACTCCGAGTGGCTGGCGGAATTGTCAGCGTTGTTAAACGAACCACATACGGGAAGGCGAACTCGCCGGAGAAGCTGGTTCATGCCAATGGGCGCCACGAATTTACCAAAAGCAATGACGACCGAGGTTGCTGCTAGAGTGAAAATATCGCGACGGAACACGCGGACGATACCAAAGAATAAATGGCTTTTCGCTGGATGATCTTGAACTTGACAGTCAGTTCTTGCGGCCAGCTGAAAAGATCTGAATACCTCGAAACTTTTCGACCTGAGGTGTTGTGCAGAATCGTAATCCGCCAAAGGAGGAAAAACCTGGTGGAAGATGATTGGATCGAGGAAAGTATACAACCTCAGCGATAGGATGCTGGCGGTTTGCTCCGGGCTAGGTTCTGCCACCGGATTCTGAACAGGAAATTAGCGTTGGTCTTGCGGTGAATTCGAGCGTACCAGTGCGACAGGTGTATACCGCCGAGGCGTCAACTGAGGAAGTGTAACACCAGAGAAGCCAAGAAGACCGATCCAAATCCACAAAATGTTACCATTATCGAAATCCTGGGAAGTGCCCGAGACTTTGCTCAGCGGCAGAACATCGCGGTAAATGTACACGGTGAGGATTGAGATGAGGAAGGGTCGAGTGCCTGGCGGCCCTGTCAAACATAAAACTGTGTAAAAACCAGTCAAAATATGAAACTTGAAGAGAGATGCAATTACGAACATATATTGCACGCTCGCCATCGAGGACGACGGGATAGAGCGCCAATAGCACCAGACAGGCAAGTAGCCGTCCAACCCCAAAGTATAGGGTCGCAGCTCTGTCCTCTTTTGCCGAATATTTTGTCTTCTTTCCAGTGAAGTGAGCAAAAATGAGACTTGAACTTAGCAGCCCGGTGAATAGAGCAGCGAGAGTGGCAGGAATGACCGCAACTCGGGGAAGAGCATAGTTGGAGAGCCAGTTCTGAGAAATTGGGGAGTTCATCTGTGTGGGGGGATAAGGATGAGTCGGAAAATGAGCCACTCCGTTTCGACGGTTTTGTGGGGTCTTCAATCAACCAACAATCAACGGAACATTGGCAGAGGGCATATTATAAATAGACCGAGTGAGTGTATTCGTGTCGGCATATGTGCTGGGCCGTCCTTTGAGAAGAGGGACTTATTGTGGTTGTGGTGGAAGAAAAGGCGGAGTTTATGACGCAACACGCCGAAAACGTGTTGTGGACTGCGTGTTTGGTTCCGCGGCCCTTATTTGACCACCGCCACGGTGTCGCCAGCGAGTCGCATCAATTTCCTCGGGACCCGGGCCGCCAAACTTAGTAAATTATTTTAGAACTAGTAGTAAATTGCGTACGGAACACCTGGATCCGTAGTCTTTTCTGCCTACCAGTGCCACGTAGCTACATAAAAATTAATTGCAGTAGTCACAAGATGTTGTTAAGAGGAAAGTTAAGAAAATTGCTGAATCCGGATCTACACCTCTTTCCCGGATAACTCGAGTACTTCTCTTCGCTCACCTTGCTCTCTCCATCTCCCTCATCTCCCCTGCCCATTCCACAATCCAGCCCAGTTCTTCAAGTGACCCCATTCGGATCCAATATCGGACCTCTGATCCGGCTCGCGAATCTTTTGCCTTGTGTTTTTCTGTTTGGGGCTTCGATTTCAAGAAATTGCCAGGTTCCTCGACCGCGACGCAAACGCGATGGCAGCACCTCAGACGTTCCTTCGTCAGAGGACAGCTACTGTGCCTCCAGAAAAACCTCAGGAAACCGTGTCGGAAGACGTACGGCCAAAGCGCGACGAAGTTGTTTGGGGCAAAACACCCGGTGGCGAAGGCCAGTGCTTCCATAATTTTGCATAGAAGACCGTGTTGATAGTGTTGCAGTATTCCGTGTTCCGACGACCCACGATGTCCTCACGCTTTTTCATCCATCGTACCCGAAAAGTCACCTCGACCTGCTCAATTTAGCGCTGCTCGGTCTACAGCTCATTATCTTTACTTTTCTGCCTCGAAGCCTCTCTCAACTCTTTTTCTGCTCTACTTCGCCTTTTGGCGCGGTGCGTATGACGCTGGCCTTGGATGGATCCTCACCAAACAGAGTAAAAAGAAATGGGTCGTACGTGAAGTGCAGAGGCTGGGATGGCTCGATCCAAACCGCCGTCCTGCTGTCCGTAACTGGATAAAGGCTCAGCTGGTGGGTAAGATGGGAAAGGATTATTCATTCGATGTGAGTTGTGTGAATTATTTTTTTTGAGACTAGCCTGACTGTTGTCAGGAACTCCCACTCGAGTACAACACTTGGCTGCTATTCCGCCAGGCTGTCGATGTAATCCTTCTCAAGTGCGTCTCCTTTCCATCTCGCTGCCAATCTCATCATTCTTCAGTGATTTCCTGGCATACTGCATGTTCGCGTTTTCGTGCTTCCGTGTCCCCGAGGGTCTCTCGCTCTTCGTCCATGTCCTCAGGTAAGCAGTCTACAGTATTTGTTCCCTGCTGACACCACGTCAGATGGATCGGTGGTTTCCTGCTCATCGGATTTAACCTCTGGGTCAAAACTGAGGCCCACAACGTCGTGAAAGACTACGGCTGGTACTGGGGTGACGTCTTCTTCCAGCGTGGCGCTCTCGTTTTCGACGGCGTCTTTGAACTGGCGCCGCACCCCATGTATTCCGTCGGTCGGTCGCGTCTTACTTGCCTGGAAGCCTTTTAATTGCTGACACTCGTCGGGCAGGCTACGCCGGCTACTATGGCCTGTCGCTCATTTCCGGAAGCTATGCTGTTCTCTTTGTGAGTCTCGCTGGCCACGCGGCCCAATTTGCCTTCCTCGTCTGCTTCGAGAATCCCCGTACGTGTTTTCCCTCTAGTTGCGGCCTTCGAGCCTAACGGCGCCTAGACATCGAACGCATGTACGGTCAGCGCAAGGCTATCGCAAAGCGCACGCCTGTGCGCCCGCGGGCGAGTCCAGTCGCTAGCACTTCTGCTACGCCCGAAACCGCGTCGGCCCCCGAACAGGACGGCTACGCCTCGTCGACTCCCTCCGCTACTGAAGGTGATACTGCGACGGAGACCGATCTCGAGACGGAGACGGAAACTGAGGGTGAGATAGAGGCAGCGGCTGGTCGGCGCCGCGTACGTTCGGGCCATCAGCAATCGGCGTCCAACGCTAGCTCATTCCTCTCGGAAGGAAGCCCCCTCAAGAAGAAGAAGCCTATGTCGCAGCATGATCTGCTCACCAAGTATTTCCGGCGCGACACCGTGGTTCTCAAGAACGTCGATCTCTTCCGGTATGTCTTTTTTTTCCCGTCTCTGCGTCTTGCGGCCTCTTATGTGACGTCACAGCGCGAACGACGCGACACTCCTGCTCATCATCACATACGCGCTCATCCTCTCTTTCTTGCCGCGCGTCTCGGGCCGCACAGCGCTTGGGCTGCATTTTGCGCACGCCCTTGCGTGGTGCCTGTTCCACTGCTTCGGGCTGGGGCTCCTCCTCCGAGCGCAGGGGCGGAGCAAATTCCTCGTGCGGCACTTCATGAAGAACTACCACTACCCCGCGAACGACGCGTATCGCGGCGCCATCGTTGAGGCGTTCGCCAACTGGAAGGCCATCTACAACCTGAGCCTGTGCATGTCCTACGGTTTGTCCTCTTCCTCCTGTCTTCTCAAAATACCCCACGCTGAAAAGGAGTACTTAGTTTCGTTTGTCGGCGTTGTCTGGCAGACGTACTCCATTCCCAGCAATTGGACCGTGGGGCACGAACTCCTTAGACATACGATGGGCGCGGTATGTTGCTTATCGCTCTATCTGCGTGAGTTGGTTGGTGTTAACTGCCTGACAGCTTCTTGTCGGACTGCACATCTGGGCGGCCCTGGAATGCTTCGAAGTTCTAGGGCTTTTCGGTACGACTGTCGTCCTTATCTTGCTCTCCGGCTGACACCCGCTATAGGATGGTTCTTCGGCGATTTTTTCATGGAAGAGTACCCCGCACACCTTGAGTATACGGGTATCTACCGGTGCGAAATGGTCTTCTACATCGTAGTGCCATCCCTCATGTCTTTGCTTCCACGCAGGTACCTAAACAACCCCGAAGTGATGGGCGGCGCTGCGTGGTTCGGCTTGGCGCTAGTCAGCGGCAGCAAGCTCGTCCTTACACTGGCGGTCATACGCCACCTCTCGCAGTGGTGGTTTTTGAGTTCTGTCGAGAACCCGCATATGCGGAAACTGTACGGCGACTCGTTGCGCAAGGACGCAGGCTTCGTCAAGGTCATCAAGAGCGTCGCGAGCAAGAACGCGCGCATACTCGAGTCTCGGGCAGGGCGGCATGCCCCGGAGCTCCGGCGCGTCGCGACGGAGGTCGCGAAGGAGGTCAAGGGCACGTTCGACAAGGTGTATGAAGAGACGGCCGATGCTGTGGAGGAGTTCTTCGCCAAATGTAGGGTGCCCTTCCTTCATCATTCTACGTGGACTCACAGGGTGTTCCAGCGCGGCCCAAGATCTCGGAGGTTGTGCAAGACACGAAAGTGCTGCTGCAGCAGTCCAGGGAGCGGCTCGTTATTACGTGGGTTGCTGCATTTTCTTCCTCACCACGTCGCTGATCACTGTGCGATATTGATATAAGGCGCATCGCCAATGACATCACGTCGTACGATGCGTCCAAGTACAAGTTTGAAGCCATGCCGAGCCCTGACGGCTCTCTTACGTTCCATCTCGGCGAGCCCATTCGTCTCAAATGGGAGGCGCCCCGCACCCATTCGCGCAAGGACTGGGTCGGGATATATAGGGTAGGCGACGTAGCACCATTCTGGTTTCCGACTAGGTCTTGACAAGTGCATGCGCAGATTGGCGCGAACAAGTCGACACTTGTTACCCGGACCAGTTCCATGGGGTTGTGGGTACCGGTGCACGATGAGGAGTGGGATGGCGACGTTCCTTTGGGTCTGTCCCGCCCCTCTGCCGGTGGCAGCCGGAACTCTGAGACTGAGAGCGGTATGGTTACATTCCGGGGCAACACGCTCCCTTGGCTCACCGGCCGTTATGAGGTTCTGGCATCTTGCGCTGTAACCGTGTCTCGCCTCTGACTTGCTTTGTTCACAGGTGCGGTATCATCACGATGGCAAGTACAATGTCATGGGGCTAGTAGCACCCATTGAGATCTACGGTCCGTCGTTCTTCCTCTCAATGCTTTAGCCCGCTTATCATTCGGCGCAGTCGAGAAACCATCCGAGCTCACCTTCCCTGCCGTCCGCGAGAACCTCATGCGGGTCGTACCGCTGTGCCTTGACTCCGACCCGTCCTTGATCCCCCTTTCGTGCAAGGTTCCGCAGACCCCCCACATGCCCCGCCTAGACGTGTCAGGTGCAAACCCCGCCCCGCCGCACCAAGACGACGATTCCCCGGACGATCGCGATCCCGATGATTTCACCTTTTGGTCCGAGCGGCAGGCGCGGCGAATTTGCAGCGCAATAAAGCAGACGTTTGATGTCGAATATGCACCGGAGGTTGTGGTGGCCGACGCGAATCTGTCCGCATTGGCGAGACGAATTTTACTTTCGAAGGAAATTTTGGCTGGGAGAACCTCTGATTGATAGATACCTGAGTAGACTGGAAGTGAATGGAATGGTTTTTTTTCCGGTTCGATGTACAGGTAACAAGGCGTGTGGTGATGCCCCGAGTCACGATGATCGGCGCGCATCTTTTGATCCTAACTCCCACCTCACTGTCAGCCTCGAACGAGCCTTAAACCCAAACCCTCTATCATTGACTTTGTTAAGAATATTCAACTCTGTCAGTGCTCTCAAGACCGTCCTTTGGTTGCATCACCTGATTTGGCTCCTCAGCCCAATAACAATGAACAAGTCTCAGTTTTACCTGTCGCAGTGCGCTGACGCCGCGTCGAAGGTAATCCCCACCCACACCTTTCCTTGTCGATTATTTTGAACGTAGCGTGGTATTTTCAAGTCTACGATGTACCACACGCTTGGCGCGGCTATCGTACGTTTACATCCCCACATTCGATCGTTGTTGACCGATAAGCAGGTCAAAGGCGGGAAAGTCGTACGTTCAGATCTACTTAGACATCTATTCGGATCCTGGAATACGAGCAGATATCTACGGGCTATAACCACCAGCGGCCGAATTATGACACGCCAGGCAATGGAACGCCAATGTCTATGCACGCCGAGATGACGGCAATATTTAAGTTGACTCGTGGCCGGGCCCCGGCGCTCAAGCAACAGGTTCAACCGAGGCACCGCACAGCTACACCAAAAACAACAGCACGGAAACGAGATAGCACATCCTATAAACAAGAGCGATGTGCGGCAGTCGGCGCGGCAGCACAGCGACTTAGAGTGGCGGCCGGCCGCGAGTCTCGTTTCTTACCGGAAGAAGGCGAAGCGGGCGTTCTACCCGTCGCGTCGCTATCATCACGATCAGGCTCGAGAGGCAGAGTCTGCCTGTGAGCACAGCAGGCGCAGCCCTGCTTGTGGTGTCGGCGTGGAGGGGGCGAAGCAGAAGGGTGGTCGCCCACGATACACCAGGCTCAACGGTGCAGACCTATATGGTGAGCAATACTTCAGCCGACATCATCATAGACACCGACTTTGAAGCTCTATTTTGCGTAGTCGCCCGGGTCACCAAGGATAAGCATGGCTTCGGCTGCTCGAAGCCATGTTGGCGATGGTGAGCCTTGCCTCTGCCGCTATGTTGGAGATATCGACTCTTGCACAGCGTCGAATGGTGCGCGTGGGCGGGTATCCGACGAATATTCCACTGGAGTGTGGCGGAGGGGCGCTTTGTATGCCTCAAGGTGGGGGGTGCGTCTGAGGGGGATGTATACCAGACCGTTGCGGATTTCCGTTACCTCGCGGGAACCCTCGCGTGAAGTACTCTCGAATCTTGGTTACTGTAATAAATCTACTTTTACACAACCGTACAAGACGGTGATGGCGATTGCAACTGATTAGCGCTTCATGAACGCTTTTAGTAGGACGACCTTTTCGACATCCCGGCATGTCAAGCTGTATCTAGTAGAGCGCCTCATCACACCTCCTTCGGACATAACCTGAAGCATATCGGGCCCGGTCACCCTGTCCCAGTTGGCAATCGGTACACCTAGGTCAGCAAGGATAGGCGGCGTTGCTGCGCTGCCCGCCGTAATGATGTCTTCTTCAATTTCACGTATGCTGGTTGTGGAAGGTTGTTAGCTTTCCGGCAACGTGTGAACGCGCCCGCGACTCACGCATGCAGGTGGGTGGAGTATAGCGCATCCTTAGATATGACCTGAGAGTCGTAAGAATGTGTGCCACACGTTAGCTGAATGGAAAACATACTACCGACCGAGGCTCAAGAAGGATAGACAAAACGGGCGCGGGGTCTATGCTGCGTCCCTCTGCTCCATTTGGTGCCAAGCCTATGACCTCCTGCCTGTATTGGTAGTAGTGAAAGATGGCATGAGAACCCAGCGAGATTGTGGCGACGCAAGGAAAATATGCGGGGCCGTCTTGGTGAGGCTGGTGGCGTGGAGGGGGAATAGCTAACCGTCGGTGTGCTGAAGGACGGGTTATGAACGCCTACCATGATTCCTTGAACATCGGGATCGTAAATTAATGGCGGTGATGAACCGAGACACCTTACCTTGGCCTGCGAGATACTGTTTGGTGAAATTTCATCAAATAAGGTGGCAGAAGGGACCAAGAAAACGAACTTCATTCCTTGAGAGGAGTTTCAGTCGGGTTCGCCAATAGAGAGAGTAGGCTGACATGATGATATAGTTAGGTTTTCCGTGAGGTGAAGCAGAAAAAATGCCTGTCCCTTTGAGGCGATCGATAATATCAGGACTGGGAAATTGAGAATCCAAGCTGTTCAAACGGTGCCGTGAAAGAGCTCACTATGTTTCAACGCAAGGGGGCATTGGTTGCGCTACGAGGACGTTTTTTGACGTCAGTTCACCACCTGAATTTAAAGTTGCGATCAGCGTGCCCTTGGACTTAAGAGTCAGCGATGACTCCCACCCCAGAGCTGTAGTCTGACTTCAAAGTTAGTCCAATGACATCGGACTGCAGCGGCCAGACAACACGCCTGCGGTTCGCTAATTGCTTCCAGCGTTGCTGAGGAGTTTCTTCGATCTACATGCGCGCTTTTCAGCGAACGTGCAGCAGATGTTCTACTAGACATTCAGTAACCTTGCGAATCATATACTCTTCCTCGTCTTCCTGGATTTAGCTTAAGTCAAGGCAACGTGGTCACTTAAAAGTGAAATCCGCTACTGATACGAAATTTGGAATGTAATAGCATGCATCGTGCCCCGGAATGCGATAACTCTGTAGGTCGATAGAAAAGTTCGGGACCTCGGTGCTTTCCATCCCGTGGGCTTGACTATGAGGATTGACGGTAATGAAGTCAAGAGGAAGAATGCCAACGCCAAGCCGACGCGTTTGTTTTCTGATGTTTGCCGTAACCGACCATATCCGGAACTTCCCTGGCAGCGACCCTATCAAAACGTTTTTTGGGACATGTTTTTCGGCGTCAGCTTAAGCCAGGATGTTCCATTCCGATCTTTTCATGTTCTCATCGGGCTTTTAATCCTGTTTCCAATCTTCTGAATCCACAGCGCTCACCAGAACACTGGGCGAATTTCGCCGACTCGCTTCTGTTGCCCCTGGATTTGACTCGAAAGCCTGAGGCGCCTGGCGGATCTTTCAACTTGCTTTTTATGCGCATTCACGATTCCAAGATTCAATCCCGACGTCGTTATCTTCCTCAATCAATCAGCGTATGAATCTGCCAGGAACCGGTACAATTATTCGATTGTTGTGAGCCCACTACCTTCGCGGACTATTCAAGGTACAAAATGCCGGCTTTTCTGCCGCGTCGATGATACTCGTTCTTCAAATGTCAAAGCTGGGCAATGACCGAGGATTGGGAGGTGCAGCTTCTCGGCGGCTGCGTTACGGCCTGTGGCTGGGTTTACGGCTTATGGGCTGGTCTCAGGCATCTAATCGCCAACCTTAAGCTAGACCTCCGATTCTTTCCAAGCCTGGCCACATTCACATATTAAGGCAAAAGGCGACGCGCTCAACGCGGGAGCATTTATTCAAGGCATGTACAGAAGATTTCTAAGATCGTAGAGGGTAGTAACTCAACTACAGGCCGCGGGCATTTATCTGGCCCCTTGTGCGGCCCTAAAGCAAAAACATTGTGAGCGGCGAGCAGGTGCGTGTGGCAGATGGCGCGTACACGGGCACATAGGCGCAGGGATATCCACGCCTACTGCAGTTGTTGCATTGAGGTCGGCCGCCGTCTAGAAGGATGGAATGCAATGAGATGGAACTCGTTATCCTATGTGAAAATTGCGTACCACATTTCAGTTTACGGGCTGCAACGGTCAAATTGTCAAGGGACGTAACCGAGGAAACAATCGGCGTTCATACCACGACAAAACTGGCAAGCCATAGGAGTCCGGCGAGGGACACGCGGACCGTCGTACGGGTCATACTGATACTGGGCTCCCGTATTATTATTGGTCTGTGCGCGCATGATAAGGATGTGAAAGAGATCATGACAAAGGAGCCTGGCTGACTTGGTTGGACGCCATTGGGTTCTATTCAGCGTTCTGGGTGGGTAGGCGAGTTGAGAGTCGGTGAGGAGATGTAGGCCTTCAGTTTTTCGCGGGTTTATAAACTGCAAAGCGGCAGCCAGTACGTACGAAATCTGCCTTGACCATAGACGCCAGTTTCTTCCCTCTATCAGGAAATAAAATAATGCTTGACAAGGGCATTGCCTTTCCAACATATGGGTTACCCGAGTCGCCCTGAACGGTATGGAAGTCTGCCCGCTCTGGACGTCATCGTTTTCACAGATCGAGTTAAAGACTCAGCTAATCCATGCATTTCGTAAGGGCTGGCGGCCACGAGTTTTTGTAACAGGCCTATGAAGGCGATGCTTCCATAAAAAGCGTCCAAAATGAAGAGGTTTGCCCCTTTGAAGGGCGGAGACTGTCATCTCCTACGTGGCGTTCACAATTGAGCAGGCAAGGTAAATCACTGCTCATGATTGAGGCGCTTCTTACGCGATCTCTGAGCCCTAGACCTGATCCGGTGAAAAGACTGGACATGTTTTTGACGAGGAAACAGTGACAACGAGGAGTACAGCCATCTAGCCCGATAAAACACGGAGCTGGTTATGAGTTACAGAGCGGCTCCTTGACTTTCTCCGGTGACGAACAGAGATGCGTCGTAAAACATAGATGCGAGGACCTACCGCTCTTTACTGAGAACCCGGCCCTGTTAAATGGAATCCAACGGATATCAAGGTGGTGTCAGCGATATTCAGTTGACCACATGAAATATGTTGCATGACACACCATACGCGATTTTGAAAGCGCCGCTGACCTGAGGATTTTTCAAACAGAACAAGAGATCCTGTCAAGATCGGTCCGACTTCCTGGAAGCTTCACGAGTAGAAGATTGGATGATCCGCGAGGATTCTCGCCACCCAAGTCAGAGTATAAGCCTGGGCTCATGACCTGTTGAATTGAGGAAAATCTGTTCCATGTGGGAAGCCACGAGTCAGCTACAGATTGAAGTCGGATTCGGGCTTAAGATAAAGGAAAAAGTTAGACTTGGAAGTAAGTGTAGAAAAAATCCCACAGACGTTCAAAATGTAATCATTGCCTTCGAACAGCGAGATAGAAGGCCCCATCACGTGCGGAATCCATGGGAATAATTTTTGGAAGGATGGCGCAGCGCGAAAGATGCGCTAGCTACAGCGTCGCGCAGAAACGGATCGAATCCAGTTGTCCAGAGGACAACGTCCCTGAAAAGTTATAAATGGTGTAGCAAGCTAGTCGTCAGAGGCACTTAGAGGCGCGCCACAACGGGCACCACGGTCGGGCCAGAGCCTCAGATAGGAATCAGGAACTTGAATAACTTGTGAATAACCTGAATAACAGTCATGAGATGGAGCACCCCTGAATTGCCGAAAAGCCTCATGCCCGTTGTAATGGAGCCCGGATCGGCTGGAAGGCACATCTATCACGGCCTTTCAGGAGTTACGCAAGGAAGAAAAAGAAAGAGTAAGTAAACGTGCGGTTGTGCCAAGAAACAGGTCCTCTTTTTCGAACCAAAAAGGCGCACGCGTGTTTGATTTTATGAAAAGACGTTCGACTCCAGCTTCATAGATGTCCACTGGAATTATGGGAGGTCTTGGAAGAGAAAATGGTCATTAGAACGGGCATGCCATTACCGCCGACGAACGAGCGCCAGCACGGAGAAACTTCCACTGGCGCATTTGCTCAGATCGAACAAAAAAAAATCCTGCACAGCAGTAGGCCAAGTTGAGGTTGCGTTGGACGAATTTCCCACCGGCGACTTGTCTAGTGGAGATGCAGGATTCTGAACCTCGCATCTTTCCGAGCACAAAAATAAAGCGGTGGGCTGGGTTTGGTTTCTGATGAAGTGAATTGTTGGTGCATCCAGGTCATAGGAGAATCGGATACATGCGAAAGGGTCCTTTCCTACATCGGTCGGCGCCGCCAATTTCAATTCAACAGGGTAGAAAAGAAGAAAGGCACGCCGTCACAGAATGGCTCCGTCGACAAAGGCACTTGATGAAAAAGAAGCCTGCACGAAGGAATTATCGGTGCTGAATGAGTCCACTAGAGCGGCAAGTCGGTGATCCGGGTGTTGATTTGTGAAAGCGGTAGTCGCGTTGTCTGGCAATGCTGGGGAACGACTTCAACGTGGCCAGGGAAAAATCAATACGTGGTCTTGATTGATGGAAACATAGATATCTAAGCATGCAGCGCGGCCACAGAGTCGGGTGGACAGATATAACAAACACCGAACGAGGTCGAGTCCAACACTCAGACAGGATTGTGGACAAGATCTGAAATTAAGGTTTGCGTTGTGTTGTGTGGATGCCCCACTGATTCCAAATACCCCACAACAACTGATTTTGTCCGAAAGAATTAAATACAGGGACGCCGAAAAAAATCTAAACCATTGTACAGACGCCGATAATGATAGCAGCAACAAAGTTCGGTCCGAACGTGCAGTGTAGACCAGATACCGACGGAACTGAGTTGACATCGACATCGGCGGAACAGGGCGTTGAACAGTTGCTTAGTACGAGCAACTTGTAAGGGAAGTCGGCCGCCGCGCAACCAGAATTGAGCGATGGGATTGTGCGCGCAGCGACGGATAACGGACATTCGGGCTTATGGGCCTATCCCCCAGACTTCGAGTCCGACACACTCGAAATTGACGTTTCCATCCTTTCGTATGGCACCAGAACACAACGGCTCGTTCTCAAACGTGGGACACCGAGCAGAAGATCCGTCGAAAAGAGTATCATCAAGGTAGAGGCCGTAGTGGCCGTCCCTATGAAGACGGTCATCAGTTTCATGAGAAACGCAAGCAGGAGGAACGGAGATGTAGAGATTGCTTTCGAATCGGCACGTAGAATCCAAACGTAGTCACACAACATCAAAACGAGGAACAACTTACCCTCCACCAAAGGAAATGAAACCATCTTCGCATAACGCGACGTACTCGTTCTTCCCCGTCCACTTGTACACGTCGAATTTGGCGCTGGAGGGAAGGTAGCGCCATAAGAACCTATGCGAACGGATCGCTTAGTTAAGAGAATCAACGCTATAACCCAAAGCAGCAGTAACGTACGACTCTCCGCCCCCGTAATACCCACCACGCGTACTGCGCTTCAACCCGTCCGCCACCCATACTCCGAAGAGTGCACCCCCGGCATCTTGTATCACCATTAACGCGCCCTTGGCGTGCGGGGTGCGGGACGATGGCGGTGGCCCGCACCGCGAGTAGAGGGTGTTAAGGGAGATACCGTGTTGGTCGAGAGAATAGAAGAGGGTCCACTGGCGGGGAAGTCGAAGCAGTGCGGGAAGGTGACTGTGTATCTATACCGAGACGAAATGAGTATTTGAGTAAAGGAATAGCAAGATCCGCAGAGAAGCGGCAAGGTGATGACCAAACTAAAACGCAGATGCCGGTTGAATAGCTCACCAATGCAACCAAGTGAGGTGTCAAAACCCCGACAGTACCCTCCCTCCTCCCTACAAGATTAATCGCACCATTCATTTTCTTCTCTAGCAGTACACCTACACCCTCCTTCCCAGCTCCAGCTCCTCGTCCATTACCACTTCCTTGTCCACTGAAACCTGGCGTTCCGGATGCACTGCGCCCGTTGTCTGCTCGGAGGATGGAATGCTCATCCCCTTCGTCAAAGTCCGAATATGGGACCGCCGTCGAGGTGGGAGAGGAAGACATCCCCAAATCGCGCTCCAGCGCATGCGAGAAGCCCCGGTCCCAATCATACGCCGCCGCGCCGCGGAAGCCAGGCGCCCCGCTTGGGGCCACATACGCGCCGTCCGTATGCACCGGCGCAAATGGCGTGAAGTGCGATATCTCCGGGAGACGCGCAGGGGCGGTGGCAGCGTGGTGTGGGGGCGGTAGCGTGAGCGAATTAGCGAGGGACGAGGAGGCGGAGGTGGAAGGGGATGGGGGAACATGCTTGTGTTGGGGATGGAGGCCGACGGGGGTGAGAGCGCGCTGGGGAGGAACGACGCGACCCATTTCGCACCGGAGGACTTGGAGAGCGTGGCGAGCGAGGCGTAGCTGTTGCTAATTACTGGGGTGGGCATGCGTCCAGAAGATGGTGAGTGTAGGTCGAAACCCGGAGCGTCAGAGGAGGTGAAGGTAGAGGCTATAGGCGGTGCAAGAGTCGGAGCGGCAGGTGTCGTTGGCGAGCGCGTCGGCGACCGAAGGTGGGAGGACGTCGACGAGGATCTTCGATGCGGTGTCGTTTTCGTGTGGCTGGATGAGAAGAAGTCGAAGTCCAGGTCAGAGAGTGAATCAGTGAGGTACGAGTTTGGTTTCTGGGATGGCAGGAGATCATCCTCCGCAGGAGGCGAAGATGTGGATGCGGTGAACTGGTCTTTAATCCAGTACAAAGGGTCGTCCTCGTGCATCAGCAACTCGTCGAGCAGGCCGCGTTTCGTCTCCGTCCGGTTTTTAGCAGATTGGGAAAATTGGTCGAAGAAGTTTTGGCTGGCGGTCCGCAGATGGCCTGGACGCGACGAGGAATCAATTGAAGACCCAGACTCAGGTTGCATCGGGGTAGGGAGGTCGAGCCCGGGAGTCATAAGGGATAGAGGGTCCTGCGCAGCTGGGACAGACACGAAGGATCCGAACTCGGAGTCGGGTGACATCTGCGGCGCAGCATGCGCGGCATGCGCAGGTTTGGTCTGCACGGGCAGGGCTAATGGGGGAAGTTCAGGCGACGCGCGGGGAGTCGGGGGCGAAAACAATGTAGAGAATTTGTCAAACGCCTCTTCTGCCTCTCGGTCCAGTTGTGCGCGCGTTTTGGTGGGAGGTGGAGCTGGGGTTGGTGGTTTGGAGGATGCCGGAATGGGAATGAGAACGGGAATCGAATCAATGGGTGAGTCAGACATGCTTGGATGGTACAGTGATGATAATCTGGGGCCATTTTTATTACAGAAATTGAAGAATGGGAAGTATGTGACATACGTGAGATGCAAGGATGATAGATAGCAATTAGACTGCAGTTATGATATGGGAAAGCTAGAAAGCCAGGTCAATTTACGTCAAACAGAGTTGCGGTTTTGCACTCACCTGAGATCGATATTAACGAAAGATTGGTACTCGGGAGAAACCCAGCAATTTTGTGTAAGAGCCAAATGATATCGTGGAAAGGTATGTCGTGGTGGAGATGACACGCAGTCGGCGCTTATGCTGAAGCAGTTGCTTAACACAGTCAAATATGTTCTGTCATTCTTGAGACAAGAAGACAAGGAGGTAAGATGCATACTTCGAGGGGCCTGCTCGCGCCAGAAATTATGCAGGAATCGTGAATCGTTAAGCGCCTGGAAATTGGTTTCAATGAATTATGGTTAGAAGTACAAGGTAAGGACCTGTGAAGGATATTGACTCTTGTAGAATTTCTCAAAGCGAAGGAGGTGCTCTCACCAAGAGACACGGTCCAAATGCAAGTTCAGAATGCTTGGTATTCACTTGGAGGCCGCAGATCAACAGACGCCAGCATGTGGCTGTACAACGCTATTAATTCTACGGCATTGCGGCCATCAGAGATCATATTCTCCCTGATGGGAACAGATCTGCAACTCAACCCTTTGACCCAGACCACAACTTGCTGGTCAGCGCAAGTGAACCTCCTCCACAACGTGGGGGCAGAACAAATCAACTTGATACACCGAATCTGAACAACGGCGTGAGAACTACACGCAGTCCGCACCTTGGCAGCTCGTGATCAATAAGCAACATCTACGGTTACTATCGCTTCTTGTTGCTCAGCTTCACCCTGGAGAACTTTGCAATGATACGAGGCCACTTCCTGTTTTTGGGGTTGCCCGTGCCAAAGCTTATATGAATAGTCTGTCTGACATCTCTGCTTGGGACGTAATACGGCGACCGAACGCTTCATAGTACTTGCGGATTTAGAGAAGCCTCGTTGCAACTCTCATCCCCACCACATCCTCATCGATGACATTGCTAACGCTTTTGAAGACCGTCCGCACCCGCTCGCGTGTCTCTCCACCTGGTTCCAATCTTTCAAACCAGCCCAACAACGCAGAGATAAGACTAGCGATGCTAGTGCAAGGCCTGAAGCTTGCGGAGAAAGTGGCTGAAGCGTCGGGCGTACCGTATCTTAAGGGGGCAATCGCTTTTGCGCTTGAGGTCGCGGAATGTGTCCAGGTTTGTGCGAGTTAACCAGGCGTGGTGGTAGTTTCTCCGAACCTACCAGGGATCCCGTTCTAACAACGAAGACTTGAATCGGCTGGCGCTGTGAGCAACTCGATGGTGGCGGAGATGTGTCAAAGAACATGGTAAAATTGGTGGAGGATCTGTTCAAGTGAGAGTCGCCGTCGTAGTGTTAATTGAAATGCTGAATCAAGTACGTCCAGAACTCTCGAGAAGGTCCAAATCACCACCAAAGATATCGTCAACGGGGGCAGTCGGGTCCGCCGATCGCTCGCCCAGAAAGACACCAAGGAGAAGCTCACCGTCCTCTCACGCGATGCGGATCAGGCTCAGTTGAGACTCATTGGACGTTTTTCACAACGAAAGCAGAATATGGGATCTGATCGAATATACAGACACTCGCCTCAATCGCGAATGCTAAAGACCAATCACAACTTACACAGGTATCTACCAGAATATCTTCTTGAACTGTGGAAGATGAGAGCCACGCGCAGGATGATGTATACAACCACGGAAGTATCGTGTTAGGCGATCACTGCGCGAGCGGAAAAGATTGGATAGCTTTCAACGGGAAGGCCTACAACAGCGAGGGTGCTGTCGCCGTAATCGTCAAACGCTACAACCATGATGATGTCAACAAAAGAAAGGTTGGCGCTCTGTGTTTTAAATTCGTCGCGATTTGACTCTCTGAATCGCAGGCGATGCTCGAGGTTGATTGATATCAAGGCATTCAAAAAGAATTGGTATGTGATGTCGAGTTTTGATTGGCACTCTTTACATTTTAGTACAGGCACAGCAACCTGCTTCAATACATAGGTAGAAGCCACCCAGGGGTCGAAGAACCGTACAGTGTTTTGAGAGGAGGTGCGTCATTTTATTTTTTGAGGTCAAAGTTGATCATCTCACATACTACAAGTGACTTCTGATCATGTCAGCGATTACATTGCAGCGAAGTTTGCTGAGGACAACCAACGTGGTTCTATTGAGGCGTTGAAACTGGTCCGTGTTGCAGTGCTAGTCATGCCTTCGTCATGTGGATTTTAATGTGGGTCGTAGCTGAAGGATCTTACGGTGAGCTCTTTGCGACCTAACCATCGCGTCTGACAAGTATACAGAACGCGCTCTCGTTTACCGTTGTTAATACCGATTCGTGCTCCTTCGACATATCCAAGGTTCATCTTAACGACGAGGGAAATCTCATGATCGTGAATTTTGAGCCATCGTTGGCGGCCAATAAAGGATCCAAGAATGACATGCCCTACTGGAGAAGCTGGCAGGAAATATGTATTGAGGTATTTTCTATTTGGCGTCATTTTACCGCTGTCGCCAACCCCAGTTCCAAGCTTCTGGCAGGCGACCTAACATACGAACCCGATCCCTCAGTCGAGTACGACGCAGGTTGGTGCAGCCAAATAAATGCGACTAAAATTAACATCGTTTAGATCCTTCGTCACACAAAAGGCTCGAATACCTACGGCCGATCCTCGGGCACATCCACTACGGCGGTGTGCGATTCAAAGAAACCAGTATTGAGATGGCATTCAAAAACGAGGGATTGAAACTTTCACAAGCTCTGAGAGAGCTGTCTATGGCCGTCAAAAATCCACTTTCATCTAATGCGCAGGGCCTACCTGCACTGTGGCCTCGATGGCCCGAACTACACTATGCCGCTCACTTCCGGGAACCCCTGGTTCTTGATGCGGGTGATATCGGCTACATATCCGGACATCCCCCGCAGTTCACCAAACTTGCGAATGTCAGCGCTGAAATAACGCGTGGTTTGATCGGTGGTCTTCCAAGTTCATTTCGAGTGAAGCCCCTCCGCTGCATGCCTTTTAAGCGGTGGCGTACCAAGGTTGTTAATGGGATTACGAGGTGGGTATTGCAGCTGTTTTTGTTGAAGATAATTGCATACCTGCACAGGCATTCATTCCGATTTCGCGACTCCGATGCCACTTACCTTGCAGACTGGCGTCGTGGTCGGGCCCGCCTTGAGAAGGACTTTGTGTTGAGAAGAATCAATATACCCACCGAAACGGGTTTGGTGGTGGAATGCTCCGAAGCGTGGAAGGTTCTTTCCGAGCGTGCAGACTCCCTTGCATTCAACCATACCGAACGCGTTATCACCGCATCGAACCTCATCCTCGGTGCGTATTATTGTCCTTGTTAGCAGACACGAGGTTGACTGCATTTAGTGGTGTATTTCAAACAACAAACCGGATGCGCAACATTTGCCCTGAACAAGAAGGTAAACTCTGATCAGTGGCGGGATATGTGGACGAGGGAAGGATTCGCCTCCCCGCCGGATGAGATTTACTTCTATGAATCACCGCCTGGTGGGTTGAACGGGGTGTGGGGTTACTTCTCGTTCGAGTCAGTTCCCGGTAGTCCGTATTTGAAGTGGACTCCAGAGCGAAATGATGCCGGCGAGTCGTGGGGCTGGACATTCCAGTCTGATGACTGGACTGTTGAGATTTCCAAGTACGTCGTGTCTGTTTATGAGTTCATTCGCACATGCCAACATTTGAACAGACCCAATGTAAAGCAGTATGTTCGTTATGTGCAGCTTTGATCGGGGACAGCATCTGACTACATACTATTTACTTGGTGCGCAAATGCGTCTCGTCTTTCACTACACTGAGCTCTTGATTTGAACCACAAACATGCATATGTTGAAATATATATATATGGAGTTGCATGTTCGGGGCAAGCGAGGCGACTCATAGCACGACTAGTGTTGAAATTCTCGGAGACTCAAAAATCAAGGTGATGTAAGATTCTACTAAGAACAAGCAATTAATATTAAAGCAATTTTGGACGAAATTGATCACGGCATCGCGGCCATCATCAATTACGAGATGTACTCTTGATGCTGTTTACAGTTTGGCAACTTTGGCTTTTGAACCACAACCACGACGAACCTTCCAACTTGTTCTAGCCCGCATCCGACCGACCATGTACTCAGCAGGGACTTCAAATCTACCAGGAATCACACCACCAGGAATCACACCACATATCCGCACTTCCCGAATTTCCAGTGGAGTTGTCTCCGGAAAGCCTACAAATCACCGACACCTGCGGGGACAGGGTCTCTGAACACTGGGTTGAGCCTGACCCTCTTATTCTGAAGCTCACGGTGCGCCTTTCCAACCGCAAAGAAAGACCAATGAAATGCTGTACAAGACGGTAACATCTCTGATTTGCAATTCTGGTGTCAAGGACAACAGTGGCAATTAGGATTCAATCTGCGCAATTGTCGGAAAGTTGTAGGACCGGGGTCTTCTTTCTCGGCGACACACGCCCGGAATCCCGATGTCATCCACGCGGCTGGCGGCGGAAGAATGGGAAACATATCGAATATCGACTAAGCTCGCTGAGTCAAAAAAGAAAAAAGCCTCACTACGATGGAATAAAGAAAAGGCTTTTATGTTTTCTATGTATTCTTGGGTATATAAGGTCCTACGTGGATTTCTTACCGGCATTCATTGCGGTTTTGAGCGGCTTTCCCGACGGATGGATGAGCTAACCCGTCGCACCGGTTGCCCGGATGTGACACGAAATGCTGACGTCACACTGAGGACGATCACATACCTAGCCGTTTGCGATTCTTATACGTTCTCATTTGTTTCGCGTTTCTTCCCGACCACCATGTTCTCCTCCCTCTCAAGCTTTCTTCCCGTCTCCCTCCACTCGTCCCTACAAAAGGCAGAGATTCGCCCAGACGAGGACGACGAAGACGATGACCCAGGCTCAAAGTCCGATGCTAACGAGACCGGACTACCCAAAAAGAAGAAGGACAAGACGGCGAACGAGGTGAATGCCATGTCTCTCGATGTCAACGATCTCTCCTCTTTGTCTGTCACTGGGCGTACGCCTGGATACTGCGCATCGATTGCCCGCGTGCGCAGGCAACAAACAAGAGGTCTCACATTAGTGACCGATCGACATTGCTCGCGATGTTCTCTGGTCAATGCCTTCGACGCGCAGTCAACGACCATCATCGTCATTTTCTTGCCGAGCCTGATCCACCTTGCGGGTCCTGGAGAAGCCTCGCGATTTATTGCTTCTGCGGCTCGAGTGAGCTCACTCAGAGTCTGTTGGGATTAATACCTCGCTAGCTTTACTCTGGCTGGTCTAATATTGACCACTGTGCCTCGCTGCTTTCTGGATTATTTTCTGGGAAACCGCGCGCCCACAAATGCCAGCGAGGTTGTATCCTCCACGTTCTCGCTTAGATGATCAGCGCTTTTTTCGCGGTCGGGATTATGGCCTCTACTGTTCATTCGGTGAGACCAAGTTGGGGTCTGTGTTTGGTCTCCCGAGCGTCCTGGGCCGGGGACGGACGTTTTCGGTCGCGTTCATGTCAATTGTCTGGGGTCGTCGACAGCGGTCATAGTTACATAGTGATCTTCACGTCGTGCCACGCCCACTCTTATGCCATTATATCTTTCCTTCTTTCGATTCCTTATGGACGAGCGGCTAATCCTCTTCAGACATTTATTTTCGTTCGCCCGCCGCCAGCCAAGACCAATCATCCGCTGAATCTCCAAGTCCAACTCGTTCCGCCCAACTCCCGAGGGCCATCTGGCCTGACAAGTGCCTCCCGCCAATCCCTCGACCTGTCTGCCTCCGCCCCGGTTACCCCCGCAAACTCCGCCCCCACCACGCCTATCGACTCTCCCCCCGCAACACCAGTCACCGCGACCCCTGGCGCGGACTACGAGTCCGGCGCGCCTCTCACGCGAACGGCATCCAACCGCTCTACCGCATCCTCAACATACTCTTCCAACAGCACGACTTCCACCGCCTCAGGCTCGACCACGAGCAGCCGTCGTATGATCGTGCCCCTATATAACCTTCAGGCGCACAACGTCATGACGAACATTATCGTTGACGCGGGGACCGACGCCAAGATTGCGCGGTTCACCAAGCGCGGGATCGAGATGCTCGATCTTGCGGTCCTGGAGCCAGTCGAGGTGTATGCAGGTGGAGGGGCGCCCACGGCTGGAGACGCAATGCCGCCGCCACATAATTCAGGGTTCTCGACCCGCACCGTCGGCGGGCGGCCCAGTATGACTGGGGGGTTACTTGTCCCGGGGAGCAACGGCGGGGGCAGCTCGCGCCCTAACAGCCGCCCCACAACGCCCGACCCTGCAAATTCCTCGCAGGCCTCGCTCGCGTCGAGCAGCGCCCACTCCCACTCGCAATCTCATCACGTCCAACCGGAACCGCAGCCGGACGAACCGCCCGTATCGTCCACGCCCAGCAAGCGCAATCTTTTCGGAAAGCTGTTCAAGAAGAAAGATGCGTCGCCCAGCACGCCTGGCGTGGAAACACCGACGCTGGGGCATAGACGCACGCTCAGCGCGCTCGGGGGGCGTCCCGTGTCGCCGAACCCGACTGCGATGGCTCTGCCGCGAACGTCGATGAGCAGTGCGCACCGGTCGTCGGTGGACCTCGGAGGTGAGGAGCCTGTACCGCTGGCGCCTGCCACAGGGTTGCGACCACCGGTGTTGGGGCTGCAGCCGTCGGTGTCGTCACCGGTACACCCTCCAAAGGGTCGCCCGGGGCTCTACGTTTGGGTCGTGAAACGATGGCTGAAGGGCGAGGGCGGTGGTTTGCTCGCGGTCGCGAAGGGGATGGTTAAGGGGCAAGGCGTGGACGGGGACATCACCAGTGAGGTGGAGCTGCGATTCGAGTGGAAGCGCGGGAAGGCGAAAAGGAAGCGGGTGGACAAAGAGAAGGAGAAGGAGCGGGAAGGCGAGGACGGTGCGGAGCGCGTGAGCCGCCGCCAGCCAAGTCACGCTAATCTGAGCACACCCGCGAAGCGTCTCAGTATTAGCGTCATTTCTCGGCAGAGCAGCTTCAGCACGGCGGCGTCAGAGGACGGGCACCTGCTGGACGCGGGTGGGCGACGTGCGTCCGTTGTGGTCGCCGATGAGGACTCGGGCGAGGAGAGCGACCCGGAGGACTCGGAGACACCGTGGACGTGCACGGTCAAAGTGCGCCGGCTCGCCGCCCACCACGCGCGCACACACTCGAACCACAACCCTTTTGGGCGCGAGGGCCGGGAGGAGCGGGAGCGGGAGGAGGACGCAAGGGATAAGGCCAAGTGGAAGAAGGAGGTGGTACGCATAAAGGTGGGTACGCTGTCGCCGACGCCGCATCACCCCAAGGTCGTCGCGATGCTCAAGGTGCCGTTCCCGCTCCCGGATGTCAACGTAGAGCGGATGGAGGTACGCAAGCGCGAGGGCGGTGGACACGGGTCCCTCAACGCTGCGATGAAACCTGGTAAGTTTATGCTTGTGGTTCTCACGCTTCCTCTACTTCGAGTGTGTGCTGAAATGCTATCTGGCAGGGCATGGGCTGCTCATCTCCGCGGAGGAGATCAAGGACATCGTGTGCAGCACCGGCCTGTGGCTCGTTGTGCGCGAAGGCTTTGGCGGAATCGGGAAGGTCAGTCGCAAAGGCGATGGCTGGCGCATCCGCGGGTGAGGTTGGGATACCTTTCGACAAACTATTTATACCGTTTTACCATCTATATCTCTTTATTTTCCCCCGGGTTTCTGGGATGGTCGCATTCACGCCTTACATATCTATTCTTTATTTCTTTCTACATTAACTTTCCTTTAACCACCACCTCTCCATTACAACTATCTCCCTGTGTGTACACTACGCATAAGTACATGCTTCGTAGTATGCTTTGGTTACAGTATTTATTGCACAATGTATGTAAGTACAATCTACTGCGGGAGGAAAGGCAGCTGGGGAAACGAAAATGTATACTACTTGTGACGATTTGAAGCGGATTCAGCGCGGATTCGGAGGCAACTGCTCTCCACTAAAAGTTTTTTTTTTCGGAGGTCTCGGCTTTCGTCGGATCATTGGTGGTCTTTCAACCCGAAACAATCCGAGAATTTTCTCGTTTTGAACAACAACTTGCCGTCTATGAGCATACTCACAGGAACGAACAAGAGTAACTCGACAATTGAAAACCTTGTGTGAACTTCCCACCGGTCAATGTTCACTAAGCTCAGCTGGCTGTTTATTCCACAGGCCAGGAGAATTGCCAATTCGGAGTCTCCGCTACTAACAAGAGGCAGCGAATCGATATCTGCATGCGCTGTCCTTACTGGGGAAGTACAAGCCGGATTATTCTCCTCTATGATGGCTGCCTCGAGCAAGATTATCGGACTCTGGAAGTTCTCTACTCATTCTACCTCGAATCTGGCTTCAATCTGGCTCGCTCGGCGCTTCGCGCGCGCATCACTCGCTCCGGATTTATCTCTTCTATGGTGGCTAGTGTTGAGAAATGTACTACAGAGACCGAATCTCACTGGCGTAATCTCAAAGCTTGTATAGTCTTTGCATGTGACATCCAATCCACCTGCCGGAAGGGAGGTAGCTCGGCGCGACCAGTACCTTCTCAGGTTCACAAGACCTGTCGATCTAGGGAACCCTCGTTTCGACTCATACTCCCACTGGATATCGTCCCATCGATGTCTTTGCGATGGCTCTTGAAGAACATCCGAATCCGCTTGCCTTGTCTTCCTCGAGGTCAAGGACCCACAACTACTAGCCAGCCCGACAGGAAGAACGAAAAGCTAGCGATATTGGTTCAGGTCCTAAAAATCGCAGAAAAGGCGGCTGAAGCATCAGGCGTACCGTATCTTAAAGGGGCGATTGCCTTTGCAGCTGAAGTGGCGGAATGTGTTCAGGTATGCAGAAGTATCTGATTTCTGATTTCCGGCGATGCATTCATCAATTCCTACCAGGGGTACCGGTCCAGCAATGAAGAATTGAATCGACTCGCGTTGAAATGCGGCAACCTCGTGGTCGACATTACGAAAGCGCTTGACGGCAGCCGGAATTTGTCCAAGAATATGGAAACTTTGGTGGAGGATTTATTCGGGTGAGGATGGAATCCGTAAACTGCCCACCGATCTGATTAAAGTATGATCAGAACGTTGGAGAAGGTTCAAATCACAGCCAAGGACATCATTGATGAGAGCCGTCGGGTCCGCCGATTGCTAGCGCAGAAAGACACCAATGACAAGCTGAGAATGCTGTATGGTGACATCGTTGATGCGCAAATGCGATTCCTCGTAAAATCGCACTCTATTTCAGCTCAGATGGCCCACGGAATCTGACTGCATATGCAGACACTTGTCCCAATCGCCAATGCCAAAGACCAATCACAACTTGCTCAGGTATACCATATCTGCCAAATTCATCGGCCCGTGAATGATATAAAGGACGCACAGGATGATATATACAACCACGGTAGCGTCGTATTGGGTGATTTCTACGCCAGCGGGAAAGATTGGATTGCGTTCAATGCCAAGGTCTTTAATAATGAGGGCACTGTCGGCGTGATCGTCAAGCGTTACAAACATGAGGATGTTTCCAAGAGAAAGGTACTTGACAATGCTTTGTGGTATATATTTTTTCAGCTTCGTTGCAACTCACAATTTTGATTGCAGGCGATGCATGAGACTGATATCAAGGCGTTCAAAAGAGATTGGTATGTGGCGTTCGCTTCAAGACTTCCGCTATTTACTGCTATCTTAGGCATCCCAACCTTCCCCAGTATATGGGCCGAAGTCATCCAGGGGTTGAGGAACCGTACAGTGTTTTGAGAGGAGGTGCGCGATTTCAATCTCTGAGGTCAATGTCGATCATCTCATGTACTACAAGTGACTTCTGATCATGTCAGTGATTACATTGCACTGAAGTTTGCCGAGGACAACCTACGGGGTTCTATCGAGGCGTTGAAACTGGTCCGTGCTAGTCATACCACGTCGCGTAGATTTTAATATGGGTTGTAGCTGAAGGATCTTACGGTGAGCTTCTCACGTTCCAATACTAAGCATGTCTGACAAATATAGAACGCGCTCTCGTTTACCGTTGTCAATACCGATTCATGCTCCTTCGACATATCCAAGGTCCATCTTAACGACGAGGGAAATCTCATGATCGTGAATCTCGAGCCATCGTTGGCGACCAATAAAGGATCCAAGAATGACATGCCTTACTGGAGAAGCTGGCAGGAAATATGTATTGAGGTATTTTCTATTTGGCGTCATTTTACCGCTGCCGCCAACCCCAGTTTCAAGCTTTTGGCAGGCGACCCAACATACGAACCCGATCCCTCAGTCGAGTACGACGCAGGTTGGTGCAGCCAAATAAATGAGACTGAAATTGACATCGTTCAGATCCTTTGTTACACAAGAGACTCGAATACCTGCGGCCGATCCTCGGACACATTCACTACGGCGGTGTGCGATTTAAAGAAACTAGTATTGAGATGGCTTTCAAAAGCGAGGGGATGTTACTCGCTCAGGTGTTGCGGAAACTCCGAGCTGATCTCCGAAAACCGCTGGCACTTCAGGTTTCAGCGGACGCCCAAGTGCTGCACGCGATGTCGCGCCGTTCTCGCGAATTGCACTACGTTGCCCATTTCCGGGACCCCCTCGAAATTGATGTTGGTGATATTGGTTACATCATCGGCAAACCTCCGCGGTTCATCCCAATAGAGAACGTGCGGTCCGAACTTGCGGATGGATGGGAGTTTGGACCACGAAAAGTCCAACCATTCAGGTTTTTCCCCGCCGATAGATGGACTACGACAACCGTTGAAGGTATAACTAGGTGCGTGCGTGCCTTATAATACCAAGTCGGATGTCCTGACACCCCAGTAGATATACCTTTCAGTTTACAAAGTCCAGTGCGACTGACCTCGCCGACTGGAGAAAGGAACGGCCGCGACTTGATAAAAATTTTTTGCTGAGAAGAATCAATTTGCCTACGGAGCATGGGCTGGTCGTCGAGTGCTCGAAAGCATGGAAGGTTTTATCAGAACGCGCAGAGTCCCTTGCATCTAACCACACCGAACGTTCTATCAATGCATCCAACCTTATCCTTGGTGCGATTCTTTTTTCTCGGCAGCAACAAGAACTATTATTGACCTAAATTGTAGTAGTGTACTTTAAACAACAATCCGGATACGCGACTTTTCGACTGAACAAGAATGTAAATTCTGATCAGTGGCGCGAAATCTGGACGACAGAAGGGTTTGCCTCTCCGCCGAATCAGATTTATTTCTATGAGTCACCACCTGGTGGACCAAACGGAGTCTGGGGGTATTTTTCGTTCTCAGCGGCACCTGGGAGCCCGTATTTGAAGTGGACGCCGGAGCGGGATAACGCCGGCGAACCTTGGGGATGGACCTTCCACTCTGAGGACTGGACTGTCGAGATTTCCAAGTACGTCGCGCCTATTTCTGATTGTATTGGCACATGTTGAAAATTGGAAAGACCCAACATAAAGCAGTACATTCGTTATGTGCAGCTTTGATTGGCCACGAAATCTCATTTCCGAACATATACTTGATCTCTGTGTACATAGTAGTCTCTTCGTTTAAGGAGCTCTTATTCCCACTATCAGAATGATGGGTATTGTAGGCACTTCAAACCTCCAAATGTTGTGATGGGAGCCCCATTCGTCGACATCATGATTGCCTATCAGGTAACTTCCTTGTATGGCAGTTTGCATCAATAAATGGTGTTGGCCGACACTTCGCATCAAAGTCCCTCCTTTGTATGGTAGTTTGCATCAATCAATGGTCGTCAACCGCTGTTTGGGTCCTCCGCACGACCGTCGCTATGGTGCGGGTCACCTAGTTGCCACTACTTCCCAGGTCTACTTCATGCTTGAAATTGTGTGACATTTTGTGACCGCAATTTTAACCCAATGTCTTATCCCTCTTACAAAAGTGCTCCGTTTGAAGAGAGGGACAAATCTGTAAGACAGAATCTTAATTAAATGAAAACTGAGTGAGTCACCCAGATTTGGCCACAAGCGGGTAAAAAAACAAAAAATCAGGTCACTTGTGGCTGTGTCCTGGGCCAAAAAAATTCTCCGGCCAAATTGGCCACTAATTTCGGGTAGCGGCAGCTAGGTGTCCCGCACCATAGCCCGGCCGTCGCTGTTTCTCTCTTGGTTTGAGTCATAGTTCGATGGGTCTTATTAGATCCCATCAAAATCGGAGCTCCGGGCTGATTTCTGATAATCCCCGGCGATTTATGCCGGCCTTGTGTTGCCGTCAAGTTGCCGTGGAGATCTGCCGTCTGCCAGGGCTGTGCCATCAGATCCGGTGGGCAGCCTACAAGCCGCTGTGAGCTAATTGTCCCAGAGCGAATCGGCAGAATGCTTTTTCTCCCCCATTTTTCTTTGTTGGCAAAGGCAGCTTAGGCAACAGTTCCAAGGAAATTTTCTGTTAATACAGAAGACTAGATAGCTCC
This sequence comes from Mycena crocata, assembly GCA_029281795.1. Lineage (NCBI taxonomy): Eukaryota > Fungi > Basidiomycota > Agaricomycetes > Agaricales > Mycenaceae > Mycena > Mycena crocata. The sequence goes on along the minus strand of JARJCP010000038.1, from coordinate 195,819 downwards.
TGTGACAAAGTACAGGGAAGTGAATGAGTGAATGAACTGAGTAAGCACATTCTGCCCTGCTTGCCTAATTTGTGAAATATAGGTGCATCCCCAGATCCAGTGCCTGGGTTATGTGCTGCATTATTTTTTAGAGGGGCACGTCTGGGCAGAATGGATTTTTGTCCAAGCAAATCTCACGTCGAGTTCATCAAGTCAGTTGATTCAAACTCCGCTGTGTTCGAGTTCACCCACTCAACTGAGAGCAATGCTTCATGTTTGAAACTAAACATATCCAAGAATACATGCTATATGCATATCTGTGGTTGTAGTAACGCAGCAGTGCTTCGTCAAAGCTAAAATCCAGTTGATTTACGAAAACCCAACCATCGCCCGGAAGGCAGGAGTCCGTGATCATTGGCTCACAAAGAGGTTGAGCCCGTTGAGACCGTTGGAATCATTGCAGGTTACTCATGAGACACGGCGGATAGCGGACATACTGACTGGAAAGCTAAGCAAGGTTTCTTTTATTTAACTGGGAGGACTCGGTTCCGGAGACACGCCAGCCATGACGTGGGAAATTCCCTTTTGGGGAAATCTAAAAAGACCAATCGAACGGTTCCTCCTCTTGGTTTCTCTGCGCCGGAATGATGCTTTTCCTGATGGACTGAATGTTGGGGTCTTTTTGATGTAATCAGTTGATCGTCATCTATACTCTTTCCTGCAATTCTCCCCAAATTCTCCCTGGGTCCTGGGAGGCCTGAGACTGATCTTTATGTGTCCTGGCCTTTGGTGTGTCTCATCTCTAGCTTCACCCTGCTTTGCACAGCGTCCAGTTCCGGCCAGCATGCGCATACATACTTTGATTTACTGATGTTTCCGTGGAGGCCCAATGTGAGCTGGTTGACGCGCGCGGCGACCGAGCGAACCTTTGGGCTGGAACCCCGTCAACTTTTTGGATTGTTCTCTTGCCGTAAAATCAACTTGCCCAAATGACTTGTCTTTTCTGCCACCTTGTGTACAACCTTTTTTCGACAATTATCTCAGACAGAACTACTCCTCAGTTCACAAATTTCATGCAAATATTCCCAGCCTCGCAAGTTGTAGTTTATTTCCCTTCACCATGCACATCATTATTTTCCCACAGATACAAGTCTATTACCCCACAAATTTCAATTTTTGTACTGCCCGGTTTTGCTGCAACTCGCGGAAACGCATGCGAGAGTCGTTCGCAGCACCTCGGAGAAATGATTGTACACATTGTGCACCTCTATGAAGTCACGGTCATCCTTTTTCATAGGAATTCTCAGTGCAGTTCACGTTAACGTCCCAGTTTGGTCCTATTTTGGTCCTATTTGGAGTTTTTCCCTGCGTGGCGCCTTGCACATGTCCTCGGTCATGCACCCTTTTTCAAATTTCAGGCAGAGCCTCAGTCCAGCTTCAGAGTCAAATTTCTATTGTCCCGCCATTCCATCTCCAGTAGGTCTCGACTAGGGCTTCAACCCGTCCGTCTGACGGGATGGCCGTCGCAAAAACGGCCATCACTGGGACCAAAACGGGCCTACCCAGCCGTCGGCATAAAATCTGGGATTGCCTGACGGACGGGTCCCGCCCATCAACCCGTTGACGGCTGTCGCGACGGGTTTTGCCACTAGACTTTGATTGGTGGGCATTTTCTCGCATCTGTGGGTAAATTCAGCTTGAATCTTTGTCGAAAATATGTTGAAAAAATCAAGTAAGGTCGATCAGACCCCCCCCGCCATACTTTCAACCTGTAACACTGTGAGTCGCAATAACGTTGACAAGTTGCACATCCCATATGTGGACCAAGCTCAATATTAACCCATAAATTTCAGGTTCCTTGGTGGCCAGCATAGTGCCATGCAATCATTATGCAGCCTGAGGTCCCCCATGCCCATTTGTCGATACTCACGCGAGTATCACGAATGAACATATCTGCATGGCCTCTCAAAGAACCCCGAGATGCCTGAGCCTGCAGTTGCAGAACCAATACTGAAGAAAGAACCTGTTTCAGTGTTGCCACATAATAAATACATGGTTACGATACCTTCAATTACACTGAAATTTCATCATGATCTTGCCAGAAAGCCCAATATCGCAGCAGTATTGCTAATCAACGTGTCGACCCGTCGACGGACGGGGACGGGTACCCATTTATCCCGTACCCGGCCATCTCAAAATCTTCCTCAGAGCTTGAACGGCCGGGTGCCGTCCCATCGTGACAGGTCATCAACCCGTCGACAAGCCGGGCGGGTCGAAGCCCTAGTCTCGACAATACTTGTGGATGAGTGCTGCTTTCTTCTCGCAAATTGATTTCACAAATACCTTCAAGATTCCTCCAAGGTGGATATCATGTTTCCGTGGAGGCCCAATGTGAGCTGGTTGACGTGCGTGCCAGCGCGCGGCGACCGAGCGAACCTTTGGGCTGGAACCCTTTCATTTTTTTTGATCATTCCCGTGCCCCAAAATCAACTTGCCAAAATGATTCCTATTTTTCCAAACCTTCCTTTGCCAACTTCCATCCTCTTGTTTCACATTTTACTAGCATTGTCCACGCCTGGCCAGCGGGTTCGATGTTAAAAAAAGTAACCCTCCTTTGCCTTCATCTTGATGAGTATTCTATCAGCATCACCACGCCTGGCCAGCCTGTTCAGCACCGATGCGCAATAATAAAAAAAGTAAATTCCCCTCTGCGAAATTCCCTCGTAACAATGTTTTTCAACAGCTCCAGCAATTGGAATACGCAATTGGTGTTACAGCTCATTCTAAAATGGAGTACAAGTCAATCGGCACTTGGCATCTGTACGGTCGGTCCAGGAAAGCACAACATTCTGTTGTAGATTTTTTTCCCGTATTCTGATGAATGAGCCTGAACTTGATGAGAGGGCTCAAACTTCTCAGTTAATTTTAGCTACTGCTGCCTTCTCATATGTGGTCCTTGTGCAGCACTTCCCACGATAGTGGGCTCTGCCGCGCAGCGGGCCTATAGTTGTTATTTTCTTTAAATTATTTTGAACCACCTCCAAAAATTAGCTCTTGACTTTCCGCCCTGATCACGTGCGCCAAATAAGGCAATTCGCGTGCCATGTTTGTTCCAAAGCGGTGAAGCGCCGAACCATTGTGACACTGATCTGTCACCTCTTCTCTTCACCCACCACCACAGACGACCGACCACCGCCGTTCTGCACACCGCACTGTGCGCTACCGGCGTCTCTTACGCCAGCCCACCGCATTGTGCCATTGTCCACGCCCCGCCGATGCCGATGCCGCACGAGCACGTTGTGCGCACGGACATATGGTTGTCGCAGGCGGGCAAACACGATATGCCACCCACCCGGGTGACAGCCGTGCGCTTGACGCGCATACGGCATCGTTCGTGGGCAACGAGGAGCAGCGCTAGACGTGATGACCAGCAACGCGGATGCCAGTGTGCGCCGTGTGATTCAAAGACGCGTCGGCAACGCTGCGGCGGCCCGTACTGATGGTGGCAGCCTTTCCTGACACATTTGGTAGCACAATTAAGCTATGTGCCGGGCCCCAGAGCCTTCTTGTTGTTACCTATGAGTGTTGTACTTACATCTGGCCCCCTCTGTGGTACTACTAATAAATACATTTCAATGCCACCTTGTTTTTGTTCAGAAGATGTCCTTCTTTTCTCTGCCTATCTTTTTTGTACCATTGAAGTTGTTCACCGGCAGCGTCGAGCGAACTTCGGGAGATTCAGCATGGTCACAGTATTCCGGTCACTTCCGGCCGATGGTTTCCCATTCCTGGCGAAAAACGCAAACAAGGCACGCGAATTGCCTTATTTGGCGCACGTGATCAGGGCGGAAAGTGGCCAACTCCAAAAATTCCGTGGAAGTCGCTTTGCTCTTGTTTGCCATCAGGGATATCGAAAGTTCCGATGGCCGCCATGCCGCGACTGAATCTTGGCAGCTACTTCAAATTCCTCGAACTGATACTTACAGCTTTGACCTTCAGCAAATTTTGCCAGCTTACCACCTACCCCAACTCACGATCATCTTATCATGGCCCCAGCTGCTCCAGGAGGTCAGCACTCTTGCTAAACTATCATTAATGGTCTGACTGCGCACCGACTGCAGAACCCAAACAGTCTCCCAAGCCCCAACCAATGGGCGGAAACATGCCTATGATCTTCCTCTTCACCACATGTACTTTGTGTTTTCTGTTCATCATCTGGCGACGAGCTAGTGCCTTGCGTTCTGTCATTTCACATCAGTGCGCAATCCTCAGTGCCACCCTCAATAAAAGCCTTATGTTAACGCGATTTCCAGGCTGAAAACAATCGCCCAGCCCACGGAAGGCGCTATCCGGCTCAGCGAAGACGACGGCCCACCTGCGCGCGAATTTTTGGAGGACGACTACGATGACGACAACGAGGGCGTGAATATGGATGATCACGACCGAGTTGGCGCGCAACACGATTTAACGATGCCCACGCCCCATACTCCGAACTCTTCCACAAATCCACAGTGGGACCGGGACTCAACGGCTGCTCAATGGGACCGGAATTGACACGTTTTAACTCGGTGTAATTTATGGGTGCGTTTTTCATCCTTGAAGCTCCATGCTTGTTTATTCATAGAGTCCCCCAGGCGTGTGGACACCCGATTATTTATTCGTATCTTGTCGTACTAATATCATCCCTGGACATTCTCGAGCGCAACTGCACCTCATCCAATAACTTTATAACCGAGACTTGTTTCTAAGGATCGAGCATCCGGGAAGATCAGTCGTGTAATACAATTCTTGTAAGGATGCATGCATACTACCCCAGGCGATAGGCGTAAGTGCCATTGATTAACGGGTAGTTTGTAGGATACAACACTCCCCAGGTCGAAACACTTCATGCGACCTTGGAGCACAAGGCGTCGAACTCACCACTGCTCAAGCCCCATCTATCTGATGCCACCGCAGGATCGTTCTTCTTTTCGGTCTCAAACCACCCTCTCAATGCCTTCTTTTGCGCCAGGCTAAATTCTCCATTACACGCGACCGCATACGTGCACAAAAGCCTGAAACTGAGGTCAATGGCAAGATTTTGCGGTGAGACCGAGCCACCTACGCAAGTCCCTTCTCTTCAAAGTCTGCATCGGGACCTGCGACATCGCCGTCGTTGCCAGACGGGACGGGGTGGGTAAGACCGCTGATCACGGTGTCGAGGATGCCGTGCACCTGCAACGCTTGCAGCGCGGGCGCAGACGTGTCAGTGCGGCTGGGGTCCGCGAGGCTCGACGCGTGCGAGTTGGCATGGATCGGTTGCTGCGCGGGCGGCGGCCCGCTGGGGATTATGAGGGCACTGAGAAGGAAGAGGGCTTTGCGGCGGACAGCGAGATCAGGGTCTACGAGAAGATGAAAAAAAAAAAAACGTTAGAAGCGGGAGCATGAAGAGGAGAGACATGACGAAACATACCTTGAAGCGACTCGCGCAGGCGCTCCCAGCCCTCGACTTCAGGTCGAGAGAGATCCGCGACGGCGGGGGCATTGTGCTTGAGGAGGCCGGAGAGGGCATAGATGGCTTTCGACCGCGTTTGAGAGGTTGAGGTCGGTGAAGGCTTGAGGAAGCTAGTTAGTACTGGAAGTGGGTCATGCGAGAAATACTGGATATCTGTGAGCGACAGCATGTGCTCATAACACAAGCGTAGACTCACCGCATTTTGTGCGGCAGGATTATTTTGCAGCGCGGTACCAATGACCCACAGCGCCTGCATTTTTATTGAAGATGTAGGCGCGGATGTGATGAGATTTTGGAGTGGAGTCCACATCTGCAGTTTTTCGATGTCTAAACACCATAAGCTCGCGCTAAACCGGAAGACACCAACTCACTGTTTGCATTATCGATTTGCTCTATAAGCTAGAGTTGGAGTTAATAGGATGGCTTCTCCGACAATATGCTGCACACCATCTCTAAATGATCTAGTGCCTCGATTCTGGCCGATTCAGACCGAGACTCGTCTGTTGCGACAGACATATCCTCTTTCATTAGCTCTGCATCTGACTTGCCCAGAATCATGTCAATTATTGCGGGATCCAGGTCCTGCCGCGGTGCTGGAGGAGGGTTTGCCCCATCGGCGGGGGAGGCAGAATTTTCTATGCCCCAGCGAAGCAGAGATTCCATTATTCGGCCGAAGTGTGATAGGTATATTCTCTGCTTGACAGCACCCGCTTATATTTGAGGAATTGAGAGAGAAAGTCGGGGAAAGTGCTAGAATGTCCTAATCGGGATAACTTGATAGCCGATGAATAGTCAAAACAGATGCAAAGCGTGACGACATTTTTTTCATCCCTTCGTCTTGACCACAACAGTCCACCTCTTGTGAGTACCTCACCTCTCGCCCTTCACTTCGCGTGTGATGATTCATATAACAACCATACTTTACCACATTCCGAACCATTGTGTGGAATACATTATCGATTTCAGCCTTGTCTGACGCTCCTCATTCATGTGTCGCCATTGTGTCGTTGCTAATTGCTCCTTCGCAGTTCTACAATGCTCTCTTCACTGGTAGTCAAGCCCCGTTACCTGGTAAGCCTCTTTTCTGGCTTGCGTTTTACCTTCCTACAATTATTCCTACCTTTTTTCTTTCTCTTTTTTTTTTTTTTTTTTTTTTTGATGAAATCCTGTCGATGGGCGGACACGAATACCCTTGCCCATACCAAAGTCTCCCGGTGTACAATGTGGAGGCGGGCGGGGTGCTTGTTGATATGCATCGAATACCTGAATCCCCTGCTGTGCTCTTTCCGTCATCGACTAGCGCTGACTTTACCTGCTTCACAGTCCGCTTGAGGTTACAGTCTGGGGAGGCCATGATCCATGTAATGTATCACATTTGTATCACATAGTTTTTGGTCTCGATGCCCTGCCTCACCAATACATCTACTTGCGCTCCTGAGATTCCGGTTCTGAAATTGAAGGAAGCATTCCTACCCTGTCGGCGCCGTTTGTCTTTCAGACTTTGCGAATGAGCACAAACTACCACGTCCCATGCTTGTGCGACGTGGATGGACTTTGGAGTCGGACTGACGGACTCTGAAAAAATCTCCCTGAGGTTACTGAGGACGCAAATTAAGAACAAATATTTAGTCGAAACTCGAGCTCGTCCGTCAGCTCTCGTCAGCCTCAACTGAAAGCCCGCCGACCACGTCGGGGCAAATCTAGGTCAAGGTTACTTGGCGTCGAAAAGGGGGCCCCAACTGCGATTCATCTGCCGCGCTACAAAGGCGGACATCGACGTAAAGATAATAAGCTCTAAGGTATTATCCGCCTCAGCAATACGGCCTGAATCTTTCTTAACATTTTTTAAAACCCCTCGTCTAAACGCCGTTGGGAACTGCCTTTGAAACCCGGTTGGATTCTTTTGGGCCGGCGGCTAGCACTGCTGGCAGCGACGCCAAAACGATACCTCTATTCGTTTAGGGCCAGAAGCAATGAGCTAAAAGGAACGTCCTTCTAATCGCATTTTGAGGTCTTAAGAGTCCGCCTCTGTCACCCCCATCCTTGCGAATCCCCGCCGCGATACCCTTTCAGACAGCGAAATCCGCCTAGATGGCCCTATGGGTGCGAACAGATGCCTCCAGCTGGGTGGACTGCCATGGAACGTCTCGGGTGGAGCCCATGAAGGTGCTTTCGCTCGGACTGTCGCGCACAGTGACTGGATGTAGGTTCAGTCTCAACCTATGCGTATGACCCCAACGACTAATGATACTTACTTCCACGTAGCCATGCGCGCGGCAGTGAAGATCCTGGCCCGAGCTGACAGCCCCCACATGTCGGGAAACACCCCAGACATTGATATGTGGATCGATGCATTGAATTCCCGGTTTTTCGGCAAAGGCCCCAAGATCGCTGGGCAGGAGTGGGAGCAGCTGCTTGGACATTGCGAGGCATGCCTCACGCGCCTATATTCGAGGCCACTTCCCTGATGAATTTTAATCACAGGTTCCTGTCGATTCGCCCGGCAGTAGCCTCGCACAGGAGCTCGTGGCCGCGTCGACTCGTCACTCGCCGACGCGGTACGGCAAGGCGCCCACTCCCGAGTCTGTTGCGAAATTGGGGCGCAACAAGCCGTTTGTGGTTGCATCGTGTCTTGATCCGCGCTTCCTTAGCAGACTCCGGCCGTTCTTCCGGTTGGTTTGGTTCACATTCTTTGGCGACTTTCCCAGCGAAGACATCGCGAAAAAGCGCTTTGCGCAGCACTGCGAGGAGGAGCTGGGTGAGAATGCCACGGAGCGACTTATTGAGTACAAAGTCGGCGAAGGATGGGAGAGAGTCTGCATTCTCTTAGAAAGCGAAGCGCCTGAGGAGGAGTCTGACTATCATCCTGCAACGAGTTTCAGCGACAAGCGCGCACTCGGAGACAGGATGAATAAGCTTACTTACGGCGTGTTCCAAGGATTGGGCGGTACAGTCGTGATGCAGACTGCATTGGTTGGCTCAGTTGGAATTTCGATTTCATTCGCACACAGAAATCTGTGAAGTCCGTTCAAAAAGTCCATACTCTACAACCCGTATAATACACTCTTCATGTGTTTGAAAACGGGCGTCCAGTGTTATGGTTAGGCGATTTCTTACAGTTATTCGGTATGTATTTGAATCAAAACTGGTGCATGAATACATACTTGGCAGGTTGGCTACTCTTGTTTCTTCTGACTAGAGATTATGTTTTTCAACTTAGAAAGCCCAAAGGCCGCAGAAAATAACCAATCCTAGATTATGAGTTCAGCCAAGGTCATAATGATAGAAGAAACCGACTTACGAATCCTCGCCTCCCTGCGAATGTGTCGATGAACCAGCAAAAGAAAGAGAAATTTCCGGTCCAGAACCAGGCTCTGGCGCGGCGCTTGAGAGTTTGCGCCACGACCCGCTTAGCGTATACATCTGTGGCCGTGGCCCCGACTGAACAGACCATGAGATGAGGAGATCAAAAGAACGATGGCGGGGGTGAGACCTTGAGACCGTGCAGCCCGGCGCTCAGTATAGATATCAGCGATGGGTGCATAAATCGACGTGGGTTGTATCAGGCGCCGATGGCGAGAAATGTTGCTCTTGACTCCCCCGGTAATTATCTACTCATTGGAAACTGGTCAGTAGGGTTTATGAGTCGAAAAATGAAGAGGTTTATCACAGTAGTGACTTGAACACTTTTTTTAAAACAACAAGGTTAATTTTGATTTTGTTAAAAACAGCGACTAGGCTTACTTAAAAGGCGCCATTTCAAGCCGAAGTGTATTGCCGTATGAATGGAGCGCGGCTTTAAATGACTAGTCACTCTGCGAATCGGAAAAGTAGCAAGTTGTGGTACCTTTGGAAGCATTGTATGAGCTACCAAATGGGTAGGGCATGATGCCAGAAATGCTGCCAATGTTAACGATTCGACCCTCGGCGGCTAGGAGAAGGGGAGCAAACTCCTGCACCATGCGCATTACGCCAAAGAGATTGACCTCAAACATGGCTTTTACGTCGTCGATATTCACGTCTGTGGCGGGAACGGAGTACCCTGCGGTCGAAGTAGCAGTCAGCTTGCGCAGTGAATCCATTCATGTAGAACTTTCCCTGCCCACTGAAGGTTCCAGTTAAGACACTAGTTAGTACATGTGCAGAAAGTCTTACGCATTATTCACAAGGATATCGAGCGTCCCTCCAGTTATTTCGACAACACGATCGCGTCCGGCTTGAACAGACTCGGGTTTAGTTACGTCCAGCTCGAAAGTCTCCAGGCCAAGGGCAGTCAGATCATCCAATGCCGCCAGAGAGCGCGCAGTTGCAATAACGCGTAGGCCTAATAACAGAATGAGGGTCGGATTATGAGGTGTACGGGGGAAAATGACTATTGACCCTTTGAGTGATATTCTTTGGCCAATTCGAAGCCAATTCCGCCCAAGCTACACCTTTGTTTTTGGAAGACGTTAGTTCGGGGCTTTACAGACGAAATGTAGTAAGCCCCACTGCCCGCACCCTGTGATTAAAACAGTTTTGCGATTTGCCATCTCTGGGCTTCAAATGACCAAGCAGTGTCAGAAGCAGGCAGGCCACACTCACCGTGGTGCCAGTGGCGGCAAAGATAACGAAGTGACCGATAGTCACGTACTATAAAATGCCTCCTCGGCTCGACGTAAGAATCAAGAAGCAACGTGAACTTGCTCTGACTCACAGGCTCTGACTGAGTCAGCGGGGAGTTCGGCCCGAGCGCGATATCACATGTGTTTGTATGAATTGCTCATTATGGGTTGTTGACGCGTCTCGGCTAGCACTCTCTTGATTACCACGCCAACCTGCAGCCTTGGTGGGGCAAGTCTCGTCGGATTCGAGGTGGATTCACTGTTTAAAGTTGTAAAAGCGTATATGCAGAATTTGAACCTCGAAAAGGTGTTGCAAATGATACATGTTTTACTATAATCCAACTTAAAACTATCATCTAATAACAGTTCCCAAGGAGCTCGACTGCCGTTTAATTTCTTTCCGTTTTCCCCACACATCAAATACCTTGAGCTTGCTCTCGCCGGGAACCGCGACGATAATTTTATGAACCGCGACGCCGGTATTTAACACGCTCCCGCACACTGCCTGTTCGGAGATCGAGAGACTCGTGATAGAACGCAGAGACGGAAATGAGTGCACGGCAAGCGAATTATTCACGATGCTGCGCGGCCAGGCATGAGTCGGTGTAGCTTCCGCCGCAGTGAGAACGGGACCGAGCGTGCTTAGCAGCTCTTTATAGTTCGGGGAGAAATGCAAGTTTACGATCTTGCTCCCGAGGTCGAGTTTTCCCGGCGTGGACGCGTTGGAGTTAGCATTCGACGGCTCTATCGTCCATAGCTTGACCGTGCCGCCGACGTCTCCGGTGGCAAGCAGCTTGGGTTGCCAGGGACACCAACCAAGAGCCTGGTGCGAAACCAAGGTGTCAGTTACATCATTGTGGAGGCAGACGAGGACACACCGAGACCGCGCCGTTGTGTTGCATCTTCTTCCGCCGTTGGACGAACTCACCCACATCGAGCGGAACTTTGCTGCGAGCGTCCCAGCAGTACACGACCCCGTTTTCGTCGCCGCTGGCCAACAATTTTCCGTCCTTGTTCCACGACAGCACCGAGACACTTGCCTGGTGGCGCGTCACTTTCGCTGCCTGCTCCTTCATCTTGGAGGTCGGCTGGATGCGCGTGTCGTAATGACGGATCGTGCCCTTGACGCCGCCGATACTCAGCACCGGTCCGTTCCAGGCCATGGAAGCGACGCCCTTCGTCGTCCAGCTGCAGATCATCTTCTTCGACTCGGTGTCCCAGACCTGTACGATTCCCTTGGAAGTCGCGACCGCCAATACGCCGGGCCCGGCCTCCAGTAGCTTCAGGTCGCCGTGCTTGTCCTGCAGCTTACACAGCTGGCTAACCGAATCCGCAGCGACCATGTTCCTGTATTGTACTCGGTTACCGCGACTAAAATAGAGCACGTTCTGAGCAGAGCAAGCGAGTGGCATGGCGTCCTCGCCCGGCGGGAGCGAAAAGTCGACGCCAACGCGTGCATAGCGAAGAATATACTTGGACGAGCCCTCGGGGAAGTAGGGCTGCTTGGATGCTTCTGGCGCCTGCGAATGAAAGGACGAGAAGGAGGCACTTCGCATCAGCCGCGAAGAACTTGGGGCTAGGAAGCCCCCCACATCTCCATTCACGGACGGGGTTCCTGCCCTAGTTATGGACGAGCTAGTGCTGAGTGGCCGGGTGTGCGGAGATAAAGTGCGCTCTCCGTCGCTGTCCCGCAGGGGCATAGTGAATCGATCGTAGTCGAATGTACGGGTAATGAGGCTCAGGCTAGGCGACCTGGCGGGACGAGGAGGCGCGGGGGGCGACGGTCCAGTTCGGGACCGAACATTTCTATAGGAGGGGTCTTCCGATTCGGAAATGACGCGTTTCCTGGCATTGGGAACGGTGGGTGGGTTCATGGTCGCGCTAGATGCACCTTCAGTCGGTGGCATGATGAGATTCGGGTGAACGCTACAGGCGTCAGACAGGAACAAGAAGGGTAGTGAACGTCGCATATGGCTTACCTGTGGATTATACACGGAATGAGGTGAAAGGAAAGATACAGAAAAATGGGGATGATCGCAGAGAGGAGAGACAGGGAAGAGCGCGTTATTTGTTCTGAGCAAACAGCACAGCATTTTGACCCATTTTGGTCTTGTTTTATTTTTCTCGATTTCCTCTCAAATATCGTTGTCCACACCCTTCAAGTTCCACACCCACAACAACGAGTTACTCATAGGCATACAAAGCGGATTCCCTCACCAGAATACAGGCTTACTATCACTCCGAGTCAGTTGGAAACCGGGCATCTTATTTGTTGTCAGCCTCACGAAATGTCGATACCGTCCTCAAGGTCATCCCGCACCGCTCCCATCCCGCACCGAGGAGCAGTGCGCACTTCAGCTCTCTTTTGCCTGGATCATGACTTCTTCCTTTCAGTCGTTTACGTTTTTCGTACGCCACAGGAATCGCTGGTGCCGAACAGCCATTCCTGCTAGTCAAGTTGTAGTCAAACAAAGGTTGCTCTTCCTCCCTGCGGTATCAGAATCGACCTCTCCACACCAGCCTAGCGTATCGCGCAGCTGCTGTTAATTTTGGTTGGCCGGGAGCATCGAAGCGACCAGTGCGTAACTGACGGGGAAGCGAGAAGCTCAGCCTCTATAAGGCCATTCAGAGTTATCATGCCACTTGTCGTGTCTCCCCTCCTGCTCTCAATCTTACCGTTTGACACGATGAAAGGGCCTGCCGAGATCGCGTATGTTTTCATTCGTCTGTACAAACTTATCCCACTGCTGACTTTGGTGGCGAAGCCACGGACCAATGTTCTTGGGGTCAGATACCAGCAGATACTCGACCGTTGGGCTTCAGCGTGACTGATTCCATGACAGGTTAACCATGAATATCCTGCTCTACGGGATAATGATCACACAGGTTTGCCCATAATCATTTCCGCGGGGCCATGATTGATTCTGTCAAAGATATATCTTTACACGACAACGTACAAACGGTAAAGAGCCTTTTCACTGTGCATTCCCTCCTTTTCTCTCAATACTAAACTTGCCAGTGATCCCCTGTACATCAAACTCTACGTACGGCGTCATTTCCGCGCATTTGACTCACTGAGGTGACTCCGATGCAGGTCGCAGTTCTCATGCTGGCAGACACGCTGAATACCGGCTTCTTGACCGCGTATCTGTACGAGTCGTTGATAATTCACTTCAGCAAGTCGCACCTTGACTCGGAAAATTCATTCGTTAGCTGATGAACGCAGATGATCTTGATTACTTGGCTCGCGCAAATTGGGGTCCGTGGTAAGCTTCGAACAACCGAGCTGGTCTCTAATTTTCTGCACAGTTTTTGCCACCGGTAAGCACCTGAGATCAAGCAGCCCTGTGGCTCATCAATCCCACTATGCCCTAGATCCAGCCATGACAGTGCGCATCCATTCTCGCTTCTCGCCGCGTGTCTGACGTCTACTGCTGCACAAGGGAATTATCGGGTCGATGGTCCAGCTCTTTTACGCTTGGCGTATTCACACTCTCACCGGAAACAACTGGATCGTCGGTATCATTGCCATCTGCGCCCTCACCAATGCTTGTAGGTGTAATAAAGGTACCGAGTCCGACACTTGCTGACAGAATCACGAGTCGGCGGCCTCGCATCTGCTGCCGCCATCGCTTTTGTGCCCCAGTTCTCGCATTTTCAGGAGTTTCAAGTCCCTGTGATATGCTGGCTCATGAGCGCGGCGGTACGTACAAGTGTGCGCCACCCTGAATTGACGGTGATGAAGAAATATTGTAGGTAGGAGACGTGATTATCACGGCAACGCTAGGTACGTATAGAAATAGGTTGTCCGCCCTCCGCACTCATTCACTTTGCCTCGCCAGTTTCGTTTTTCGTAAGTGGCATCTGCAATGATGCATTCCATCTGCATATATACTGCGCAGAGAAGTCACCGTACTGGGTGCAGTGCAACGGATACGCGGGTCGACCAGATCATACGATGTACGACCTCTTCTTCTTCGGTGAATCAACTGCTGATCCTATTCCCAGTGACGATTCAGGTGAGCATTTGTTTCAGGAATCCCTATCGGCAGTAAGCTCATCGCTCAGACGGGAATGTTCACCTCAATGTGCTCGGTTATCGACCTAGGCTTGTTTTTGGGTGATGTAAGTAGCTCTGTTCTGTACAATTTGAGGTAATTCCTGAATTCAGTCTAGTCCAGCGGAATGCAAGTACTTCCATTTCCTTATCGGATGGTTTCTTACGTTCAATTAGGCACCTGCTCTTCAACCTCCCACTCGCGAAATTGTACAGCAATTCGCTGATGAGCAGCCTGAATGCGCGCGGCGGCTGGCGGCGGAGCGAACCGGCGGATGATTCCGGCGAGGCCAAGACTGTTCCACCGCACTTCTCGGTGGGTCTTCACCTACTAGACCGTTTATCCATCTGACAATTCACGCGGATAGGTCCATGTTCCCAACACCACCACTTCGACGACGCGGACGTACGACCTGCCGTCGTTGACGATGGCACAGCACCCTTATTCCCAGGCCCTGACCACCACTTCTCGCAAATCATGTCTTGACTCTCCGGTGTAGAGCACCGCGTCTCTTTCGACGTTGGACGCCGTAGATAACGCCATCTTTTCGAATTTTGTTTCCAACTTGAATGTACATACGAGTGTTGAACTACCTATCGGTGACTTCCGCAGGTCAACTCGGAAAATAGGTACAAATTTCTTGAGTAGGCTTAGCTTTCCGCTCCAACGTCGGATTTATTTCCTGTCGCAACTTTGCCGCAATTTGAAAACCCACCGCTGATTTTTTCAACTGCGCTGAATTCAGTCGGCGCTTGAAATTGCCACCTTGACGGAGTTTGAACGTGCCGAAAACTGAATTTAGTATGGTTGTGAAGAGCAGAGTCAGGGAAATATTTCTGTCGACATCATTCCGCCTACTTCTTCCTGGTCAAGATGCCTTTGAATATTCTGTGTTCAAGGTCGTCTTGGCACGCAGGAAAATGGATTTGTTCAACTTCGCGAATCGACAAATCGTCCCGTAAAGAGCTCGCGAGTCAAAATTGCCTCTTGCAGCGGTGTCTCTGTGTCCCAGGTTACCTTTCTGCGGTGTTGAAACCGGCCAAGAGAACGATAGGCGTGCCAGAAAAGGGAATTCGATCAATATTTTGCTTAAGCGGCACAAGTCCACGTATCGGGGTGTATATTTCGTTCGTTAAGGTCGGAAATCAAAAAAATTGACAGGGATTCTCCCTGCCCGAAGGTTCAAATGATGTAATTTGCCAAGTCGCCGTTAGATACATGAAATATGCGAGAGATACGCGGGTGCAGGACCCCGCAACCATGAAATCCGGATGTTCCGTCGGGATAGTAGGTCCCGGGGTTGCGGGAAAACGCGACGTACCTCTCGATTATTGACCTGTGGGACGGAAAGTGGTAAGCACTTGGAAATTACTGGCAAGAAAACACTTCATCTTGCAGAGTTGAACCAATAGCACATGAGGCATGTTGAGTGACCTCACACTTGCTGGTGGGAAAGCTGGGAAAGAATTACGAGTTACTGTAACCCAACAGGAGTAATGAGCGGCCCAAAAATCGCATGGCAGGGGGGTTGAAGCCAGTGCACTTGATGGGATTGGCCGCACCTCGAGAAGAAGAAACCTGCAAAGCGCATCAGTTTAAATGCATCTTGAAAATCACGGCACATTCAGATCTTGAGGCTGCTCACGGAATTTCGATACATCATGTTGAAGTTGTCGGGGTGGCTGTGTACCGACTTGATGCGTCATCTGCATGCACAATGCACGTTGTAATGGTGGGGAATAACCTGTTGGGCCTTGGCTGTGAAAAGCGCGTCCAAACAGTGTGAGAATGAAATAGAAGTGGGAGCATGCACAATTTTTCAAGCCCGCTCACGGGATTTCGATATATAGTGTCAAAGCTGTTGGGGTGGCTGTGTACCGACTTGAGACGTGATTTGGACGCGTCATTTGGCGCGCAAAGTACGCATCCTAATGCTGTTAGAGAGCTCGCTGGGTTTTGCCGGCCAAAAAAAAACACGTCAAAATTGGGAGCAAACCTGATGTTTTAATCCCGCTCGCGGGATGTCAAGATATGTAGTCTTGAATATCCCGCGTGACTGCGTTGAGGGAGCCTTGATAGGTACCTGAATTTTGGCCTGCTCGGCGGATGTCGATACATATAGTAATCACCATGTCCGGCGGTAGCTTGGTCACTTGAAAGGTTCAAAATAGAGAGACACACGGTCATTGCACTTGTGGCGAGTTTGCTTACCTGTGGCAGCTTTTTTGCCAAAAAAGAGCGTGTCGAGAAGGGTCAAAATGCACCCAAAAAACCAGCTCCTACCTAAATTTTACCCCTGCTTGCGGGAACGCGATACATATAGTAATCGCTTTGCAGCGGCTTTCCGGAGCACGGAGAATAGGAAGGGAGGCGGTGGGGTTGGCCTCCGGCGGTTTTTTTCTTCGGAAATGCCGCTAAAATGCCATCAAAATGCATTAGAAATGTGTACGTACATGGATTTTCAATGCCGCTCGCGGGACGTCGATACATACAGTAATTGTCGTTCTGCGCGACGGCTCCGAGGTACGCTGGCCGCGTCCACATGCGGAGAGTCGAGTTTGCGTGATGAAGGGCGGTAGGAACGGCGGCAAAGCTGCCGAGATACTTATTAGTAATCAACATAAACAACGTGCAACAATGCACGGGGAACTCCAAGCGAGCGCCTACGGCGGTATCAGTTTTGCCGCCATTCGAGGCTGAAAAATCGGGCTGGGCTGCACCTGAGGCCATTTCTTTTATTTGGGGAGCATTTCGGGATCATTTGGGCTTCCGGCACATAAGACGGCGGGCACCTCAACTATTCCCGCCGGTGAAGCCCTCCATCGGTAATCTGCCGGAGCGGTTACAGGGCCTAGTACCTGACGGCATGGGTTGCTTCCGCGTTCGAATAGCGGAGCTCTCGTTTCATTTTTGCGCGCAGAGACAGTTTTTCCCCTCGGAATTGGCATCCAGTTCTGCGGGGATTTAATTAATCGGCTCGTAACGAGTTGGACACAATTATCCGGGTAAACCATGCGTTTTGCGGTTTTTTTTCGCCGCAAAAAACGGCCGGGGAGATTTTTTTTTTCGGGTGTCAACACCAAATTTGAACCGAAACGCCTACGTCCCAATAAGGTAATTCTAAGTTCTGGGCGGCGGCACGAGAATATTAGAGCTCCCTCGAGTTCTGAGAGTTCCGGCGCGTGGGAGGCTAATTAATTACGTGATCGAAACCCTTTGCCTGGAAGGCGGAGTATCAATTCATTCCCTGAACAACAGAGTCAATTGAAATGTAGAAAGTGCTTGCTTTCTCAAATATATTTCTCCCTCAGGAAGAAAGCTGCGTAAATAAGTTATTTAAGATTATTTTGGCCTATTGAAAGGATGTAGACGTGTTTTCAAAGCCAACCAGGAAGTGTACAGTCTTTAAACCTACAAGCTCAGATAGCACCCTCTTCCTTCTCCGCTACAACATTTCATTGTGGGTGGACTCCCACAGAATGATTACGTAACGACGTAACACATAATAGCACATGGCCTCCCGAAGTTATGGAGCGAATGGACCACCGCCGGCTTCACGAGTGGCGAAATGGAGTTTAATGTAAATTCCGGTACCAACGGTCTGTTTCCCCCGTGGTACGTACTCCCATTACCTCAGAAAAAATTTCATCATGACGTGGCATCATGACGAGACTCGGTAGGCTACTGTCGCCGTACGTCGGCTCACCCGCAATATTTTTCTGTCGCCGAGTTTTTCACTTTGAATATCTATGCATTCTATGTCATCGGTATGTGCTCCGCCAATTGTCGCAATAAATTCCCAACTTTTCTCAAACTGATTGAACAACTGTAGCTTTCGCCAGACAGGATTCTTTCCCACCGTCCGCATTCGGACACATTTACGCGTGCATCTGGAGCGCTGCAGGCGCTGATCTGTAACAGTATAATTCAGCACAGCCACCAGGGAAATGATATATAACCGGGGCAACTCGCCCCAATTCCAGCATCTTCACTTTCCTCCCACTTCCCTCCTCACATGAAAACAAACCCAAACCCATATCCCCTTCCTTTCCCTCGGAATGCGGGATCATACGGACCATATGTTTGGCGCGGTCCTCCCAAATCTATCCGCCAACGAACCCCACCAATCCAGCCTCGAATCCGACAGTTCGACTTCAATGCCGCCCTGATGCAGCCTACATCACCCCGATTTGGTCGTGGTTCCCACGCCTGCTTTCTTCATCAAACCATCACCAGCGCCGCCGCAGCCTAACGGTATGTCCCCTCAATCCTGATAGTAGTCCTTTAGACTATTCTTCTCACCCTCATGGGCCTTTCTGGGACTTTCTCAGCCGAACCCAGCACAAGATTATTGACTTACTAACGTTTCTTTATATTTCAGCATCTGGCTCAATTTTCGCCTTTTAAGCTTTGGGCTTTGCCGGAAGAGCACGGAACAAATGTTCTGGGCTTGAATCTGACTTGTTTTGGTTTTGAATGTGTGTGTTTTCTAGTTGATTTGCGCAAACTCGGTTGTATTGACCCAGTTTTTTTCTAGATCTTGCGCATCCATTTCGGGGCGCTGTGGCCGTCGTACTGTGTTTTCAACATCACCACTTATTTCGTCGTATTCGATTCAAGCTTGAAGGATAGCTTCACGTCACGTTTGGTTCGAAGAATAGCTTCAAATCTTGTTGTTGACTTGATACAAGTGAATCCAATTGAGTGGATTCGGTACCTATTTACTGACTGGATTGAAGGTGTTCACGGTGTTGTTGACTCGCAGTGAGGGAACTATCGCTGTTTAGCTTCGGGTTGAGGTATGTGTGCATCTTTCTGAATCACAGTTGTACTGACCTTTCCAATAGGTCGCCTTAGCGTGCTTTCCAAACTACGTTACAAGCTGCTCAGCACTTCAAGTTGTAATGCAAGCTGCAGCCTCGGCCTATTGTTTCACCTTGGATTCCTTTCAAAGGCGAAGCTATTGTCCATGTCAGTTTCATTCAAGGTACTGGAAGGTGCGTTCACTTCTCAACACACACTTACTTCTACTAATTCAGTTATCTCAAGTAGGTCAAGCATGATGATCAACCTTCATCGAAAACGCTCCCGTTCGCAAAGTGATCAGTTTGAGTCTATGCGGGCTTCAAGACTGTATCGTTCAATCATATTTCAATATTCGTTCAGGTACGTTCAATTCAGCTTCGATTCAATGACTATTGACTAAGTTAAAACCACTCAGTGACTCGCAGCCGTGGACGGCGTCAATTTGTCTCGGAAGGAAAACCTAGGGCTGTTTCGTTTCAGCCTCAGGTACTTTGCGACTTTATTTGAACTACAGTTTAATTGTACTGACTTTGTTCAATAGGTCGCGTTACGAAGCCTTCAAGACTCTGTTCGCTTCTCAAGACTCGCTTCATTCCAAGCTTGAACCTGGTTCAAGTTGAAGGCTGCGACGTAATCTTTGGTACAATTGCAGGTATCTCCAATTTAGCGGCCATTCAATCAACTTTGCCTCACGTTCAATCTTTGCTAGGTCGAACGTTGATTTCATAACCCATCGTACGTTCACTTGTTCAACACATTTTTACTTTATGCTGACCTGATACTCAGGTCGGGTCATTCAACCTTCAAGATATCGCCGTTTGACGGACCTGAACTATTATTCATCAGGTTTCACGAATTCTCGCTCTTCTCTTCAAGTAAGTACTCATCCATTCAGTTCTGACCTCTTGTTCAAATTACTGACTCTTCAACCCTAGTCTATCCGAGTTATTCACGCTTCGATTTTATATCGTTTGACTTGCAACACAAGGTGCAATGCCTTTATTAAACATTCATTCATTGCTTGCTGACTTTGTTATATCGTTAGATGCTCTAAAGTTGAACGTCAGAGCACCGTTTTCATTGTCAGATTGGGTGGATGGCTTCAAGTTCACGTATGTCATCGTTCTGTTGACGTTCCGCTGACTGACCTAGAACAATGGTATGTAGATTATATCTTCGCTTCAACTTGAAGCTTCAATGACCATCTCTCCAAGTCTTCCTCCTCGACTTTTCAACAAAGTGTTCACTTTGATAGTGAGTGAAGATCTTCTTATACTCCGTCAACCACTGATCCTTTACTTTTAGTTTTTCGCTCAGGTATCCGGTGGTCCACCGTGTTCGCTTTTAAATTCCCTCAAGGTATGTCAACGTCCGTTTTAACTCGGTCTTCGTGGTTGACTTATGCTTGAGCATCAAGTGTTTGATTCTTGACGAACATATACCATTATCAAGCCTCCTGCTAGTGCACCAAGTTCTCGTTCTTCAATGGATGCATTTATCGTAAGCCCCACTCTAATTTAGTATCTGGCCCAGTTTAAAACCACTGCAGCAGCACTCCTTAATTCAATCATTATTGGATTTCGGTGGGCATTCGGGCATCTCGGCCCACTGCGCGAACATCGAATACACGACGTATCGAGTTCCCGCGAGCAGCGCAAAGTCTCAGGTGGGTCCGTTATTAAGTTAATCTTCATCTTGACGATTCTAACACCTTTTCCTCAGACAGAAAACCGCCGGAGGCCAACACAACGCCCCGCCACCCTTCCTAATCTGCGCTTGTAATCTGCCATGTCCACTGACATCCGCGCATTGTCTTTTACTGCACCCCGCACAGCTGCCGCGCAGCGGCGGCGTTAAAAACACGACGTATCGCGTTCCCGCGAGCGGCCTTGTAGTCCCAGGTGCGTGTGTGTGTTCATTTTTCCCACTTACCTGTCATTCTGATTCTGACGCGCTTCCCTCAGGAAAAAGCCGCCGTAGTCGCCGATCGTGTTCTGCACAGCACGGAACTGTCCCCGCAGCACCGGCATCGAGTTGAATGCGCGACTCGACTCGGACGGCATTCAATTGAATACACCATGTATCCTTTCCCCCGCGATTCAGAGCGGGCTTATTATAATTTCCGGTACGTCTTGCTTCATTTGCATTTAGATTTAAACACATTCCAATCCCTTTTTTCAGCAAACGCCAACTTCGGCGGGCCACGCACTTGCAGCGCTACCGTCTTGTGTTCCTTCAAAGTCAGTCTTCCGTGCCTATTCCGCTGTGACTCGGTATGTACTCACCGTTCAAAATTCAGGACTTCAAACTCTCATCGTCTGGGTTGGCTTGTGCTGGCAGGAAGGATAGCGAGGAAGAGGTACGCCCATGCCGAATCCCATATTA
Source organism: Mycena crocata (assembly GCA_029281795.1). Taxonomy (NCBI): domain Eukaryota; kingdom Fungi; phylum Basidiomycota; class Agaricomycetes; order Agaricales; family Mycenaceae; genus Mycena; species Mycena crocata. The sequence continues at coordinate 174,493 of JARJCP010000038.1, read as the reverse complement.
TTGCAAGCCTATGTAATGTACTCACAAATTTTCTGGCTATAGGTGATCATGTATGGATGCTTGTGATACTTACTAGCCGCGAAACGCGAAGCAAAGACCTCGTTTCCGTCGGCCCGCCACACTTCGCTCCCCGTTCCCGGCTTCGACTTCGCTGCGCCGCACCCGAGGCGCAGTGCGCGTCCGCAAGACGGCACAACCTCGAGCTTCGGGTTGCCGCTGCGACGTCGAGGTTCGAGTCTGCCTCGACACTCGAGTCGAATCGACGCTGGGGACTGGACTGGTACGCTCCGCCTCCGCCGACTGGAAGGAACCCTTCCGCGCCAACGAAGCCCAGCGCGCCGACCCGACTCGAGCTCCGAATCGAGGCTGCTTAACCTCCGCATGCCCGGAGACCAAGGCCCTGCGCCGACGAACCCAGCAGCGACGTCCCCAGGCTCGACGCGGCTCCCGCACGAACGCACGGCCGCGGATGCCTCAGTCTTGCGTCGCTTTCCACTAAACGCGGCCGTACCGACGGAGTCCTGCAACGGTTCGCGCTGCGTGCCGCGAGTGCACTCCAGCCACCGGCGTCGTTCTCCTCGGCCGGCGGTGCGCAAATCCGGCTGTGTGGGGTACAAAGAGGTTAGCGGTGGAGAGGGCGCGAGAGGGTGGGGGTGACGGCGCACCTTGCGCTGGGGAATCGTCCGCCCGCATGACGTGGCGAACGGAATGACGGGCGTACACGGCCCGTCTCCGCCGCGCTGGCTCGGGTGTGGGGGTCGCGCTGAAGGGCTGCCTTTGGTACGACGTGGATTGGTGTCGGCGGCGGGGAGATGGTCTGTCGGCGGGAGGTCAGTGATGGATGGGGTGAACAAGTGTGGCAGGCAACGTAGCTTGCGGTGCGTGACCACAGACATCGCAAAGACTGCACAGGCGGAACCCCAGTCGATGACGTGGCTCCGGCACGCAGCCGTACACTCGGCGCTGGGCACGAATTCGCGTCAGCGAAGTTGTGTGCTTCTTACAGGTCCCGAAAGAGGTCCAACGGCGGATTGTGGGCGAAGGATGGGCAAGTCCGTGCATCTTGGATCGGCTGCAACTTGAATACTGGAAAACTCGTCGTCAGCTCGGGCCCACCGTGATAGAGATTGTGATCCACGCACTTCAAAGACTTCCGCAGGTTTCGACGAGGAACTTGCTGCGAGCGGCGGCGGCGGCGGCGGCAGCGAGTTCGGGTGCGGCGGCCGGGTTTGTTGAGCACTTGGGCACATACGGCGCGCATGGAGTAACGTTGGCGACACGAAGCTCGCATGCTTATGAGGAACGTGGCGGATGCCCGTTGTCGGGGACGGCAGTGGGCGAGGGCGTGAGAGTAGAGGCGTTGGCGCGCGCGGACAAGGGAGGGCGAGGGCGCAGGTCCGTTGGAGGCGAAGTGAGCGGGGGGCGAGCCTTGGGCGCAGAGGGATCTTGAGGAGGGAGGGCAACGACAAGTGACGTCAGACGGGCAGTGAACGTTGCATATGGCTTACCTGTGGATTATACACGAAATGAGGTGAAAGGAAAGATACAGAAAAATGAGGATGATCGCAGAGAGGAGAGACAGGGAAGAGCGCGTTATTTGTTCTCAGCAAACAGCACAGCATTTTGACCCAATCAGGCCTTGTTTCATTTTGCTCGATTTCCTCTCAAATATTGTTGTCCACACCCTTCAAGTTCCACACCCCACCACAACGAGTTACTCACAGGCATACAAAGCGGATTTCCTCACCAGAATACAGGCTTACTATCACTGCGAGTCCGTTGGAAACCGGGCATCTTATTTTGTTGTCAGCCTCCCGCACCGTGGAGCAGTGTGCACTTCAGCTCTCTTTTGCCTGGATCATGACTTCTTCCTTTGAGTCGTTTACGTCTTCATACACCAGAGGAGTCAGTACCGAAAGGCGAACAGCCACTCCGGCTATTGAAAACTTACTCTGGCTCCTCGGTACCAAGTTGACCTCTCGGAACGAGCCTGGGGTAATACGCCCATGCTGCTAATTTTGGTTGACCGGGAGCATCGAAGCGGATGCGAAAGAAGCCCAGTAAGGCCACTATGACTTATCATGCCACATGCCCTCTGCTCTCGATCTTCCCGTTTGACACAATAAAAGGCCTGTGGAAATCGCGTATGTTGCTTTCAAATTATCCCAGTGCTGACTCTCACTTGGCAGCAAAACCATGGACCAATGGCCTTGTGACCAGATACTCGACCACTGGGCTTTATTAGAAGAGCTGATTGACCACAGGCTAACCATGAATATCCCGCTCTACGGGATAATGATCACACAGGTTTGCCCATAATTATTTCCGCGGGGCCATGATTGATTCTGTCAAAGATATATCTTTACACGACAACGTACAAACGGTAAAGAGCCTTTTCACTGTGCATTCCCTCCTTTTCTCTCAATACTAAACTTGCCAGTGATCCCCTGTACATCAAACTCTACGTACGGCGTCATTTCCGCGCATTTGACTTACTGAGGTGACTCCGATGCAGGTCGCAGTTCTCATGCTGGCAGACACGCTGAATACCGGCTTCTTGACCGCGTATCTGTACGAGTCGTTGATAATTCACTTCAGCAAGTCGCACCTTGACTCGGAAAATTCATTCGTTAGCTGATGAACGCAGATGATCTTGATTACTTGGCTCGCGCAAATTGGGGTCCGTGGTAAGCTTCGAACAACCGAGCTGGTCTCTAATTTTCTGCACAGTTTTTGCCACCGGTAAGCACCTGAGATCAAGCAGCCCTGTGGCTCATCAGTCCCACTATGCCCTAGATCCAGCCATGACAGTGCGCATCCATTCTCGCTTCTCTCCGCGTGTCTGACGTCTACTGCTGCACAAGGGAATTATCGGGTCAATGGTCCAGCTCTTTTACGCTTGGCGGATTCACACTCTCACCGGAAACAACTGGATCGTCGGTATCATTGCCATATGCGCCCTCACCAATGCTTGTAGGTGTAATAAAGGTACCGAGTCCGACACTTGCTGACAGAATCCCAAGTCGGCGGCCTCGCATCTGCTGCCGCCATCGCTTTTGTGCCCCAGTTCTCGCATTTTCAGGAGTTTCAAGTCCCTGTGATATGCTGGCTCATGAGCGCGGCGGTACGTACAGGTGTGCGCCACCCTGAATTGACGGTGATGAAGAAATATTGTAGGTAGGAGACGTGATTATCACGGCAACGCTAGGTAGGTATAGAAATAGGTTCTCCGTCCTCCGCACTCATTCACTTGGCCTCACCAGTTTCGTTTTTCGTAAGTGGCATCTGCAATGATGCATTTCATTTGCATATATACTGCGCAGAGAAGTCACCGTACTGGGTGCAGTGCAACGGATACGCGGGTCGACCAGATCATACGATGTACGACCTCTTCTTCTTCGGTGAATCAACTGCTGATCCTATTCCCAGTGACGATTCAGGTGAGCATTTGTTTCAGGAATCCCTGTCGGCAGTAAGCTAATCGCTCAGACGGGAATGTTCACCTCAATGTGCTCGGTTATCGACCTAGGCTTGTTTTTGGGTGATGTAAGTAGCTCTATTCTGTACAATTTGAGGTGATTCCTGAATTCAGTCTAGTCCAGCGGAATGCAAGTACTTCCATTTCCTTATCGGATGGTTTCTTACGTTCGATTAGGCACCTGCTCTTCAACCTCCCACTCGCGAAATTGTACAGCAATTCGCTGATGAGCAGTCTGAATGCGCGCGGCGGCTGGCGGCGGAGCGAACCGGCGGATGATTCCGGCGAGGCCAAGACTGTTCCACCGCACTTCTCGGTGGGTCTTCACCTACTAGACCGTTTATCCATCTGACAATTCACGCGGATAGGTCCATGTTCCCAACACCACCACTTCGACGACGCGGACGTACGACCTGCCGTCGTTGACGATGGCACAGCACCCTTATTCCCAGGCCCTGACCTCCACTTCTCAGAAGTCATGCCTTGACTCTCCGGTGTGAAGCACCGCACTTTTTTTGACGTTGGACGCCGATAACGCCATCTTTTCGAATTTTGTTTCCAACTTGAATGTACATACTATCAATCCATGTTCGGAGTGTTGAACTACCTATCGGTGACTTCCGCAGGTCAAGTCGGAAAATAGGTACAAATTTCTTGAGTAGGCTTAGCTTTCCGCTCCAACGTCGGATTTATTTCCTGTCGCAACTTTGCCGCAATGTGAAAACCCACCGCTGATTTTTTCAACTTGGTATTTGAACCAGCCTCGCAGTGGAACTGGGAAAGCAGAAACCCGCGACCTTCAGCTTATGTCGGTCAGAGTAAGGGACGTCTTGGGCTACCTGACTCCTCAGAAAGTGGCAAGAACAAGTCGGCAAGGCAAGAATTGGGCAAGAACGTTTGTTTGACCTTCCCGGGCCGCACCGGCCGGACGGCAATCAATGCGGAGTGGCTGTGTCGACGTCATTCTTTTCGAGTTGGACTCATCTGTCGTGTGGCTGCGATTGACCTCGAGAACGCGTCTCCCAAATTAACGCAATCCAAAGATATCGGGCTGTTTTCTAATAGTTGATTTCATTTTTCTCGTCTCTCGTCCCGATGGGCTCATGCGGCAGCTTAGTGGCACGACAGTATTCGCGCACTAGCACACCTGCGGAGGCGCAGCCTGGTCGGCTCTCCTTGCCACGAAATTCTTTGATGCGCCAACCAATGTCTATGTGGTCGTCTCCAGCGGTCCCCAACAGTTCGTGGTCGTCCGAGAACTTTCTCCTCGGTGCAGGTATGGTCGTGTTCCAGCCCGCGACACTCAAGGTCGTGGTTATATGGGAGCGGCAGAAGAAGTACTGGTTTCTTCCGAAGGGACGGTGGGTTTCTCTTTCCAGCTCTTCAATTCCCTTCGATTTTTTATACTTATTCCATGCAGCAAGGATGTCGGCGAGTCGCTCGAAGAAACAGCTCTGCGAGAGGCATACGAAGAGGTGCGTACCAGTGAGCGTATTCACTAGAATTTTGGTTTTACAGTGCATCTGCCCAGTCTGGCTACCGAGTCGAGCCTTTTCCATTGTATACGAACACATGTGCGCCTGGTCCGCCAACCAACCTTGCAGCGCCAGACCAGCGCAACTGCGAACCCATATACATCAACACAACGTCATATTCCGAGCGTCGCCGTCGGAATTATACTACACCGCCCGGGGAGTATCTCACCTTTTGGTACGTCTCTGGCGTTCCTCTCTTCATCAACGAATGTTGAATCTCGGCTTTCCCTTCTAGGTACGTCGGGCAAATTCCAGAGGATGCGGTATGAGCCGAATTCGGTATGATCTTTTCCCATGTGAACATGCCTTGTAGGTTCGTGAGGAAGGGACGGGGATGCCCGATGAAGTCAACTACGAGACGCACCTACTGGACGTACGCGATGCATTGCCGAAACTTGGCAGAGACGAGGCGCTTGTCGTCGAATACGCGTCGGAGCTGTATCATAGGGTATGTTGTGCCATGGGAACAGAGACCCTCCCTGCCTACGATCCATATAGACACTCCAAATCGAACTCTTCAATGAGGAACAGCGGAACAACGTTTCGCATTCGAATTCAAGCCGGCCTGGACATCCAGCGTCCGTCTAACCGTTGCAACCTCAGGTATATTGGAGGTTAATGTCCTCTTTTTTGACTGAAACCATTCCACTCACCACAATTCAAAGCCGCTGACATGGTCCACGTTACTTCGACCGGGTATAATGTTTGTTCTTGTTCTTGTTCTTTTGCTTTTTCCGCCCTCTACCGCGGTGTAGATTTGGATTATCAATAGCTCGCCTCTTGGCTGCATGATATCAATGTCAGACCTTCATCAGCAACCTTTCATTAATGCCTAATTGTGGGGGGTATGTTCAATGTTCAATGTTTCCTGCCCCGTTAGGGATATCGTCGCATGCGCAGCGCGCTCGCCGATCTTGTCTGAGATTAGAGCTGTGTGGTTGAAGTATTATATCTACACAAGGACCACGCGGTAGGTCATGTATAGATCGCAGGTCGCGTATGGCGCATCATTTTTCGGCGCTACCTGTTTTCTCCGTTTTGGTAAAAGCTGCAATGATGCGTCGATGGCTGGCACCACTGAAGGGAAACATGAGCGACTGAAATTATATGATATTGTATTAAGGGGGGGGGGTGTGGAAGTGGGTGTATACAACTGGTCTACAATTTCTATCAGACGAGAAATACAGTGGTGATATCGATACAACGATGCAGTGAGGGGAGATGAAAATGCTGGAGGCAATCTATTTTGAAGTGAGAGGGAATTAAGGTTCTAGTCGGCTGTGGAACGGATCAGAACCAGGGACGAAGAATAATGAAAGAGAAGCGGTCATACCGAAATGCGGTGCAAAGGTAAAAGATAAATAAATAACAGACACCGAGCCAATTTGAAACCAAGTCGGACCAGCGCAATGAGAATTAGGACATTAGGATTATAGCAGTTGATATAGTCAGCCCGACTTGCGATCTCAATATGTTTGTTCAGTTTGTCGTCGTAGCATGTAGATGAACTGGCAAACCATCTTTTCCTGAGCATTTGAATGCAGCCCCCGCAGAGTTGTGTTAGAGGTGCTCCCTGGCCAACAAAAGCTCTGTTCGGACACTGCTCCCCTAATCTGAGAGGACAGTGACGGGAAACCAGATACCAAAGTCTGCCATCGTTTGGGCACCGCATCTGGTTGAGATAGCACATTTGGAGAGGGCGCAGAAAATAGAGGAAGACGGCTACATTTTGGAAACGGGTATAGACAATTTATACTCAGCATATGCAACCACTATGCGTTGACGGCGTCGCGTAGCGCTGCATTCCGCGCCTGACTTTTGGACGGATCTGCGCTTTTCAAACTTCGATCAAAATAATGGAGGCAACTGGAGTCTCCGACAGACCACATCGAGACGGTGATAACCGCCCTTTGACACTCGTCACAGCTACTTTCGACCAAAACCAACGCCGCGTCGGGGACACCCGAAAAGGCAAATCAACGTTGATCACAACTTGGAAGTAATTAGTAAGCAGACTTCCCCTTGACACTCCGTCGTTGCCCCCAGGCCCTTCACCGTGTCGGATCTGATAGTCCGCCCACCGTGTACTATCAATGAAGGAACAGAGAGTCTTCGAGTATATCAGGTGATGCACCGTTTACGTCTCGGCGAGACGATGATACCCTACGCCACAATGTTCGGCGCCTAATTCAATTTCTCATCCAGCGGGCTCAATGAACACTGGGGTACGCCATGTTCGAACTACCTACCTTTCTACTTGGTCTAATTCTGGATCTCAGGTCGAATATATCTCCTCCGGAAATCAAGCGTGAGGGGAGATGAACTGATCGTCATCCAGGTAAGCCGGTCAAGGCTGTTCTGAACTCCCCCATCCACCGCATAACAGGCCGAAGCTGTTGTTCCGGAGTCAAATATGGAAATTGAAATCGCACTGAGAGATATGCCGGAGTGGGCCAGGAAGTTCGATGAGTAAGCCGCCTCCAATGCCAGTAGTATTTCATCTTCGTTCATCGCGGGATCCAGTGGCCTCGAAATCATTGTATTCGAACTCCCATGAATCAGTGTTCATTGAGCTGAAATGACCTTATTATAGCAAACTCTCCTTCCAACAATAGAATTCGGTCGCTACAACTTTGGTTGCCTAGTTAAGAGCAAGGATACGTATCATATTGTTCATAAACACCTTGTCATGTGCGTACATATTCGAAATTCGCCGCAAACATAACCAATTCTTCATCATGGCAGGCCCATCATCACCGAAATTCCGTGGTTAACGCTTGTTGACGAGCGAGAGATCGACATTCGTGGATGGGCCTGGCAAACCCGCTTCGGCGTGTGGAACGGCGCGGAAGTGGATCTGTTCATTGCTTGGGACGCATCATGGGTTGAATACCTCGACAAACTGATGCGAGGACATAGGCTTTTGTTGGAGCGAAATCTGGAGCACCTCACGTACCCTGCATTGGGTCACGTTCTACGCAAAGGGACGAGCGAAATCTACGGGCTCATTACGGCACCCGCCCGTGGTCGTATATTCGAACATACAGACAGGAGCGTGGTTGGTCTGCACTCTTATTCTGTGTGAATCAGAACTAAGTTCTTCTGACAGGTATACAAGGCCATCGCGCAAATCGAGCGTGCTGGGCTATTATTCAAGGGCATAGAGCTCTCAAACATTATGCTCACTGAGGACGGACAGGTGCGACTGCTCTCGCTCAGTGCACTTACGTGCCAGTCAGCCGATGCCGCCAAACGCGCAGAAGAATCGGAATACTGGCATTGGAATCGACTGGACACAATTTTCAAAGAGCTAGAGCAAAGCGCCAATCCAATCCCGCCATTGCGCGACTTGAAGCTTGAGCTTCTCCGCCTTCCAGAGTTTCCGTCCCCAATGAAAGGACCGATTTTCAACGTGTACATCACAATCAAAGTCCACAGTACCGACTGCGCCAGCCTACCGGATTTGCAGCAAGATGATGCAGCGGACGCCGGCGCAGTGCAGCCATACACCCGTCGGCCTTTCAACGAAGCCGAGGTTGAATTCGAGGTGGAGATGCAGATTTTCGACGACTCACCAATGAGTGCGCGCTCCTTGCGAGCACCACGCACGAAGATCTTGGCTCGCGCAGTACCCTATCGAAAGCCGGACAAGCTAATTCAGGAGTTAATCCGGGCTCAAAATTGGCAGCGCGGGAACACACTGAAGCCGTAAGCACATGATTATGCCGATTTTCATAACTGAATCTTCGCAGATCATGACCCGCCCGCATCTCTCTGTCTCGGTGCTACATCCCCTGTAGCAAACGTCGTGTACTATAATACTTACCAACAGGACTGTCCGGTGTCCCCATTGACGCAGCGATTGTATCCTTTCCTACATCGTCGGTGATCAGGTGAACGCCTGGGAAATGCAGTGGTCGGCGAACTCATTTGCAGCCGCAAAATTGCCAAAATCCTGAACGTCAGGGCTGTAAGTTTGGACTGAAATCAAAGCTCTCCGATCAGCCCTTCTCCGTAGGATTCGATTGTCGCCGATCCTGTTCCGCCTGCCGGGGATCACATTTTCTGTCGCGTCAAACGCCGGTATGGCCTCATAGAAAGCGGGGCTGACGAGTCCTGACTGGACACCATTCAAGGGTCAATAATTAATTGGGTGCTGTGCCCCTGGTGGAGTCGTACATGAGGCGCGACACTCACCTGATGACTGTTGCACTTGCCCGATTCGGACTCCCGCGAGGGCCTCACCTAAAGCCTATACTGGCAAAAAAGCGCTTTCCCTTGTCGGACGTTTCATTCCCCGCTTTTTGGACGCCATACATAATCATGATTGTTTTGTCCAATATCCTTGTTGACTGCTATGATCGACCGTTGACGACGGATTTTCGGTGGGTCCGTTGGGAATCCGTGTCGCCGTGCGGTTCAAGACACGTCAGAGCATAGTTGCGGGGAGTGCGGGGTGACGTGCATAGCCGCGCAAGTATGCGAGTCTTGATTCCGTCCTCATTACTCTGGATATCCCGCTGTGGCGTAGAAACGCCGGCCAGTTGGCCATTGAACTTTCCCGACGGGGGAAAATGGAAAGAATGTTTTGCAATCTGCTGTGTGCCGGGGATGTAAGCGTCAGACCGAGGACCAATTTCAAGTTGATCTGCGTGGGTCCAGTGACGGCGGAAAGTCCCGAGCAGACGTAGCGCGGGTTCTGAGACGCGATATGAATCTGAATCTGGCGCCTACCGGACATCCACAAAAATTCCGTGTGCCTGACCTGACGACAATTTTGTCAGGACGAGGTGAGATTTACAACATTAGAGTTTAGCACGACAGGTCCAGGCGGAATACCCTTTCATGAAACGAGTTTTCGGCGCCCGTGAAAATGTACACGCGCTTCCTACTGACAACTAGCCGTTGACTCAGTCCCAGGGCATCAATTTTTGAGCCGAAACCAGCGTCAACAAGAATCAAACTAACCCACACCTTAATCAACTGATGATTGTATCGGCTGCCGAGCTACGATTGGCCGCCGAGATGACTGTTATATTTTTCCATGAGCCTGCTTTTTATTTTGAAAGCCAACTCTGAAGAAATCGCAACATCTCGCATTCGCTACATCATCATATGCAGAAGGCCAAATTTTTCGCTCCTGCAACTGCGGGAAGAAAATGAGGAGGATAGACGGCGGCGCCGCTGAAAACCTACCATGGATGCTCTCCGGATATTTCGGATGCTCTCGTTGGTAATACAATCCAATATCCTTGGATTTCAACATGCCCGAGATGGCCGAGGACAAAGCAGGAACAGTGAATTAAGAGTTGATGATCGGAAGGGAAGCTACTGGATTATAATTAGATGCTCATTTGATGAGTTTTATATTCTGGCCGGCCAACAAGTGGCTTCAAAGGGCCACCTTAGGCTGAAAATTGATAGTATAGTTACGGTAAACATTAGATGCTTTGACCAAAGGAGCGACAGTAATGAATCCTCAATGACCTTTCGCGAACTAAACATCTCTCTTTGCTGTCGTTGATAGGAAGAATTCAGTATTACAAGTGGATAATTCTTTGATGCTACACAAATGGTAGTTACATTTCGGTACAATTACATAAATTCAACCGGGAATCTGCGGATATAATTAGGAATTTCAGTCTGCAAAAACTCGGCAAGCATCATGTGGTAGTTACCTCAGAGCTTATCGGACCTGGGTGCTGCGACGCTTCGCTTTACGCGCATATTTTGTTTTCTCAGTGCATTTCGGATGGTATCCACGTGAACGGCGGGGAAAAACTTCCGCTGTAGGTCGGATGCATTCTTGGCCTGACCGGTGGAGAGCATCCGCAGGGCCCTATGAATATCCCTGTCGTTTAATTTAGTCGAGCGGCCCTTCCTTGGTGCTTTGGACTCGAAATTATGGGTTGGACCATATCGCGCATTGATCCTGGACAGTCTAGGGTCTTCTAGGGTGCAACATTCTCTTTCTCAGCCACCGCTCTATTTGACATCCCCGCCTTCTTTAGGGCCACTATTGCGGCTTTCTGCGCAGCGGAAGTGTCGGACATGACGAGGCGGAAGGTGTATGTGAAGTTCATTTGGGTTGAGTTCGACGTTTCGTTGTGGTGGTTCGAAATCAACAATGTGAGGCCTTCCCAAGCCTTCCCGATGCGGAAAAGAACTTGAAGGTTCGCCAATATTATGTCATCCCCGAGAGACAGCGCCAACAGGCTACAGCAAGAGCATTTACTTCTCCTTGCAGGGATGAATCAGATGGCCCAAACTTAAAATTTGAAATATTCAATATATTAGCATAGGATGTTTTCTGGTCGTGGTTGTGGCCAATCAGGACGGCGAACCTTTGTACCTGAGGTGATCTGCCAGTGATTTTGAGAAATTCTGGTACTCAGTGACTCGGAATTGAGCAGTCAACTTAATTATGAGGAATCGACACTTACTCCAACGGCGTGTTAAATGGGGTTGAACTTGCCATTCATATTCTTCTTTAACTCGGCGCAGCTCAGGTTGGCCTCCAAAGTCAGAAGCAGAGCTTCTGCAGGTGTGGAGACCTCCATTTCTCTTTGTTCTCCATTTGCGTAGTCCACCATCGAGTTTCACCTTCAGCTGCACTTCAATTTCAGAGCCGGTTCAATTCCGACTCCATGTACATATGCTGTAATTCGTGGAAACTCTGAATTAATTTAGGTCGTAAAGCCGTCCCTCCAATCCAGATGCGACCAACACGCATTTCATTACCTTAGTTTTAAGGTGCGAAAGCCTGGCCATCCGAGTGCATCACTCACATCGTCCGTACCAACCAGGTTCTAAACCTCCCAACGACCTTCTTCTCTTTCATTGAACATTCGAACGAGTAAGTTGTTACAGTTAACTGAGCTCCTTCATTGTGGTATTCCCCAAAAACGTGGTTGAAAATTCCATCACTAGACAAGGGTGTATTCTGCGGGCAAAGAGGAAACCCAGAAAGAGAATCTCTGCAGCCAATTATCGACCACGCGTTTGGTCCACGCGCCTCATGTCATACGCGCGTAAATAGGGTATCAGCACGTGCCCGCGAATCCGGCACGCGCAAAACTGCTCCACGACATCAGAGTGGATCATACCTGCAGCTGCCGTATGCTTTGCCGTTGAAAGATAACTGGAGACGCACCCAGGCCTATCGGAATAGTCCTGTATTTTCCGCCGCAGGACCACATTAAACTCTTCCGAAATCCGGTGAAAATTGCCTAAAAGAGAAAGCCGTGTGTCAGCGGATAGTCGTGCGCATTGTCGTGCGCATTGTGTCTATCTCCTCTCTTCGTACTCCCCTCATCCGCACCATCTCAGAATCGATGGCAGCGACTCTCGATACCGTACCCCACGAAATTCTGGAGCGTATCGCATTCATATCCGCGACTGAGACCCTCGTCGGACCCCCGTCCTCGCTTGTGACGTTACTGGCCGCCAATCGCCAGATTAATGGCCGTCTCTCATTCGCATCCAACCAATATCTCTACGCCAGAATATTCTCGTCCAAGTTCGATGTGGGACCCTCCTCGCGCCGCTTCACCGACCACTCGTCACCGACAGTTTTGGCACACGAGCTTATCCAGAGATTCCGCATCCTCCAGCGAATCCGCGCGAAGACGGATTCCGCGGCCAGACCCGGGTCCGCAGGAGACGGCGACTCTGTGCATGAGCTGCTTTTCCACGCGTATCTCATGATGCTCGAAAATACGGGCAAAAATGAGCAGCAGCTTCGCGATTATGCGAAAATGGGTGACTGGCTGCGGGGATACCTATTCGACGAGCACTGCCCCGTGCGGTCGAGGCTTATTACCCATGTAGAGCAGTGGCCTCCGCACAACGACCACACATCGCTCGCTATGTGGCTATTTTGGTTTCTGTTGCGACCTGGTGCGTCGCGTTAAGCTTCTCCCTCTGTGCCACAACCTCTGGTTAAACGCCAGTTTAGATGACTATACCGGTGACGATGACTCGACTTGGAACGTTTTGAATGTCTTGAAAATATATGCACTGGGCGCACACAAAGTATGTAGCCACCCCGCCCCACCCACCAGCCGCACTAACCGCGGCCTCGTCAGTACCCGTTGACAGATCCCTCCTGGGTCAATTTTCTCCCGGAATCGCCGCAACCTTCGACACATATAGTCCATTATTCCGAGGCACACCAACTCAAAACTCCACCGCTCGCAACACCTGCGATACTTTCGTTCCTTACCCTTGTGAACCTTAAAGCAAAGCTGATCGACTTATCCTCGCCGCTCGCGTTGCCGATGAAACCCGAGAGTAATGAATGGGAATATGAACTCGGGCGCTGTTTGAGTCTGAGCCGACCTGAATTCGACAAGGGGCTGACGGAATCATTTCGACCTGGAAGGTGGGATGAATCTCGGCTTTCTTATCTATATTCTGGGCTTTCTGATCATGATCACATGCGGTGTTTATTTTACTAGTGTCGAGGGCACATGGGAGGGCATATTCACGGTGCGTATATCTGAATCAATCAAAAAATCCTCTTCTCCCGTTGAGTGGCATGGAATACTGATTTGCTTCTTTCAGTACACAGAGTTCACTGCGTACGCTGCGCTTTTACAGGGGGCACCGCCCCCAATTCTCCAAAAAAGCGTCATCGTCCGGCACCGGCAAACATGGAAGCTCCGAGAGCACCACTTCGTGGCTGCAAACAGTGCTTCGCCTGTGCCGGGAAATCATCCGAGCCCGGCCAGCGACTATGAGGAGGATAGCGATAATGCCAACCCATTATCTGCGGGCGACCCCTTACGGGCGTACTTCCCCACCGGGACCCACATCAAAGAAACCCGGGAGGGACTCGAAGTGCGTGACCCCAACCGCCCGGCCGAGCTGCGATACACCCGCGCGGCAGTTGGCGCGAATATCCCTCCAAACGATAATCAAAATGAGAGCGACAGCCTTTCGCGGGTTCAAGTTCAGGACATCATTATTACCGGCGAGGTGCGTTGCAATTGTTTGATTTTTCCATGCGCGGTGGCTGATTACTTGTTTGAATGTGCAGGGGCATTCTGCTTGGGGTGCGTTCAATGTTTCAATAGTTTCTGCGTTTATAATTGACGACTACAACGAATCGCAGGCCAATTCAATCTTGTTGGTCGAGGTGTGTGTTGGTTTTCTCGCGGAAATTGCTCGTCCCACGATAATTGTTATAGTTCGGCCTTGTGACGGGTTTATAAGTTTATGCAAGGAATATGTGCGTTTCCGGTTTCCTTCCCGCCCACCCATTAATCGTCTGGCCAACTGTCTCATTCTTCCGACCAGCTGGACCACGACCGCGGGAAATGGATATACCGCGGATATCTTGTGGGCAACATCAACAGCAATCTCGCCGGGCGTTGGCGCGACACACTCAGTCCCGCTGCGGTGCCCGGATATGAGGGTTGCTTCCTCATGACACGTCGCCGTTGACGCTTCCGATCAACGCTTGACTGGTCGTGATAGGGCGCCGCCAACCGACGCCCGCTATGCCTTTCGTTGGGTTGTAAATGTATTATAGATAGGCAGTGTATATTGTAGCAATCTTAGGGCTCGTTCTGGGATCAGGGTTCGCGCTTTAGCAGCGCGAGGAGGGATTCTCTAATTTAATGGCAGTGTATTTAATTTACGGGTGCATACATTGGTTCAAGTTGCAACATGTTCAACTCTGGGAAAGTTTGTTAAAGGATCGTGACAGTCAAGAGAACGGTCATTCCGTCCGTCGCGATACCTGCAGCCTGAATTAGTATTGCGTGGACGTATGGGAGGAGAGAAAAGCAAACCATGGTTCACTCTGCAGATCCGGCGTCAGTTGAAGTTAAAACGGCAGTTGAAATAAGCCCACCCGACAGATCCGGGCGAGAGGAGCCCCGTCAGATTCTGCGCGACGGTGGAATATGTCGTGTCGTCGTGAGATGTCACACCGACGGCGTTTGCGACCAACTTATCGCGGCCTATTTGCTAATTGAATCCAGGGCGAAAGGTATTTTATTGAAGCCAGACCGATATTATAGCCGTCCGGAACAATTGTGTGCCCCTTGAAAACGTCCTAGATACCGTTAACGGAATATTTAAACGCAAGCGTGTCTACGCACTTCTTCCTGCGAGACACTGCCCATGGAACTTCTACACAGACTACTCAAGGCAAATGTAATTCTGAGACGTACGCTAAAAATAAAGCACCAGAATTTGCCGTGGTTCCATTCTGACGATAAACCCTGCGTGGAGCCGTTCAGCGAGACATGAGTGCGAAAGCGACGCTTAAATACCTGAAATGGTTACCACCGATGAGGCTCTCGAGGCAGGTGCCGACATCCGCATCGCCGTAATCCTGCCGTAGCTCCATCTACACATCCGTCTTGAATCAAATTGCGTGGGAGACAGCGATTAGGCAGGTGCGCACCGTCTGGTTTACCCAGCCATTACCGTCGCCCAGATTCGCAGATTGGGGATCACCTTGGGTTGCATTTGGTCAGCTGAGAGCGATGCACCAGGGTTTAGGCAAACCCAGGTGGATTCCCAGGCACTCGAACGAGCTGGGATGATTTATCAGGGCAGGTTGAATTCGCCGCTCCTTTCACTTACAACCCGACCGCCTGCGCGTAATTCAAGATCCCGGTGTCCGTCAACACGCCAGGGGAGCTCAGCCCGGAGATGATGACCTGTCGACAGATGCGTTTTAGGTTGATTCATTCGACGATCGATTAAATACATTCAGTGGCTCGCCGCCGCCGCCGCCCGCTGATAAATACGCGTGAGATGCAGAAGATGACGCTGTTAAGATAAGTTCTGACCGTTGTTGAGCATGGAACCTCCGTTTGGCGTGGGGTCGTAGAACGCGACGGCGCGGGAACTAAAGACCGTTGAAAGGGCTTGGAAACCTACGAGGAGGAGCTTCAATTCGGGCATTGTACAAGGGGCTGCTTTCCAGACGGCATCTTTGGCCAGTCTTTATACATTGTGGTCGATTGCTTGAGGGTCTCGGTGTGTCAGTTTGGGGCACACAAGCATGTGATTCAAAGAAGGAAGTCGCGACTCGCCCGATTGGGAGCGGTATGGCAGGTGACCTCAGGTGACCGCGAAAGGATCTGCGCGCAGAAGAGGCTCGGTCACTGCAAGATCCGGCGTAGGATCGACTTCGTAACATTCCTTCGATGAAGGGTGATTCAGATACCGCTGAAGGAAACGATTTTGTATCCGGCCACGCCAGTCAAAGCTGAAAATCGGTGCAACGTACATCTTGCCGAACTCTGTTTGAAAATGATGAGGATATAAACCTTGGGACCTGTCAACCTTGCGGAAGAAGAGAGGTTTAGAACGGACAAGGCTATTGACAGGAATTGACACGCAGGATTAGACTCAAGAGAATTCGGGAGGATTTTGAACTCGAGTGAAAGAAATGCGATCACACCTTTAGAATTGTATAGACGGGAAGATCCTGCTGATGCGATGTAGTCGATTCATAACGCAACCTAAAGTTTTGTAAATGAGCATAGTACTCAAGAGCTTAGCATTAGCTTACATTGATCTGGGCAAGGAAAGACAAGTCCTGAAGAGTGTACTCGGAGGATCTGGACCTTGGGTCATGTTCAGGGTACAGATAAACGTTCACCGCATCTCCGAGTCGTTCAAGTTTGGAATATCAGGCAGATGATAGTCATGACAAGTGATATGAATTCAGTTGCGATTAATATCTCATCCTCGCAGCCTAAAAACACTGCAATTAGTTTCGATCAAGAAACTTGCGTTATTCTAGCTCCTTGCCATTCCGATAAGGTTGGGCTTCCGGTCGAAAACGAAAATCAGTATTAACGTTTTTGGTGCGCTCGGACCCGAGGAAGCAAAAGTCGGACCGGCATCCGACAGCGTTAGCAAACTAGGTTACCTTATTGGGCCACTCTGGCGCTCGCAAGTTATTTTTTTGCTGGGCGGTTGCCTGCCAGAATATCAAAGCGTGTTTCTTCTGGCCTGGAAACGGACACGAAACGAGTCGAAAATATTGGTCGCCAGGGCACTCGGATGAGAGATCGAATGAGATAATACCGGTATAACAGGCTCCTGTTGTCGGTCTATGCTTGCCATCTGCGGGTGGAAAATGGGTTGCTGGAGTTCTGTCGTCATGGCTGAAAGCGGAGATTGTTTGTCAAAGCTTTCTTCGGCTACAATAGCTCCGATCATGGAAATTCTTTGCCGGCAAGCGTCACATGTGACAGGGCTAGTAAGTTCGCCACGACTCACTCGGTGCGTGCTTCAATCCTTCTCGCTCGGCCAGTTTACCGCCCATCCTTCTCTGATTGCTCATAGACTGTTTTTAGCTCTTAAAGTCATCCTCTGGCTGCTTCAGGAGTGTCTAGTTCCGCCGGTGCAAAGCGGTGCATCCCGTCGGCTAACGGCACCTGTATTCACTCGACCTCAATCTAGGTTTGTCTGACAGCTCAAACATGGACAACTTGATAACTTACATCGCCTCAGCACATTCGTTAACCTGGTCCGTCTTGTTTTCCCTCACTTGCTCGTTGCCACTCATCCTCTTTCATCATCGCAGCCATGACGGAGTCGCCCGACGAAATAGCCTCAATTGGTGATGTTTCTGACGACAATCACACTGCTACTCCAAGCATCGTCAACAACAGTCCGGCGAATGCAGACTCCGCTTGGACCTCGCGGCGAGGAAAAGCTAGGTGTGATTCCTGCCGTCTTCGAAATTTGAAGGTTTGTCGCGCATCACAAAGATGAGTCAGATTAATAACGGAATTAGTGTGATCGTATTTTGCCTACCTGCAACCAATGTCGTTGGACTCCCGTCACAGATTGTACATATACACCTTTACCTACCCCAGGTGCGTCCCATCTTGGCAGCCTTGTGCAACAATTGATCTCTTGATTAGCCCATAGGGGAGTTCCTCGTTGCGATCGGTTAGTTCTCGCTACCCGTAGTTTTTTTCTTTCTTCCTCTCATCAAATTGGCGCAGATGCCGAGAATCCAATCTGAAGGTTATTTGTTCGTTTTTCTCCTTCACAGGGCTCACTAATATTGAAATCTCAGTGCGACAGAGCGGCTCCCGTGTGCCAATACTGCCGGGAGGGCAATATAACTGATTGTAGATACACTCCCAAGAAACGGGCACGGCCTCCCACGGACCACACTCAAGTCGTATCTCGAATTCCCTATAGCACACAGGCACACACGGCTTCTTTCATGTTTACGAATATTTCCGGTCCAGTGGAAACACAACCCACGTACAACCGCCCTTTTGTAAACGAGAATATTTCGTCCTCATCCCGGTCGGACTCCATAACGCACTCCAGAACGATAGAGCTCGACCAGGGTCCTTCCTATCCGAGAAGAGCTTCATTTTCCGAAGGACCTCCTCTTGCTCTCCTTCCGGCGCCTACTCCTCCATCTACATTCCCAGCCCAGCAACCTTTCATTTCGCACTCCTTTCCGGAACCTGTTCGTAATTCCCACATCCAACCTTGGTCGCATCCCTCGTTCATCCCTCTTCCGGAGGTCATGTTGCGACGTTTGGGTGGTCTTCAAAGCGCTGAAATGCCAAATCGAGAAGGGTTCGACCACGCTCTGGAGGATTTCTTGACCAAACTCATGCCGGACTTGCGGGAGACTGCATGCCTACCACCCGAGCCTTATGCGACGTTGGCGAACTGCCTTTCCAAAGGGAACATAACGCGGCTGTCGAAGAGGATCCGCACATGGGCGACGTGCCACCGTCTTTGCTCCGGATCGGACAAACTCAATCTTATCATCGCTCCGCGAGACTCCGTCTTCCAGGCCACACCGGAGGATGAACAACGAATGGTGAAAGAGTACCGATCTTCGCTTGATGGTCAGCCTCGTTCCATGCCCTCACCCGGTCAGAGATCGGATAAAGATAATGCGTCTGGCGTAGAAGGATCACTTCAATTCGAACGCTTTCCAGTACAACCGCAAATCTACGATTGTCTGGCGTATGCGCACCGAGGACACGCTTCCTCAGTGGCAGTGTTGATGGAAATTCGTAGACAAGGCATCGTATGTTCTATTGTTTGCTTCATCGTAATGTGGTTCAGGGATTAATTATAGGCATCGATCACCTGGCCGATGGCGGAGATGTTCATCAGTCTTTGTCCTCTCTGCAACGTTAAAGGTGGTTCGAGTCTGGCTACAAAAAGTTCTACCGCCGGCGCGTCTCGGTAAAGGACATGCCACGAATGCGGGCCGGGTCTTGACAGAAATTACCCTCATGTGGTGTCCGGAACAGGTTCTCATTGCAGTTGAGCCGGCCACTGGTTTACGATGGTGGAAATTGGTGTCTCTTGTGCAATTAATGGTTCGAGGTCTGGCTACAATGAATTTAGCGGTGAACATGGGGACCGCGTCTAGGTAAAGGTAATAATGCTACAGATATGATGGGCCGGGACAAGCATTAGTTTATTATGTAGGGTTGGACGTTTCCTGAGGCGGAGGACTTCGCGTGCAATAGAGCCAATAGAGCCGACGCACTTGAAGTAGGTTTCCCGCGAATTAACGAGTGGTAGATTGCAGATTATTGACTGGTGCAATTGTTGGTCCAGGCGCTTTGGGTAGTATGTTGGGCAATACCTGTTGACGATTTGTAAATTGCAGTTGTAACGCACTGTGAACACAGAAGACATACTTTATCATCTCCGACAACCACAGGGGACCATGTTTGGAGCCACGCGCGATGCTTGTTGCTGCGACGAGATGCACCATCCTCCGGCATTTGCATAAGGAGGACAACTGGACACTTTGATGAACCAGCTGCGAGTGCAAAACGGACACTTATAATACTGAAGGAGACACATTCCGAGAGTCAATACCTGTGAATCGTCGTCTCATGCATTTTATGCACCACACCGATGGCCTATGTCTGTCGAGCGCCTTAGCCATGTTGTGTACACTGTGGACATTTACCAGCGATCAGAGTCATTAGCGCCAGTGCAGCGAAACAGGACCATTCGCCAGATAACAAGTGTCTCTTGACCTTGTTCGTACACTTAGCGAGTGAAAAAATGCCCGATCGCGGCAGAGCGCCAAATATTATCGGATATACTGGATGAGGGCAAAATTGCAGAACAAGATGGGTGATGGGATCAATCGATACACAGCGACACACTCACATCCAAGCTTTCCACTTGCCGTCATTGTGGGCGTTTGTGGGCGTACCATGCCCATGTCTGGGAACATAACTGCCGTTCTCGGTGCGTCTCTTATTTTCGTCGTTTCTACGAATGTTAACCTTCTTAATGTGGTCAGGGCGAGTGACCCGGCAAGAGCTCCCTGATGGCGGTGGCGGTGACGTGTTCATTTTGTGGAACGAATGGTATCGCAAAATCGTGATTGTTCAAACCGTTGGCTTCTTCCACAATGAGAATGGTGACTGGGAGGCAGACAGAGACCACTGGTTAGGGAAAATTGTGTGTACATCTTCATTGCTATCAAAGATTCAATATGTGGGAAGCGCTGACTCTTTGACGCTAGCAAACCGTTCTCCACACCATCGACTTCGAACACGAGGCAGTGTGGGCCTACATGATTGACCGTCCTTCTGGATCTCGAATTATCCAGAGATCGAGAGAGCTATACCATATCTCGCGTGACTCTTTGTGGGCTCCGCGAGCCGACGTATCCGAGCTCGACATATCTCACATGTGGTGCCCCACTTATGGGTTGGGTCGAGGTTTCTGGCGAGGCAAGGAGGTTGATATTACCATTGGATTTGAAGGTATGTGCTCTGATGTTATGCCCGACCCACGGCAAACTTCCCAATTAGATTTTGGATTGAGATACATCGAAAATGAAATGAGAGGCTTAAGAGTCTTGCGAGGCATGGATGTCCATTATGATATCGTTGCCCATCTCTTTAACGGCGATCGTCTTGTCGGAATTCTGACTGAATGTTCACGTTCGGCGCGAACAATCCGACGAGTGAGCACTCGTCTTTTTTTTCCATGAGGATATATGATCTCATAAATACATCTGCAGAGCGATCGCGCCCTTGTTTTCGCAGCATTCGCAAGGCTCGAAAGAGCATTCATCATTTACCGTTCTGTTCTCATCGACCACCAAATGCTGGTCGATGAAAACGGGCGCCTCCGATTACCCACTACTCTCCACGCCGTGCAATACAACCCAGATGACCGGGAAACATTCGACAACGATGCTCAACATTATCACTGGGGTCCACTCAAGCAACTCTTTGAGGACCTTGATCGCATTGCGCCGTACCCCCTTACATATCCTATGCGTTTCATGAAGCCAGCCACCACACTTCTTGCGACAACTCCTTCACCCGAACGACTACTACTCATACCCTCTCTTTTCTCCGTTTTCGATTTTCTCATCAAAGCGGCAAACAAGGAGAAGGACAATGGTCGGCGAAAACAATCGTCCAAAAAGCTTCGAGGGAACCCCAAAACCCTCAGCATTGGTTCTGTGTCGTTGGGCCCCAAAACACATAGCGTACACATTGCTCTCGCCAAGGTGGTACGCGACGTCGAGCCTGGTGCACCTCCCCCGTATAGCAAATTTCCCCCGGGTAATTCGCGACCCACTTTTCGCCCACGCCTCCTTTTATTGGCACCTGATGTGGAGGATACCACGAGCAGCGGTTCCTCCATTGTTGAAGTGTAGGAAATTCGCTCCCTTTAAACACGATTGACACCTTCTGGATATATCCCCCTTCCATAAATGTGTCTATGTTGCACGCGTTCATCATGCGTTCATCATTGCTCTGACTGCATGATACCGGAGTTCTTCATTCACCCTCTTCGCATAACCACCTCTCAATAGTCCAACCCATCGACTTCGACTGTATCTATTCGTTATTCACCGTATCGGAGTTTCTAGCCTTGCATCGTCACCGCTGAATTAGCAACGAGCTTAGATTATGCTTGTTCATTATTGCACATAGTAATTCGAACAGAAATACATTCATTTGTTTACAATCTATTCTACACGTTCGGTCGCTTTCCGAGCCTATGAAAAGGAGGGGAGGATACACTGCGTGGGGTATCGATTACAGTAGGGGCGAGACGTCGTATTAGGAGTTTTATATGTTGAAGTAAGCTGGCGGGCGGTCTGAACATCGGCATGGTGAGACTGAGAAACCTGGCAAAGGTATATATATATACACTCACGTATCTTTTCAGCCTTTGTGCACCGCTAGAAGAAATCAAACCCACGGGAAGGAGGTAGCAGGGGAAAGCGCATTTCTGGAAATACAAGTCGTGTTCATACCGGCAGCCAAACAGTTGGACGCGCATTATCGCCGTGAAGAACATCGTGGACAGAGTATGGATTTTGGTGTGCCGTCGTCCACTATGCGGCTAGGACACTGGACGTAGCGGTAGTTCTCCTGGCACGTTGCGAGCTTGACCCAGTGTAGGCTCCTGCATGCCGGGCAAAACGCCTTATGAAAAAGGCACATGACACACGCCTGGGGATGCGGGGACGGAGGGTTTGAGGCATTCCATGGAGTGATAGAAGTTTATATCCGCTTGTTCAACTTGAAATTTACCACCAGAGTCTGGCTCAGAGAGCAGCACTGTTGAAAAAGGATAGTGTTCACTGCACATATTGGATGCTGTCCTTGCAGAAACGGTGTAATACTGGACGCTGACATGTGTGACTCTTGTTTTTGTCTAAATTGAGGAAAGACGCTACGTGAGGTGCATAGCAGGGGCTGTTCGCCGAAATTGAACCAGCATAGAGAAGGTCGGCCAACGAGGATTCCACGCGGTGCAGAGATGCTACGCTCGCCTCAGTAGATTGCTCTCCACGCTTTAAAAGCACAGGAAAGGCGCCTGTATATCGATCCTCCGATGTTTTGAGTCAGAATCAAGATTCAGGTCCAGATAGTGTGGCGCAGTCGGCGCAGTGAAAATCAGGTTGAGCATATTTTAATGGAATAGAAAACCGCTGAGTCGCTGACAGCTTGATTCCGGATTAGAGTGTATCGAAGAAGAAAATCCGGTGGATCTTACTACTGTTCACAATAACAGAGATGAAAAAGTTGGATTGGGAAAATTGTTGATGGCTCTTTGCTCATGTTGACGGATCTTAACTCAACTTCTGATTCGAACAACCATGGGCGTTAACGTCCAGCTAAAGGTGGCCCCCACGTTCTTGCCATGCCCACAGACGTCGTTGACCTCAAGCGTCGAAATAAAAATGTCACGATCTACGTAGGAAGCGACAACGATTCGGAAGGACATCTTTTCTGTTTCGAAAAAGGCCCACACTCTCTGGTCATCCAAACCCCGACGCTCAGAATCCCGGGCTACATTCAAGCCAATTTGGACTTGGATGCAGACCATCAGTATCGGAAGGTCCACTTCTTCGATCTAGAGAAGATATCGGTGGGTGAATGCCTAATCTACCGTAATCGCTTACGGTGTCCCGCGTAGACGCTGGTAAAGAACATCGAGTTCGGCAAGACGAACTGGGCATTCCTTGTGACGCGCAAGGATGGAAGCTATCACTTGCACTACAAAGAAAAATTCCTGCGTCCGATACTTTGCCCGCCCTGGGCAGCCATGGTATTTGCTCTCCTACACCTACCGAACCCATGTTAATCAATGACACGACTCACTATTTAGGTTCCCGAAGCTGATATACTCTACACGAAGTCCTTGGACCCACAAACTATTATATTGCACTCTGATGTGATATCCCTGCAGATACATCACAGCAGATGAAAGGCAAGGCGTGTGGAATGATAAAAAAGGTGTGTGTCGCAACCTGCCCTATTTCGAACCACGTCGTTAAAATTTCTCTTTGATAGTCGATTGTTTTGTTGGCTGGTCAGACAGATGGAGGGAGCTCGTTGACTTTTCGATGAGAGGTTTAACATCGGTTGCACTCCTTCTTCCTGTTAATTGACTCCTCCTCTTCAGGCCACCGACTTCTCAGTGACCTGGATGTTACCTACCCTATGTGAGAGTCTGCACACCTATATTCTTCTCCGTTGGAACTGTTGTTCAATTCCCTTCATCCTACCCAGACTCGGCCACATCGTGAGGGATGGAGAGATAGTTGGTCTGATGACTGTACGTTGTTCTTACAACACAATGCTCTTCCGGTGGCCGTGATATTGTGTATCAGGAACATGTCACTGATGATCGCAGGGTTGAATACATGGACCGAGCAGGTATGCCTTCTCCAAACCCACCTAACAACACTCATTCGATTCGCTTCCAGCTGTATATGCTGCCGTCACGAAAGTTCAAAGCAGGCGCCTCATCATCTCGCTTGAAGACACATCTATCATCATGCACAAAGGGAAGGTCCGGCTTCTGGGAACCCAGTCCGTGCGGAAGTTCTCCGAGGTCGACGACCCTGAGCAGACCGCCGAGAGATGTGCACCCCTTGCATTTACGCCCATAAATACCTCACTAAGCATTTTTTTTCCAGTCCACTGGCAGGCGCTCGAAGAGATATTCGCTCAACTGCGCCAATATCCGAATACCATAGTCCCTCTTCCGCGATGCATAGAAAACACCGCGGTGCCAATGCTTCCGGTCCCCGCCCCTGAAAAACTGCTGGACATCGACGTGTTGTTTCGTCTAATTGGGCATTGCACCGAGCTGTACCTGCATGATGAGGATGAAAATCCTACTCCGCGGAAAATGTGTCCGAATACCTCCAGGTTTAACAATCCATCCCGCCCGCGCAACCGTCCATATTTCCGGCAGCATCCTAGGCTATTGGCCTTGTAGGGATGGACTAGACAACCCGACTCGGACGAATCGACGAATCTGTATATACATTCAACTCATGTATTGATTATTGACAATGCTCGTATCTATTCAGTCAGGGTTCGAAGTTGAAGGTTCCATAGTGTGAACTGCGAATGCAGAGGGTGCAGTTGTTTTTCCCAATTCCCAGTCAAGTTTTTTTTTCCATTTACTTAGTTTGATGATGTTGAGACAAATCAACCACAACCACTCAGCGGAGTACTCCCAGCTACTTACAGAAGATGTGCCCCCGCAAAACGGCTTACCCAAGACAATGCAAGCCAAAGGTACAGCGGCATCCAGCGCCCTGGCTCTGTGAGCAAAGACATGGTGCCATACAAAATGATTGCGCATCAGCGCATCAACCGACTCCATCACAAATGATCGACATTTCATAATCGTGTCACATGCTTATGCCGAGCACCGGCCATCATGATGATCTTTGGAAGCGCCGATCCCAAGACTTGGCAGTGATCGCTCCTGCCTCCCACCATCGTCGTCCTTGGGCTTCATCGCTGCTCCCTGCTTCATCCTGCACGATGGTCTTATTTATTGCAGTCGCAGCCGTCCCTCTCTTGGCCCTCCTTGTTGGCGCTTCGCCATATCCCTCTGAGGATACCTCTCTACAGCTTCGGACCGACTCGGGCGACCCCCAGTTTCCTGCTTCCCCTGCTTCGTGTGGTCAATGTCAACAGGCAAGTGTTGGGTCTAATCCGTCTCTCCCCGAGTCTGGCCCATCCTTTCCGCCCACCCCTGTCGACATGCCGATTTTGACCTCTTTTCTATTTATTTGCAGAATTACGATAGCATCAAGCTCTGTATATCTGTCGCCCCGGTAATGGCAAATTTCAGCACGGTGCGCTGAACATCCTTTGCCCTTCCTGTTCCTCATACTATCCTTGCCAATTCTAGGTCATCTCGAACCCCGGCTCGTTCATAAATGTCATAACGTGTGTCTCACAATACCTTCCATCTTCCCTTCTGTTGGCTGACGACTGACTTTTAGATGCGCATGCACAGAGCCTTTCAAAACCACATTTCGTGCGTCTCATTTCTTCTACGCTTTTCTTCCTCCCATTTATTAACGACTACAGCCCAATGTGTCGACTGGCGAGTATTTTCTCGCTGGCACAGAGTAACACTGATATAATTATGCACGCAGCTTCGAGAATACTGACCAGCAGGCCGTGCTGAACATGCCCGACCCGGACGCTGTCATCGAGGGGATAAACAAGGTCTGCGCCCTGGAGCAGTCCATCTTTGGCATCGGATCAGGGTCAGGCTCAACCACGGCGGCACCGGCATCCACGACCGGAGGAACGACGACATCCCCGAGTGCTGCGCGAGCACTGTCTGCACCGTTTACCCCGCTACTCGGCGCCGTATCTTTCATGTTGTGGAGTGCAGTGTGGTAAAAGTAGCGAGTCCAGATTCCCTCACGACATGTTACGACCTATTACGAACTGGCTGGATGTCTATCTTTCGAACGGCTTTTTCATAATATTGATCCTACTCTGGGCCTCCACAAACAATGTTCATTGTCGATGTGGTTAAACAATCAACGACTTGATTCCTCACGCGTATGGTTAAAGAGACGGGTGAAATGGTGAACCTGTAACCTTGCTGGCGGCTGAGTCACCGGTCCAGTTTAACTTCATGTCCATCTAACGAAGTCCAGCAACAGATAATGGGGGGAAACACCATCATTGTCATGATGCTCTTATTGCGCGCCGACCATCATTTTCGGTCACTCTGCATTACACCACCACAGCTCAGATTCTGCGGCGGTGGTTCGGCAGCATATGCTAGTCTATATAATTGCCGGCGGAGACCGAATAACTCGCTGGCATGCACCATCGCAAACATTATCTGGTCCGTGCAGTGGCAGGCTGCCAGCGGCCCGTGCACCACTTTCCTCATACAAATACCCCGTCCTCAGTTCCTCGCCACTTTGGCCTTGATTGGCTTAGATCAAGTGTACTAGTATCTGTTCTTCTCAGTTGAACCGCTAGTTTGCCGTTAGTTATGTAAGGGAGTCCGCTACCAACTTCGTTTCACTATTTTGACTTCCCTCTGCGTCCTGGTTGCACTCTGCTGCAGAGCCAGCTCGGGCGTTGATGACCATGTTGCTGCACATTTAGCTTGCGTTGCCTGGAGTTTTCTTTTGGGGTCTTTTTGCGGAGGACACATGTGCTCATTTTAATGGGTTCTGTGGGCTTCGCAAGTAGAGGTTAAGTTAGGGTCATTGCTTTTTCTTCTTTCTCATTGTTTTCTTTCAAAAGAATCAATGCATGCATCACTTGATCTTTAATTCAGAACTTCCGTGTAATCTTTTGTTCTAAGCTTCGTCTGGTTGAAACTCGGGCACCCCGGGCACCCTCCAGAGACGCAAAAATCAAGCCGATGGAAAGGGTCCTGGCCATCGATAATTTCACTCCGCCTCTCTGGGTGAGCATTCCAATAGTTGGAACCGCAGTCGGAAGTGACAAGTGAAAACGAGAGCCGGATGTTTCACTCACACAGTAGCTATAAAAGATGAGTCTAAGCCGTTACATTATAATTACTCGAAGGGTTTTCATCTACACACATTATATCGTATCATTCAACATTATCATCCGCCTTGCAAAGGCTGAACGCAGCCTCCCATTCCGCCGCTCCACATCCTCTATCTATCGCTCTATATCTCCCAGCAAAGTTTTTTGGCGAAGCCACTGTTCCAGCTGTCAGCGCGTTGACAAAACAAGGATGAGTCTAGAACGCACTATATCCCTGAAGTAATGTTGTCCCCAGACCAGTAACCTAAGTTGTCGATGAGTACTAGTCTGGACAAAGTAATGATCGAGATGGGTACCGATTCGCGTCGAAGCACAATCAGGCCGTCGGACAGGCGGACGCGCCCAAATACTTTGAAGGCTCCCCAGGCGCTTGCATATGGGTCATCCGTCTGCGGCGACATATTCAACACAACATAAAAGTCAGGACAAGAACGCAGAAATACGCACTTGGCCTGTAACGATCACATCCATTATGTTCTCCGGGCGAATTATATGTGCATTGTCGATACCCGTCTCGTAAAATCGCATCACATTATTGGGTTCGTCGAATACTTCAATGCCGTCCTAGATAGCAAGTTAGGTCAGCCAGTAAGATTTTCAGCCGATTAGCATGCCCCCACGCACGTCCCGTTCTGCCCAAGATGCAGGGAACCAGGCATCCATTACTTTCGTGCACGCAGTCTCTGCGGTGTAGCAGAAGTGCTCTTGCAGTGTAAGATACAGCGGCTGTCTGCAGAAGGTGTCCATGGTGTCCGGCGCCTCAGTGTCATCCTTCCAGTGGCGATATTGATTTATGCACGGTAGCTATCGAGTAGATCGCGTCAACTGCGTAGGTCGATGAGCGAAAACGCAACTGACAATGGAGGAGCCCTTCCACCGCCCGGTAAGTGCGCCGTGCATGTACGGCTGGTCGATCCAGCCCGTCGAAGGTCCAGGAGTTTCCGCCATAAAATCCCACGGTTCAAACTGCGTCCGGCACTCCCTGATAAAATTAATCACATCCTCACGTCGGGGCCCTGTTTTTGGCGGCGCTGACGCAGTCGACAACAGATGCACAGGGAGCATCGGGCTCAGGCTGTCCAACCGCGCGAAATAGGACAGGATGGAATACATAGGCGCAGACGGGAGCCGGACGGTTCTGGGCCCGAAGTACGCAACCTCTTTGGAAGAAGGTGATGGCGGGAGACACACTATCATGGGTTTCGCTGTGGATGTTAAGGTTGTATTTGAATCAAAGAACCATTCTTGAACGGTGGACAACGGGTACTAAGAAAAAATCAGCGGGAGAGGTTGAAGAATGGTTTGTACAGACGCGAAATGCGGCCAAGACGTAAGGCTTCAACCTCTCCATGATTTCGTCGCGTATAGCCGAGGTTTCCGCTCCAACGGACGCTGCAAAAAGTTCAACTCAGTTCTCAAAATCCATAGCCTTGACGTACATTCAGATGACAAGAGCCACATGAGGGCCAAGACCAGCGAGTTGGTTTCGTCACACAGTGGCCAGCCATGGTCCGCCCCATCATTCAAATGATTCCCAAGGAAGTGAAAAAGCAGCTCCGGTAGGCCTGCCCACAGGAGCTGATTCACGTTCATTTGTCGCGGCTCTTCGGCTCTTAGCATAACGTATGCCACCCATAACGCGTCCGTGAAGGTCGAACGTTCGTCCAGACACCGTTCGCCGCGTCTGAACAGCTTCAGCGCCAAAAACCGGCGCTTCATTTCTTCAGCTGCGAAGACCGGGAGCAGAGGGTGGTACACATTGACAGGGGCGTGAAATTTTTGCGCGAACAAAAGGGTGTGCATCGCGACGGTGTCGAGCTGACGGCGGAATGCCTTGCAGCACAGGACCATGCTGTACCATTCGTGAGGTGGCCCGACGGCGCCGACGGCACGCAGAACGATGTCCCGGAGCACTTCAGGCGAAGCGTACAGCAGAGACGCGGGCATGTAGTCGACCGACACGTCCCGTCATCATATACTGGGTATATGTATGCCGGAGTCTCAAATGAACGGCGAGGTGCGACGTAAGACGGTGCTGGCTGCAAGCGAGTGGATCCTAATGGAGAGTCTGGTCACTGATCTCCGTGCTTTTATTACGCTTCGCCACATCCGAGCGCGCCAATCGAGGCCAATCGCCGGGGACCCTGAAAATCAGGCGTTCCTCGGACGTTGACGGGAAGAAATCAAGTAAATGCGAGGAGGGGTGGAGGCGGGAATGAAGAACAAACATGAGCTCACAAGCAGGAATTTCGTTTTTCCTGTGGGAAAAATAAAATGTTGCTTGGCGTAACGCCCATGGTACCGAAAGCGGAAACCAGCCGGTACTTATGGAATGCTGGCAGACAGTGACGCCAGCTAGTGTAATGTTGGCGGATGCGGCGATGCCAGCCACAAATCGGACCGCATACAGATAGATTATGCTTTTATCAGCTGAGTGGCTATCCAATGTTTGTCCACGATGTCATGCCGCAAGTTTTCAGCTACCATCGGCATGACAGAATCTCGGAGAAGTGTAGCAGGATGGATCAAAACACTCTGCAGTCGGAGGCGCCCAGGCCGACCACAGATCGCCAAAAGCGCGACTTCCTGTCGACGAACGGATCTTTGCAAGCACAGCGATAGAGGGAAACCTTCGAACTCGTGTAATCAGCTCACTCGCGGCGGGTTCTTATCAAATTTTGTATAGAAGGACTCGCTGGCATTGAAGGAGGTCGACGCCACCGTCGAAGATAGACCGGCGAATTCGGGAGATGCCAGCAGAATCAGGAGACCGATGTGAGCAGCGTGGTCGGACTCGGGCTCTAGGCCCGGAGTAGGCCAGCCGTTGAGATGCCTTGCGGAAATTAAGCACGGCAAGGTGGCGAAATGAAAAGCACGCGAGGGGGCCGTGCGGGTGACGAGGCGTTGAATCTCTGCGTTGCAACAACATTCGGGATGCCGTCTGTCAAGCAAAACAATGCAATATGCGATTGTGTCGGAAGTTTTGCTGGCAGTGGTATGAAAAGAACTCCGCCCGCGAAAGGAGGTAAAGCAAAGCATTGGTGATGAACGAGAGCGCTCGTGCCGGCCTGGCGGTTCGCGTTTAGGTCAGGTCTGCACAGTCCACAATCAGTTTCGAGTGCGTTGACTTGGACAGCCAACTGGGAATTGAATGTAAAGAAATCCCAGGGCTTTGGCGCTAAGGATGGTGGTTTGAAGCATTATCGGTGAGGTAAGAGATAACTCGAAGCTTGACTGTTTGCGGAGAATAAAATACTTAATTGACGCCATGATGGCTGCATCGACGTGGGAAAAAAACAAAGCGCTACACCCTGCTACACCCCATTTCTGTTTTCATCCACCACCTTTCCCAACTCTATCGATATGGCAAACGTTTCCAAACTCGAGCAGCACCTTGCGACGCGCTCCTACGTTGAGGGGTGCGTGTATCTTCCTTGTCCTGTTTGCATCCGTCTTTTGGATCATCGATTGAGGAACACGGTTTTTTTTTTTCAAAAAAAAAACAGTCTCCGATTTTGTCTTTTGATGATCCTTCCACCCACATCCATGATGATTTTGCTATGGTCCGTGTTTCCAAGAAGCGACTAGACACCGCTGCCAAAGAATGCCGACAATTTTTCATACCTAGCTATCTGATTCTCTCTTTTTTCATCTCATCTTTTCCGGATCCTTTCTGATCTTCATCTCCTTCAGTTACACGCCCTCCCAGGCAGATGTAGTAGTCTTCAAGGCGATCTCATCGGCGCCGAGTGCGGAGTCTTCTCCCCACGTCGCGAGGTGGTACACCCACATCAAGTCGTACGCCTCCGAGCACGCATCCCTTCCGGGCTCCAGCACTGCCGGAGAGGCTTTCCTGGGCGCTTCTTCTGCCGCCCCGGCAGCTCCTGCGGACGATGACGATGAGGTCGACCTCTTCGGAAGTGATGATGACGACGACGCGGAAGCTGAACGTATCAAGGCGGAGCGTGTTGCGGAGTACACCAAAAAGAAGGCCGGTAAGCCCAAGACCATTGCCAAGGTCAGTCGACTACCGTATATTTGGCGATAAGTCCCGTTCGCTGAGTTATGTATAGTCTGTGGTTACTCTGGACGTCAAGCCTTGGGACGACGAGACCGACATGGCCGCGTTGGAAGCTTCCGTCAGATCCATCGAGTGGGACGGCCTTCTTTGGGGTAGCAGCAAGCTCGTTGCCATCGGTTATGGTGCGACCACTCCACTGCCAACTTGGAATTTAGAGCTGACGATTGCCTTTCTTCCCAGGAATCCGCAAACTTCAGATGACTCTCGTCGTCGGTATGTGGAGCCCTGGTGTATTGATCCTTCCATTCTAATCCCGACCAGAGGATGACAAGGTTTCCACCGACGAGCTCCAGGAGAAGATCGCCGAATTCGAAGACTACGTCCAGAGCACGGATATTGCTGCCATGCAGAGTACGTCGACCACTATCTTTGTTCACATACGCTCATCGACATTCCGCAGAACTCTAAGTAGTCACTAAGAATAGTTTGTAAGGGAGAGAGCTGTGTTAAATCGTGTATGAATGCGTTACGAATGTGCAGATGATTATCCGCATAGTTGGCCTGGGCTTGATCGGAGACGGGCAACTCTCGCGATTTCATTTCCGAAACTCTTCCTGACAAAACCCCGTTAAAGAACGGAGATAAGGCCCGATCTTTCTTGTCTCTAACGTCCGTTTACACCTGGACACTCAGCTAGTGATGCCCTTGCAGGTCAGTACGTACGTGCTCCATGCTCGCGGGTTGGCATGCATAGGACAAGCTCTATCTTCTGTTGAGTCTTCATTCAATTATTTTCAATATCTTGACTCTTGGCAAGCTCGACTGCAGATTAATTTTCCCCCTTCTTTGGCGCCGCCTATCAATCGGCATCATCCTCTGATGCTAAAAATCATAGTGGATCCATTCAGGTCCATTCAGTCCCATTCGACCAAACCCACAGCTTCACGTGTGCCTTGCCTCGCTTTCTCTCTCTCAATATCAATAAGGTTACTTCGCGGTGATAAAGTGCTCCACAGGCCCTTCAACTATTACCAACTTGGGACAGCGGAGGGGGTGCAGAGATCTAAATCTTGACCCCGAACTCGTCAACCAGGGGACCTCCAAAAGGAAAGGAAAGGTCTATGCGGCGATCTTCCACAGACCCGACCAGCATGTTGTTCGTGAACTCCGGGGAGGCGTTGGAACAGCCTTTAAAATGGACCGTCTTTCGCAAGTGAATGGCCAATTTTCAGGATGTTTTCTCTCCTCGAGCACGTTCCACACGATGTCCTACAGCATATAGCCCTTCTCGGCGCCTCGCCCGGTTTCGAGCCGCCTCTGGACCTCTGCTGCCTTCTTGCCACATGTCGCGCTCTTTACGACGGGCTCAACCTCCACGCGAGTCCACATTTATATGCCGCCATCTTTCGTCTCAAGTACGACGATGTCGCCACCAATCACACCTCGCATTGGAGGAATTCGTCGCTGGCATCTGAACTTGTTCAAAGATGTCGCGCTCTCCGGCGTTGTCATCGTCTTGACATATCCCTTCGGGGTTTACGACAGGACTTGTGGACTCTTCTGTGGATGGTATTGGAGGAGGGACGTTGTATTCCCCTTTCCGAGGCGGGCTTTTCGAAATTTATTCTTGAATTGGCTCGATATTATCTCGAAGAAGAAACGCGGCCTTGCGACGAGATCATCAGTTTGGTAATTTGGTTGCTCTGCCTGGGCTTGTCGCGACGTATGCACCGCCATCCATTCTTCTATCCAACCTGGACTGACGCGTTTATAGAGGAGATATTGTTACAAAATCCGGAAGCTCGGAGCACACTGCTCATGTTATTACGTCCCTTCGTTTCCGCCTCCGCTTTGAGGGTGCCAACATTTACCTCACGACCTCCTTCTTCTGCCGTTGTTTTCCATCCCGCCGCACACGACAGAGTTTCTGCGGCTGCTATCGGACTCGCGCCATCGCACGTGGACTCCCAGGACCCTGAAGATGAGGTATTAATGCGCTACAACACGCGCATATGCTCACCGCCTTTACCTCCGCCCTCCGACGCCGCCATAATTCTGATATTCGCTCTCAAGGAAGCGGTGTCGCTCGAGATTCCTTTTCATCTTCCTGCGAGCCGAGCCATTGCGATAGCCGAGAATCGTTCGGGCCCGACAGCCGAGGATTACACTGCTTTCCAACGCGCTAGAACGCTTTTGTTTACAGATGTCCGAGCCGCGGTGACAGCTCCGTCGGCAGCTGCAACTTTAAATTTTATGCAGCTTGATCCGTGGATCGCTCAGGTCCTCGAGGCTCCTGGCGCTGCTGAAAAGCGCGCAAGCCGTTCAGGTTATACTCCTGGATGCCTCACAGGAATTTGGGAAGGTTCATTGATGGTGGCGATTCCCCCGAACTTTCCAGAGTATTTCTCACTTTTTATAGATTTCCTCTTGCGTCTCTCCGGGAGCTCTCAACGTAAACAACGCACCAGCAAGGCCAACCGACTTTCTCTGCCGAACGCCTATGCAATGTAAATTTTTCGAATTTTTCGGGCCTCTTCCTTTAGGGACGGATGCGCAGAGAATACTGCAACGAAAGGTTGTTGTTCCCCAGGATTCAAAGGTAAGCGATTAAGCTTTATGCCGAATTTCTATGGTGTTAATAACAAGATGTAGACATTCGAGAATCTCCCTTACCGCAAGTTCATTCCCGGAGAAACGGTATCTCAACATGGTTCATCTCAGCGTTCCTTGGACCATGTTCTCATAGGTCAGGTATGTGAGCCTCCTTCCCGGTGTCTCAAATCTTGACCGCCGGCAGACGCTGCGGGAACATGAGGATGCGTGGGGTCTCGGGTTTAATTTCGCTGGGAGGGTGTACGATAACGGTCTGATCGTATTCACTCGACGACCCGTGAGTTCAAATTACCTGCTGTGACATCGTCATGACCGACAACCGCGTTAGAAGACTGATGAAAGCGAGATGTCTGAAACATGGGTCTTCGAAGGCCATCTGCGCTACGGGACGGCCCTTGTCGGAACATTTCGATCGTCATCATCTGACGATCTATGCGGCGTCCAAGGCATTTTCAGCTTGCGCCAGCGAGCGGAGGAGTAAGAATGTAAACAATTATCAGCCTTGCGATTTATTGTGTGCAATATGACTCACCGACGTGCGAATATTCATGTCTAATATTCTCCTTCTCCGCCGAAGTTGCCGCATGAGCCGATGCTGTTACTCCGCTTCAATCTTCATCAATGGCCGACCCCCCTCATTCGGTTACTCCCGCTCGCCTACTTGAATCGGCGATTTTGGGAACAGCTATAAGTTGAAAGTCGGGATATCAATGATTGAGCGCACCCCCCGGGGCGACACGAACGAGCGCGTTATAACACTGCACCCGGCCTGAGTTACGACGGCGCTGCCAGGCAGTTCCCGCGTGGTCCACGCAATTCAGTTAGGGCATGCCATGTCAGAGCCAATTCGTAGGCGGTTGATATGACGAGTCAAATGGCGGTACGCGTTAGTATTCTGAAATGGGTGAGATTGACTGCGTGTGACCTCCGCAAAGAACTGTTCAGAAAAAAAAGAAAAAATTAGAAGGACGGGTAATTTCCGCCCTTCGTGAAAGTAAATGGTTGAGATGAAATGCGCCAAGGCCCGAGAATGCTGCCACCAACCCATTTCTGTTTTTGTTTGGATGAGAAATACCGTGTCACTGGTTTAGCGCGCGGTGCAGCCGTGAAGCCCTTACAGCTATAGTTGTCTCGTTCCCAGATAGAAACGGAGACTCCCGTGTTTTACGCACTCCGAGAAAGTCACACCTTTTGAATCCGCATTCGCACAGATACGCGGTGTCAATGGCTTGACAGATTCGCTCGGAAAGTTCCTAACAAAGTTCATACACTCAGTTTTTGCTGTACAAGTTACAGAGGGGTAGGTAACAGAAACCGAAACCAGCCTTAGACACCTCCCACGTTTCCGATTTATCACCGCCGTAAGACGGGAAGGTCCAACACAGTCCAACACGCGGTGAACCTTTTCGATTTTAATCAAATGGGCGCATTACTTCGTTCCCTCGAACGTCAGTGGCGAAATTGCTCGAGGTCCCGGGAGTCCAGTTAGGAATTTCGAATGTGGAGGAGTGGCACCAGGGCTTCAGTGTCAGCTCCTTTTCAATGACGCGCGCGAAGTGTTCCGACCAGCCGAGGCGCGGGAATGCAGCGACTGTCGTCTCGATGAGCTTAGGGTGGATAAGATTTGCGCGGCTGAAGGATACGTAAAGAACAGCGGGGAACATAAGCCAATATAAAATGCGCACATGCCGACATTGTCTGAAAATATATGAGAAGATGAAACGGTGAATCATGTGTGTGGCGTACCAAGAATCGTAGCAAGCTGGAGGGCTTGTCCGATCTGTATAATATGACTTCCGTCCTCAATCATTGCTGCAACATGTATTACGCACCTGCGTTATGTTCCCGCTGTTAAACGCAATGTGGAGCAGTCGACAACTGGACTTGAGAATATATTGGTGGAACCTTACCCTTTTACGAATATATCTTGATGGCGCACGATGGCATCGCAGACACTGTCCGCTTGGTCTTGTACGCCACCCAGCTGCAGAATTAAATCTCTTCCGACGATCGCCCCCGCAAATTCGAAGCTCATTTTGGTTGTCGAAAGGAACTTCTCAGCCGTACCAATGTCGTGCAGCAAGCATGCCAGGTAATATGTTTCGTTGTCGTAAGTCCACTCAGGAAAGTGGCTTGTGGCGATCGCCGCGCCGTATATGTACACCCGATTGCTGTGGTTGAAGGTTTGGACGTCCAATTCTTTCTTTTGTCCCGTCAGACAACTATTGAAACCGGAGATAGGACTGGAATCCGGAGGCAGCACACCTTAACAAAATCCCGTACTTGATTGACGAGTGGGGACTCCGGAAGGGGGAAATCCTTCACAGTGAACGGGTTTTGTTTGGGGTGATCGCCGCTCGCAGTGGGGTGGTCTTTGAAGAGAACATCGGGATCGCGAGGAACTGCTGTGAAGCCATAGTATGCGACATTGGGATCCGCCATCGTGGTATTGGACAGCTTTTGCCGATGACATAGAATACTTCCTTCGGTCACGCTCGGTTGGTCAATGTTTAGTAACGCCGCTGAGGATGAAATTTGGGGCGGAGTCGAAATTTGGGGCTCCGCCGCCGGTGCTCGGCACATCGTGGCACATTTCCGCCACGATATTGCCCATCCCCGGTTTTCTCATTAATTTTCGCATTGGGGCCTCGATAGATGACCACTTTTCTTTGTTCGACTTCAGCAGTGAAATTTCAACGTCGCCACACACTCGCCCTCGTTCGCTTCCAGCATTGGGTTTTTCTCGGTACATGCCGTTCTCGATTTCTCCAGCTCCGCTGAGCTCCGCTGATGTGTGTAAACGCGTAGAAGGAACTTGGCGATTGTGACAATTCAATTCGATACACTTGTCCCGGGTTTTGCCGCCATGTCGCTTCGTTGACAAAGTTGGAAGTGCCAACGTAGCGGTAAATCAAGGAGATCTCTTCCTCCAAAATAGAAGCAGCGGCGTCGCACAGTGTCAATAGCCCTGGACGAGAGATTTATTTTTGAACCTCGAGCTCCCTGTAAATATGTAGACCCGGAGCCGCGACGGTCAAGGCTTCTCAGACTGTATGGACATATTGCTCTGCCTGATTTCCGACCGGGACATCATTTCGTCCGCCTGATTACGCCGTGTTCTCATTAATCAGGAGTGTTTTGTGTGTGGATATTCATCGAGTTTTCTATTAGTCTTCGGGAAGGTATGATATTGAGTAATTTCCGTCTAGCTCCTCTGCAGAAAATTGGGTTACAAAGATCCATCCCTATTCGTCCTCTCGCTACATGGTGTCTGTGAGTTCTCTCCTATTCTTCACTTCCGGCTAACATCTCCGCGGATAATCAGTTTTCAGTGAGCCCTCACAGCTTCACTGTAATTTGTTCGTTGAATGCAGTCGGTTGTGATTGTTTGACTCTCTATTTCTTGATGCGTCAAACCGTTCAGAATGAATTTAATTTCCGTTCGAATTCAAGTGAAATTGTGTTCACCCTTCTACATGACATGAACATTGAATCAGTTATTCCACACATGATACGGCCATAACTCCTCTGAAAAGCGATGTTCTATGCAACGCCTGCGGTAGGCCAATTTGAGGATGGCAATCGTTTGATAAAGTTGAACTTACCTCCCAGCTTAGGTCATCAATTTCAAATCCATTTCAACAGATTTACTGCAGTCTAAAAGGAAGGGATCGACGGGTACCTCCGTCATGATCAGCCTTGGTCATAAATGGCTATGTAGCATCGAGTTGGAGCAACAAACAAACCCAAGTATACCGGATATAAGAAAAGTGATGTTACACTAAGCCCATTATTCTCGATATGGAACCTCCAGGTAGTTCTAAAGGGGAATAGAGCCATTAGATGCAGATATAGATCGGAAGTTGCAGAGGACATTGAACAATTATAATCGATCGGTTCCAAAGGGCAGCAGTGGCCATGAGCGAGTGAGTTTTCAACCAGGTCCCTCCTTGATTCGTCATTGAAAACCTAAAACATGGATTGTTCCAAATATTTATGCTCTTCTCTCGTCAAGAGAGATAGTTCAAGACGCAGCTGGCGCGGAATTCATGGTCTTGAATAAACTAAAGAGCCTAAAGTCAGTATGCTGCGCCGGTGCATGAGTGGAATTTTCGGCTTTCTAGATCAACACTCAGGGTCCTGAGAAATCCCTTTCGTGTCTCTCGGTAATGGCAAAGTACCGGGGGACCCCCTTTGACACAAGGCCCGAATGGCCTTGATCATCAGCTTGAACTAGTGGGGCTAATAATACGTATTTCGAACGTGCGAGAAGGGCTAGACGCGCTACCTGGCGGATTCGATCGAGACTCCGCAAAGCAAGGAGAGAGGAGCGATTACTGGGCCCGTTGGCCCATAACAAGAGACCAGATAAATGAGCGCCTAGGAAACCGGGGAAAGCCGTGAAACATGGTATCTCGCCTCAACTTAACCAAAAAATCGCGGACCAAAAGATAACCGGCAAATGGCTAAGCAAAATAATTATTTATTTCGTTTCTCAGTAGTGATCAGGATCTCACTGCGTACCATAATTGTCAGTTGAACCAGCCGAAGTTACCGGGTGAAACCGTGCGGTTCATTCGGATCATCGGGTGCGACAAAGTTGAAGCAAGGGCAAGCCCAGTGGGACCTAACTTGGACCTACCTATAAACATTAGAAATATGGATCGTCTGAAGAGGACCAAACATCTTCGGCGCTTGTAAAACAAGTGTAGTCTAATCTGGAGCGACGAGTTGAATTCAGCCTTCGCTAATGTCTGTGAGGGTACGGCTATCGAATTTGAGCCTATGGTGAAAGGTGCAAGGCAATCATCCTCACCCTGAATGGCCCACACGGCACCCTTTTCCGTCTGGACTTGCCGATGCTGCGGGGCTGATATTATTTGTACTTGAAGCAAAGTAAGCATGAGATTTGACATTCCCGCCCGGGTCCCGCTGATCTCTCACCTAGGCGTGTTTGGTCATCTCCTTCGGTGTTCCATCGGCCATGGAGGGACACATCTTCTGTGCTCGTATTTTCCAAATTTGACCCTTGATACAGTAAGGAAGGGTAAAGCAAACATCAATTGACGCCCGACATCCAAGTCCCCCACGGGCTATCCAGGTCTCGACAAGCGCTACGTCGCAGGGGATCCATAATCTTGACTTACGGACGGAGCGGGGAATGGCAGTGGAACGCCAAAGATTCTGTCTAGTGCGGTAAACACGACTCGAAGTAGCGCATCAGGTAGAATCGACGCTATGGGGTGGATCAGAGGCATGCATCCGCGACGACGCCGAGTTTGCGTTGCACGTCGCCTCCTAGAACCAAGTACCTTCGTATCTCCCGACAAGCCAGGTCAAGAGATGCTGAGCATCGTTCGCGGAGGTCCATCGACTTTCCTCCGGAATGAATCGTCTATAACAATTAGCAGATCCCCAATAAGTTATTGCAGAAACAACATACCTCAGGCAGAAATACAATCTCCGGAGTGGCTGCCATCGAGTTTTCATCCTCCCATTTGCTCCCATTTGTCGTCGTCGCAGCTTTTCCCCGCAAGTCATCTAAGGAGGGAGGAGACATCATCATGCGCCGGATTATTGCTGGTGGTGTGAGGTATTACTTACTGAATCAAGTACCACTGGCACATGTACATTCAGGTTGCCACAAGGCATGGCAGATACTGAACCTGTGGCAGAATACACAGAGTTCAGTATGATCACCGGCTAATCCTGTTTACTCTCGTGCAGGCGACGGAAGAGGAGAGAAGAGATCAGGCCGTTTGTGGTACCAAAGACGTGAGACCTGAATGCGGATGGGAAACCGGCTTGGGGCCTGCACTCTGCGGAAGCCGGCGTCGTCCAAAAAACACAAATCGCAACAGGGTGCTGTGAAGTCGACGCCGTCATGGTACTGCTATGAATTAACGTGAAGCGGACTGATGCTTATTATGCTTCATGTGGCATCTCCCAGTATCGAAAGGAACTGACTCAAGATCTTCCAAATGGCCACTATAGGTTCCGTTTGGATGAGGTACAGAACCCAGTGGCCTCGGGACTCACGAAGCTTCCAAATTTCCGTGGAAAGTACACAATAGCATGAGGTTTGCACTGCAATGTACACCACGGAGACCGAGAAGAGCAGATGCCGGTGATGTCGACAATGTCATTTGAAGAGAAGATTTACGAGCTGGGCGCAGGATGAGGCCTGCTTGGACTTCAGGAAGAAACAAAAGCTCTTTGAAAAAAATCCCCATGATGGTTCAAAGGAAGCTGGAATTGATGGATTTGATTTGATTATTTGATGGTCACCAAAGCACTGCAAATAAAGTCGAACTCCTGTCCTAATTAGTAATTCCTTCCCCGACGTATCTTTACAAGCACTCGTCTCAGGCTTTAATTAGCCATAAATTTTTGAAGGGCTGCGTGTCAAACGCGAAATTTTAATAATCAACTCTTGTTTGAACTTTTCCTTCAACCTTACGTAAGCTGGAGAGTTCGACGGTCAACACTTTCCGGATCGCTGCTCTCGGTCTGGCCTCGTCCCGAAGCTCCGTTAGAAGATCACGATTTTCTTGTTCAAATTTTGACGATTCCGCGACGGCGGAATGCGCGCTCCGACACCGTCGTCCCGCATCATATATCTACAATGACCACCTGCATTAAGAACGGACAATCCGCCTCGCGAGCAAAGGCAGTTGAACGCCTGCTTCAGGTTCACTGACCACCGTCGGTCCAGCGACGACTCTCGGCGTCAGGCTGCTGATATCCTTGGACGGGACGGCCAAATCGAACTCGAAGCCGCGGACGAGTGAGAACAGCAACGCTTTGATCCTTCACGAAAATTAATTAGGCCAGAGAGGGACGCATGTGCACGGAAGACCTACTCGACTAGCGAAAATTTGTATCCGATACAGCTCCGGGGCCCACCAAGGAACGTCATCATGTGCCCCCACACGCCCGGGATGGTGGTGGTGAGCGGGGATTCCCAGCGCTCCGGGCTGTGAGATGTTGAAGAAAAGAACGAAGGAACTCAGCGGGGGAAACAAGGTTAGTATTATTACGCACACAAATTCTCTCGCGTCGGGGCCCCATATCGTGGTATCCACATTCAACGCCTGGATAGGGATGGTTATTTCAGTGCCCTTGGGCAGGCTGGAAGAGAAGGGTGAGTATCTGATGGTCATGAAATCGCGGACCGTACTTCAGAGTTTCGTGCACTTTCCCATTGGTGTCGGTCCACGGATCCATAAGCGGCACGACATCATCGCAAACCGCCTCGCGCCCTGATATTACAGTTCAGCATTCCCATGAACATGAACCTCAAGCAGAATTCGTACCAACGAGAGCAACGGGCGCGTGCAGCCGCAGCGTTTCGCGCACAACACAGTCGAGATACGGGAGACTGTTGAGTTGGTCCATGGAGGGGTTCTCCGTGTCGATTGAGAACAGTTCCTCGCGAAGTCGCGTTTGAACAGCGGTGTTCTGAGTCAGTGCGTACAACGCCCACGCCATGGCCGAGCTGAGCAGGTGAACAATACTTGAGCACCCACTTGGTGAGCAGAACAGCTGCTTACCTCGTGGTCTCGTATCCAGCGACCAAAAATGTAGGCACCTCTATATTTATGGTAATTGGGACGGATTGAAAATGAATGGGACAGGTCAACGCACGCGCGAAAACATCCTCGTCGGAGAGCCGCTGATGCACCGGAATGTCCTTTGACGTGTTCGCGCGCAGCAGCAGCGTGAGGAGGTCGCGCCCGTGGCCGGCCTCGAATGTCCCAGTCTCCGCGAGGTCGCGCTTGCTAGAAGCGAGGATTTCGCGCGCAACCCGTTCCATCGTTGCCCGCGCGTCGCGGGTAACTCGCTCGGCCTCGGTTGACTGTCGGCCTTCAGATCAGCCACTCGGATGCACTCACCAGTAACACAGGAAATGCATACGATGCCCCGAAAAATGGGCCAAAGGCCTTGCAAGAACATGAAGGGATTGAACTTGACTGCGAGCATCGTCTCGAACGCGGCAGCGAACTCGTCCGGTTGGTCCTCATTTTGCAGGCTCAACGCGTTGATCTTGTGGTTGAAACCTGAAACGGCGGTAGTTCTTGTCTGTTGATATGAGGGCTACTGAAATGGTACCTGCGAGGCCGATAATATCCAGCGAGGCCTTGTTGAGCCACGAGACGGCCTCGACACGCGCCATGCCGTCCTTTTCTTCCGCCTGGGCCGTCCAAATATCGCGGAGCTGAGTAAAATACCAGCGATATATCAAATAATATTATCCACTCGACAACGTCGAATGCATACCTGGTTCGCCGTTTGAACAAAGATCCCCGTAAGCTCGCGAACTTGTGGCGATCCAAACGCAGGGTTCTGGAAGTGATCGATTTGCGGGCAAGGTCCCTAGGCACTGGGAACACATACCACGATTCTACGCTGGAAGGAATTCGTTGAGGCGTTAGAATTCTATGCCTAGAATCCAAAGAGTAACCAACCTGTTGTTTGTGAATATCACCGTCCACGGTAACGATACCTGCACCATTGGGAACGAATGGCCGTGCAATAAGTACGGTACGCACCTGGACCGCTAATTCTTCTCAAAAAGTAGCGGGTTGGCTCGGTCTTTTGGTAGATCTCCGTGTGGAGAAGGATGTGGTGGATGGCCTTGGTGTCGACGCTATAGATGCTCGGACTGCCCTGCCTCCCGAAATTAATACCTATGATGTCTTTCTACTCAAAAAGGTCTTTGTGACTGACGAAGAATGCGTGGATTTTCATCGTACGCCCATATTCCTCGATCCAGCGTGCCTCGAGACCGGAGGATGCCTTCGGAATGCCATAGTTGAGTCCGGGCGGATGATGATTGCACTACCAACTATACGCACGGCTCCTCTCAGCTCCATCGAATTTCCGGCGATCCAGTTCGCAGGTTTGGGACCCCGAATATATCGTATTGGCGACGTGAAGTTTGCGTACGCCGTTTGCATGATGCGATAGAAAAGATACAATGCGAGCACGAGGGAGCCCGAAATGGCGAGATTGGCCAGCATGTTGAGCTATTGGAGAGAGGAAAGAAGGGAAGATCTGCGCCGGTCAAGCGCCACTCCTAGGCCAGTCCGCTCTCAATACTTTTTGACAAAAGCCGTAATGCCGCAGCTGGCCGCATCAGTGCATTATTGTCGGCGGTCGCAGACTGCCGCATCACAGATAGCCGCGATCAATGCATCGCCACAGCGATGATACGCGACACCGAAGATCGCTTCTTGCTTCTCTTCTGAGCCTTGAAGAGCCTCAGCCTTCTCATTCAAGTTGTAAGTGGCTTGATTGTATTGCTCTACAGCATCTGTACTCTCCCAGTCCACAATCTACCTCTCGG
Organism: Mycena crocata; assembly: GCA_029281795.1. NCBI lineage: Eukaryota > Fungi > Basidiomycota > Agaricomycetes > Agaricales > Mycenaceae > Mycena > Mycena crocata. The sequence continues at coordinate 131,172 of JARJCP010000038.1, read as the reverse complement.
AGGCTCGTACTTTCTGTCATATATTCACCCATCTAGAATCCGTGGCCAAAGTTGACTTTGGCATAGTGGGATCCATTCCGGCTGCTCTTGGTCTCAAGGCTGAGATGGTTTGTCGGGCGAGGGTTGTTGTCGACCACCCTCGAGAAACAAAGTTGCAACATCCTTGAGGGCCTTCGCCGTGGTTCATGAGTTACGTAGTCTAAAGTAGGTAAACATCGGACGTCGTATAGATACAAAACAAGCAAACCAATGGTCAAATCTTTAGCACGAGGACGAGCAGACCAATCTCCACGCCCGCCACAACGGCTGCCACACCGAGGACGATCCAGCCAGCGGTGACGAAAGGACGCCCAAAAATTCGCGTGTGCTCCTGGCCTTTCGTGCGAATTACGTCGCGTGGTATCGAGGGGGTAGTAGAGCTCTCCGGTTTGTCATGGTCAGCGAAGTCGTGTCGTGAATGGCGTGCGCGGAGGAAGGCAAGTACATAGAGTGCCGCACCGAGAATGGCGAAGAGTAGCCCGACTATTGTGAACAGGATCAACTGCGTAATGAGGAAGTAAGGGAAATGCTGACTGCGATAGAAGCGGGGGTCAAAGAGGCGCAGAATCGTAAGGGAGTATCCAAGATTGCTCAACGCGGTGCGACCGTAAGCGCCGTGGAAGGTGCGTTGGCGAGCACGCAATTCAACAAGCTCGGTTAGGTCGGCAGGCTGGAAAGAATTGGCACGGTGGCCGCTGGTATACCGCTGAGTGCTCTCCGAGAAGATATAAGGAGATAACGAACCGATAACGGTGGCTCATTTCAGTTTCGTATCTGAGCAGTTCAGTTCGTGGGATTCCGGAAACGCTGGAAAACGCAGTCTAGCCAGGGACCTAGATAGAAACCTCGCGGATACTCACTCTTTTTAAAAAAAATTGGAAGTAGGCCCGGGGACTGTAGAGCAACTGTAGAGATTACACAAGAGTTCAATTCGAGCGAGTCCCAAGTTCCAATTCACTTGTGCCTCAAAATGTTTTCAGAAGGATAACTGTCTTGAGCAATCGGTCCGATTGAGTATCTCCCTAGGGTCAACTTTGGACCTCGATGGATGAGGAGAAGACGCGGGACGCTATTGACGACTCGAATAAACTTGACCACACAAAGCCTTTTTTCAGCCGCACCCCTTCACTTTCCTCTTGCCGGCCACACGCGTTTAGTACCTGATATCAGACCCGTAGTCTCCCATATCTCACCTTTTTACCCGGAAGAAGGTGGGCGGCTAAAATCATGCACCAACTCTCGCCGGAAATTGATTTTGCATGCTTAGTCTGGGACGCTCGCCTGGGCGGAGCCTTTGAGTCACAATGGCCTCATTCAGCGCATTCCGGGTGAGTACTCTCGGTCTGGCCTCGTCACGAAGGTCCGTTGCAAAACGTTGATTTTCTTGCTCAAAATTTCACCATTCGTGTTACAGCCCAGTACTGGTACCGCGTTATCGACTATTGTCGACTCTTGCTCTAAACCGGTGTCAGGTAAAACTTTGTTCAACCATCCAGGTAATTGCTGAGTTCACGCTTTAGCTTCTAGAGACCTCAGCCTGACCCACGATGGCGAAATGCGCGATGGAATTCAAGTGCTGCTGCCCCTGCCTCGCAGCCGTTGCCCCCGACACCATCCCTGGAGCCACCGTTGGCACTGGAATCCACTCTGCCAGACTCCCTGTCAGACTCCATGCTCGACCCCGGGATGATTACGGACACTGTCGCAGCCATCCCTCCGCTACAGCACGGGGAACTTCACGCCCTTGGTCTCTGCCATTGGACCCCCGCAGGCTTGGTGCAGTACTCCTTTGAGCTCACGCACGTCCTAACCGGGCTGCCATGGTTCTACACCTTTGTCGGAGCCACACTCTTCTGGCGTGTAGTCATCTTCCCTTTTGCTGTGATTGGAATGCGCAACTCCGCGCGCATGCGACCTTACCAGGAGCAAATGAGTGCGTCCGCGAAGGAAATGGCTGCCGCACGTGCCAAGGGCGACACGGTCGGCATGCAGCGCGCTAGCATCGAAGGAGCACAGATCAGGTCGAAAGCCGGCGCGTCAATGTGGGGATTGATGGCCCCCATGGTACAATTCCCCATTTCCATCGGCATGTTTCTCGGTATCAAGAAGATGTGTGAACTGCCGGTGTTGCAACTGACACAGAGTGGGTTTGCGTACCTCCCAGATTTGACGCAACCTGGGCCATATTTCATCTTGCCGATCCTAGTAGCAGCTTCCGGGAACTGGATGATATCGGTACTTCTCAGCCTCTCTCTCCTAGATTCATCCTCATCTCAGAAATCTAGCTGTCTTCTCGAGACATGGACACATCCAACCCGATAATGGGCCATATCATGAACATATTTCGTGTTATTAGTGTCCTCGCAATCTGGTGGATGAATCATCTGCCCTCCGTGAGTCTCTCCGTCATTCTCGCCGAGTCTGTGCCAATACCGATTTTCAGGGCCTCCTCGTTTGTTTATTAGTGACGAGTTGGTCGGCCGTCGTCCAAACGCTGATATTCCGTGCTCCCGCTCTGCGCGCGGCACTCAAGATCCCCGCATGGACCCCGCCGCCGTCTGGCTCTGCGAAGCTGCCGACTTTGCGGGAAACCTTCCGCCATTTCTTCATGCCACAGAAACAGGCACCAGGGATAACCTCCCGTCCGAATGTATACATCCCGCCCTCTGCTCCTCTCAAAACACCGGCACCCCCGGCCAACGCCCCGCGCACGCTGGACGTTCTCGCACAGGAGGCAAGGGCGCGTGCGAGCGTCCAGCCCTCGAGTTTGTTTGAAGAGACCGCTCCACCAGCTGCCAAGGAGTCCGCTGCGCCAGCTCCCGTTCCAACTGCCAAAGAGTCAGCCGTTCCAGCTCCCGCTCCGGCTTCAAAAGCAAAGGCTGCCAAGGCAGCCAGAAAACCAAGAGCAAAACGCGCATAGAACATTATTATAGTCCTTCCATGTCGTATTTATCGTCCTTGAATTTAATAATTGCCCTGCTCCCTCTGCTTATGTAAGATTTCTGCTTTAACGCACAACTTCCATGGCTGCGCCGACCGCGACTCCCGTCCCCGTCCCTGAGGAGGAGGAATACTACTCATCCTGGTCGCTGTTTCTGGTCTGCCTGCTCCTTATACTCTCGCTCTGGACCAGCTACTATCTGCAGATAAAACGAATACGCGCGGTCCATGAGACAGGCGTGTCGATTTTCGCGGGGATGGCGGTGGGCCTCATCGTGAGGCTGGCACCGGGGACGATGATTCGCGAGATGTTGGTGAGTACGGAGGAATTTATGCGGGTCCATCGCGGCGGGTGTATGCAGTGCATACCCCACACTTTTACTGCGACCCGCCTTGTGGTCTGTAGACGACGCTAATGAGGCTTCAGACATTCAAACACACATTATTCTTTAACCTATTGCTCCCCCCAATTATTCTCAATTCGGGCTACGAGCTCAAACAGGTGTGTCTGCGTTCCTCGCTTCCGCAAGTTACTAACGCTGCGCAGGAAAACTTCTTCAGGAACTTTGGCTCTATTCTCACTTTCGCCTTCCTTGGGACGTTTATATCTGCGGTCGGCGTGGGGTGCGTGGTCCCAGGTCTGTATCGGCGCGCACTGATCACTTACAGCCAGGATTCTCGTGTACGTCTACTCCTTCCTTGGTCTTGAATCTCTCGACCTCGGCCTGGTGGAATGCCTCAAGTTCGGGTCCACGCTGTCCGCCACAGATCCGGTCACGATTTTGGCCATATTCAATCAGTACAAAGTCGATCCTAAATTATATACCGTTATCTTTGGGGAGAGTCTGCTCAACGATGCCGTGAGTATTGTTATGTACGAGTACGTGTCCTTTCCTCCTCCTGCCATGGTCGTTGTCTCACTCACGCGCCCAGGACGCTGACACAATTTCATGGGACGGAAGAGATCTTCATTAGTTCCATCTTCAAAGGAATTGGAATCTTCTTGCTCTCGTTTAGCGTGTCCATGGCGCTCGGCGTCGCCTTTGGCCTTGGGATGTCGCTCCTCCTCAAGCACTCGTCCCTGAATCTGTACCCTTCCATCGAGTCGTGTCTGGTCGCACTTTGCGCGTACACATGCTACTTCTTCTCCAACGGCATGTCCATGTCCGGCATCGTCTCCCTACTCTTCTGCGGCATTACTCTCAAGCACTACGCCTACCACACAATGTCACGGCGGACGCAACGCACCACCAAATACATCTTCTCCACCCTCGCACAGCTCTCCGAGAATTTTATCTTCATCTACCTCGGCATGTCGCTTTTCACCTCTGCGCCAACGTCGGAGAAGGTCACCAGCTACGTCAAGCCCGTCTTTATCACCATCACCACTGTTGCTGTCATCTTCACCCGCTACGCAGCGGTGTTCCCGCTCTCGGAGGCCATCAACTTCTTCCACAAACATGTCCGGGGCCAGCGCTCAGAGGAACTGCCGCACTCATATCAGATGATGCTCTTCTGGGCAGGCCTGCGCGGTGCTGTTGGCGTGGCCCTTGCTGCGGGCTTCACGGGCCCTAACGCGCAGACGCTACGCACGACTGTGCTTGTGGTGGTTGTGCTCACGGTTCTCCTCTTCGGTGGGACGACCGCACGCATGCTGGAAGTCTTGGGCATCCGCACTGGCGTAGAGGACGAGGCGGCGAGTAGCAGTGACGAGGAAGACACACCGGCTCGGAGCGGGAACGTATACTTTGGCGGACGGAGAGGAAATCCAGCTGCCAATGCAGGTCGGTGGGGGCGCTACATCGACGACGAGCCGAGCTACCTCCAGTCAAACCAAAACTTCTCGCGAGGTGCTGGGCGAATTGGGACGCAGTACAACTACAATCACCAGCAGCAGGCGCAGGCGCAAGCTGCATCCATTGCGCCGCCGTTCTCGCCGATTAACGGCCACGGGATGTTCTCATCGGCGTCGTCAGAGTCATTTGACTCGGACGGGGAGGTCCTGCCGCTCGCGAGCACGTCGCTGAACCAGGAGACAACCGGCCACCCACCACGCGCGAACGCGGCGGCTCCGGGGCTACAGAGCGTTGGGGAGGACGGGAAGTGGTTCCAGGCGCTCGACGAGCGGTACCTGCTGCCGCTGTTCTCGAATGCGACGGCGAGCCGAACGTTCCACGCGCGACGGGCACGGCGGTCAGCCTCAGGACAGGCCGGGAGTGTGGTGCCCAGTGTTGTGGGGTCGCCCGTGGGAAGCGACGACGAGGGCGATGAGGACGGGCAGGAGGTCGAGTTGGGGGTACCACTTGAGCACCGTGTACGCCCGGCCGAGGAGAGCCGTATGGAGCGCGGGCTGCCGAGTCCGATGTTAAGGCAAAATAGCAGCGGGGAGAGGTTAGAGCCTGACATGACGTGAGCTCGAGTTGTTTTCGTTTCGTTTCTGTTTCCCAGCAGATAGACAAGTAGATAATGGAAGTACTAGTATATATATGTCGCTCACTGTAGATCTCAAGGCTCTCCGTGATTATACGCCTATTCAACACGAAAAAGATGTCTCGTGGCATCGTAGTGTCTTCTTCTTTTTTTTCGTCCCTTCGATGGCTTTGAAAATTCCCAAATCTGTCAGAAAGCGGTTGTTTGTTTACGAGACTCGGCCACTGCGCAGTGCGATCGAATAGGTCCATAGTATGGTCTTTCACGCGGGATAACATTGACTACAGTTTTCGAGTCATATTGACAGCGCCTCAAATACTCCCCATGCTCAGAGCCACCAGAACCCCTCAAGGCTGTGCAGCGACAGCAATGACGATAAAACAATAGCAGGATCTCTCGCAGAAACCACCATGAGCACAACAGAGGCTATCCTCCAGAACGCGGCGTACCACGCCCAGCTACTCGCGTCCATCGCAGAGCTCGACTATGTCCCGTCAGCGCTGGAGCATCAGACTAGCTACCTCGCGAACATCGAGAAGAACAAGCAACAGACGAGCGCGAAAATCAAGTTGCTCGAGAAGAAAACTAACAAGGAAAGGAAGGAGCACGAGGCGCTGCGCGATTCGACCGCGCGGCGGCTGGCGGCCAAGCTCACCGGCCGGAAGGAGAAGTTCGAGGCGAAGGCGAGCAAGGAGGAACGGTTGGTCTTTTCGCCCTGGGATGCATGGCGTGCTGATCGCGCAATTCAGAGAGTATGTTGAGGCACTAGATCAGGAAATACAGGAGAAGAGAAGCCTGGAGACGCTCGACGAGTTACTTGTGGCGGGAAAGGAAGTGGTGCGTCGTATCAATCACAATTCGACACTCGCGCTGAGCATCGTACATCGCAGCTCGCTGACCTGCAAGGCAAAGAGGAGAGGTATAAGCTCACCAAGCAAGACTTGGCGGACTTGTATAGGAAGATATTCGATGGTCCAACTCAAGGTTTGCGATCAGTGGACTATATATAATGTGCTTGCAATACTGACTCGCATCGCAAGCGTACCCCGAGGACGACCGCCTTGAGCAGCAGCTCGCGCAGGTGCAGGGACGGTACAATGCGATCCAGGGCTTCCTCAACCAGGAGTCGCAGGCGGTGAACCTCCTCAAGCTCGCAAACAGCACGTTGATCCAGTGTAGCAGCAAGATGCAGGAGGCACTCTCATATTCACAATTCGGTGCGTGTCCCCTTATTCCCTCGGATCTCGACTGATTCCCCCGAAGACATGTTCGGCGGCGGCGGGTACGTATTTTCAGCTTGGGCACACGGACTACGAATCTTACCTTTATGCAGTGTGGCCGACATGATGGAGCGTAACGCACTGAGTGCCGCGGAGGGCCTCTCGAATCAGGCTGCGACGCTCGTACAACAGGCGATGTTCGCCTCCCCGCAGGTGCAGCCGATTGGCGAAGTCAGAATCGCGCATGGGTCCGCTGTCCGCTGCTCATTTCGATACTCTACTCACATCGGGTCAGTTCGATCATTTCAGATGTGCTCTTCGACAACATCTTTACCGACATGGCCTTCCACGGTTCGCAATCCCTCCCTCAAATATCAAGCACGGAGAAACTTATTCGTAACGTTCAGATAAAATCAAGGCCTCTGCGCGCAATGTTCAAGCAGTACAATATAATGTGCGTGCCTCCCGCCCCTTCTTTGCCTATGAATAGACAACTGACGCCAATGTGAAGCTGACGAACCAGCTCGCCGCCGCCAAAGCGCGCACGGCAGCGATCGGCGAGGATCTGAGATCGGCGGCGGACGATCTGACCCGTGCGCGGGGGGCTCTAGATTCATTCCGCCGAAGCGTGTTCGACAGCCTGTCCGGGAACATACCGCCACTGCCTGCGTACGACGCGCCTGCGGGGCCACCGCCGGGACATCCAGGTATGTGGCGCTCTGTTACTCCTCCTTCTCGCGACCTGATCATACATCTGGGTTATAGCAGCGCAAGTGACGATGCCCGACGCGAGCAGCTCCGTTACAATGCCTGACGCGAGCAGCTACGCGCCTCCGCCTCCACCCAAGTCAAGCGGCTATACACCCTCAACAAGTAACTACACGCCCCCAGCGACAAGCTACGCGCCACCACAAGGGCCGCCACCTGGAGGTACGTCTGATACTGTTTTACCAGTCAAAGGACCCATGCTCACCCTCGAGTGCAGTGCAGGCAATTTCTCCGCCACCCCTTGCAGCAGGCTCTTCATCGTCGCCTGCACCGCCAAGCTCTCCGCCACCCGGTGCGACCTGGGGCAGCCGTACGTCCTTTCATTCTGCCCCTCCCTCCTTCCTACTTCCCTCTGTCATTCCGGCTCACGAATATTGCAGGCAATCCATATGCGGCTGCGCTCGCGGCAGGGCCTCAGAGTCCATATTCTGTGACACCGCCAACAGCCAGTGGAAAATCGGCCGATAGAACAGCGGAGAAGTCATGATTAGTGCACCAGTTCCTTGCAATGTGCCACAGCAAGTGCATTATGGCACGGCCGGATGTGGTTGGTGGCTTCCGGCCAAACAGTTCGTTTTGTTACGGGCTCAAGGAGTTCTCAGAGAGAGAAAAGAATCCATGTATACATACGCCTATAATTTATGCTAATCTTTTCAGACATGGTAATTAGGAGGACACTTCTATTCAATAAACCCACTTGGGTTGCCAAATAGTGATCTCTTATCCAGCAATCCCAGTGCTGAAATGACGCAGTGGGCAGCGGCGAGGGGGAGGGCGGGGTCCGGAAGGAGTTAAACGTGGCCTAAAAAAATCGGGATAAAATTCTTGTAGATGTGAGCGGATCGGATCACCCTGGTGAAGATTTCTCCGACGAATATTCCCTCCAAAACCACGAAGATGGACTCTCGTAATCCAGTCTGGCGTTTGACCGTCGCCAACAATTCCCTCGAAATAATGGGGAAGATGCGAAGTAAGTTTTTGCACCTTTAGCAGGGGTCAGAATTAAAGTATCTGTGGACCATTCTTGGGGTGCCCCTCCCATCCTCCCATTGCCACTATCCAGGTCCTGGCGGCTGCAGGATCGCTGAAGTCCGTTTCATAATCGCGTCCCAAGTTGTCGATATTTTCCCTCGCGATGGCCGGTATACTCGGGAATTATTGGATAGTTCAGAACAGGAATTGACGGCGCACAAAGGGACGAAAATGGAAAAAAAGCGACAAGTGGCTGAAACAGAGAAATGATATCGCTGCGTTTGTTGCTCAGGAACATCGCTAGTGGTTGTCCCTCACTTGCTTGAGTCTAGTCGATGGCCGATAAAATCGGGAATTATTGTGTGTACCGAGCAGCTCGTTGCCAATGGTGTTGAGTTGGCCAGTATAAGCGCGGCGATTTGGAGGTCGGTCGTCCCTGTTGATTTGCGATGCAGTGACCGACACTTTTTTGCTTTAGCCACTCGCATTGCGATCATGTCGGTGGGTTGCGTTTTCCAAGGCCTACTTGGAAGTCGTTGATCAATTAATTGGGCAGGCGACATGTCGAAGTTCCCTGCGGAGACAGACATTGTCTTTGGTGGGGCCACGATCCTAGAAACCCACGCGGTGAATCCGAAGAGTACTCTCCTCGAGAGCGACTTGGCGTGAGGCTGTTTCTGGTTTTCTGGTACTGGTACCGGTGGGATTTATCGTTGAGCGCGGTGCGCTACGAGGGACCAAGGATGCGTGTGTTAGTATAGACTCGACTCGGAGGAGTTTAGAGAAACATGAACTCTTGAAATTCCGTTTTCGTGAAAAAGCGTTGTTTGTGCGTGTAAAAGCGAGAGCCTATCGGCAAAGTATGACATCATATATGGCTTGATCGCCGAAACAGTCGGAGATCGCAATGCCAAGACGAGGGACTCGACAGACTCAGAAGGAGCGGCCAAAGTGCAGATGGAAGCAGGGTATATCGAGCCAAATTAGCACTGCCAGATATCACAAAGAGTATGTGAATAACTAAAGAATAAACGAGAGATATCCAGTGAACGACGTCGCCCTCTATGCAAAATGTGGAATGCCCCTCTAGAGCACAAAGGCTGCGAAACCGAGGGCGCCGACGAGCATGACTAGCACGCCGTTGGCGCGAACGGAGAGCGCACCGCTCGAGCCGCTGGTGCCAGACTGACCGAGTCCTCCCGCAGCCTTGACGGCCTTGGTAAGGAAGTCCGCGCCGCACGTCGAGACAACGCCTTGGTAGATGGCGGACTGGCCGGACATGAGCACGCTCTGGGCAATGCCCGGGGCGTAGTTGGTATTGGCCTCGAAGTTGATGTACGACGTGAGAATGCTGCGCGTGCAAGTGGTGCAGAGATCGGCCTTGGGCCGCGAGCCGTCGAGGAAGAGGAAGAGGATGTTGTTGTCGCGGATGGTGGTCGCGTTGGGCATGTATGCGGCCACGGCGTCGGCGGCACGGCGAGACTTGGTCGCGAGCGCAGGAGACAGGACTGACGAGGCGCTGCTGTCCACCTGGGGCAGGCAGTAGTCACCGGCGTCATCTGTCGAGCAGACGGCAGACAGGAGGGGGAGGAGGGAGTAGAAGGTATCGTAAATCGTCTTGACCTCTGCGTTGGGGCTCGATGTGAGCTCGGCGCCGCACGCGGTGTAGAAAGAGGCGAGTTTGCCGGTGATGAGGCTCTGGGAGCAGGTTGAGGTGGTGGACGTCGCGCAGACCTTCTCAAGGGCAGAAGTGATATCTGCCTTGGTCGGGCTGGTAGCACTACCCCCTGGCCCGTAGGCAGACGAAGCGGTCATCAGGGCGGACGTGCATGGGGAGAGATCCGTGTCGCTGTTCAGCTTGTTGAGGTAAGTCTGACACGTCGAGCTGATATCCGTCGGGATATACGGGTTGGCCGTCGCAGATGGAGCGTTTGCCGAGGCTGAGGACGAGGCCTGGTACAAGGGGTCAGCAAGAGCAAAAGCGAGAGTCAAAAGGGACCTACGGCTTTCGCAACAGCGGCGGTGGCGAGGAGGATGGTGAATGCGTTTAACATGGTGGGATTCGGAGAACGAATGGACGACTTTTTATTGTCGGTGGAAGACGACAAGTGCGTGGTTACAACGTTGGAGGAGAAAGAAACGAGCGTGACAGCACAATATCACCGACAAATATATGCACCGCCACCCCCCGCCAAGTCTCAGGAACAAGAAATTTCACACCTGGGACCACCTCACGCATTTCACTCTCTACGGCTACGAACCGGTAAATTCCTAGCTCAGACACTCGATACCGTTCCTCCCTGCGATTTTTAGTGGTGTTCCCTGATTCTCTGATACCGAGCTCGCTTTTCTCCTCTTTTATTCTCGAAATGGAACTTTACAAGTGGTCCTCCAACTCTTGCTGGCTGGATACAAGAGTGCTGAGACTCGCTGCGACTCACACTGTTGGTGGTCTGAAAAACCGATGGATCTCTGTCATTCTTGCCACAGACCGGGCACGCTCCACCCCTGATCTGGCGCAACTCGTGTGGCTCACCTCCTTGGGTATCGATGATCCCGAGCTCGCATACGGCCTGAGGCAATAGTTTATTTGCCATATTTTCCCTCTTCTGTGGAGCCGCTATATATACGGTGACCGCTCTTTTGCCGCTGGACTGTCAGTGTCCAGTTCAAATCAAGTCGATCTGTTCAGCTCCTCCTGGCCGTCACAAGTCAACTTTGCACTCTGACATTCGAGAACACCTAGGAGCCGAGTTCCGGATCTCAGAGCTTCAAATTAGTTTGTGACTTCAAACATATCTTTTTCTACTGGGTAGCTTGAAAACTGAGATATCCAGTTGGGGGCGGGAGGCCCAGTCCTCGTTTCAATGATGTAGAGGTTGTGTTAGCTGATGAGTTGCCCCCCCCCCTCCAGGGTGTCTTTGCCGCCCAGGTCTCTGCCGTCCTTCAGGGGGTATCGCGTTTAATTCAATTCGCCTCTCAAGTAGCTCGACAGTGAATTATCTGGTCGACGAAGGGCTGGTTGCCTTATGTATGTACCTCCTTAAGCTTCCTTCCTACCTCCTTCTCGCGGCGTTGGCGGAGGAATTCAAGTTGAGGTCAAATTTATTCCCGACCTGTTACGCTGGATAGAAATAGTGTACAGATTTCACAACTAGCTCGGATATCAACGGCAAAACGATTTCAATTTTTGAGCAGGCTATGGGCCATCCCGAAATCGAATATACCATTTTGATCGCAAACTACGTTATTTCCTCCGTCGGTTCTTTGGTCACGGTGTTAACTCGACCCTGAGAGGAGGGCCCAGATGGGAAGACAAGTCAAGAACGAACTGTCAGAAATTACACGGATTGAAAGTGCGACCTTCGAGGCTCGGAGGCGAACGTATTTTGCTTTCACCCTCGCCATTGCAGATCCATCAGATCAAATTCACGAGGCGTTCTCGAGTCAACGCGGGAGTGTTAAGTCTCTTCCAAGTCTCTCCCACAAAGTTGAAGCGGCGGCGGCGGGCGTGATGCGCCATCACGGTGGAAAACTCATCAAGACATCGATGATCACAACATTTCTCACGGTTGATGTACTAGTTCAACCTGCATTCTATCCGTCATTGCCGACTGTAAACCTAGCGACACGCATATCGAGCATACAGGCTAATCAGTTCCTCGTTGACCACGTAATCAACCAGCCCGCCTACCGCACCCCGTGTGCGATCAAGCCGCAGCGCAGGCATCCCGGTGCCCTGCACGTAGTTTTCGAAAAATTCCAGCAGTTTATTAACGGGGTGGTCCGTGCGCTTGCGGACACGCTCGATCCACTGCGCTGTCGGGACAATTGGCAACACGTACAGATTGGCGAGCGTGTTCGCGATTAGGGACCACTCCGTCGGGCACGACGTCTCTAAGTTGAAAAACACTGGCTGGGTGGGCGCCACACTGGCGGCTTGGATCTGCAGATACACGACTTGTGCAGCGACGTTTATTGGGAGCCAGCGCACAGTCTAATGGGCGGGTCAGAAGCGTCCTTGTATCTAAGAGGTTCATGCGGCTCACCGGTAGGCGGTCGGGCACGAAACCGAAATCCACACAGGACTTGAACAAAATCGGAATGTGCTCCTTACTGGACCATGCGCCGGAGCCTTCTGCGCCGGCAATCTGCCCGCTTCGAATGATTACTGCTTTGAGTCCTTGGCGCTGCGCAACGGCACGCTCGATGATCTTTTCAGCGACGTACTTGGAGTACGCGTACCCCTGGTTGAGGCACGCATATGGGCTGTCTAGTGACTCCTCTGGTGCTGGTCCATTCCAGTCCGCTACCACGGCGACGGACGAGAGGAAGATGAGCTGCGCTGGGGTGGGGAGCATGGAGGACAGTGCAAGGTCGAGTAGAGTCCGGACGCCCTGGATATGTGTCTTAAACGATGGAAAGGAGAGGTTGAAGTCGACCTTCCACGCGGTGTGGACAATGTGCGTCACGGATTTTCGGAGCTGTACCAGTTGAACAAACATAACACCAGAACAAGGAACAACACACCTCATCATAGATAGCTTGGCTCAAACCGAGATTCTTTTTCCCCAGCGCTGCTTCAACATATTCCGCGCGGCCTTCTTTGACGGCCTGAGCGAGCAGGTCATATTCAATACCTCTGTCGTGGAATACAGACTGATGCCGCTCCTCGACACCTCTAGCATTGGCCTGCCGATTGAGGAGATAAATCTTCCGAACTTCCGGCTTGTTTAAAAGCGACGACACAAAGAACGACCCAAAGGAACCCGTCGTCCCAGTGACAGCATAGACGTCTCCATCTGGCTTTATGGCATCCACTGCGGGTCGATGTTGAGGCAAATCGGCTGTAAATTCATCGATTGCATCGGTCATGTTCGAGGTGATGTCAAAGCCAACAGAGCTCTGTCCATGGATCGACAAGAGGGCATTTTTCAAGTACATAGCCAGGCCGCGCTGCGTGGGCAGGGTGTACGCTATATTCCGTGGAACTGAGGCAGCCTTCCCCGATTTTCGGAGCGCAGCGAGGATCGAGGAGCGGATGCGCATAGCGAGGAGGGACTCTAGCCCGGCGTCAAATAGATCTTCATCCATTGACAGCGGCACGCGTCGCGAAAGAAGCTTGGAAACCACAGCCTGAACATAAGACTCCGTATCGCGCGGCTCCAACCCTGCTTCTGGCAACTGGACCTCCTCGTATTCGCCTTCTTCGACGCGTGTATATGCGGCGTCGATTTCCTCGACATAAAGTTTCAGTGTCAACTTCCGATTGAGGGACTGTTTATCGGTAAGGATGAAAGGTCTGGTCGACATCGCGACGAGGACGAGGGGGCGAATAAGCACGGAGTGTTGTGGAATTATGGGGTTGACCTTGTCGGTGATGTGAGGCCAGACAGCGTCTAGATACTCCGAGACCGAGGCGGGATCATAAGAGGCCAGTGGAGTAGTAGGGCAGATGATGACGCCGTTGAGAAGACGACCAGTTCCGAAAACCGCGGCGGAGTTGATAAGCGCAGAGGTGCACAAGAGATTTTCTAAAATATGTTCAAATTTAATGCGAGCAATATCAATGTAGTACAAACACACCCAGCTGCTTGTTATCCGTTTTCTCGCTGTAACTCAGCACTGTCTACAGAGAAATATATTTCTGAGTGAGCCAGGCAGTATTGCTTGTTGAGTGCGTACCACATCGTCTCCTCTGCCCATTATTTTCCATAAATGAGATTTCTCTCGGTCTGGATGTTGCTCCCAGAGATCGTTTGTAGCCAAGCCCTCTGGATCGCGATGATTTATCACACATGGAGTATTTTCTTTGGGCTTCAATGAATTCTTAAGCTTTGAACTTGAAGCAAGAAATGCGAAACCCACCAGCACGATCATTTCTTTTGCAGTTCCTTGAGAACCGAGCGCTTTAAAGAAATATTTGTACCCATCATTGAGTTCCATATATTGCCAATCGGCGGCGTCTTTTGAGAGTTTGATCAGGCTCAGCGGGCCCGTTTCCGTCCTGTAGTCAAATCAGCGATAACAGGCGCATCTGAACTGAATTTAAACGTACATTCCCATAAGCGTTTGAAGTGGTGCACCTCCATGTCTGAGAAAATCTCCGACGTCCTTACGGAGGGGTGCGCCACCAATAATGATAATCGCAGCTCGTTTTAGCAGCTGCGCAATGGGACGGTCAAGTTTTCCAATTTCATTGAGTTGAACAAGTGCGGACCTTCAGGCCTTCTGATCGAAGTTCGCCATCAACTATGTCCTCGAGAATACTTGGCGGTAACAATATTTCAAGGGGTCGCTCTCCATGAAGAGCCAGATGGCGGAGAACGACGGCAGATGTCGGCGGTTGACGCAGATTGAGAAAGTGAACACTCCCGGCTAAACCGACAGAAAATACATAGGTCAAAAGGACACCTATAGACTGAACGTTTCTGAGCATACATAACAAATTTTGTATTCAACTCACATGGAACAGAGGCATGATGGTGTAGAAGGAGCAGCCGAAAGATTGGGGACGTTGCCGACGTATCACGGCGCAAACAGTTAAAATCCACCGGTGCCTGTATGGAACAATTTTCGGATGCCCTAGATCCGATGAAAAGAGTAATAGAACATCGGTTGAATGATGCTGACCTGTAGATCCGGATGTATGCATGAAAGTAAGTACGCCGGTGAGAGCCTCCACAGACAAGGCCTCCGCGTCTGCTTCTGGGTAATCAGGCCATACATCCGCGGTGTCATCTAGTAGTCCATCTTGTGATTTAATTGTATCTGCTGTAATCACTATGCGAAAGGATGGCTCGTTTAAACTTTCGGCGTAAGAAAGCAGATCGGAATCGACAACTAGGTGCGTGCAGTTGACAGATTTCATGAGGTGGATTGTACCGCTGACAGAATTACGAGGCGATAAAACCAGAGGCTGTAAATATCGCAGTCAGGAACAGCCAAATAGCGGTTCGAACTCTGCCACGCACCGTCCATCGCAACATGATCGCCGCAGTAAGAGTCAGGAAGTAACCATAGCCATTTCGCAGTAAAAGCCCGACAACGAAATTATCCTCGCCTAAGTCGCGCGCAGGACGTCCTGCTGCAGCGACAAGCTCCTCAGAACGACGACGAATGTCGAGCAGAGCCTGGCGCCAAGTTATATGAGCGAGCACTGGCCCAGCGTTGGGTAGTATTTGGTTTACAATGAAGCCAAGGCGGCGGTCAGAATCTGCTCGCGCCAGACGTAGTATGTTATCGGGAAGGGGGAGAAGTGGGTCAATGTCGGGGAGGGATATCTTCGACATAGTGGTGGCTTTTTGAGGTAGGTCCAAAGTAGGTCCAAGATCACTTATTGTTGCATGATGGGTAGTCTCGTAACCAGCCTACCCAACGGCATTTCTTGAAGCAAGCACCTTCCGTAGATAGGCGTACATACCAAGCTTGGGACAGACAATTGGTCTGTCAGCTGAGGTTGAGACACTGTCGTCTTGCAAATGTGAAACAAGCTCCAGGCTAAGTGAGTTGAAATTAGCGGTAGACTGAAAAAAGGATGTTGAAAATGACCGCCTTACACAATGGGAGGCCGCGCAGAAATATACGGGCCGTCAATAGATGTCAACTGAAGGAAGACGAAAAGCCGAATAAGACCCTAACGTCAATTGGACGCGACAGAGTCTTTGGTGACTTTTTTCTCTTAGGAAGGATACAAGGTCCCTCTGTATGTAAAATGCGCTCGTTCATTTCGCGGAGAAACCGTGAATTTCTGTTCCGGGCATGCTCGAGCTGGGCAGAATCGCGTTGTAATGACATGCGGTCCACCGATCACTACGCAGCAGCATGTCTTGCCTCCGAGAAGATCATTGCGAATGGATCTGCCAGTAGCTACCGGTTGCTGGGGAATATCTTCTTCGTGGATGGGGATGACAAAATGTCAAGTGCGATAAGTTGCCTCCTAGGTCGGGCTGGAGGAGTTCATCCGCACGGATAGTTAGTTACCTCGAGAAAGGTCAGTGCCTTTTTGGTGGCTCGCCGAATTGCCCACAGACGTGGAAAACGCAGCACGGCGGAAGAGCCATGTTGCTCGAGTCAGGGCTGGTGAGAGAGGTGGAAGGAAATGATCCCAAGGCACGCGTCTGAATCCCGGCGTATCCAGCGTTGAAAATTAGTCTGGTGCCAGTGACTCCTGTAATCATAATCAGTCGCAGATGAAGAAACTATGAATGTGTTCCACGAAAACTGTACACTTGATAATATGATTACATACATACATGCGAGCGATAAATGCTCATCTTAAATTTGAGCCCATCCGGATCCGTCTAGGTCTAGCCTTGTTGTTCACCACCAGTCGGTGCGATTCCAGACGATCAGCGCCTCGAGAGTTTTACACTCTTTTGAGTGTCCATTGTTCCAGTCTGCGCGTTGGCATTGCTGTAATCTTATGAGGAAATGCGGGCTTATAGAACAAGGCCGCTCACCTTCCCGCAGTAGCGCGTCCTACAACGACACTTGTGTATATGCTCGCGCGACTTGCAGACGCTGCAGCACCGACCGAATTCCCCAGCATCGCTTTGCGCCCGCAGGCGCTCGGACAGGCGGCGTAGCGTCGCGATGGTGCATGGGACCATCTATGATAGTGCCAATGCGATGCGAGTCAGTCGTCAGATGAATACGGGAAGAAATCACTTCACGCACATATGCAGAAAACTTGTCCCGCACGATATAGCCCAGTTTCTGGTGGAAATCCAGCATGCTGCCGTTCATGAGGCAAATGAGGCGCCCAGGCTTATAGCGTCGCACATCCCGCGCCGCATTTGGGGTGGCGAAAATGACAGGGAAGACATCCCCGCTTGTATCCTTGACCATGAAACCCACCCCGCCGGGCCGAGGCGCGGGTTTGGACGTCTAGAGCATTCAATGAGCTGAAGATCTGATAGTGAATGGTTCTTTGTCCTCACCACCTCCGTGATGATAACCCACCGCTCATCAGGGGCGGGCGGGTGCGCAGGGATGTTGTTATTGTCGGGAAACGCGAGTTTCTCGTCCAAGTCAAGTGTAAAAGTCGTTCTGGTTCCTGTCGGCGGCGCCGAGGACATTGTCCAAAAAGAACGAGATGAGAGAGACAAAGGTCAAGTTGCCGAGCTATAAGAGCCAGTTACGTAAAATGTACCGCCTTTGTCTCGAGAATGTATCGATAAATCTAGTCAGGCATGTAGATATAGCGGTGTGGGCACTAGAGTGGTATGTAGGGGAAGAAATACAGAGTACACAGATACGCATTTTATATAATAATTGCAGGCAGCCTTCACGGGGACCAAGGGCATGGAAAGAGGGCGGAGGTTGATCCAAGATATGAAGGTGGAAACCGAGAGACCTTTATTCGCCAATAGTAGATGGGGATTTGGGTGGATGTACAGGTGTGCACGTGGGCAACCCGATCTCCTGCATCGCCGAAGCGAAGATCCCGGAAGAGGCCCACCGAGGCATGTGTGAGGAAGAGGAGAAGGGGGGATAGGGTGTGCAGTTCGTAGGGATTTTGGGAGGGACAACGGTAGAACGGTAGCCGACAAACGGCGAGGGAGTTTCCATCCGCCGAAGCAAAACCGGTGGTGACTCGGGGCAGGGAGCAACGTTTTCCGAGGAGGATGCAGCGGAGACGGCGTTGTGAGCTTGGTATGAGGCTGGACCATCAGAAAATCTCTCGGGTGGGATAATAAACATGGCGGAAGATTCCATTCGCTCAAGTAAAGCTGGAGGCGCCTCGGATCCCAAGTGCTGCAGTTTGGCCAGTGGGTCTGACATTCGCTGGAGTAAGGTGGGTGCATCTGAAGCCTGGCATGGCTGTCAGTATAATAAAGCGAGGCTCGTCGACAAGCAGACTGACATTCTGTTTGACCCGCCGACTGGCTTGTTTCCCCGCGCCGCGTCTGGAATGAGCTGCTGAGAGGCTCTCAGCGATGTCAAATGTATGAGAAGCGGGACAATTTACTCTGGCCGTTTGTCCGATCCCCCAAGACGACTGCAGTGGCTGCCAGCGAGGAATTTAGCAACGATATAGACCGTCCTGCAAATGTACAGACATTTTTTCAGCTTTGCCCTTTTCGGTAATGGCTCGTCGTTCTCGTCGGAGCATCTTCTCTTCGCCGGTTTCACGGGGACGTCGACAGGGATGGGGGCCGCTAGAGCAGCGTCATAGGCTGGTTGAACGAGTATAGCAGTCTGTGCCATTGGGGCCATTGTGGTCTTGACAGGGACTCGGTTGGGGCGAGGACAAGCGATCACTTGCGGCAAGATGGTTGTAGTGCACGACGGTCGTATGGTGTCCACGAGAGGGCCGAACGCGCGAAAGACCCAGGACTTGAGTCGCCTTGTTCCGAATTGACGCGCGTACGCCGCACAGTACGCTTCAAAGTTGTCTGCCACGCTCTTGACGTCCCCACTGTTGCGGATACGGCCGCGGTGAGCACCGACGCTCATCAGAATTGCGCTGAATACCAGATTACTAACGAGGTTTCGGCAGACCATCTTGCCATATTTCAGTCCCGATACGAGGATAATTGTGATGAGTCTCGTACCTTGAGCAGCCATACTGGCTCACCCGCCCAGCGACTAACTAGCAAAGAGAAGACGCAAGGTGCAATTCGACCGTCCCCGACGTGCTCCAAGGCGTCCCGCACCCACGGTTTCGTTGATGTTGCGAGGCTTGCCCAATATGCGTCGAGAACGTCGTCGAAGCGAAAAACAAAATCTGGACTGGCGATAGCGCGTAGAATAATATTCCTGATACTTTCCATGATAGTGAGAATGCAGGCAAACGAGCGTGACCAGAAAAAAACAAGGTTGTGTGAAATGGTTCGTTGAAGAGGTGGGAGATTATGTAATAGAGGATTAGGGCCGGCAATGTTTCTTTTCTGAACTGCCATCTACCACCATCCCGAACTATTATTCTCTTTGCCGCGATAACCTCGTCTCACTTGGGAAAATTCGGTTCCCGACACTGATTCAAAACGCATTTTCCGCACTGCATCAAGTCGCGCACCGCACTGCAATAGTACTGCGGATCCGAACCTGCAGAGTCAGAGCCGCTGGGCCGTTTAAATTGACTTGAGATTCTAATGAGTCTTACAACATGGACTGGCTATCCTTCCCGGTCGAAATACGGCTTTACATTCTGTCCCTCCCAATCTCAGGCAGAGATCTCGGTAATCTCTGTTTGACTTGCTCCCAGTTGCTTTCCATCACTCGGCCAATCCTCTACCGACATCTGACCCTGGTAGCAGAAAAGAACAGGCTTCCCAATCCGGCCGGGGAGATAACGCTCTCTCTCCTGGCCCGCGATGCTGACCTGGCACAAAGTGTGCGAGAGCTGACTCTCGACTCGAGTTCCAGCTCGGAGACGTACTTCCGCAACCCCGGGCTGGTCCATATTGCATCTCTAAAGAACTTGACGCAATTAAAGCGCATCACCATCATGGGAGATATCTCTCGCCATGCCGGAACCCAGACGATGTCCCATTTTACCCAAATATTGCACGACTTGGAGCTTGACGAGCTGCGCATACCCACTCCAGGAGCGCGCAAGTTTCTGCTTGCATTGAAGCCTGAACAGCTCTTACAGCTCGCGAACGCGAAACGTATCGAATTATATCCTGGCTTCGACTACAACGGCACGTCTCTTTGTTCGACTGTCCCATAAGATATTGACGGCCGCCCGCAGATCTCCTTGTTCCGCGCTTACTAACGCTTCTCACCGCAGCGACGCGCTCTCTTACTTCGCTATCGCTAACGATCACTAGCCTGTCCGCGAACACACCGGCCTCGCACCCACTCTTCTCCCTACGGTTCCCACTTTTACGTTCCCTCGCACTTCGAACCACTGGCGACAGCGAAAACACTCCTTCTCCACCCGGTTTAACCGCCTTCGTATCTGCGCACCACCAGACGCTCGAAGATCTCCATCTGGGCTACACCAGTGACCAAACCCTGCACATGGGATACTCTCTTGTTGCGCTCCTGCTCGATGACGCTGCCGAGCTGCACCCGGACTTTTTGCCCAACATGCAGCGGTTTCAGGGGCATTGCAGGAATGTGGAGCTTATGGCCCGGAGCCGCATGCGCTGCCTCTCAAAACTTAGAGAACTCGTCCTTGGTGCTGTTGCGGATGGATTGGACCCCACAATGGCAACAATGGAGTACATCAGCCGTATGTTGGATGCGCTCGAGGCCGCAGGACCCCTTGCTGCACTGAAAAGGCTCGATTTCGATCTCTTCCAGTGGAAGCCTAACAAGCAAAAAAATCTTGTACCCTTCGTCTGCCGACTCGCAGTGCTCTGTGGCCCGACGTTGGAAGAGTGGCGGGGATTACTGTCGTCTCCGTTCACAGTCATGGACGAGTTCAAGCACTTTCCCCGTATACGCGTCATTCACTTCCCGAAACACTCAACAGTGCTGAATCCGCGGATGCCCATCCCTGATGGCGATGATTGGGAAGATGGTCAGAGTACATTCGAGGAACGTCTTCACAGACTGGCGGCCGTGTGCAGCGCGCTGGAGGAGGTGCAGATCGTTGGCTCCACCATAGATGACCCTCACAGCTGCTGGAAAGTAGACCGGCGTACGTCGGGCATTGCACTGAGGTGTATGACGGCCGACTGATTTTTTTTTGTATCTATTTTGTTGCCACATTAACGATTCTACTTTGAAGAGTTTCTCCGCTACGGAGTTCCTCTCCCCTACCTTGGTTTGCTAAATGCATATAAACTTTCTGAATCAACCGAACTGATAAATACACTCTTGAAATATCGACACTCCATCCATCCAAGATCCTATATGTATCACCCATCCACTAAATTCTATACATCATCTTTCAATAGCTGCTTGACGACCTGGTGATCCTCCATCCACCCAGGAACCATAGGAATATCCTCCCCAGCCCGTTGCCGCCGCAGATAGTCCTCCATCTGAATAACAGCTGCGCTGCAATCAGACTAACCAGTTTCTCCGTAAGTTATCACACACACATACCGAGTGGCCTCTTATCATGTTTGAGATCATTCGCGACGTGGACCAGGGCCGGAGACAGAACATATATTCCCTTCGCACTGAAACATTTCCATTATCATGACATCAAGCAAACTGTGGTGGACTCACTCTGGATGGCGTGCCCTGTTCGCGACACGCGCAAGCTGCCTAAAAAATTCACCGGCCCATCGCTCAAGATCCTCTTCGCCGCATTCAATTGATTCGGAATCATGGAGGCCGGCCGCCATATGATAGATGATGTGCGATTTTTCAATCGTGGGGGAGGCCCATTTGAATCGTGTGGCGATGGCGGCGCGCGTTGACTCTGCAATAAGGACGTCTCTAATCCACTGTAAATTTCTGTTGAGCCGTTTATTTGATTGGCGTGAGTCAATAGCTTACTGACGAGGCCCCCACTACCCCGCCATCCTCAACGAACATCTGTGTCAACATCTCGGCCATTGCGCCCATGAGGTACATCCTGCCGAGCACTTCAGTAATCTTTAGCGGAGGCTCTCGGGATACGGAGAGCTGAGCCTCGTCCAGTTCCATGTCTGCCATCGTGGTCGGGAAGTCGGGGAGAATGTTCGCTGGACTTGTCAAAAACCTCTCGACATCCTGCCTCGCTTTCAGAAGTAACGTCTTGTCCTGATTCGACTGGGAGTCAATTTCCGCCATGGAGATAAGTGTTTCAGCCTAGGCGTTTATGTGGCGATGGAAGATTGGGCGAGATTCCTAGACGCGACGATGGAACGGAAGCAAAAAAAACAAGTCACGTGTGCGCGTTTTGGGTAAATCATCCAATTCCTGAGCGCGTTTAACGCGTTCATTATCGGATTAATGCCGAATGTCCCGATATCCAGCCTCTATTTAGGTCAAAAGTCGTGTCATGGGGTCTACCACACGATTTTGCCATTTGCATTTGCGGCTACTTTAAATTCCTTTAATGCGGACCCACT
Source organism: Mycena crocata (assembly GCA_029281795.1). Taxonomy (NCBI): domain Eukaryota; kingdom Fungi; phylum Basidiomycota; class Agaricomycetes; order Agaricales; family Mycenaceae; genus Mycena; species Mycena crocata. The sequence goes on along the minus strand of JARJCP010000038.1, from coordinate 108,839 downwards.
TAAGAATTCAGAATCTTGATTCTTGAGGCAAACGTGGAAGCGCCGGACTCGCCGTCTAGAGCTGTTAGTGTTACGCGTAAAATGAGTAAAAATGCTTTGGACTCGCACCCGTTGAAGCTGTCTGGTCCGGAATCAAAATGATGCCCAATGCGGACTCCGGCATCAAATAATTGTCTTTTGCTTAGTACACCTCGCACGCTTTGACATTCTCGGGAAGCCTTGTACTTTCTTTGTATCACAAATGCAACAATAAGTCTCTTTGACAACACCGTGGGCCCATGCCACAGCGCCTCCGTGTCACATTCATAAAGCAGCCCTTGCCGTGTTTCGACTGGAAGCAGTGACATTGGCGACCTCTGGCAAAGGACGGCCACTACTTGCCTGCACCTCGAATATTTGCCTTGGAACCGGTCTTGTTTTTCTAGAAGATGCCTTTGTCCCTCGTCCCGGCCCCTGCAGCGTTTGTCGTGTTTACCATTGATCCTGTGGCCACTGTTGCGGCTCTGAATGACCCTGTGGCCACTGCTGCGGCGAGAAAGATGACCATGCGGAAATACGTGGGCTACGTGAGCAAGGCAAGTACTGTGCGATTTTGACCAGAGAGACGAAGTCTCTAACGCAATCCCCATCCAGACCATAAACTGCTTCAACTGGGACGCCCCGTATCACACCTACTCTATACAACTCATAAGCCCCACGATTCCCGAGCCCTGCCTGGACGACGGCATCACGAAGGAAATGTATACGCCTATACTCCCTGTGACCACACATCCACTCGGCCGTGCACCGCTGCGGCCAAAACAGGCCCTCCCGTGGGCAACCAGCTATCAACCCTCTTTTATGCGTACCGTCGTGCGTGTACCGGTCAAAGTAGGGGATGACGCGGACGCAGTTTTCCTGGATTCTTCGGACGTCATTCGCCATCGCAGACTGCTGGCGCTCGAGGATGCGCAGCGACAGGATTTGCTACGCTCCTCCAGCTGTGCTGCAAGCACGAGCAGGTCCGGCTACGTCAACTTTAGCGACCTCGACGAATACACGGGCGACTTGGTGTCTCTCATTGACGTCGAGGGTGCGTACGAAGATCGCTACTACGCTGATACGGTTGAAGCGAGTCGACCTCCGGACACCATGATCGTCGTCAGTACATCCTACAATCTTTCGAAGGTGGAGGACCTTATGAACCCAATCGAATTTTTCGAAGAAAAGCGGCGTCTAAAGCAGTAATTATTACCTGTTTCCCGCTCAAGTCCACGAGAACTAACAGCTTTCAACTAGATTAGAAGCGGAATCAAAGGCCCGGAAGGCAGGGCAGATGTTAATCTCAACGCCCGCGTCAGAGCTCGAGAATATCCCGGAAAATATTCATCACTCGGTGCGAGAGGAAACGCAACAGCCTAGGAACCCCGAACCATCATGGTCGCTCTGGGAACGCCGAAAACTGCAGGAACTACTTTCCAGCATACGTATTCCGGCTTCAGTAATTCGTGAGGTCGCCACGCGAAGTCGGCGCTTGTCGGTTTTCATAGGGCGCAAACGGGAAGAGGGTTTGAATTTCATCCAGGGTTGGACATCGATTCGGTTTCTGTAGCTGGCAATTCGACACCGTTTTAATTAGTGTAGCATTATCTTGGACACGACAGATAATTCGATTAATATTCTGTGTTGAACTCAATCTACTGACCCAAAAATTGAATTAGTTGAATGTGGCGCGGAGGCTGGTCACTGAAGCCGAACACTTCCGTGCAGGAGGAGTTTTGACTTACATGGAAATGTAGGTCAGTGTATGGTTGAATTTATTCGGCTATTCCCGGCTGTAAATGTTCGATTCCACTTTGGTGTTCTACTCGTACCGTTAGTCAAGACCAAAGCGCAACTCTTCTAATGGACTTCTTCAGTAAACAGAAAGACCATCAACACCGACCGGAACTGGGCGGCGATGCGTTCGGGGACGTCGTTGGACGACATACGGGCGGTGTCAATGATAGGTGAGATCAGACAATGTTTACTGGTTATTCGGGTCCTGATTCTAGCCAGAATAATCATCCTGTCGCGTTTGTTTAGCAGTTTATAGAGCTTTACATTTTATATGGACGACCGCCATCGGGTCTCATACTACAGCCACGATCAGTCTCGAGCAAAACGAAGAGCTGATAGATTACCTGCACTACATTACGCCGAAGCCAGCCTTCAACTCATTGGCCAGGTCGCCCAAACCCTCGGGCTCCTCCGGCGGCGTCCAGTCGCGTCCTTCCTCAGCGCAGCGTGCGCACTGGCATACGAACCCCCACGCCTCAAGAGCGGACCGGCGCTCAGCGTACGCCGTCGCGGGGTTCACGTACGTGATCAGCAGCTCCTGCCCGGGCTCAATATCCGCGAGAGCTTTGACAGTGATCCGCGAGAGGGCGCGGCGCTGGTCGAGGTGGCGCACCGACACGTTCGGTGCACATGCATGATTTAGGTGGGCATGCAGCGTGTAGAGGCCGCCGTGAGCCTCGAGGTCTAGATATGATGAAAAGACAAGGCACGGACAAAGCGAGATATACACACTGAGGCTCATGCGGCCAAGCCCCTGCAGGAATCCCGAGTCGTAGTCGAACAGGGCAGCCTCGATCTCGGCAGGCAGCGCCTTGCGCAGGATCGACGCGACGCGCTTTTCCTCGTCTGTGAGGTTCTTCGCAACATCCTCGCGCCGAGGGCGATGGAAGGTTGTGCAGAACAGCTCGAACGCGGTCTTCCACGTCTTACGATCCGGTTCTGATCTTCGCACAAAAATTCCACGTCAACGTCAGGGCATTAAGAGAGAGAGGGGAACATGGCACCTGAAGCTGTATCGCGCGCGCTCCTCCATCCCAAGCACCGCGAATCCTCGCACTACATGCCAGTCCGCGGCGAGCACCGCCACACCCGACGCGTTGGCGAGCAGCAGACGCGCGGTGCATTGCACGAGCGCATTTAGCGCCATCCACTCATTCTGCCGTACCCACCGCAGGAGCGCCATTGAAGCAGGGTTCTGCGCGGCGCAGAGCAGCGCATGTGTCTTCTCCGCGCGCTTGCGGCAGAGAGTGTTGCAGAACGCCGCAGGGCAGTGGGGGCAGCGCGCTCTTGCTTCGGAGGGGTGGGCAAATAATGTGGTACAGAGGCTACATGCGGCGCCTGCGCGCTGCTTATCGTAGATTTCCCTGTACATATATTACTGGGAGTCAGTAAAGCGTGAAAATTATAGCAAGTCTTTGGGGCAGAAGAGGGAAAGATCTAGCAACTTGAGCGGCTCACCACGCGCCGCATTGTGATCTCCCTTCTCATTTCGCCAGCCGGTCCAAAATCTGCAACGAAAACCCACGCACCATTCCGGCGCAATAACAAACGGATCCTCGACCCAGATCGTCTCGCCCTCAACGATCTTCTGCGCCGCGACGAGCCCCTTGCCCTTCCGCTTGTCGAACACGCGCACCGCCACCCGCGGCGTCCACTGCGCGATGTCGAGGCCCTCGACCACCATCGAGGATGGGTGGGGTGGGCCCGCGTCTTTTGATTTCGCGGATGCGTTGGCATCTGCTGCAAGCGTCGCGAGACCCTTGCGCATGCGCTTTTCGCTGACGACCCACTGGGGAAAGTCGGCGCGTAGGACGCCGTGCAGCTTGGGTATCCCAAGTGCGGGGTGCGCGGCCCGCAGCTGGGCGAGCGCGTTCTGGAGCTCGTCGTCGCTGGGGGACGCCATGGTGGTGCAGAACGAAAACAGAAAATAGTATTGCGAAGCCCGAATAGGAAGGTGATGAGCTGCAAGCCTGCACATTACAACTCCTCAGAGCCCTCCAGTCAAAATAAAAAAAGAAACCTTCATTGTGGACAAATACACGAGGGGGCATTTTTCGGGTAAAGTACATATGCAATCTGCATAGAGGGGAGGGAAGCGAAAGGAGGGAGGAGAACTAATAAGTACTAGAGAAACACAAGATCAGAGAGACCGGAACGGTGAGGAGGACTGCGGAAGCAGCTAATCCGTCCGCTGCCTCTTGCCGTCGCCACCGTCCGGGTCGCCACCATCGGGGCTGCTCCGCTTCTCCCCGCTCCCTCCAGCGTTCTTGCTACCGCGCAGCGCCTCAAGTTCTTGTTCCGCACGCTGGCGGTTCATGCGCTCCTCCTCCCACATGCGGCGAATCTCGTCGAGCTGCACCTGTAGGTCGCCCATCGCCTGGTCCATGAGCAGCTTCTCGAGCGTCCACTTCTCGATGTTGCGCGCCTCGTTCTCCTTGAGGTGGTGGATGTATTGTACCGCACGCGACAGGATCGCGCCCTTCGCTTTCTCGCCCGAGCCATTCGGCACGATGCGGCCCAGCTCGTTGATCCCCTCGTTGATGTTCCCGCGGCGGCGGCGCTCGACTTCTTTCTGCGGAGTCGTCAGTGCCAGCAGTGAATATGCAAAGGTGGGTACATACATGGTTGTCCTTCCGCTGCCGGCTCCACTCGTCACTACCCATCGTCGCGCCACTGCGTCCGCGGCCCTTGCCGGCACCTGGACCCTTGCGCGGCCCGCTGCCGTCTCCGTTGTCGGGCTTGTCGACGTATTCACCGTCATCCCCGTCCTCATCCCCGTCCTGCCCCGGTGCGGTCGGTTGTGAGGGGTTGGGCATCCCGCCCGTGCCGAGCATGTTGACGTTCTGGTGCGGGACGGCGCCGTGCTGGAGGTGGCCGAGGGTCGGGGGCCCGAGGGGGTGTGACGATGGACCGGGGTCGCTCACGCGGAACCCACCCGGGCCTGCGCCCTGGGTGTACTGGGAGAGGTTCGAAAGCGTCTGGGCGGCGTCCTCCTTGAGCGTCCCATCGGCGAGTTGCTGAATATGAGGTGAGTAAAATTACATGGCGGGGAAGGGTATGTGGGAGGATATGGGAGTGGGGTGGATCAGGGATATATGATGTAGGGTGAGGGTGGGGGTAGAGCGAATAGCCGGGAGAGGCCAGAAAAAAATCCATGGCAGAGAATGTCATGTGAGGCGGCGTGCAAGACGCGGAGGCGTGATGAGGAGAGAACGATCACGTGTAGTGGGGATGAGGGCGCGGAAGTTGGGATTTGAAAGTCGGGGGAGGGTGCAATGAAGAGATATGAGGCAGAATGAGGGTCGGACAACGGCGTAGAGAACTGGGAAGAGTGAAATATTGATAAATGAGCGTACTTTGGTGAATACATTCGGCAGATGCCTCAGTAAGTTCATGAGCTGATTGGGGTCAAGACCAGGGATAGCCTGAAGACCATTGGCCTGAATTTGTGCGATATCCATGTTGGAGAGTTGCATTGGGACGGGACCCGAGGGTGCAGGGGCACTTGATAAGGCCGAATCGTGATTGGGACCTCCTGAAGCCATTTCAAGGTGATTATGGGTGGCACTGGGGTAGATCCAAGAAAGGATGGGTTGTAGGATGTATCGTAAGTTGCTAACAATGAGGTTCGGGAGCTGCTTTCCCCGCACCTTGAGAATGGTGATGGTAAGCGAAAAAGCGTACAGAAAATTCGACGCCAGGGATTTACCTGATTGAAGTGCAAGATAAGGGCGATAGAATGTATTCGTTTGTTTCTGTGAGACGTAGAAGTCTAGCAGGACTCGGAGCTGCTAATGGCACTCGAGGCTCGAGGAGCAGGCGGGGGTCACGGGGGGAAAGTGCACGGGAAATGTCACGCTGTCACATTTCGTGCGCTGGTTATATCACGCTTACCTAAGTCGAAGCCACCAGTGACCACGTCACAGAACCTCCCTGAGGCTTGGCGGCAAACCCTTGAAACCGGGAAACCTCAACAATCGTTCGAGAGATCATCGAGGGAGGGAAGGAAATTGAGACAGAAAGACAGACTCAGCGAACTGGAAGAAAAGTGGGTGTACTCTTCAAGCTCCGCAACTTCCGGACGCTTGAATGCATGGTCCGTGCGTTTTTGTTCACCATTGTTTAACACGATGAAAGGAAAAAAGAAAGTACTGGTGAGATGTGTCTTGTTACAGCTGTTTCCGAATTTCTTGAGACAAGCTGCTTTTTTTTCGCGCCGGAGATACGAAGAAAACTTTTGATGTAGTGATAGCGATTACCGTTTTTGGATTTGTACCCGAGAAATTCTCATCAGCAATCACGATAATCTCTCCCTCCACTACCATGGTCTACCGCGCTATCAGTGACGATCTGAAGGCAGGTGGGCGGCGCGGAAACGACGTCGACGGCATGTAAAAAAAAGTGGGAAGAGAAGAGACGGTAATCAAACGGGGAATTACTGAGACGGTGATGCTTCGGACTTGTGTTCAAAAACAGTAATCGCTATCACTACATCAAAAGTTTTCTTCGTATCTCCGGCGCGAAAAAAAAGCAGCTTGTCTCAAGAAATTCGGAAACAGCTGTAACTGGGCTCAGCGCGGTTCAGGATCCAAGAGTTGGAAGCGATTCATAGGCCGAACCTGCCAATTCCTCTGCTTACATCCGTAGCTCTTCCTGGCGTAATCCTGAATGCTAAGCCCGATTCTAATAACGCCAACAAAGTCCTTGATCTTCCTGGAAGGACTATTATAAGCAATGGACACAAATTCCGACGGTAGATTCGTCCAGATGGCCAGTCTGGCTGGGTGTGGCGATCCTCTAGTGCCTCTAGTGACATTGGCTTTGGCTCGAAGGCGAGCGCGCAGTATGTTTGGTATCGGAAAGGATAACGGCAAATCATAACGTTTTTACTGGGTCAGTCCCATTTTTCCTTTGGGATTACGCACTTACGCTCATTTTTGGCTGACTACCCGGCATTGGAGTTTAATTGCGTCTAATTTTATATCGACTTTCTTTTTTCTGTTTAATATGACCCTGGGTACCCAGGAATGTCATGACCCTCTCTCTCGTACTCTCACCATGCCAGAAACATTCAAAGATATGCCGACTCCGTTCATCCATCGCGCAAGCGTTGCTGCGTCAACGCTCAAGAAACTTTGCGAAAACATGCCATTCCCCTACGTCAAAGTGGTAGCGGGTGTGTCGCTTTTGATCCTCGAAACTGTTCAGGTCCGTCGCCATGTCTTGGGATAGTTATCATCTAATAATTTGACCTGTGCAACAGACTGTGCGAAGGAACAGGGATCAGTGCATTGCGCTGGTTGAACAGATCGACGTGCTTCTGTGCATTGTAATTGACCTGTGCGTCGAGGGTTCTGTAGCGGCTTCGCCAGCGCTCCTGGATTCAATGGCGAAATTTGCCGAGTACGTTGGTAGTTTGGCAGGGGTTGTGTTTCTCCTCATCCCAATCTCTTCCTTCCAGAACGCTACAGAAGATAGAGGGCTTCATGCGAAGCCAGCAAGACATGGGCCGTCTGAAGCGCTTTTTCAGACAGCAGGACAATACAACTCAGCTGGAGGAGTGCAACCTGGGTTGAGGCAGGCCTTAGATACCTTTTCGGTTAGGGTTTTCAGAAACAGCTTGATGATTACTCACTCTTTTTAGCTCAAGACCAGTCTCGCTGTGATCGGGGACATTGTAAAGATGCGAGACGATACAGAGCACAAACACCAGGAGCTGCTAAAGCTCATCGCTGAACCTTCCTTGTCTGATCAAAGTTCCGACTCAAGCTTCATCGTAAGTTTGTGTTTCATGGGTTTGGATACAACACCCAGCTCACTTCGGGCAGAGCTCTGCTGCTGCGTCGAGCTTGAAGAGCAGGTAAGATATTTATAGCTAGATAGATACGACGTTAATGCCAATTTTGTAGCCTCAGTAGTCTCTCCGTCTTACTTCCAAGCGCGCCGCAGATATTCCACGGCCGCGAACCCGAGTTGCAGGAGCTCATTGCCCTTCTTCTGCAGGATTCTGCCCGAGTGGCGATTCTAGGACCTGGTGGGATTGGTAAAACCAGCCTGGCGAAGTCAATGCTCCATGATCCCGACATCACAGCTAAATACCACGATCGTTGGTTTGTGTCCTGTGACTCTGCGGGGACGGTTGAAGAATTGGCCTTTGCCATAGGGTCGGTACTCGGCCTTGAACTATCCGGGAAACTTTCCAAGAAGGTCGTTAAGCATTTGACCACAAGGTCCAACTGTCTACTCGTTTTAGATAATTTTGAGACCCCTTGGGAGCCGGCGGCAACACGCTCCAAGGTCGAAGAATTTCTTTCTGTTCTTGCTGATCTTCCCCACGTCACCCTCGTCGTGAGTTCACTCAGTAGTGCAACTGTGCTCTATTCACCGTTCACAGGTAACGATGCGGGGGCAAGAACGCCCTGAAAAAATTCGTTGGACTCGCCCTTTCATAGCTCCGCTAGAGCCGCTGCATTATGATGCGGCACATAAGATCTTCATCGACATCGCGGACGCTGACAGCGACGAAGAGGCTGCTGATGTGGCGAAATTGCTTTCCCTTACCGGAAATCTACCTCTTGCTGTAACCCTGATGGCCACTGTTGCTTCTTTCGACGGGTGCGCCTCGCTTATGGCGAGGTGGAAGACAGACAATATTTCCCTCCTGTCTGATGGATTCGATAAAATGACCAACCTCGAAACTTCACTTCGCTTGTCGCTATCAAGTCCCCGTATATCCTGCTCCCCTGGCGCTCTCCAGCTTCTTAGTCTCCTCTCCCTTCTTCCCGATGGTATAACAGATACCGATCTGTTTAACAGCTCATGTCCAATTTCCAACATTCGACAAGCCAAAAGCACATTGCTTCGCACGTCTCTGGCATATGTCGACGGTGCTCGACTTAAAGTTCTGGCACCTGTGCGTGAGCTCATCAGGAAGCTCCACCCTCCTCCCTACGCCATAGTTCGGCAACTCCGATTACATTGGGATCACTTCCTCATGCTCTGGAGGACATATCAGATGCCGTCCGGAGACTTGATGCAGCGCTTGGCGGCCAATACAGGAAACGTCACAAGTGTTTTGGAATACGCATTGGACGTGGACGTGCCTGATTTGTAGGAGGTTGTATACGGGATTGTTTATCTCGATAGTTTCACCATCAGGTTTTTTGGCCACCACTCGCCTCTCATGGAAAATATTGTTTCCCGCATTGAACGAGTGGACGACAATCAACTACGCGGGTATCATATATGGTACCTTTTCAACTCCCACAAACCAATTGCACCATCAAAGGCACCAGAGATGTTGGCTCGAGGCTGCAGATTTTTTCAGCTTGCCGAGGATATCATGGGCGAATGTAAGTTCCCTTCTTACCACCTCCAGCATCCATGCTAATCTGAATTCTTCCGGGATAGCCCGCCTGCAGCACACTCTTTCCCAATACTATGTCCGATCAGGAGAGATTGGCCAAGCATTCATACATGCTCAGACCGCACTTTTGCTGGCAGAGCAGGCCAACAAGGACCTGCAACGGTATCACGCGCTTTGCCAGATGGCCTCCTGCAAACGATTGCAAGGCAAATCTTGGGAGGCATTGGGATTAGCCCTCCGAGCTCAATGGCTAGCCAGGCGAATGGGGGATTTTCGTGCTGAAACGTTTGCTCTGGAAGAAGAGGCTTTTGCGTGGATCGACGTAGGGAACTTCTCGAAAGCTGTTGAAATTTGCATTCGAGCGCAGCAGCTGAATATCGCTGGCGGCCTCGAAGGAACCATATACGAAATTCAGGTCCTGGACTTGGAAGCAGACATCCATTTCATCAAAACCGCATATGCAGAGTCGCGAAGGGCACACAATCAGCTCATGAAACTCTCCTCTTCTCAAAAAAGCCCCCTGTTCTACGGAAACTCCCTTATGTCCATCGCATCCATAGACGTCACTCTTGGTGCGTTTAAATCAGAGGCTGAAGTTGTCGCGGCTCTTCAACTTCCGCGGCAACTATTCACTTCTCATGGATATACCCGTGGCCTCCCTAAATGCGACTTGGTCGTTGCCGACTTCTTTATCCTCTCTGGACATACAAAAGAAGCCGTTACCATATACGAAAAATGCGCAAGCTCTTTCTGTGGGGAAGACGCGGATTTCTTCTCCTCCCGCATCCGCAAGCTCGGTGATATCACCTTGCGGAACGATGTGCGTTCTACCACTCACTGGGCGATGGCATGTCTTGCATACGGGAAGAGCACAGCAAACCCATCAACCATTGGCTGGGCACTTCGACTGCTGGGTGATATATTTTTGAAAGCAGGGGACGACGAAACATCGAGCACGCTTTTTCAGGTCGCACTGGAGGAGTTCACTCGCATGGATATATATCTTGGGAAGGCACAGAGCCTTCGGCGGCTTGCCGAGATTGCAGAAAGACGTGGGGAGTGCACCGTCGCAGCAGAGCAACTGTCTGAGGCACGGTGTATGTTTCTCAAATCTGGATTGGTCGGCGAGGCAGAACGGATCCCGCTTCCCGTAATGGTGACGGAAGCCAATATACCCGGCGGTACACCTATTACAGAGATCGTGCCAGAGATTGAAGGTACCATAATCGGCCGGGTCGGAGCCATATTACTCCCGGCCTAGAAAATACTCCCACTAGGCTAGTGCGCTTTCGAAGTTTTCCTGTTTCTTCCTTTTATTCCCTACCCCGAGTTGTTGGTTTGTTTCAAGTGTGTAAGATCAAATAATGGAAGGTTTTCGTCAATGTAGAGCTCGGTTTACTCCCGGAATCAGAATCATTGATCCTTGACTCAACTCGTTAGTCTAAGATTCTTGTTGTGTCGGTCGTAGCCTTGTGTTCTTGCAAGTTTCAATAACCCGGTAAAATATTACACTTTCACCGAGGAATTTATGGGGTTGAAGATGTCTCAAGTATATTGTATGATACTAGCAAACCCTGTTTGGCGACGACTGTGCGTAGAGGAACGTTCTGACAATTTCTCAGATGGATTCAACCGTGGGAAATGTTGCAATCAGTCAGAAGCTGCGGTTTCAATTTTTGTGAAGATTCATCACTCCCAGCAAGCAATGCGGAGCGGATTTGACCAAGACAGGCTTGATAGAACGTGCTATTCCAGTTCATGATGGCAATTGGCATGAATTAATGTGGCCCAACTAGTGTGGTCATCTACTACTAGTGCTAAAATTGAGTCACTTAGTGTGGCCAACTTGCGTGTCAGATTCCGATCACCGGCGAGGACATTGGGTATAAAATGAACGCGGATGAGGTTGAATCTGCAGAGCTACATACTATTTAGCTTCGAGGATAACGATGTACATCTCTCATACAGCCGTACCCACCAGCGTTCCATACACTTCGTCGGCGACCGGTGCCCAGGCGCTTTCGGTTGGCATTTTGTGACTGCATCCTCACCTATGCTTTTTAACATGCTTCCCAAGGATATTCAGCGCGTGGACCCAGAGAATGAAGACGTTCTCGCACCAGATATGATCCACCCTACGACGGCAGGAATCACAGTTCGCCTCGACCACACAGCTCCGACGTCTACCTCTCAGGTGTTTGATCTCGTGGTGAACACCACTCCGCCCTCCGCGGCGGCCGCACCTGGAGAGTGCAAAGGCGACACACACACTGATCCTGCTTGCGGAGGTTGCGCTTGGAACCGTGGCAACAAGTATCATGATTGGCGCAGTGGTCGGCCCGTGCTTTGCCCAAATTGAATGATAGAGGCAGGAGAGAGGGTTTCGGCGGTCACGCAGGAAATTGTACATTCTGTGTGGAGTGTGGAATGTAGATGATTGAAATATTACACACCTGCCAATCTGTGTAAAGAAGATAATGTGACGCGGAAATACATCTGGATTTGGGATGGAAGATGAAGGGAAGAATATTAGCAAGAGGATTATACAGAACATCGAATGTACAAAAACAACGCATCAAGGAGTGCGTTCGTGTGAATTATCATAGCAGCTTGCGTTATCGTATGCGTTTACGCCGTCTTCGCCTTCTTGCGCGCCGGCGCCTTCTTCCCCTCCTGCGCCTCCCAGTCACGTACGAGCCAGCGCCGGGCCACCCCTAGATGTTTCTTTCCCTTGCCCTGACTGTGGCGCTCCTCCGCGACGAGGATGCCGTCTCTGGCCTCGGGCGGCGGAAACTTCATCCCCGCGAGTCCTTTGCAGGGAAGCTTCGCGCAGGTCAGACCGGGAACGGAGGAAGGGGTGAGCACGACGCCGCCAAAGGTGTGAGCGCCGCTGTCGCCGTAGTAGTCGCTCCACGAGTACACAATCGTGTACGCGTAGTGGATTGTAGTGGAGGGCGAGGCGGCGGCGGCGTCGGCTTTGAGTACGTGGGCGGCAGTGGAGAGCTACGTGGAAGCGGAAAAATATCAGTAATTCAACGACAACGCGGCAGAGCAGCCCAACGGAATAACTCACCGTCTTGCTCTCTGCAATCTTCCACTTCTCCACGCGTACCTCCATGTCCCCAACAGTCGCCTCGCCCACAAGCTTCCCCTTCTTTTCGCGCGTGTCCAGCCCTGCAAATTCGACGTGCTCTTCTCCGTCTTTTAGCACACGCTTCGCCTCGTGCGCGTCGTGCAGCGTCTTCATAAGCTCCGTCGCGCCGGCGATGGTGCGGGCGACGCCCAGCGGACGCGGGCCCTCGTGTGCGCTGTCAAGACCCGCGTCGTACTCGTCATCGGTGAGTATCACAAAGATGTGCGATGGCGCTGGTGCAGCGACGTGTTCTCCTTCTCCGTCGCCAGCTTCCGCACCAACTGGGACCGCGTTTTCCGTATCAGTGAGCTCTTCATCGGCAGGGCGTTTAACGCTAGACATTTCAATGATGTAGAGAGAGACGGGAGGAATGAAGACGCGTAGATGAGGTGGAAGGCAAGAGCGAAAATTGGGAAACTTTAACTCGCGTGAGTTGCCTCAGCACGTGTTCAGATTCTCACGCTTCGATCTTTTCTCTTTGCTTTATCTTTCCTTGATCTTTCCTCTGTCTCTTGACGGTAAGCCCTGGAATTGAACCGGAGGCGTGATTTACCAGGACAGAATTTTTTTCAACTGGTTGCTTCAATTGTTTGAATGATCCACTAGGACGGTGAATACTTGTATCAGCACGTACGTACTAGTCTTGACTCTTCCTGAAGTCTTCAAGCCTCCTTCTTACTTACTAACCACTGATGGTTTCACGTTCATTTGATATGAATAGCCTGGATAACCAGGGATAACGACAGAGTCGGCCCAAATGCGCGTCCCTCGGATGCCGCAAGGCGCCCGCGCGCGACGGACTGTCCAGAAAGCGAGCTTTTTGAAGCAGAAGTCTATGATTCCGTGTCCGAAACTCAGTTTATTGAGGCCCATATTGGCGAGCTGACCGAAGGTAAGAACAATTTTCTTTACCGAACGCACCTATGATTCGAGACCCTCATCCAGAATTATCGCGGAGCCGACGACCGGACGATATCAACGCGAAATGGTAGTTGCGCCAGTGGCGAAAGCTGGGCGTTCCCTTTGGACGGAGCTATTGACAGAAGCTTCACGGGGCATTGATGAGTATTGTTGAGTTAACGTACTCATGCAGAAACTTCACGGGTTTTTGATGAGTATTGTTGAATCAATTAATTGCAACGTACTTGACATGCAGTACATCCATCCAACAAGCTCAGCTGTTACTACTCTTAAATCGTCTCATACCACCCCGGAATCCCTTCTCCCCCTTCCCTAAATCATGCCAGAGACATCCCAAAACATCCCGTCCTCGCTCATTAGCCGCACAACCGTTGCTGCGTCCACACTCAAGGAGCTCAGCGACAACAAGTCAATCCCGTCAATCCCGTACGCCAACGTGGTAGCAGGTGCATCGCTTTTGATCCTCGAAAGAGTTGGGGTGCGTCAAGGTGTCCTCTCATGTTATCGCCCAATAAATTGACCTGCGGGGTAGTCTGTGCGGAGCAACAAGGAACAGTGCGCTGCACTGGTTGAACATATCGACGAGCTTCTGTGCATCATAATTGAGCTGTGTGTCGAGGGATCTGTGACGGTCTCGCCGGCGCTCCTAGATACCGTGGCTAAGTTTGCCGAGTGCGCTGACAATTTAGTTATTCCTCCTCGTCCTGATTTCATCCTCCCAGGACGTTACAGAAGATAGAAGGTTTCATGCGAACTCAGCAAGACATGGGCCGACTGAAGCGCTTTTTCAAACAAGAGGAAAATACGGCACAGCTGGAGGAGTGTAACGAGGGATTAAGGCAGGCATTGGAAGCGCTTTCGGTGAGGGTTTTCCCAACCAGGTCGATACTTGCTCACTACTTTTAGACAAAAACTAATCTCGCTATCATCGACGATGCCGCAAAGATGCGAGCCGATTTACAGATCAAACACGAAGAACTGCTCGAGCTCCTCGCTGAAACTTCTTTGTCCGATGAAGGATCAGGTTCAGCTCGCGCAAGCGTCATCGTGAGTTTGGGTTTTACGTTATCGAATATAATACCCAATTCCGTTCACACAGAGCTCTTCTACTACGAACAGCAGGTACGATGTTTACGTTTGCACAGGAACCGTTACATAATGTGACCTCAGTAGTCTCTCCGTCTTACTTCCAAGCGCACCGCAGATATTCCACGGACGCGAATCTGAGTTGATGGAACTCATTACCCTTCTTCTGCAGGATTCTGCCAGAGTGGCGATTCTAGGACCCGGCGGGATTGGTAAAACTAGCCTGGCGAAGTCAGCGATCCACGATTCCGACGTCATAGCTAAATACCACGATCGTTGGTTTGTGTCTTGTGACTCTGCTGAGACGGTCGAAGACCTGGCCTTTGCCATAGCGTCAGCACTCAGCCTTGAACTATCCGGGAGACTTTCCAAGAAGGTCGTTAAATATTTGTCCACAAAGTCCAACTGTCTGCTCGTTTTGGATAATTTTGAGACGCCCTGGGAGCCGGCGGGATCGCGCTTGAAGGTCGAAGAATTTCTTTCCGTTCTTGCTGATTTTCCACATGTCACCCTCGTTGTGAGTTCATTTATGTTGCGATTGTGCTTTATTCACCGTACACAGGTAACGATGCGAGGGCAAGAACGCCCTGAAAAAATTCGCTGGACTCGCCCATTCATAGCTCCGCTGAAGCCGCTGCATTATGATGCGGCACATAAGATCTTCATCGACATCGCGGACGCTGACAGCGACGAAGAGGCTGCCGATGTGTGCGAATTACTTTCTCTTACCGGCAATCTGCCTCTTGCTGTAACCCTGATGGCCAATGTTGCCTCCTTCGACGGGTGTGCCTCCGTTGTGGCGCGGTGGAAGACAGATGATATATCTCTCTTGTCTGAGGGATTTGATAAAATGACCAATCTCGAAACTTCACTTCGCTTGTCGCTTTCCAGCCCCCGTATATCATCCTCCCCTGGCGCTCTCCAGCTTCTCAGTCTCCTCTCCCTCCTTCCTGACGGCATAACGGATGTCGACCTGTTTAACAGCTCTTGTCCAATCTCCAACATTCGGCAAGCGAAAAGCACATTGCTTCGAACGTCTCTGGCAAATGTTGACGGTGCTCGACTTAAAGTTCTGGCACCTGTGCGTGAGCTCATCAGGAAGCTCCACCCTCCGCCCTACGCCATAGTTCGGCCACTTCGATTACATTGGGATCACTTCTTCATGCTCTGGCGGACACATCAGATGCCGTCAGGGGACTTGATGCAGCGCTTGTCGGGCAATACTGGAAACGTTACAAGTATTCTGAAGTACGCATTGGAAGCTGACAAGCACGATCTGAAGGAGGTCATATACGGGATTTTCTACCTCGCCGCTTTCACTGGGCGAATCTTTGGCAACCACCCACTTCTGATGGAAAATATTGCCTCTCACATCGAACACGCGGACGACAATCGACTTCGTGGATATCATATATGGTACCTTTTCAACTCACAGAAAGTTGCACCATCTGAAGCGCCAGAGATGCTGGCCCAAGGCTGCAGATTTTTTCAGCTTGCCGGGGATTTGGTGGGCGAAAGTGAGCCACACCATCATGACTTTCTTTCCTTATACTGATCTGCCATTGTCCGCGCGTAGGCCGGCTGCAGTGTATAGCGGCGAGTTACCACATCCGCTTGGGGGACGCCAATCAAGCCTCGATACATGCTGCTCTGGCTTCTTCGTTGGCAGATCAGGCAGACAGCGATCTCCGTCGATATCATGCCCTCCGTGTGATGGCTAGTTGCAAACAGGTAACGGGAAATTTTTCAGAAGCAATGAGTTTAGCTCGCAGAGCACAGTGGTTTGCTGGGCGGATAGGGAATTTTTCACATGAAACCGATGCACTTGCACAAGAAGCTGAAGCCTGTATCCGTCTAGGCAACTTTTCGCAAGCGGCCGGCATTTGTACTCGAGCACAGCAGCTTATCATCGCTGCCGGCCTCCAAGGAACAGCGTCTGGCATCGCTATACTCGACTTGGAAGGAGATATATATCTCACCAAGACCGCATATCTAGAATCACGCAGGGCTTTGGAACTTCTCGTACGACAGACATCGAACCAAAACTCCCCCCTTTTTCATGCAAACTCCCTTATGACTGTTGCATCACTCGACGTTGCTCTTGGGGTGTTCAAATCCAAGGCCGAAGTGGTCGGGGCCTTGGCAGTTCCTCGACAAATATTCACCTCTCATAGATATCTGCGTGCCTCCCCTGTATGTGACAAGATTGTTGCCGACTTCCTTATAACATCGGGGCAAACCCAAGAGGCCGTTTTGTTGTATGAAAAATCTGTTGGGTATTTTCGCAGGGAAGATGTGGATTTCTTTTCCGCGTGCCTCGTCAAGCTGGGAGATATCACGCTGCGGCAGGAAGTGCGGTCTACTACCCACTGGGCGACGACATGTTTTGCGTGCGGAAAAATCACAGCGAATCAAGCTGTCATTGGATGGGCACTTCGACTATTGGGCGATATATTCTTGAAAGAAGGGGACGACGAAACTTCGGGCGCACTTTTCCAGGTCGCACTGGAGGAGTTCACTCGAATGGATATATATCTTGGCAAGGCACAGAGCCTCCGACGCCTTGCCGAGATCGCAGAAAGACGTGGGGAGTACACCGTCGCAGCAGAGCAACTTTCTGAGGCGCGGTGCATGTTTCTCAAGTCTGGGTTGGTTGGCGAGGCGGCACGGATCCCGCTTCCCGTGATGGTGACGGGAGCCAATGTACCCGGCGGTACATCTCCTACAGAGATCGTGCCAGAGGTTGAACATGCTACAGTCCACCGAATCGAGCGAAAATTAATCGCTGCTTGAAGTTTGTCTACCGCGCTTGTGTTCTTTTCTTTCTCTCTCTTTGTAGTTTTGTTCAAGTATGCAAAATCAAACGGTAGTAGGTTGTAGGTTTCTTAGTACTATGAGATACTGTATGATCAATGTTGAATTTGGTTTCTTTTCTTGGAATCAACTCTGAGGGAATCGGGTAATTGACATCAACTCTCTACGGAGCCTCTCCGAGCTGCATATCGAGCCTTACTTGGGCAAAAATAATTTGCACCACCAGTTACCTTGACTTGCTATTTTTCAGCTGAAATTGCTCGTCTTTCTAACGGCGTTTAATCCAGGATCAGTACCTGGTTTTGCCGCGATTTTTCCACTTGTCTGACTACCCCCCTACAACTGCTGAAGGATGCCATCAATACGACACCTCAAAAAGAGCGAACACAATAATATGAGCGTTTGAGCTTATGGTTCTGTTCTGAGCGATCCCGGTGACAACATGAAATTCGTTTCTTCATGGAAACATAGAGGAACGAGATGGAAATCCAGAGCGCTAGAGCTATAGGGTAGTTGCTTTTGATATACCTCAACGTTGACCTCAACAAGACCAAGTTGATGGGTACGATGGTGGAATGGCCGATTGTTACTTAGAACCGCGCACTGCCGTTACAGCGCTTCCGAGAGACGGAAAGTGCATCTAAATGCATCCCCAATAGCTTCAATGCGGTGAAAAAAGGGAGCACCGCTAGCAACAGTTGTCCCTAGTAAACTAGACCAGAGTCCGAGTCGAAGGACGACTGGCATGTAGAAGTTCTGGTGTGGCCCGACCCAAAATTCTTGTGCTTGGAATTCACGGCGGCAAAAAAGTCCAGAGAACCAGCCAACCCGAGCGCTTTAACGATTGTCCGGTTCGTAGGGCATTGAAAGGTAGTGGTGGTCGAAAGTTCAAAGCAAGGCGGCAATTTGTGATAGTTTGGCTGCAGCGTGGCAGAGCGTGGCTCGGTAAACGTAACACACCGCCCCGACATACGACCTCCTTCAACGACAGACACGACTTACCTCCCGCAATATTCTCTTTTTCTTTTCTGTTTCTGGAGCTCAGGAACACTTGCTCTCCTTTGGCAAAGCTTTGCCCACTTATATTGGTAGACCAGTGCTTCCAAGCGAACTGCAAGCTATTTAGATTGTAATCTGAGGGCTGTGTTTCTTTCTCTTTCATGATCCAACCACCACCACCCACCTCGACGGCAGCCGTCACCCAGGAAGCTGCGACGGCCGCAGACCTTTCCTTTGCCCAGGCCTTGGATCAGACGAGCCCGGAGGAGGTATGTCGCTTCGTTCACCTTACAACACGCAGCTCATTCGCCCAGACCTCCATTTTCGTTGCAGCGCAGCGAGGGGATGTTGACACCATTCGTGCGCTGATAGACTCGGGCAAGGCACAAGCCACCGACCGGGACCCCCAAAACATCACCCCGCTTCATTGGGCGGCGATCAATGCGCAGGTAGCCGCCTGTCGCCTGTTATTAGACAACGGCGCTGAAGTCGATGCCCTGGGCGGTGACCTTGTCGCAACGCCCATGCAGTGGGCTGCGCGTGGTGGATACCTCTATGTCATCCAGCTCCTAGTGGCACACGGCGCAGACCCGACCATCGCCGACTCGCAGGGCTACAATGCCCTCCACCTCGTTACCCACTCGTCCTCCATCATGCCCCTACTGTACCTCCTTCACCAGCCAGTAAACGTCGACTCACGCGACGCCCAGGGCCACACCGCACTTATGTGGGCTGCATACCAAGGCGACGCTCTCAGCGTCGACCTCCTGCTGCGCCACGGTGCCTCGCCGACGACGCAGGACGATGCAGGGCTCACGCCACTGCACTGGGCGGTCGTGCGCGGCAACCGCGTCAGCATTCGGCGGCTGATCGAGAAAGGGGCGCAGCTCAGTGCGAAGGATAATGAGGGGCGCACGCCGCGCGACATGGCGCAGGAGCTGAAGAGCCTCGGCGCGTGGAAGCGAGCGCTCGAGGAGGGCGGCTGGGATGACGAGGGCATAAAGAAGACCCGCCCGCTGAGCGACCGCAACACCCGCCTCGTCATCTTCGCGCTCCCCACGCTCACGTTCTACCTTGTGTTCATGACGCTCGCGATCCTTCCGTGGTATACTGGCCTGCTGCTAGCGATGGCTGAGTTCTTCGGCATGCATCATGTGAGTTTCAGGTGCACCTCCTGCATTGGTTTTGAGAGTTAAATTATGCATGCAGATCGTCACCCGAGTCCTGCTCAACAAGTCTAGCTATACTGACAGCGTCAACCAGACGCCGTACTTTGCGGGCATCATTTGCGGGTCAATGGTATGGGTGCTCTACTGTTGGTCCACTCGTCTGGTCCACCGTGCGTATTTTTCTGCGTCGTCTATCTTTTCCGTCTTTTCCTCCTCCGTTTTCTCCCTTGCTTCATTTTCGCTTCCTTAGAATATTTTACTGCAACAACCGCCCATCCTGTCACCGCCCGCTGCGATCCTTACCACCTATCATGTCCTTCAGCCTTCACGTCGTGTTTCTCAGTTTTACCTCTGTCATCATTCTATCCGTCCACGCTGTCATTTTTATCTTATCCTACCCCCCGCCACTAATCTTAGCCCTATTTTTGACGTGTACCGTACCTCTATTTTGACGCGTACCATACCTCGATCGTATCCCTCCCACCTGTATTTCTTGCACTTGTACACCTAACTAACGCGCCCCTAGAGACCCAATCGCACGCCTTCACGCACCTGCTCTTCGCACTTTGCGTCGGGCTCTGCGCGTACAACTTCTTCCGTGCGGTGACGCTCGACCCGGGGACCTGCCCCAAGCCTGCGAGCGATGCGGAGCTCAAGTCGGTGAGTGGGCGTTCTCGTTTCATTTCGTCTTTGGTTTCCACATATCTCCCCCACACTCGCTTTTTCCCCCGTGTTTCCCCTCCCCCTTGTCGCCTGTACTGCCGCTACACTCGCCTGCATTCGCATGCTCTCACTTTGTCTACCAATGCATCCTGAGAAAGATGCTAACGCTCCACCTCAGATCATCGAAGACCTCGCGTCCGAGGGCCGCCTGAACGGGCAGACGTTCTGCATCCAGTGCATGGCTCGCAAGCCCCTGCGCTCGAAGCACTGCCGCGTGTGCGACAAATGTGTCGCGAGAAGTGATCAGTAAGTCTTTGTTTTCTTTCTTCCCCCTCGCTTGGTATCCCTTTTCTTCGCGTTGCTGTAAATGTCCTTTTTGGGACGTTTTGTGTTTGTCTTCGTTCACTCGTCCTACTTTTCGCCATTTTGTGCTTTTTTTTCTTCGTCTTTTCGGCACTGTGATGTGTTTTGCTGATGCACAGTTGTCGAACAGCCATTGTCCGTGGGTGTGGAACTGCGGTGAGTACTCGCGCTGGAGGTTCACCTTGTGTACAGTTCTGATGTGCATTGACAGTCGGCGCCAATAACCACCGGCAGTTTGTCATTTTCGTCTCGACTCTCGTGCTCGGCATTGGTCTCTTCGATTATCTCACATATGCTTGTATGTTTTTGGACTGTCGTTGCGGGAGCCTCGGCTGACCGATCTTTTCCAGACTTCTCCTCCATCACCGTCCCCTTATTCGGGGTCTCTCCGCCAACGCCCTCCTCCTCTTGTATCCTGACAAACAACCTCTGCATCCTCACCGCCCAGGACTCGTTCCTCGTCTCCGTCGCCGTATGGGCAACCCTCCAGCTGTCGTGGACTTCCGTCCTCCTCGCCTCTCAGTTCTGGCAGATCGCGCGCCAAATGACGACGCTCGAGGTGTCCAACCTCGGGCGCTACGGCTTCATGGGCGGCCGCGGCGGCGCGAGCCTTAACGGGCAGATGGGCCACCGCCACACGCACGCGCAGGCTGCCGCGGCGGACTCGCCTGACGTCGATGCGGGCGGCGCGGCGCCACCTGCACACACGCATAGCAGCGGCTTCCTGATGAACCTCCTCGGCCTCGACCGCTTCACGCGTGGCAAGGCCGTCGACGGGCTCGCGCGCGCGGGGCGTGCGAGCAATCCGTTCGACCTCGGCGCGTATCGCAACTGTCGTGACTTCTGGACGAACGGACGCGAGCTTGGCGTTGAGTATGAGCGGCTGTACGACGTTCCACTAGAGGGCTTCGAGGAGGCGCGGCGGCGGCGGGAGAACGAGGAGGAGGAGGACCGGCTGTCGGTGGGCACGCCGCGCGGCAAGGGTGGGAGGAAGAGCATCTTCATGGGCCTGGGGATGGGCATGGGACGAGCGGGGAGCAGTCGGGGAGGATACGAGCCTATCAGCCAGGTATAACTGGCAGCGATACCTGTTAATTCTTACGATTGCAACTATTTAATGGACCGTCCGTGTTGTAGCAATGCCTACTACTTTTTTATAATGCTGTCCTACTTGTCGCTGTTTTTGCTCTAAAGGCTCGTTGCAGGAATGAATCATTCTTGTGTGTGAACGATGATGAGAGGATTACAGATGCGAGAGATACAAAACCCAGCTAAATACACTATGTACAACACTAGCGGACCGACTCCACGACTATCCGGATCCCGACTGGGGCATCTCGTAGTCCATCGGTATGTCCTTGCGCTCCAGCCACGCGGCATCGTCGCCGCCTAGATCGACACCTTTGCCGCAATCAAGGTGTCGTCTGCATGGGAGCTCTTTCAGCTCGACGCTCCCATCATCCGACCCGCGCACGACGACATAATGCTCGCCGTGCCACCCCAGAAAGTCGAGCGCGGGGAGCGCCGTTGCGACGCTCCGCGCAGATGACACCCAGATGTCCGTCTGGAATTGCAGGTCCTTCTCGGACATCAGGTTCGGCTTCGGCCGATGCATGGACGTGTTCTGCAAATGTAGAAATGCCAGGGAGGGGAATGCGGTAAAGTGTTTTGCGTATTCGTTCTGGGGCGCGATGTCAGCGATGCGAGGAAGAAAAGAGAAAGCGCATACCAGGGGACGATCGGAAACGACCGTGGAGAGGTGGAGCGCGGCGATCTGGCTCGGGATGGCATCGACGAGCGCAGAGGTAGCCTGCTCCGTCAGGTTTGCGATGCGGACTCCGAAGACGCGCAACGCTTCGAGGTCAGGTAGGACATCCAACACCATCTCCCATGGACAGTTGCCAAGGTCGAGGCGGCGCAGACGGCTGCGGTGGCGGACAAACTGCGTCACGGCGCGGTACAGCCCTGCCTGGTCGTCGTGCCCGACGAGCAGGAAACGGAATGCTTCCAGGTGCGGAAGGAAGGTGTGCGTGCCATCGAGGATGTGGTCGCTTCCGAAAACCACGCCCGCGTTGACGGGCTCCTCGAACGTGCCGTGCAGAGTGAGACTCTGTAGGCTGTGTGCATGTGCAATGCGCGCAAGGACGACGTGTGAGATGCGTGTGTCGACGAGGTCAAGGTGCGTCAGGTTCTTGATCGTGACGCTCTGGAAGGCGCTGTCCCATGAGTGGTGCCGCGCAAGGTACGCGCCAAGTACGAGGTGCCGCAGAGTGTTGGCGTTCTGGTCAAGCACCGTGCGTACCTCGCCCATGTCAGCAAAACCGTCGTCATCCTCAGCACGCAGCGTGAACTTGCGCAGGTTGTGGAATGCGGAGACGCCGACTGCGTCAAAGTGCCACCCACTGGAAGATAAATATGTAGGTGAGGATTTTCAGAGACAGGGCAACTGCGCACATTAATCCGAGGCCGTGAAGCTGCGAGTGGGTGGATAAGACTGTCTGCACCATCTCAGCGCGCATCTCGGGGTACCCGATCCATTCAAAGTCCTGCAGGGCTTTGAACTCAGGGAGGGTCGAGCGGAATATCCGAATCATGAGATCGAGCATGTCCCCTTCCTCGTATGCCCAATGGAGGCGTAGGGTTTTAACACGGCTGGCGAACACGGGATCGGCCTTGACGCGGTCAAAGACGTCAAGTCCGCGATTGAGGGTTTCTTGGTCGTCCCCGAAGTATAGATCCAGCGTATGGAAGATCAGTCGCACGGCGATGTCCCGGTGAAATGCAGAGACAAAAAGCCAGCTCCGAAGGTGATATCGGGGGATGAATGCAGCGATTCGCTCCCATACTTCGACCGGCGCGCGCAACGAGGCAGGTTCGTGGGCGAAGTGTATTTTCTGGACGGAGTCATCCAGCTAAGCTCGGGACCCTTTAGAAGACACTCACTACTTTCTCGCGGCGCAAATGGCGCTGGATCTCTCGATTCGAGGGATCAAGCTTCAAAACTGCATAGAAATCTACCCGGTATTTTAAACTCTGTCTCTTTGCGAGGACAGAAATACGCACCCTGCTGTGCCTTGGCAATCAAGCTCTCCCCGCCCGCCTTGCGTGCATTTCCTCGTGCAAGTAATGCCTTTACAACGTCGTTTCGAGGCAAATCGGGTGTTCGCAGATACACCTCCATGTAGTTCTCCACCTCGGCTCCATACCTAATTTACATTCAGTTTTGAACATGTCAGAAACCACCTCTACACGTACTGGCCAGCATTGATAAGAGAAAGCGCTGTGTCCAGAAGCAAGTTGGCCTTGCGAGTATTAGATAGGGATTGTACCGCGCCAAAGACGGTTGCAGTGAGCTCGTCTTGCGAGGCCATAATGGACGGGTTCAGAGCAGGCAGCTGGCCACAAACATCTGCTGTCCGTGTCCTCCGTCTGTGATGGTTTGAGGACAGCCGAGCACAGATCGGCGAAACTAGAGTGGCTCTTGCCAAACACGGTGATGGCAAACTCGTGCAAACTATCTTTTTCCTTCTGCCTTTGCCACCAGTTCACCACTGTTCACCAGCAGAGCCTAGCAGAGCCCTTGCTAATCTTTCCTCGCCAAATAATACCCATGCTACTATTACTTGCTTCACACAACTACGCTTGAAGCACCCTTGACTACTTACCCTTAGCCGACCTCAAGCCTCATCACTTTCGATCGTGAGACTTCATATCCCGATAGTTGTAAATTCCCCGGTGGTTACTTCGTAGTAACTTTTTACCAACGGCTCTGCCAGTGGCTGAGGGCGGTGAAAGCCTGCTGTCGGCCGTATATATCCGGGTGTGTGTTCGAACTTGGTCGCAACTCAAAGTCATCTGCTGTTCTTTATCGCCGGCAACAAAGGGACCGATATCCGACTCAAGCTCTTCCCAGGATGTGTCCCTCGGGATAAACATATTTTCCACCAATTCCAATTGAGTTGCGGAGGAAACGCGTTTGCTGAGCACTGAGGAATATCATTTTTGGTGCGCACGACTACATACTTATCCTCCAAAGGCAGTCTTCGGTCGCTTGTGGCTGGTCGGATACCGTGACTCTACAGCTGAACATTCGGCTCGCAGTAAGTCCAAGGTCAGTGTTATTTGCTCCAACGTTTTCTGCCGTCGTGTTTTTAGCAGTGCGCGACC
This sequence comes from Mycena crocata, assembly GCA_029281795.1. NCBI lineage: Eukaryota > Fungi > Basidiomycota > Agaricomycetes > Agaricales > Mycenaceae > Mycena > Mycena crocata. Next base: position 84,340 of record JARJCP010000038.1, on the reverse strand, counting down.
AGCTAAAACGTTGCCCCGCCACTTTCAAGTCCGAACCATCGGACTGACTCAAACCACCTGCTTGTCGATCCTTCGCCTCGAATGATCTGCGTAAATTCTACTACAACTTTCAATCCCATCGCTGCCGTCTGAATTCATCTCAACTGGGAAACCTCCCTTGAAGAACTCTAGACGTCAAAATATCTTGAAGTTGTGAACGGATCCTTGGACAAAACCCTTGTAAACGTCTCACATTCAGCCTTTCGAGGATGACCCTTGTAACGAATACCCCACTACGCCATCAAGCTGATGGCGGCCTGTGGACTCGGAGGCGGCGGCCAGTTCTCGTGATACGCGCTTCTGACTATTTACCGCTGCTCGACCCCATGACCTCGGAATGCATATACTTATAACCGCCCATCGGAATAACAATAGTCGCGTCTTTTCGAGGACCTTCCTTTCCACCTCCGTCGATGTTTATTTCGAGGTACGCCCTTCCCGTCTCATGTGTATGGTGGCTACTGCACCTTGGGCTCGCCGTTGCCCATGACCACCATCATGGCTCGAAGCACCACCTTTTGGTTGGAAACTTCGGCACAAACTATAACGTCACCGCTATGCTCGACGGTACCCAGGACGTCGGCGCGGGGTTCTTGTACACACTAGTCGTGGATGGTGACGCGGGGTCGCTCACCCTGGCGCATACCTCCCTCGCCGCGGCCGCCCATCCCTGGCTCTCCCTCAACGTAAGTCCTTCCGTTCCGTTGATAGCCGTTCTATGTTTCTCATTCTTTCTATTATACACTAGAGCAAGGCGGGTGTCGTCTACGGCTCGGGCTGGTCTGCACCGATTAACGGCAGGAGGTCATTCAGCTCGTATACAGTCGAGCCCGATTTTTCCGTCTCCCTCCTCAACACCGTCACTTCTTGCGGGACGAAGCCCATCGCGAACGATTTTATCGCTGAGGCGGGGGACCACGGGGTGTTTTATGGTCTCGATTTCGTCACGCCGTGCGGCGAGGCCTGGACTGTCGACGAGCGGGGAGCGATCGAATCAAAGGTCCAAGCACTGGAGTTTGCGAACGGTTCAACCCTGCATGGGTTCGCAACCACCCCCGATCTCAAATACATGTATCTCACTGTATGTTTGCGTTTATTCTTTCCTCGGTGAGTTTATCTAATACGGACGCAGAACCTGGGTTTGAATACCATCCATTCGTACTCCCTGAACCTCGCGAACGGTTCTGTAACCGCGCTGGGAGACTTCGCACCGAGCGCATTGGCAGCAGGGCCGCGCCACGCCGCAATCACGACGAACGGCGGCTATTTTTACCTCATCGATGAAGAGGGACTGCGCGTCGATCAATTCAGCATCGATGCCACGTCTGGCTCGCTCGATTACACGAATGTATCTCTCGCTGTGACGCCGTTCGGTGCGGATCGCATACTTGCATCTTGGCTTCGACTAATTAATATGTTGCAGGCCTCACCCCGGCGAACGCGTCGCTATACTGGGGCGACGAGATCGTCATCTCGTCGTCCGGGCGCACGCTGTACGCCAGCACGCGGTCGCGCAACGCCGACTTCCCCGGATACATCTCCGGTTGGGCGCTGAACGCCGACGGTTCCCTAGCGGACACGCTCTTCGTCCTCCCGACACCCGAGGCCGGCGGCACCAGCAATATCCTTAGTGTCTCGCCTTTCAACAACACGAGCAAGGACATGCTCGTCCTCACCGACCAGGATACGGGTTTCGTCGCGTTGTATGCTCTGCAGAACCGGGATCTGGTGCTGTTGGATCGCGTAAAGTGAGTGTGGCCTTCTGGCTGGCGGATATGGCCGCTGACAGTCGATCATTAGCATCACTGGCACAAATTGCTGTTCCGGTTCTGTCTGGTTGGATTAGGCTTAGATTCAAAAAACAATATTGTTGTATCCAGCTTGAGCTCAAATAACAGCAAAAGATGTCGTCCCTGCCTTGTAGGCTTTGGTTTCGATGTTTCGTGTTTCCTTGCCTTCCTTCAGCTTCTGGTTCCGAATCAATGAATCGCCATGACATCACTGATTCGGAACCCTCGCTTTGACCGGACGAGTCGGCCAGATGGGGGGCGCGTGGCTAAGCGGATATTGCCACGAGTCCTAGCCTGAGGGTCCCGGCTGCCGCAATTCATTTACATAATGGTTGTGGTCGTGGGTTCGAATCCCACGAAACCGCAGAAAAGTATATTGGCCAGCTAATACCGAAATCGAACACCCTCGACGGCCCCGACTGGTGAAATTCCAGTGAACCAGGCGGATGACCCTGGAATGCTTCTGCAGACTTGAGGATCATTACACCAAACGCTCCAATAAAGAGTCGGCCAGATGGGTAGACGAGAAATGAGGCGGCATGTATGGTTTTTCCAACTGCAGTCTCCGATAAGAGCCGCAATTTTACAGCCTCCAGCCAACACACCGTATAGGGAAAAAGCAGAACATGGTAAAACGCTAGCGGAAAGTAGGTGAATTAAATCAACTTTGTAGGAAGTCAAAACAATTATTTTTACCTGAAAGCTGCCGGAAATAGCCACAATCAGCGGCTGTTCCAGGAAAAGATGCTTTATTGTTTTTCAGACGCGCTGAAAGGGTTGAACGTTGAACTTCCAGCAGCCCTTTCAACTTAAAGACGGATTTTTCAAATTTTCCTTTGTTCAGATTTGGAAAGAAATTCTTTCTGCTCGATAGAAAGGAGTGCTGGAAGTTACCAGCACTCCTCTCATAGCTTCCTTAAAAACACTCAAGCACCTTTTGTTAGAACAGCGTCTAATTCTGGCTCTTTCTGCTGCCCTTCCAGGCGAAAATAATTGACGGCACATTTTGCAGAGTTAATTTGACTACTGATTGACATACTTTCCGCTAATCTTTTACTATAATGTTGCTATTTTGCCCTATACGGTGTGCAAAGGCCCAAAGCAAACGCTTGCGGGCCCGGATTCAGAGCCCGGCAATCACTTTTCCGACGGTCTCCGAGGACCCGAAAGGACCCATAGGTCGGGTCAGGTAAGGACCCGAGCTTTTGTAGCTCTGGCGCTTACATCGATTGCGCGAACACTGGACTTCACAAGGGCCCTTGAGCGGGGCTCTCTGGAACCTTGGGTGGTGTGACGTGCCAGCAGATTCTGCCAAACAGAAACCACTTCCGGCAACTTCAATTTTCTTCAAAGCTCAAAACTCCAACAAAACTCTCCGAAATTCCCACTGAGCATGCCACAAAAGTCGAAGGGAGTCTCGACGTCGTTCATCGACCACGCAACGGTCGCCGCTTCTGCACTGAAGCAGATTAGCGAAGTCGATTCAATTCCCTATGTGAAAGTTGTTGCGGGTGTATCGCTTCTCATATTTGAGACCTTCCAGGCAAGTCTTGAATCCGCTGCCATGTTGTGTTATCAACTAGATTTATTTCCAGTCTGTTCGGAACAACAAGGTGCAATGTGCCGCACTGGTCAAACAAATCGATGAGCTCCTGTGCATTGTCATCGATTCATGCGTTGAGAGGACCGTCGCGCTTTCACCGCTGCTGCTCGACGCCATGGCGAAGTTTGCCGAGTATGTAAACCGGCTTCTGGTTTCTCTGGTCTTATGATGTCTTTCCTCAGAACGTTGCAGAAGATAGAATCATTCATGCGAACTCAGCAAGACATGGGCAGGTTTAAACGCTTTTTTCGCCAGCAGGAAAATGCGACACAACTAGAGGAGTGTAAGACGGGTTTAAGCCAGGCCTTGGATGCCTTTTCGGTGCGAACTTCCAGGAAAGGATCTGAAGTTTATTCATTTGTTCTAGATTAAAATCAATCTTGCTGTCATCGGCGACCTCATAGAAATGAGGGCTGCATTAGAACGCAAACACCGCGAGTTGATTACACTCATCTCTGAAAGCTACGCTTCGGATCAAGATTCCAGCATTGTCTCGCTGCATGCGGGCTCCCTTGTGAGCGTTGTTTTCTTCCTTTGCCAACAGAAAGTCTGGATTGACTCGATTCATGCAGGGCACTAGTAGCATGTTTAGTTTAAAGAGCAGGTAAGATGCTGTCTCTTTGTAAGACGCCACATTGATTCAATTTCGTAGCCTCAGTAGCCTGTCGTTGTTGCTTCCGAGCGCGCCACAGATATTTCACGGGCGGGAATCTGAGTTAAACGAGTTGACCGGCCTCCTTCTTCAAGGGGACGCCAGAGTGGCGATTTTAGGCCCCGGCGGGATGGGCAAAACCACCCTGGTGAGGTCGGTGCTGCATCATCCTGACGTCGTCGCTAAATATCGCGATCGATGGTTTGTGTCCTGCGACTCGGCCGGATCGATGGAAGACCTGGCTTTCGCCGTAGCGTCTGCTCTGGGGCTTGAACTAAGTGGGAGGCTGTCCAAGGCGATTGTTAAACATTTGTCTTCGAAGTCTAGCTGCCTGCTAGTTTTAGACAACTTTGAGACACCCTGGGAGCCTGCGGTAACGCGCTCTGAGGTCGAGAAATTTCTCTCTGTTCTCGCCGATGTTCCCCACGTCGCCCTTGTGGTGAGTTCGCTCAGTATTTCGATTGGATTTTATTAACCGTTCAAAGGTAACAATGCGAGGGCAAGAACGCCCTGAAAAAATCCGTTGGAGTCGTCCGTTCATACCGCCGCTGAAGCCGCTGCATCATGACGCGGCTCATAAAATTTTCATGGACATCGCCGACGTCGATAGCGACGAAGAAACCGCCGACGTGGGCGAATTGCTATCCCTTACCGGCAATTTGCCTCTCGCTGTAACCCTGATGGCCACTGTCGCGTCATTCGATGGCTGCAGATCCGTGTTGACTCGATGGAAGATAGAGAATGTCTCCCTTCTTTCGGACGGATGGGATAAAGAATCGAACCTCGAGATTTCACTTCGCATGTCGCTGTCCAGCCCCCGCATGTCATCCTCGGCAGGCGCTGTCCAGCTCCTTAGTCTACTCTCTCTACTTCCCGATGGCATCTCAGATTTCGACCTATTCAACAGCTCTATCCCGGTTCCTGAACTTCCGCAGGCCAAAAGCACATTGCTTCGGACTTCTCTCGCGTACATGGATTCCGACCGGCTCAAGGTTCTGGCCCCAGTGCGGGAGCTGGTTAGGCGGGCTCATCCTCCGTCGTATGCAACAGTTCGGCCACTCCGTTTACATTTTCAGCATCTATTCAAGCTTTGGAGGACATACGAGATGCCATGCGGCGATCTAGTACAGCGCTTGGCAGGAAATGCTGGTAACCTCACAAGTATGTTGAAGTACGGATTGGACATCGAAGCCCCCGATTTGAAGGAGCTGGTATATGATATCTTCCACTTGGATAGCTTCACTTCGCGGAATCTTTCCAATCGATCGCCTCTCATGGAACACATCGCCGAGATCGTTGAACGTGCTGACGACAACCAACTACGTGGATACAACATCTGGTACCTTTTTAACAGACAAAAGGCAATCGAACCCTCCAAGGCTTCGGAGCTGATTGCCCGCGGTTGCAGATTTCATCAGCTTGCGGGGGATTTGATGGGTGAATGTGCGCTACATCTATATGGCTTTCAGTATACTAATTTCTATTCTATTTCTGAAACCCAGCTCGGCTGCAGTCCACGGTGGCCTCTTTCTACATCCGTTTAGGTGACATCAACCAAGCTTCGATACACGCGGATCTCGCATTTTCGTTGGCAGATCGGGCGGATAGTGATGTCCACCGGCATCATGCACTTTGTGGGATGGCTAGATGTAAACGGCTGAAGGGTGCATTTCGTGAGGCGCTGGAAATAGCCCGCCGAGCTCAGTGGTTTGCTGGGCGTATAGGAAATTTTCAACGTGAAACCGATGCCCTGGAAGAAGAAGCCCAAGACTGGATCGGCCTTGGCAACTTTTCGCAAGCGGTCGACATTTGTGCTCGAGCGCGGCAGCTTATCATCGCTGGTGGTCTCGAAGGAACATCATATGACATTGATGTACTCGACTTGGAAGCAGACATATATCTCACCAAGACCGCATATGTGGAGTCGCGAAGAGCATACGAACTTCTCAGACGACATACCTCTCGCCAAAAGTTTCCACTCTATCACGGCAACTCCCTCATGACCATCGCATCCATTGACGTTGCTCTCGGGGTGTTCCAATCAGAAGCCGAAGTTGTTGTGGCTTTGGAAATTCCTCGACAAATATTCACGTCTTCCGGATATTTGCGTGGGCTTCCGATATGCGACAGAATCGTTGCCGACTTCCTCATGGCCTCAAAGCAAACACAAGAAGCCGTGACGATATACGAAAAATGTGCGCGTTCTTTCCGCGGGCAATCTGTCGATTCTTTCTCCGCGTGTGTGCTTAAGCTAGGTGATATCGCCCTCAGGAACAACCTGCGATCGACTACTCACTGGGCGACATCATATCTTGCTTATGGTAAGTTAACGGGGAGCGCATCCGTCATTACCTGGGCATTTCGGTTGCTGGGAGATGTTTTCTTGAACATTGGGGAACAAGAAATGTCTTACGCTCTCTTCCAGGTTGCTCTAGAAGAGTTCACCCGTATGGATATTTACGTCGGAAAGGCTCAGTGTCTCAAAAGGCTCGCCGAAATTGAAGAAAGCCGCGGGGAGCTTATTATGCGGGAGAACGATTTTCCGAGGCGCGGCGCATGTTTCTCAAGTCGGGGCTGGTGCGGGAGGCGGACAGAATTAGTTCAACATGACAACAGCGGGTTTCTTGGGAGGTGAATTTACGAAAATAAGTAAACCAGTATAGTGGTAAACGCAGTAAGTATGGTATGCGCAGAAACCTAATAATACGAGCAGGATGATTTAGTTTCATCCATGATGTTGAGAATTGGGGTCGTCAGCGGTCAGTGCGCAATTTGATCGCCGTCTCGGCTTAGTCTCTACAGACTGGCCACTCGTAACCTCGTTCTTCGTCTCAGCTCTCCTCGTCCTCTTCCTGTGACAGGCTCGGACTCTGTCGCTCGCCGTTAACTGTTTCATCTGAGGGAATGGCAACGCACTCGGCTCGCTGGCTATTCCTGCCAGTGGAACTCTGGCTTCAAATCCTGAGCCTCCAAATCCCGCTTCAAGATCTCGGAGCTTTTTCTTTGACTTGTTCCCAATTGTTGTCGATTACCCGACCACTCATCTACCGACACTTGAGCCTCACAGCAGAAACACATCATCTTCCCAATCTTGCTGTAGAGGAGACGTTCGCCCAGGTTCGCCCTCCTCGTCCGCTATGTAGAACTGGCACAAAGTGTGCGAGAGCTGACTCTCGACTCCCGATCCAACTCAGAGCCACTTCACCATACCGTAGGGCTAATACACCTCCCCTCTTTGAGGAACTTGACACGATTGAGGCGCGTCAATATCATAGGCGACCTCTCTCGCCACGCTGGGACACAGCAGACCACCGATTTTATTCAGATTTTGGACGACTTGCAGCTTGATGAGCTACATTTTTCTGCACCGGGTGTGCGGGGGCTCATACTTGCAGTGAATCGTCCAGAGCTCCTACGGCTCGCGAAACCCAAGTGTATCGAATTTTCTGAAGGAGTCGGCAACAATGGCAAGTCGATACACTGCATATGATCAGGAAAGTGTACTGACACCCTCACAGAAGTCCTCTTTCCACGCCTTGTAACATTATTCACTGCTGCCACATCGTCACTCACGTCCCTCATTATTGACGGTGAACTCAGGGAAATCCACATGGCGCCCATTCTTTGCCTTGCATTTTCCTTTCCTTCGCTCCCTGATGCTGACCAGCACGTCAGACGATGGACTCTATTGCCCTCCCGGCTTCTATGTTTTCCTCTCGGCACATCATGGCACTCTCGCGGAACTGCACCTGGCCTGCACTTGCCGCCCCAGAAGAGGAAGTCCGACCTTCTGCCCGGTTGCACTGGTTTTCGATGCGGCTACCAAGTTGCATCCGTACTTCCTGCCAAACTTGCGGGTGTTCAAAGGACATTGCCGGAACGTCGAGATGATGGCCCGCGCAGGCATGCGCTGCATCAAAGCTCGAGATTCTTACTCTCAACTCTAGCTTCGACGAAGGCGAGCACATAATGTTATGCGTCGACGGAATGTTGGATGCACTATCGACAGCAGGACCCCTCACAGCATTGAAAGAGCTCGATTTCGATTTGTTCCAGTGGAAGGATGTAGAACCCTACATGGTGTCTGCTGTTGTCCGCCGACTGGGTGCACTTTGTGCTCCGATGCTTGAGGTGTGGCGCGGGCTACTGCCGTTCAAAAACGCGTGGTCGCTGGATGACTTCGCACCATATTCACACTTGCGCTTTAGTCAACTACCGACACCCTCCACCGATTTGAATCAAAGAACTTCCGCTGGAGGCGATGTGCGGGACTGCGTGCTAAGTCTGGCGGAGACCTGCCAGACGCTTGAGGAAGTGAGTTTTGTGGCGTCCGCGAATGGAACCACGGACGTGAAGGATCTGTGTTGGGAGATTGGCCGGAATGCATCATGTTTCTCAGTAATGTGTGTATGTTGATTCGCGAGTACCCGCAGAAGCATAATAAATCCGGGTATTTTTTAAATGTAGTATATGGTTAAATTTTTGGAACACATCGGATCAAGCCGGCTCTTCTCTTCCCGAATCACTGCCCACTTCCCCTGCTGTTCAATGTTCATACGCCAGAGCCACTCAAGATTCTCATGCAGGCACCCATTTTTTGCATCAAGCTCAATCATAGTACTGATACGAAGCGCTCAGCGACGGCTCTCGAAGAATCGACAGTTGGCAAAAAAGAGCCCAATTTTAGCCAATTTTGCACAAGGCGTTGCATTGAGATCTTGTCACCCTTCAAGCCCAGAGTCCCCGAACTCAATTAAACGTCTTCTCATCTGATAAATCGTCTGCATGCCATACCAAATACCGGCTGCACCAAGGGGTATTCACCCTTAAAATTTTCCACACAGGGTCGGAAAAGTGCAATAAGGCTCTCCAGGCCCTACCTACCTATTAGCCGAGCCTAAGCGAGCTTAGCCGAGCCATTTTCCCACGCAAATGACGGCAGAAACGGGATTTTATGCCTAAATCTGAGGCCTATCTAGGCGCAATTGACACAAATTACTTCCATCTGAAATGGATTTCGAGGATGTTCAAGTATTTTTTAACCCTCGAGCCCCTCCAAAAAACTCGATTTTTTCCCGACCCTTCTAAATGCATTTTCAGAGTGATCCAAGCAGATTCCAAAAAGTGAAATAAGACTGCCTCGGACCTACCTACCTATCGACCCAGTGTCTCGGCTTCTTCCGGTGAATACCCCTTGGGCTGCACCTTCACAACTGGAACCAGAAGAACCACGAAACCACCTCGCGCCTTTTGGATTTCGCACGTCGAGAGCTCAGACTTGACAAATCTTTCTATGTCACAGGCCCGATGGTAGGAATCTATCTAGTGTCATAGGCCCGAATCCTTGAAAAACCCTGTGAAGTCTTGTGGACCTAGTGTAATGCAACGCTTGTGCCACCGTCCAAACATTCCGGGGAGGACATGATGAAACGGAAGACGGTCATTTGGTCTTTATAATATCCTACTTTCCGACCTTTCAGCACCTCTGAATCACTCAATTACCAGAACTACAACCGCTGCTATCAAACGGTCTTCTCTTGTGATGGCATTCGACGTGAGTATATATATCTCCAGCTCCAGAACTTCAACGTCTCTTCCCCTCCCATCATATCGCTCAAGAACGTCATGCACGAAAATGCTCTCCCTCTTCTCTACGGACTTGCCGCGATAATTTCGATTGTATGGCTTCACAAGTCAGTTTATGGTCAAAAGGTCGGTGTCAAGTCTCGAGGTATTACTAGGTGTTCTGATTAACTCACAGCACTCCACGCCCGCCATCATTGGTTCCGCCGGCATCATTTCTTCGTATAAAGCAGCCTACCATTTCCTCCACCATCCATCGGAAGTCGTCCAACAAGGCTATGATCAATACCGAGATGGGGTTTTCCGAGTACCCCGCCTCTTTCGCTGGGATTATATCGTTACCGGACCCAAGCACGTTACTGAGGTTGGAACTGCCCCCGACAATGTCCTTTCTTTCTATGAAGGCGCAGCAGATGTAAACACTCCCCCTTTCATTCAATGATCCCTGCACTGATACCGGGTCCTTTCGCAGAGTATTCAGGGCAAATACACCATAGGCGCTGAGCTGATGAGCAATCCGTATCATCAACTTACTGTGCGGACGAGTTTGACGAGGAACCTTGGCCGGTGCTTCCCTGAGGTGCGGGACGAAATCCAGCAAGCATTCAAAGAAGTACTTTCTTTAGAAGAAGGTGCCAATCACTCATTCATTTTCATCCCTCCACTAATCTGCAATCTATAGACTGGAAGATTGTGCCCGTATTACCCAGCATTATGCAGGTTGTCGCCCGTACGAGCAACCGCTTATTTGTCGGCCTGCCTCTATGTAAGCCCCTATTATCCACAAAAGAAGCTGACCATGAATCCGGAAGTCAGGCAGAGAAATGGAATATTTAATTCTGAACATCGAAAACACAATAGATGTAGTTCAACGCGGCCACCGGCTCTCGTACTTCCCTGAATTCATGAAGCCGTTTGTTATATCCATTCAAATGAATTCAAAAGCTAAAATTCAACTCTCCAGTATTGTAGCACCGCTCATCGTGACACGCAAACAACGTCTTCGAGAAGTCTTAAAATTTGTGGGGCCCATGATCGAGAAGCGGCTGGCGAAAGAAGAAGAACTTGGCCCCGATTGGCCTGGAAAGCCCGTGCGATTTTACCAATGAACGAAACTGTTGAACGATAATTGAAACCCACAGTAGAATGATCTCATCTCCTGGCTATTGGAACTCGCCAAAGGAAACGAACGCACCCCTGAAGCAATCGCTGCGCGTATCCTCTCAATCAATATGGCCGCTATCCACACCTCCTCCATGGTATGTCACCCCGAAGACAGTGCAGATATTTTGGTCGCTCATCTTCCGGAAGGCATTGACGCATGCGCTCTATGACCTAACCGTGCATCCTGAGCATATTCAACCTATGCGAGAGGAAGCTGAACACGTAATCAGTGAAGAAGGATGGACCAAGTCCGCACTGAATAGCATGCACCGGATCGACAGCTTTATCCGAGAATCCCAGCGACTAAATGGAAATGGGCCCGGTAATAAATGACGCCTCATGATCCTGTAAATTATCAGTTAAAAAGCTTAACAGTGGCCATGTTGCGCAAGGTTGTCCATCCCGACGGGTTCAAATTTTCGGACGGGTTAATAATCCCCCACGGCGCATTCGTCACTGTATCCGCTCGGCCGGTTCACTATGACCCAGGTACTTTCAACACCATGATTTAAATACTGTTGCTGAGCTTTATACAGCATTCTACGATCGTGCTGACGTCTTCGATGGTTTCCGGTTCTCCAGGATGCGAGACGAGAAAGCGGAGGCTACCGAGGAGAGCGTGTTCAACCGTCACATGATCTCGACCGGCATAGACCACCTCGTCTTTGGTCATGGAAAACATGCGTGTCCTGGACGGTGAACAATTCCTGCATAGTCGTTATAAGTTTCTTACAATGTTTGAACAGGTTCTTTGCTGCCACAGAACTGAAAGCGATGCTCGCCCACATTCTTCTTCATTACGATGTCAAAGCTGAAGTGGAAGGGGTCCGGCCTCCGGATTACAACACCGGGATGGTGTCCACACCAAACCCGCAGGCTAGGATCTGGATGAAAAAGAGGCTTTAAAAGGCATTTAACAGCTTTGATCAGTCGTAAGATATGATTCGTTGAACCAGTTTAAGTACTTTGTACGACTATCCTCTCTTCTTGAAATTGAGTTATCTTGCTTCATCTCGATCGTTGTTCTTCTCCCTGCCTCAACATCAAAGTATTCAAAACGAGGATGCATCCGGTTGTAACGAACAGCAAGAGCACCACATTCGTCCAGTATTAATGTCCAGTGAAATATCCCCTCTTTGCGTCATCAGTCCGTAAATCCAGGAGGTGATAATGTAGCGTGTTAAGGTGTCGGTGTTGAATAGACAGCCGCCCGAGAAGCGCCCCTGCGGTAGAGGCAATCAGGCAGCCGTAGAGATACTTGAAATGACACGACGTGTGGATGGGCTCATTGACGGAGGTACAAAGAATTTAGCATCAGATATGCATGTCAATGGGCCAGGCTGAAGGAGAGAAACAATTGGTGACGTCATCACTTTGCTGTTTTGGTAAGTGATTGAAGTGTTGAGCGACCAAAAAGAAACTCCGACTTGCTGGGATCGAACCAGCGACCCTCAGATAATTGCAGATTCACCCATTACAGTCTGATGCTCTTCCAACTGAGCTAAAGTCGGATTGAAGAACTCCAATTTCATGATTGATATTACGGTGGAGGCCAGCAGTGAGAGTTGATGCCCCGTCTCGACGTCCGCGACAGAGATTGGACAGAGAGCGATCGCACGCGCGAAATACGTGCTCGGTTGACATAGGATAGTGGCGCGACAGGAGCAAGCAGAAGCGAAGATGCGAATGGTAACGGTGGCTGTGAGGTGACAGTAACAGTCAAAGCGGGGTATAGTGATGGGGCCGATAGATCGCCCGGCTGACCCGGGGTGCGCGGTGTCGGGCGCTGTGCTCTCCTGGCAGTCGGTCGCACGGCTCCCTTCCAAGCGCTGGCTTGGCTCTCGAAAGTTGCCTTGCGCGTTTGTGATGGGGAGGACATGCGCTGACCAGCGGGCAGAACGACGCGATGGCGGCAAACGAGGATGGCAAACCAGCAATTACAGGGGCGGAGGCGCGGCGGCGACGACGTCAAGAAGCGGGTCGAAGGGGACGGGCCGATGGTGGCGGTGAAGTGGCGATAACGTCAAAGCGAGGGATAGTGATGGGGTGATCGTCGGGCGGGGGTGTTGCGCGCGTATGGTCCTAGTTGCGCAATCGGCGCGCTGTGCGCGCTATGCGCTCGCACTCGGTCGCACGGCTCCCTCGGGGGCGCTGTGCACGCCTGGGCCTCGCGCTACCGCGCTCGGTGCGGCCGTTCGAGCCTGGCAACTTCCTCGCAAAGCCTCGGAAGGTTGCCCGGCTCGAACGGCCGCAAGACTAACGTGTCGCTCGTTCGAACCGGGCAAGAAGGATATCTTTTTGATGTTTTGTCTGCCCATCCAAAGGTATATTCTTGTCTGAGAATCCTTCCAAAAAATGCATTAAGTCCGAAAGAGTTTATAAAACAGAGAGCACGGGAAGCGCCGGTCACCCTCATCTGTGCTTTAAGGAGAATAGATCTTGAGTTCCCGTTTTTTCCTGGTTGGCAACGCACAGATTCTAGGTCCTACACAATAAAATTTGCTTTAAGCAATGAATCAAACATATCAGCGCTGGTGAACGCCCCGAAGGCTGGAACCAGGCAGATCGGAATCGTCAGCCTGACGTACGTATCAAACACCAACTGAGGGGTTTCGAATGATTACATTTGGCTATGGTACTTGTACAAATGGAACCCAAGGATCCCGGATGAGTTACAGTAGGTTCTACACATGGATTCAAGTTCACAGTCCGTTCCTTCGCAGTACTAGTCCAGAGTCTTCCGTTCAGAACTCACTCCAAAGCCAAAGCTACGTTGCCTTAGTTCGTCACTTGGTCCGTGTGCCCCACCTCGCTCTCGACCTCGCCGGGGATCTCCTCGAGCTGTTTCGTTTCATTGCATTAGCAGCTGAGGGTGTGTACGAAAAGGGAGAAAGAAGACGCACCTGGTCGAGGTCCACGAGGCATTCGCCGATGATCTTGACGGCGCGCAGGAGGTCTTCCTCCGAGATGACCAGCGGGGGCGCGAAGCGCACACTGCGACACACAAAGTCAGCTCCCGTTGCTAACCAGAGGCGAGAAAAACAGCAACATACATATTTACATGCGTCGGCTTCGCGAGCACGCCGCGGCTCTTCAGGAGCAAACAGAACTGCCACGCCGTGCGCCCGCGGACGCTCTTTGTCTCGTCGATCACGACTGCGTTGAGTAGCCCGCGCCCGCGCACGGTCTGCACGAGCGGCGAGCGCAGCGCGCGCACGGCGTTGCGGAAGGTGTCGCCGAGGGCCATTGCGCGGGCCGCGAGCTGCTCATCGACGAGGACGCGCAGGGCGGTGAGCGCAACGGCGCAGCCGAGTGGGTTGCTAACGACGAATCGTGAGTGAGTGGGCGGAAAGGGGCAGGACGGAGCTTACCCGCCGTAGGTGCTGCCATGCTCGCCAGGCTTGATGCAGAGCATGACGTCGCGGTCGGCCAGGACTGCAGAGACGGGGTACACTGTACAGGGGCGTCAGCACGGGGCGCAGCACCACAAACGAGAGAATACCAACCGCCACCGGAGAGCGCCTTGCCGAGGAGGATCATGTCGGGGTGCACATTGTCGTACTCGCAGGCGAGCATTTTGCCCGTGCGGCACAGGCCCTGCCAGCAGATTAGCGATGGTAGATCAGGACGTTGTGAAGGACGTACAGTTTGGATTTCGTCGCAGATGAGGAGTACGTTATGCTTCTTGCACAAGGCGTGGACTTTCGTGAGGTAGCCATTGTCAGGGACAACAATCCTAAACTGGTGTAAGTGGATACAGAGGGATCTTGGACATCGTACATACCCAGCCTCGCCCTGGATGGGCTCGACGAGGAAGGCGGCAACGTTTTTGCCGTTCAACTCGAGCGCACGCTCCAAGTCCGTCACGTCATTGAAACGAATTGTCCGCAGGGTCTCGCCGTCGAGGAACGTAGGGCCGACGCCCTCCAGATACGGTCCAAAGCCCGTACGGCTGTCAGGGTCCGTGCTCATGCTAGCCGTTCGTGAGCCGCTGCAAACAAAGCGAGCAAGCACGATACGCACCTGATGACACCCAGCGTCCTGCCGTGAAAGTTGCCCTCCACGCTCAGCACGACAGCCTTGCCCTCGGGAACGCCCTTTTTCATGTACGCCCACTTGCGCGCGAGCTTGACGGCGGTCTCGACCGCCTCCGCGCCCGTGTTCATCGGCAGCACCATGTCGTAGCCGAACATCTGCGTCACGGCCTGCGCAAACCGCCCGAAGACGCTGTTGTAGAACGCGCGCGAGGAGAGCGTGAGCTTGCCCGCCTGCTCGCAGAGCGCCGCGACTATCTTGGGGTGACAATGCCCCTGGTTAACCGCGCTGTGTGAGAGAGTCGGTCATCGGTCCGCATTAGAATAACAGGATGGCCATTGGCCACGCACGAGTAGGCGGAAAGCATATCGATGTACTCCTTGCCTTCGGGATCCCATACTCTGAAAACAGCGCACTGGTCAGGAGCTTGCGAGGATGCAAGACGCGCTGCACTCACTTGGCTCCGAGGGCTTTGTCAAACACAACAGGCAAGGGATGGTAGCTAGACGCAAAAAAGGCGCATGAGTCACGTACAGGGCAGAAAGAGTATAAAAGACGGAACGCAAGGCGAAAGATGGCTGGTCCCTCCTAGCTTCTGGATTTCTAGCATGCTTGTGACTCCCACCCGAGCCCTTCCAGGACGCAATGTCGACCGGCAAGGTTTCTGTGGGAGGCCGTTGGTTTCGTCGGCGACAAAACACACCTAGGGCATCGAGAGAATCGAAAACTCACTTGTGGGCGCCGTGCTCGTGCTCGAGCTGAATCACGTCCGCCGACGTCAAGTGGGGCACAGGGGCAGCACCGTTCTTCGCCTTGGTGACCTGGTATTTGCCATTCCCGTTCGTCGGGCTCGATGCAACAGCAGTTGGAGACATTGTGGGCTCTTGGTTTGTGTAGTAAGTTTCGATTTCTCAAGTTTGTGGTGGTGGCAAGAGTGCAAGAGAGGATTGGCTGAAACGAATTTGGACAGGGACTACAAGTACATGTGTGGTGATCGGCTACGCTGACTCCTCCGGCCAAGCTCCGCCCGCCGTTACTGTTCTATTCTGCTCTGCGACCCGTCACATGCGGAGGCAAGGAAATCGCGTTAAATCGCGGTATCCACGGACGTCTGCCAAGGGTGCGCGAATGACTTGAATTGGTGTGTAGCTAGTGAAAATCTCAAATTCTGTCTGGCGTTCTTCATTGACCGGTTTGACGACCTTAAGGTATCCGCCAGTGCTCCTTGCTTAGTTCGGGAGCCAAGCATTCGCAAGGCACCTCTGAGATGCCTAGCCTCTGTCTTCGAAAAGGGCACAGAATGCATGGCAGTGGCGCCGTGCTCAAAATAGAATGGCGGCCATCTGGCGCGTCAGCGACATCCTCGGCACGGACTTTCTTGTGAGCGGAGGGTCCGGGCAGATATAGGAATGAGCAGTTGTGATTGGGATAACAATTGTGCTTGCGACAAAATTTATCACCAGGAAGAGGCTGTCGTTTCCTGTTCTTTCTTGTGAGTCCAATATCACGAATTGAAGACCAAATGTAATTTCTAACCGGCAAGGAAACCTTATCTAAAGCCTTTCTTCGCCCATCGTACCGCCAGGGCTAGAGTAGTGAAGTTTACCACAGCAAGGGGAAGAGCCAGATAAGCACGCCTATGGGTAGATGCATGTTGATATTGTTGCATCCAACAGTCGGTTGTGACTTCAAGAAATGGAATAATTGCTTGACAGATGTGCCGCTTGACCGGCCGTGGACTCGGAGCATTCCCAGACAGCCCGAACAAAGGAACAAGATATCTTGCGTCACCTTTACCGCCCTATTTCCAGAACACTGCAACTTGCTGAAGGGATGCAGAGACATGAGCGTCAGTAGAAACGCAGCTGGTGGCTGTGTAGATAAGACTATCGGTGGCTATGCCGATAACGTTCTCGTCTTACAGCTTGTCTTGCACCATGCATCATGCTCGAAGCGTACCTCAGTCTACATTCTAGCGCGGGTACAAACCTTCTTCTACCGTTCCTGAAGCTTCATACGGATACAGGGATCAAGGCATGGTGGCAGCGGAGCCACAATCTCGAGGATTTTTCGGTGGCAGCGGTCTCAGTGAGCCGCTACACATATATGCGCTGAGCTGAGATCTTGTTTTCTGCAGTTCTCGGGTGCTCTTCTGGCTGTATTTTTCTAATCCACTTGACGCTCTGGTATCTTTCAATGTCCATGAGGTCGACCTTGGATTTCCTCACTATTTTCCTCGCTATCATCGAATCGTTCACATTCAAGTCGTCTCTGTTTTGGACATCGGTCCTTTCTGTGCATCCGGCTTCAACAAGTTGTAACGGAGTATTCAGCTATATTCATTAATACTTACCCTCCGGACGTCGATCACGGACACAAAATAGGGGGTGTACGGTCTTTGACTTTATCCTCTACAGCGGCCAAACCAGTCTCGTCATACGCTAGGCAACCAACCCCCTTCTATTTGTATTTTTCAAAGCATCCAAAGTTGAACTACCGTCAATGTCTATCTCCCGATGGTGCTAGGTGAGCGATATTCTATCTGACTTTGCTCCCCAGCTTACACCCGTTCATTAGTTGCAGATATCATCCTCACCGGCAGAACCGCATACTTCCTCGTCCGAGCTCACGGCCGTAGTACGTCCTGTTTCGTCAGCCTCTCTTCAAGTTTCTAAGGGTGTCCAACTGATAATTGGTTTTTTACTAGGATGAGGATAGTGAACCAGGCCTAGGACATGTCGGAGTCGCTGAACCAAGTCGCCTAGTACGGGCACTGTAGATCAACTCAGGACCCATGTTAGTTCCTATCTGTATATGCAACGATTTCGGGGGACTCGGATCCCTTTATGGACGCAAAATTCTTGAAGGAACAGTAGATTATAATTCAATTAATACGCCTGGCCTTTGTAAACTTAGATGTGCCTTAGCTCGGACCATCTATGTAATGCGGGGGGGGAGTGAGCAAGAGCAAGCAAGGGCAGTGCACCCATCACGGAATTCGCGCGCTATCTGCTGAGTCGACTGCTGGGGAGAAAGGAAGCTGTAGTAATCGCGAAAATAAAGAAACTTGCGATTCGGAGGGCGGATTGAGGGATGCAAGAAAGAAAATATACACCAAAGGGGAGTCAAACCCCTGCCGCTTGCTACCAGAATTTTCACATAAATGGAAGGCAAGCATGATAACCGCTTCACCATTGGTGTGCTAAATACTTTGCTTCTAATGAGCCTAGTGATGAAACAACGGCGAGATCAACTTTCTTGTTCGATGTTGGTTCGATGCTTAAATAGAACAGAGGCTGAGGTTTGACCCCTGACTAATAGAGTGCTTCTGCAGATTCCTGTTATCCCAAACACTCCGAAAGAAGAAGAAATACCACCAAATGGCCGGATGCTTTTGCTGCTACATAAGTAATGTAATCTGACGGGCGAGATATGACATGGAAGGCAAGCATGATCAAAGCATGATAACCGCTTCACCATCAGTGTGATACTTGAAGGCAGTGGAATTCTGTAACATTATTATGCATTGTTTGCACTGGCCGACCAGCCACCAGAGGTTCAGCCGAGTTTCAAATGCAATGACAACGAGATTCATTCGGAAGGCACACAGCGCCAGATCTACCGCCATCCTTCCCTCAACATGCGGGAATTCCCGACGCGCCCATCCCACAAGCATTCTTGAACGAGTTGGCCAATGCATTGGTGATGGAAATGCCACTAAACTAAGTTTGAAATAAAATAAAGCGATAACGACCCACCTTGATGTTCCTGCACGGTGTTGCTTTGTTGCAGTTCAAGAGCAGTCAAGAGCACAGCGGGACGTGTTGGCGTGCCTGATCCCTGCACAGCCACGTCGTTTTCAACCATCTACGCCAAAAAAGGAAATTGAATGACGACGATGTTCGAAAACGAGACATCGGTGATGCTCAGCTTCCCGGAATCTATCCCGTCTCCCATCCAAAACAAATTGATCGCTGACTTTGATATCAATATGAATGAAGCCGTGGAGAAATACACCTGCCCATGGGCCCTGGGGTACGCCGCCGCAGTCTGCGTGCAAGTAAGCGGGTTAATTTTAAATTAGAACCTTGCTTACAAAAGTGAAGCCCGTGTATGTGATGCTCGTTATGGTCCCAACAATGTTCGGATAGGATTTGATCTCAATACCCGCCTTTGAGTTGGATATTGTGACGTTGTTGTAGCGGACGTTCCGGACGTCGACTGCCGTGTTTGCTTCGAGTCAAATAATCAGCCATGATTACAGGTGACGTTGATATTAGACCATACTGGAGCCGAAGGAGCCAATGTTACAGCCTAAAGAGCGGCTGATCTGAGGAGTGAGTGGCGCGATATGCGAAGTTTGACCGACCTGCGGTAAATTTGCACCGGATATTTTCTCCGAGAAAACCCTAAATAATCATATTAACAAGAGAACCAACGAGATGGTTGTTTATCGTACGTTGGCGGGTGTTTTCACCGTAACACACTATTTCTCCTCAATCAGAGACTCAGGGCCCTTTAACTATTTCATACCTCGTCACCTACAAAATAAAAATGAGTTGGAATATAACCAGGAGTTGAATGTGCTTGCCATTCTCGACGCTGACGTCGTGCACATGGCTTCACGTATTCATTATGAGCAAAGAGAGATTAATAAGAGAAGAATTGCACTGTACTTATTATTTCCACTGACGGAAAATCCATCCGTCGTACCTGGAGTGATAACCGGTTTCCGTTAACATTTAGCAGACTGCAAGTCTTTTGTAACTCCAGCTAACCAATGTTAGTGGCAATTATAGCCATATTGTGGGCGACGTTGCTTGAATGCAGGGTTGAAATACGCAACAGAGAATTTGAATGTTTGTTGAACTGACTTGTTTCCGATCATAGTAGCGTGGAACTGGGGTGCGTCGTAGAGGGTGACGGCGGTGATCTCGCAGCTTCAAAAGTGAGATACTGAAGCAACCGAAAATCGATCAAACGTACTTATTACAATCCTGAAAACGGATGAGGGCGTGAGGGATGAAGGTTGAGCTGAGGGAAAGGAAAGTTTTAGCTGTGAACCGTCAAATGTTCAACCGGAAACGTTTACAGCTCCACCCGGCCTGTAACGATACCTGATGTACAAGTTAGCGCTGATAAAGCGAAAACTGATTAAATAATACTGCACCCATTCCCGAAAATTGCTCCAAGACCGTTAAGAAGGATGTCTTGACAATTCTGAAAGCCAGAGTTTAAGCAACACAAAATGAACGATGAGTTCTGCCCCCCCTGGAACGTGAGCATTGTTCCCGTGAGCGTAGCGATGAACGGCAGGTAGATGTTGCCCGTGATATGCAGATTCCAGTTCTTCGCCCCATTGAAAACAACGTTGGTCTTGAGCAAAAAGTTGCCTTCCGGCACGAGCAAGAGCACATCCGTCGCCACCGTCGTTGTCTGTGGGATGACGCACTTATTCCACGCAGCAGTGAGCGCCGGACCGAGATCGGTTGTATTGTCTGCCACTGCACCGTAGCTCAAGACATTGCAAGTGATGAACGCAGTGGATGGAAGGACAAGAGCAGCGAGAGCGAGCACCCGAGAAAGCATTGCGGCAAAATGTTCAGGTAGGATCCAGATCCGGTTTACGGGCCACATTTATAACGAAGGGGTGAGAATACGCTCCGGTGAAATGCGGTTTCCAGAGTTTATCCATATCGGAGGTGCTTGGCGTGGGCAATTGTAAGTCCTGGGCGCGGTACCGGTAGCGTGCTGCTATGTGAGACTAAATTTAGCATGCTCGAGGTCAGGTTGAAAATCGCCAATCAACGGCAAGGATGCGCTTCCGTGTTTAGCCTTCTTGGAGGCTACAGCAAACAGAAACAAACGTTGGACGCAAAAACAACCCGCTACGTTCCAAAACGGTTGAATTACAGTTCGCCCGTAGTTTACGAAATATAATTGATTGCACCTCAGCAGGCAGGGATTCCGGTGACACCTGATCCGCAAGCGTTCGTAAACGTATTAGGCTTTGTATTCGAGAGAGAAATGCCGCTGAACTGTATGGGCATACAGTAAGCACGACGTTGGCAGACCAACGCTGAATAAATGATACCTTGATATTCTCGCAGGGTGTAGCCTTGTTGCAATCCAGGAGGACAGCGGGACGAGTTGGAGTACCCGTTCCCTAGAACCCCATGAGGTCGCCGGATGATTATGATGGAAACCTAACATACGACGATGTTGTTGAAGTTCACGTCCGAGATCGCCAGTTTACCGGTGTCCACGCCATTTCCGGCCCTATATATTAATCATTTGAGATTATTCGGTCGCCCGAATTGTACAGAAAACGCACCAGAACGCGCTCACATCTAGGGTAGATGTTTTTCGCTTTAGCAAATTGGGATGGTGAGCAGGATTTCTAAACCTACAAATGGGATACGCTGCAGCGGACTGGATATGGAAAGATACTCAGATTAGCAGCATTTCAATAGAAGCACCCGCACCATGGTGAACCCCGTGTAGGTGATATTCTTGACAATCCCTATGTTATCAGGATAGCTTTTTATCGAGATTCCAGAATCTGAGTTCGAGATTGTCACGTCGCTGTATAACACATTTTGCACGTTCACGGTTGTGTCGCCTGGGTTCGGAGAAATATTAAATAAAGTGGGGAGTAGATAGAACGGTCAGTTTAACCTGCGCCGAAGGACCCAATGTTACATCCCGCAGTGAATTTGCATGTAATTCTCTCCGCAACAAATCCCTGATCATGTCGTCAGCGGTGCGTCCAATGCAGGTCAAAAGAACATACGTTCGTCGGCGTCTTGACAGTGACGCACTGTTGAGGGGGTATAAATTGACAGCCCAATATGCCGGAAATTAACAACGAACCTCGTCGCCTGTTCGAAATTGTTTACAAGGTTTTGTAAGTTAAATATCGATATCCTCACCGTTTTCGACGGAAACATCATGCACGTAGCTGTAATTGTTTGAATGCAGGTATCATAACGGCGTGAGACATCGCACTTGTTGTTGCCGCTCATGTCAAAGCCGTCGGTTTCGCCTGGGTAGAATAAATGCCATGAAGAAAGTTGAACTGTGCAGTTCAACGCACCAATGTGGCTGGCGATGATGGCCATGTCATGGGCGACATTGCTATAAGCTCGGTGAGGGTGATTCCGGTAGGAAGGGTCAAATATTGATATCACTTATTGCCGATGATGGTGACATGGAATTGCGGAGCATCGAACAGCGTCACCGCGGTGATTTCGCAACTGAAGATGAATCGTTAAGTTAAGTTTGATTCAAGACGAAAGATCGGAACGCACTTGTTGCAGTTTTGGAACCGGATGAGACGCGGTCGGGATGGGTTCAGGGTGAGCTGAAGAAGAAGGATTTAGCGCTGGACCTATTGAACGTTCAACCAGACACGTTTACATCGCCACCTGGCCTGTAACGGTACCTAGGATGCGAATTAAGTACACGAAGCAGGTAAAATAGAAGCGATAACTGTACTACCCGTTCCCGAAGATCGCACCAGGGCCATTCAGGAGGATGTTTTGGCAGTTCTACCCACACATGCTTTAAAATTGAACCCGAATCCTCGCATGGGTGAAATAGATGCGAACCTCGAAGGTGAGCATGGTGCCCGTCAGGGTCGGTATGTACGGGAGGTAGATGTTTCCCGCGATGTGGAGGTTCCAATTCGCAGCATCGTCAAAGACAACGTTCGACTTGAGGAGGAAGTTGCCGGAGGGGACATACAACAGCACGTCCGTCGCAACTGTCGTCTTGACCTGTGGGATAACACATTTGGTCCACGCCGCTGTGAGCGCCGGGCCGAGATCAGTGCTGTTGTCCGCGACAGCACCTGAAAGACGAGTTAGACGAAGTTTTGTCTGTCGAACAAAACTGGAAGCACCGTAATCAAGCACGTTGCATTCGATGAAGGCAATCGCGGGAAGAACTAGGGCCAAGAGAGAAAGTGCTGCCAGCATAGATGATTTTCGCCAAGGGGAGAGAAGCAAACGAAGTGCTTGGCTAGCTTGGCCTGCTCGTTTATATCCCAGCCCATGGGTTGGCCTCGGGACTGTTTGAATGACCCGCGGTGCGATGAATTATTCCATAGTTCTTCCCTGGTATAGGCTGCTGTTCAGATCGAATAAAGTCCGGCCCGTGGGTAACCAAAAGTTTATCCTCAAGCTGGAGCGGTCCGCAGAAGTGTGTGCAGGCGACGTGGTCAAGTATAATTGAGGGGTACTGACACCAGTCCCCACGTTTAACAAGTCGGAACAATTTACGTGGTGTGGTTGGGCAGCAGATCAGGTAGCGCGTGGTCTCGGGTCCCGGACAGAAGAGATCAACTAAAATCAGCCAGCGGGCCAGACGGACAAATTTAGGTTAAAAAAAACCGCAAGCATGCAAAGGAAATACATTCGGTGGCTGCCAATGTGAGCGAAAATCTGCGAAAATAGGATCCTTCTTCCGAAATGAGGGTTTTGGTTCAAGTTGAAAAAGCTTATCAGTGGCGGTCCAGTCAAACCCTAAGATAGGACGTGCCTGCAACCAATGCCCCCGAGAGACAGAAGAAGGATCTGTAATATGCCAATCTGCGTCATGAGATACTCAACTGCGAACGATCGGGAACCAAGCGAGCGTCTGCGAACGTGCGACTGTGTCGGGATAGATATTACAGGGCACGGCACGACCCAAGAGTCAAGTCTCGCCGCCACTCAAGCTCCCGCGGCCGTCCGACTCTCCCCGCCATGACATTCCTCTCCTTTTTACGAGTCTCTATCCGAGTCGGGATCCTGTCCCTTGCGGTAGTCAGCGCACTACCTCTGGAGGAACGTGCGGTCATAGCGCACGGCGCGGTCGTGAGCTTTTCCCAAAGGGTCCCGAGCGGCACTGTCGGCAACATCTACCTGGCATATCAGCCGCGCCTCAAAATCGTCAATGGCTGCGTGCCGTTCCCGGCAGTCGATGCCGCGGGGAATACAAAGTACGCCTGAAGTCGAATCAGCATCGTCTACCATTGCTCAAGTCACCGCCACTCTAGTGGCGGGTTGAACCCCACTGGAGCCAGCGATGGCGGCTGCAGTAGCAGCGTCGGACAGATCTACGTCCGCAGCGGCACATCAGGCGGCCGCACCGCGCTCATGTACTCTTGGTACATGCCCAAAGACGAGCCTTCCACGGGGTTGGGACACCGGCACGACTGGGAGGGTACAATCGTGTGGCTATCATCGGGCACAGCTACCACCGCCGCGAACATCCTCGCAGTGTGTCCTTCTGCGCATGGCGACTGGGACTGTAGCACGGACGGGTATTCGCTCACAGGGACAAGCCCGCTGATCAAGTACGAGAGCGTTTGGCCGGTAAACCACGCGATGGGGCTTACCACAACTGTTGGCGGGACGCAACCCCTGATTGCTTGGGAAAGTCTTCCCGCAGCCGCGCAGTCGGCGCTAACAACTACTGATTTCGGGGATGCCAGTGTTCCATTCATCGACGCGCATTTTGCAAGCAACTTGGCAGCGGTGACCTTCTGAATCTGGTCGTGTAAAACTCTGTTTTGTTTGTCTGTCGGATGAAAAGCTATGAAAAGATGTTTAATATTGAGCAGGAAGGCTAAAGTCCTGGGATTGCGAGCTGGCTGAGAAACATTTCGGATTCGGAGGCTTCTGGAAACGCCTGCGCAGTCCAGCCCCAACGTTAAAGCGAGAGCTAACAGCATATAAGCGCCCACAGGATGCAGAGCGGAAGAATCAAGGAAGAATGACCGCGATTAATTGGGCAGCCGGGAAATGGAGTGGTGGTTAACCGATGATGGCGACCGGCAACACCCAACAAATAATGGCCACCGGACGTTCGGGCCGGGTCGGCTATGCTCGGGTTCACTCGGACTCTCTTGTCTGCCTTTCACCGCAACATGTCGAAGAAAATAGTCATCGTGGGTGGACACGGAAATGTAAGCCGCACCCATGCTATACAACTTCACCTTCAACGAAAGCGGTAGGTCTCCCTGCGCCTCGCACGCATCATCGGGCCCTCCAACTCGGTCACCTCCATTATCCGCACCCCGGAACACGAGGGAGACATAAAAGCGGCCTCATCGACACCCCTGGTCCTCTCTCTGGAAGATTCCCCTGTGGCAGAGTTCACCGCGGCCTTCCGGGGTGCGGATGTCGTGTACTTCAGCGCGGGAGCAGGCGGGAAGGGCGGGGAGGAGCGCACGAAGGCGGTCGACTACGAGGGCGCGCTGAAGGTGTTTGATGCGCTCGAAGCCGTGGAGGAACCCCGTCCGCGCCTCATCCTCGTCTCCGCGATCGATATTCGCGATCCTAACAAGATCCCAGCGCATTATGTGCGCGCCGCTGTCTTTCCGTCATAATCGGATACTGAATTTGTGCATGACAGACCGAAGAGGACATCGCACTCGCAACGCGCGTTCGCGAACACATCGCCGTATACATAAAGTGGAAATACGAGGCGGACAAGAACCTCGTGAAGCGCGACGCATTCAAGTGGACCATCCTGCGTCCCGGAGGGCTCAATAATGAGCCAGGCACGGGCAAGGCATCCATCGGGCGGACGCACCTGTCGCCTACGATCTCCGTGAGCGCCTAGTTTCTCGCAATAGGACAACGTGTCGCGTATTGTTACTAATTTTCGTGCTTATAGCGAGACGACGTCGCGACCGCTCTTGCGAATCTCCTGGAGCGCGAGGATGCGGCAGGGCTCGCCATCGACATGGTGGGCGGCGATACACCGATTGCGGAGGGCCTGGATGCGATGATCAAGAAAGGCGAAACGGATTTCCTAGGCTGAGACTGAAGCCTGAGCCCTGCAGCTGAGGACTCGACGATTAAACACGGCCTTGGAAATCAAATTAACTGTACAATGTAAAAACACGGCAAGATTCCAAGAATGTACACGTATCGGCCCAGCACTTTCCCTAAAACGTCCCCCCGAAATTCTCAGCCAGCCGCTTCCCAGATCCTCTCTTTATCCAAATCCAATGTATTAAAACTACATTCATGCAATGCCCGTCCGTCCGTCTGTCCCTTGATATACCATATCGCACCTCATCAGTATACCATATCGTAACTTAACAGTAAGTTACTTATAATCATGAGTATCGTATCGTAGCCACCTCAGATCGTATGCATGTCCGCCTGGGGCAGCAAGAGTGTATTCAGCCCAGGCTGACTGCAACTGACGGCACTGCCGAGGGTATGCCGCCCGAATCGCCTTCGCATGCGAATCGTCTCTTCACGCAAATCGCCTTCGAGATACTTGAATGTACCAAATCGCCTCCGCATAGAGCATCGCGAGCACTAGAGGCCACACAAATCACCCGGGGAATACCACTCGCCACGCACAGCACACCACTCGCCGCTCAGTACTACCGCAGCTCCTCCGGCCACTCGACGCGCCGCCGCCAGCGCCCATCCGGGTCGAAGCGCGGATTCGGGCGATAGCTCAGGCCGTCGCCGAGCGGGCGGCCTATTGGGACTGGGGAGGGGTGGTTAGCGGGTGAATAGATAAAGACGTGGATGGATAAAGACGAGAAAGAATGGCGCGGGTGAGGTGGAGGGGGAGGATAAAAGTGGGGTGCCATCGGCGGAAGAAGGAGAGGAGGGAGGCGAGAAAAGGCGAAGGAAGGAAGGAAGGGTTAAAAAAAAGTACAAAAAGAGATAACACTCACAAATCCACCCCCACACACTGCGCCCCATCACGTCCTCCCACCCCGCGCGCGCAGACCCCGCCCACCACAGGTTCCCCTCCGTGTCTGGCGCGCCCCACTCCTTGTCATAGGCGGCGAGCGCGCGGCGCTTGGCACTGAGGAAAATCGTGTCAGAGCAGTGTACTCTGAAGGGGAAGTGTGGCCAGCAGCAGCAGCAAAAACAAGACAAAGACATACCCAAACTCCCACCAATGCACACCCGCGTCGCTCAGGCCGTTCCGCTCGCGCTCCTTCATGCGCTGTTTGGTGAGGCTCTCGACCGTCGTCTGCGAGAGGACGATCATGCGCGCGTGCATGACGGCCAGGGAGGCGGTGAAGAGCGCGAAGAGCGCTGCGCTGAAAAAGGGGAGAGGGTTAGCGTGGGTTTGAGACGAAGAATAGAGACGGTTAGCGCAAATTTGAGACGAAGCATGGAAAAAAAAAGGAAGGAAAGGCCACTCACAGTGCAATAATTACCACCTCCTGCGGGTCGACGTCCCGCCCGTCGTTCGTGTTCTTGGGCGTGTTGAACACAACGAGTGTCACAAATGTGTACAGCGTGAACACGAGCGTCGCAAAGGAGAAGTTGAGGAAGAACTTGTGGTTGCGCGCGCCGACACACTGGCCAATCCCTACATCACAATGGATATTAGCCAAGTGCTACAGATTTTTGAGGAGGAGGGGTAGTGGGAGCAATAGAGGGTAAACGTAGAGAAGTTGGGGAGACGCAGAGGAGCCAGTACGTACAAGGACAGTGGTGGTCGAACTTGAGGACGCACTGCAGGCGAGATCGGCATCAATTATTATTCGGAGAAAGGAGGATGACGACAAAACACACCGTCCCGCAAATCCGGCAATGGTGCGCCCTAAACGGCTTCACAATCGCGCAACGCGAGCACCACCGATGCGGTGGTAACAACACCGCCGTCGTCGGCGGGAAACGCCCGCGAGGAATGCGGAAGCGCGGGTCGTCTGCTTCCCTTTGCCGGCGCCCGTCTGCATCTGTCTCGTCATCGGAGTCCTCCTCCTCCTCCTCCTCTTGTCGAGCAGCGCGTTTAGTCGAAGGTTTCCGGTGCGGGGGTGGCGCCGAAGTCGCGGCATCCCCGTTGGCCCGCCCGTTGATGATGCTGGGGAGGGGGAGCGTCGTTCCGGGGATGTGCGCCGAGGGGGGCTCCGCAATGTCGACCGGCTGCTCCTCGTATGCGGGGCCACCGATACGTCCGGCCTCGATGTCCGCGAGCGCGGCATTGTCGGCAGGGGTGCGCATCGGCAGCAGGGCACGCCGGCGCGCATCTTCCGCACGCATTGCGTCGAATTGCGCGCGGGGCAAAAGCGGTTGGGGAGTTTTGGGGGAGTACTGCCGGGCGGGTATGTGTAAGCTACGATAAGTCGGAGGGGAATGAAATACGCACGTCGCAGGCGTTGCCGGGAGGTGTGAAGATTACCTAGAGATGGAAAGGAAGTCAGTGAGGTTTGAAGGAGAATTTAGGTCCCAAACGAGGTTCTGGGCGGAAAAAAAAAGCAATTTTTGTGCATAAAGACCAGTTCATTAACGTTGAGTAAGCCCGGACAGTCAGCCTCGAGATGGTCAAGCCCCTCCCAGCGAAGCGCCCCATTCGACATCCAAGTTCCCGGAGTTACGCATATCCGAATAACCCACCTTCACATACGCCCAGAGCATCCACAAATAAAAGAAAGACCAGGGAACCAATAATCCGACTAGCCAGGGATAGTCAGCACCGACCATTTGCCCGCAGTAGTGTAAACAACTCACTTCCTTCACCCTGCCGCCCACCGTTAATCAACCGCACCGCGAACCGTCCCGCATAGACGTAGGCGGTATATCCCATGATCGCGAGGGTCACGACCACCATAAGCTTGCGCACGGCCCATGGCTGCGGCTTCTGAGAGCGGGCCTCTCGGCGCTCGCGCGCAGTATAACGGGCCTCAGATATGGTCCCACATATGGTGGGCTTGTCGAGGAGGACCTTGCCCTCGGTGGACGCCCCATTTCTGCCTGCCATCGAGGAGAAGAGGAGAAACGGATGATGTAACCCCAAGCACCGCCACATGTGGCCAAAATGAAATCAGAACCAGATGCCAGAATAGGAAGGAAGACGTCGGGACTCGGGATTCCCGCTTTTTGCAGTTCACGAGGTAGAAGAAAATTGGACTTGAAGTAAACTTGTAGAAAACGTCTCTCGGGCTTGTCACATAAAATTTGCCTATGGTCGAGTCTGTCCGCCCATCCACCCGGATCGAATTGAATTAATTCATGCAGCAAACGTTAACAAAGGTTGGCAATGAGGTTCCAGCTCCATAAGAGCATACACTGAGCGGGTCTCTGTCTGCCAGCGTGTCCTAACTGCCCAATATTTCTAAAAGCGAAAAGCCGGACGGAGACCGGGCCAATGATCCCGCCAACCTTATTATGCCGAGGTTAGATATTAATTAGAATACGCCTTGAAAGTATTCATGCGGAAGAACTGGTGCATAAAAACCCGACCAACCTTTGACCGGGTTTTTTTCCGGTTTTCGACACACGAAAACTTTGAAGGAATTGCTGCTGATTGCTGCCCGTCAGGTTTTAGTTGCACTGCCGTAATTGGAGGTAAGCGCCTTTAGGTGCTTACGCTTTTTGCATCGCTTTTTGCCCGTATTTGCACCGCCTTCATTCTGCCTAAATTTAGTATAACCACAACACCCACACTTTTTGTTCCTCTTCCTCCATGGTCGACACAATCTCCACCCGAAAAACCTCACTTATTTTGCTCGTCTTATACCTCGTACCAGTTACGATCGCCCCCTACATTTCTTTGGGCCTCACTTGCGCATCCTTGATCATCTATGCGGTTCACAGCCGATGCCCAGTGAAGACGTTGAGCCGACTGGAAGACGCGATCAAGACCACCGAGGAAATTATGGAACGCGCCAAAGTGGAGTGCATGAGAAACCATGTTGAGCTCATGGACGGTGCCAGCCGTCTGTTTAGGTACGTTCGCCTATCCCGTCGCAACATTAAGATGTTGACATATTCCAGGGCTAAATTGTCGGCGTCAAAGATGCAGACTAGAATGTTTGAAGCGCGCAAGAAGACCGGAAAAAAATACTTGCAGGAAATAAGAGGAATCATGCAGCACATAGACAAGTACACGAAGGAAGTGAGGGAGATTCAGACGGCGACGCTGGTGAGCATGTTCTGCTGTTGACTTTCCGCAATAAATTATTAGAATGTTATTCCAGCTCACCATGGAGGTAGAGCGCCAGCGTCAGCTATCCGAGAACGTTGATAAATCCAGAGATGCTCTTGACGCGATTCTTTCACCCACTCGTACTTCACTAGAAATGAGTATGATATGTTTTGCTGACATGATATCAAGATCACGCACACCTCTTTCGTCGCTTTGCGGCTGGCGCCAATTTCAAGCAAGAATCCGATATGTAAGCGGCCTGAAATTCAGCGTAGAGGATATGCACTCACACCTCTGAACAGGGTTTAGTTTGGCGTTCACCCCACAACCATCCAAGTTTTCTCGCTGTCCCCACGCTGCTCTGCGGATTGCTGTTTTTCTGTTCTTCATGCTAATCATTTGCTATCCTTGTCTTGTTGTAAAGTTCGAATTCATTCTCTGCCTCTGTTGTATCCCTTTTGTGAGGCGGCCCGCACCGTTTGAGCAGTAGTAGACTCTAGTAGACTCAGAAGGTCCAGATCTTGAGCGATCGCGAGTTCAGGAGCCACTCCCTGAGCGGCGAGCCATATCGCTACGCAAATCGCAGTGATATGAACTGTAGAGAAGGAAGAGAGTTAGCGTGGGTGGAGAACGGAGAAGAAGGCCGTAGAGGCAAGTTCAGCAAAATCGTTGTCGTCGTTGAGATCAAGAGGGCCTGTCACATCATGTCACGACTTCACGTTAAGTGCCGGCCCGATTTCGGTCCCCGATCCACACATTGATCGCATGCCAGGTTTCCACCAATTCTTCTGTTTGCCCTTTCCCAATTTTGCCAAACGATCCGCTGCCCGTGAGTACCTTCTAATCGAACAAAAAAATGCCCATGGTTTGAAATCAAAGTGTAAGTAGTGCTCAAGTAGTGCTTGAGTAGTGCAGTCAGTTTGTGTCCACCACCTTAACGACGGCAGTCCTTACTGTATTGTCTTCTACAAGGAGCAGCTCCCATATCAAATTCCGTATGATGGGAAATGGCACGGCATAATTTAAATAGTTTGATAACAGCAAAAGTAAGTCGGCGATACAAAACATACAGTCGCCCCTGAGCGATTCTGGTGCAGAAACGAGTGTCAATTCGTTTCCAGAAAAAAAACGCATTCAGATTCCACGCCTGTATTATTATGAAGTGTCAGTCTCCTTCAAAATATCTCCAACCACAGAATTACAGCTCCCCGGGACCATTTGGAAATCTCCCCGGCACCGTCCATGGCTTTTCATCTCCCACGGAGAATCTCATCATCAATCAGGCCGAAGACCACATCCCATCTACTGAACCACTAGATGGAAGGTACGTCGGCAATACAACCAGGCTGTGCTGTAGATGTCCGACGTACATATGTAGTCGGCAATACAGTCGGGCTATGCTATATGTGGTTTCCCCACGCATCTTCGTCGTTGAAGCAGGATTTACTTCTCGAAGGTCTCCTTTTTGATTGCTTCCACATAAGTACACGAATTTGTCTTCCGATATACTGCCCGTTCTCTCCCTCTCCCTCCAATGGCCGACACAATCTCCACCCGGAAAACCTCGTATATTTTGCTCGCCTTATACCTCGTACCAGTTACGATCGCCCCGTACATGGCTCTGAGCCTCGCTTCCGCAGCCTTGATCGTCTTTGTGGCTCACAGCCGATGTCCAGTCAAGACGTTGCATCGACTGGAAAACACGATCAAGGATACGGAAGAAATCAATGAACGCGCCAAGTTGAAGTTGGAGTGCATGAACAGCCATGTTGAGCTCATGGATAATGCTAGCCGTTTGTTCAGGTACATTCGCCCCGGCCCGTAGTCGTAATATTGAAATATTGACATATTCCAGGGCTAAATTGTCGGCGTCCAAGATTCAGACTAAAATCTTTGCATCACGCAAAAAATCCGGAAATAAATACCTCCAGGAAATAAGAAGGATCATGCAGGACACAGAGAAGTGCATAAAGGAAGTGAGGGAAATTCAAACCGCGACGCTGGTGAGCATGTTCTGCTGTTGACTTTCCGCAAATTATTCAGATATTATTCCAGCTCACCATCGAGGCGGAACGCCAGCGCCGGCTATCTGAGAACGTCAAGAAATCCAGAGAGGCTCTTGACGCGATTCTTTCACCCACGCGTACGTCGCTAGAAACGAGTATAATATGTTTTGCTGACATAATATCAAGGTCACGCCCACCTCGTTCATCGCTTTGGATCTGGCGCCAATTCCGAGCAAGAATACGATATGTGAGCAGTCTAGAGTTTAACATGAATGTGCACCCACACCTCTAAACAGGGTCTAGGTTGGGGTTCACCCTGCCACCCAAGTTTTGTCCCGACTGCTCTGCTGATTGCTGGTTTCCGTTTTCCTGCTGATTGTTTGGTATCCCTGTTTTGTTGTCAAGTTCGAAATTCATCCTATGCATCTGGTATATCTCTGTTGTGAGCGGCCCACACCGCCTGAGTAGTAGACTCACAGCTTATTGACCTTGAGTCATCGTAAATTCACTCCCCCGAGCCACTCCCAGAGCCATATCGCTATTCCAATCGCAGTGTAATGAGGTTTTGATAAAGGGAGAGTCAGCATGAGCAGAGAAGGGATACCAGCAGCTTCAAAAGCAGCGGCCAAAGTCGTTGTGGACGTTGAGATCAAAGAGAGATTGTCACATCATGTCACGACTTCACGTTATAACGTTAAGTGCCGGCCCGATTTCGGCCGATCACCATTTCTGTACTGCGACTTACGGATATTAATCGGATGCCAGAGTTCCGGCCAATGTGACGATTCGCTCAAGCATTCCACAGTTTTGAAAATCAGGGTTCGACCGAAATGAGAATCAGCAAAAAACGCTAGATTTAATTTCTGATGAGGTGGGCCAACGTCAACTTTGCCGATGCTGAGCATAATGAGGGCAGACCCAAGGACAAGCATAGAAATCAGAAATGTGTTGCCCAAAAAAGCAGAGGTTCTCGGCCGGAGCTGCGGTTCAATTTTTGGTTTCTTCGATTGAACCGGAACCGGTGTCTGCCAGAGCAATTTACAAAGGGGCAGTGCCAATGGAAAGAAGATGCAATTTGAGGCTGATATGGGGCACGACGTTGGACTTGAACATTGGCCCCAGTGATACTAGCTAATACTCCCACTCAACAGCTTCTTTTGAATTTTTGGGATAGTCCCCCAAGGAAGTGGGCGTCTGTTTTCGCTGGTGACCAGCCTTTCTGATAAGAAGACTTGTCGGTGCTGATATCCATCTCCACATCTCTTCTGTACAGCTTGGTGGATGCAATATATTCAAACATTGCTAACCATGACGAGGATGCCGCGCTTTTGGGCAATTTGGGCACGTTTCTGTTTTCAGATTATAAGCTCGATTAAATGCATGACAATTTTTCAACTCTTTACTGGCAAGGCCGAAGATACAATTCCAATGGCGGCCATGGTTCTATGCGTGATGGTAGCTCCGAGTGTCGAGGTTTGCTGACTTCTGCTGACAGCCGGGCGGCTCCGGTGAGATAAAACATCATTGGTGAAAGTATTTGCACATCTCAGGTTACTGTCGCATCCCCACAAAGGCCTCGAGGAGTTTTAGCTGATGTATAAAAGCCGCTTACCCGTTCGGTGCCCATCTTCATTTCTTCCGTTGTTGCCCTCCCCATTTAAAATGTGTGAAACCATCTTGAATATGGCATTCTCCCTTGCGTTCTCAGTCCTGCCCTAATGACAACAATCGTTGCTTCTGAATCGCACACCGGTCTGGGCATCGCGTTCAAGGCCTTGGTTATTTATATCTGCCATTATCAGTGTCCCGCGACACATTTTCGTCGGCTGGAAGACACGATCAGGGCCACCGAAAAAATCAGTGAACGCACAAAATCGGAATGCGTCACGGACCATGCAGAGCTTATGGACGCGGGAAGGCGGCTAATCGAGTATGTTCAACCATGGCTATCATGATCACCTTGCTGATGAAGATTTCCGAGTCAAAGTATCGGCGTCCAAAATTCAAACCAGACTGTTGGAAGCTCGGACTAAGGCATGTCAGAAAAACCTGCAGGATGTTAGAGGGGTCATACAGGACACAGAGAGGTGCGCAAAGACGCTGAAGGACCTCAACGTTGGTGAGCATATTCCGCTGTAAATTTTAGGGATCTAGTACAGAATATCATTTCCAGCTCAGCATCGAAGCCGAACGTCAACGTCAGATGTCTGAAGAGATCAAGCAAGCGCGAGAGATTCTCAACCTTGTTCTTTCACCGACTCGTATGTGGCTCAACTCGAATTTCTGGGCGTTTTGTTGAGATTTATCAAGACCACGGGAACTTTACTCGTCGGCTTGCGTCTGATGCTGACGTTCTCCCATAATCCTATAGGTCAGCAACCCAGCTATCGTTGTATACTACTAACCTACAATTTTCATGCCGGGTATAGATCCGACCCGCCGTCGATGAAATCAATATATTTATACTAGTTCTCAGGCCATTTATGGCCTATGCGACTAGTTAGCTACAGTTCTTCTTCTACACGATGTATAGTACCAGAAAACCTCCGCCCATTTAAGGGAGGCCGCGGGTTACAACCAGTGGAGACTGTCGCGCGCGCCGAAGCGCGCGCTACGTCACAGTTGCCCTGTGACGCGTCAAAATCCCCCGCGACCGAGGCGCACGCTTCAGCGGGCAGGAGCGCACAGCATAGAGATGGGGGTGAAGAGGAGAGTAGCGATGAAAGCGGTGATTGTGGATATCGTGGATTGTGGGGGGAGCAGAGTACAGTGTGGGGGGGTTAGGGGGCGGCGCGTTCCGTGTAAGGTGCCGGGAAGAGACGATGGTGGGTCCCAGGAGCATATGGGGGAGAAGGGAGAGAGAAAAAAAAGGGCATGGGGCATGGAGACACCGTTCAACGGTGCGGGTAGGAGAGGGAGGGGGGCATATCGCGGGGGGGAGGGGAGGAGAAAAAGTGGATGTCCGTTTCACGTGGGGCTAAGCGTGTAGCGCGGAAAGCGGTTAGTCGCGTTGACATACGCCAGCAGCGCTGCCTTGTTCTTGGACTTCCCAAGAAGCGACTTCTTATTGAGAGGTTGTTCTTCGTCGTCGTGGAGGGTCCGTCTGAGTGTGTCACGTTGTTGTGCAAAGCGGCGACACGCCAGGAGGAAGTGGTTGACGGTTTCAGGTTCGCGACACATCGGGCAGAGGCTCGAGTCGACCGCGCCGAAGCGAGCGAGGTACGCATTGAGTCCAACGTGGCCGGTGCGCATCTGCGTGATGATGCTGCACTGGCTGCGGTGGAGATCCTCGTACCAGCGCAGGGTGCGCTGGCTCGGCGGGGTCTTGTCGAAGTCTGCAAAGCGCTTACCGACCCTTGATGCCGTCCATGCGCCGTGCCACTCGAGTGCGATGTGCTTCTTGTGTGCAGCTTTCAACGCGGCCATGCTAGACGGGAGATTGTGCAGACTGTGGAGTGCATGGGGGAGAATGGAGGACTCGCCTTGTGCAGCCTTCTTCGCTTCTGCGTCGACGGCTTCGTTGCCCTCCACATCTTCATGCCCCGGGATCCACGCAATGTGGAGCTTGAAAGTGCGTCGTTTCCGTAGGAGTTCGCGGAGGATCTTGTGGAACAGCTGTACCAGGTGTTGGCCAGGTTGAGGCCGCGGGTTGGTGACCGCGCGGATGGCCGCTTGATTGTCGATGAGGACAGTGGCAGAGCGTAGGCGGGGGATGTTAGCAATCAAGACCAAACAAAGGATGAGCCCGACGAGCTCAGCTTCAAAGACCGTGTGCTCCTCCATGGAGCCAAGATGTAGGTGTAACGCCTCGTACACACCCTCCTTGTTCTTGACCACCGCGGCGCCGCCGACCCCACCCTCAAAACCCGATCCGTCGCCGTACACGCACACACCATCCGTATACTGCGCCAGCTCCGCAATCGCCATGTCTTTGTCGTCTGCAATCCGAGAAGTGAAAGGCGCTACCCACGTCGTATCTAGTGGAATGGGGTCGATCGTTTCGAGGGAGCGAATCACTGGGAAGGCATGGAACATTTCGTGGAGAACGGAGCGGTGAGCCTGCGGATACATGTGCATGCAACGCTTGACGTGCGAATGGAGAGGGTGGTGAGGGGGGAGGGAAGCTAGGCGGAGAGCGGAATGGAAGGAGGCTTGGTTAAGGCGAAGCTCGATGGGGGGGATATGTGCCAGGTAGTTTAGCGCATCGACCGGCGTGGACTTGAAAGCACCAGTAATCAGCCTGCATGCAATGTTCTGTACTTTACCGAGCTGTGTCAGGAATCCGACGGACCCCATCCGGCGCTTGGTACCGTTGGAGACAACCGGTGAGTACCATACGCACAAACCATACTCCATTTTCGGGATGACCACCGAGCGGTATAGTTGGCGCACAAACTTGTGCGGGAGGCCAAAGGTCGGGCGTGTTAAGCGATTGATGGCCATGATAGCTTTGGTACCCTTCGCCACCGCCCGTTGAACTTGCTCCTTCCATCGCAACGCACGGTCCATAATGAGGCCGAGGTACGTGGCACTCTCGGACGCCTGTATGGCGTGAGCTGGGGTAACGAGCGGAGCAGGGACGTAGCGGTTTGGGTTTCTTGTGTAGTGGACAAGCTGAAACTTCCCCAGGTCGAATGAGCACGCATGCGTCCTCGACCACTGGAAAGCGTCGGGCATGATGTTGTTGAGCTTGATGATATTTTCATCCACCGAGTCGGACTCGACTGCTAACATGGTGTCGTCAATGTATCCCGCAATAAACCGATCACGCGCCTTGGGATCAACGATCTCGAGCAGGTCTGCCGAGTAGAACAGGTATAGGATGGGCGAGAGCGGGGAGCCCTGCGGGATGCCCATGCTAGCAGCCAGCAGCGGAGATGTGAAGTCGTCGAATTTGAGGTGTGTGTATCTATCTGTTAGGAAGCTTGCAGTCCATCTGACGAGGTTTTCTGGTACTCCCCGCTTGCGCAGGTTGTGCAGAAGACGTTCGTGGTTGACCGATGGAAATGCTTGAGCAATGTCCATGAACACTACAGAGACGACGCGCCCCCGGCGCCACGCATTTTTAATGCGCTGCACCAAGAAAAGCGCGGCGTCCGTAGTCGTGCGCCCGGGACGGCCGCCAAAGTGGTTGGCAGGCAGCATCCCTTCGCGTTCAGAGTATGCAGCAAGGCGTCTAGCGAAGACCGACTCGATTACTTTCGCCATTGTCTCTTCGAGCGCGATGGGACGGTAGGCCTTGGGGACAGTGTAGTCGGGCTTGCCGGGTTTCCTTAGCGTTATCGTAATGAACACTTTCCAAAGCTTAGGATGGTGACCTAGTTTAAGGCACGCGTTAGCGACTTTTGTAAGGATGGGGATGAGGAGGGGAGAGGTTCGTTGCAGCGCAATGTTGGGGACCCGTGACCCCCCTGGCGCCTTCAGCGGCGGGAGTTTGTGTAGCACCTTGCGAATTTCTTCCTCCTCAACATCAGGACTGGGTGTAGGGTCTGGATATTCGGAATTGTTAATGTCGTCGAGATCTGCCGGAGGGGGATCAGGGAAAAACTGTTTCCTGAAAGCGGAGCACTTCTCTTGGTTAGATCGCGCTGGGCCGTCCGAAGTTTCGAGGTCAGGGACCCTCGAGGCTGTTGTATCGGCGGAATGCTGGCTGGCATACTTATGGGCCTGCCAAACCGTGCGCTCCGTCGCATCCTCCAGCCACTCCTTCCAGTGCCGCCGCTTTTGCGCACGAAGCGCACTGTGGTAAGCATTCCTGGCGGGCTTTACCGCGTCGCGCTCAGCCGGTGTTGAGTTCTTCTTGGCAGCCCGATTCTTGAGTGTGTTGAGGTCGCGGAGCATTTTCTTGAGGTCGGCGGTGAACCAACGCTTCGAAAAAGCGCACTTCTCCGCCAGCGGTACCGTCGCCTCCATCGCCGCCACGTACCCGCCAAGGAGATCACCGACTAATGTATCCAAGTCCTCGGTGGTGGAGATGTGTGCCGCCCGATCCGTGACACGGTCGGATTTGCACGCATCCTCCACCACCTTATTGAATGCTTCCCAGTCAGCGTCCCTCCAGCGATACCTTGGCGGGGGCTCGGTCTTTCCCAGCGCGATGTTGATTGTTACATCAACACACCGGTGGTCGGACCCGAAGCCCCCGTTCACGACACACTTCGTGACGGTGTCAGCCAGGCGTGGCGTGGCAAAGACAAGGTCCAACGTAGACCACGACTTGTGCGCATCTGAATAGAATGTGGGAGTGCATGGGGGAAGACAAAGTGTGAGATCGGACTCAGCTAGCATTTGAATCATTTCGGACGTGTCTGAGCAACGATTACGCTTGTGCCTGTGAGGCCCCGACCACATGACGTGGTGCTTGTTGAAGTCTCCGAAAAGGAAAAAGTCCTCGTCGCCGACAGCGTCCGAGTTAAGGTGGTTGCGCATGAAAGAGATAGTAACGTCAGACTTGGGTGGATTATAAACAGAATAAATACGAAAAGGGGGGGAATCTTGGGATACGAAGCGTAGGCCAGCTACGTCGAGGGACTTGAGGTGGATCTGGGAATACGAGTCAGATGAGATAGATTTGTTAATATAAATGGCACTGCGTATAAGCTGGTCTCGTCGCCGCAACGGTGCATTGGATGGCAGGATTAAGTGCCAGTCTTTGTGCTGGAACGAGGCTCTCGCCGCGATGTGATACGGCAGTTCTTGTACAGTTAGTATGTCAAATTTAGATGGGCTGGTACCGTTGAGTAGGGACATTAAGACCTCCGGCTGCTTGCGGCAGTTGAGGTCTCGGACTCGTATCCATTCGGGGAGTGTGTCCTCCATCTACGCTCGCGCGCCTAAGCCGGCGCGGGAGGCATATGACGGAGGAGAGGGGGAAGACCGAGACCGAGAGGCCGCTTCAGCCATCGCCCTCTGCTTCACGAAGCACACATTTGCAAACGCCTTGTGCGGGCCGCCGCAGTTTGCACACTGCACCTTGATGTGTGTGCACATCCTGGAGTTAGCGCACCGCGGTGTGTTGGGGCACTCACAATCCCGGGTTGCATGGGAGCCAGCGCACTTGGCGCACTTGACACTAGCAGGGTCCTTGCTGGCGGAACACGCCTTGGCCATATGGCCGAAACCTTGGCAGTGGTAGCAGTGGATGGGGGGAGGGATGAAGTAGGAGACTGGGCACGACGTGCCGACAATGGACATCGAACGCTGAATGAGGCCCTCGGCCGCAGCAGCATCCTCCAGCACGATCACGAGGGAAGACGCGTTCTTCTTAACCGACGCGTCTTTCTGCTCGTGCAGCCAGCGGAGGTCCTTGATGGCATCCGGCGATGCGATCGTGCCTTGGTTCGCGAGATAGATTGCAGACTTTGCACCTGCCGCCCTCGGGTCGAAGGAGGTGGGCACATAGTTAGCAACAAGAGTGTAAGATTTGCGGCGCACGCACGCGTTGGGCTCGAAATGCCCAATCCATTCCCGTCCGTGGAGCAGCAGGAGTTTCGCCTGCTCCTCCGTGTTGGCCTGGACGAGAATATCCCCATTCGCGCGCTTGCGCACGCTATGGAGTGTGGATTCGCGTAACCCCGGTGCCGCGGTCTTCCCCATGGACGCCTCGATCTGCGCCTTGAGGTCGGCCGGGCTCCGCTGGCGGTTTGCCGACTTGCGGTCCGCCTTCGCCATCGAGATTGTGACGAGGAGCTCCGCTGGGGGCTGCGGAGCCTGCGGACGTGGGACCGGCGCGGGGAGTGGCGCGTCTTGTTGTTGCTGGCGCCGGCACGCGTCTGAGGAGGCTTGGGCGACACCCTTCATCCCCTCTTTGATGGCGTCCAGAACCTGGCGCGAGAAGTCGCGAACCGCAGCGGTGGTGGCCGCCGCGGTCAGAAGTGACTGCATCGTGGTCGCGGACTCGGTGCCACCCGCGCTGCCCGCACCCTCGTTGCGCAACTTCTCGGCCAATTCAATTGCCTTGGTCTTGTCGCCGTTTTTCATCTTCTTTTGCCCCTTCCAGGAGCATATGAGCGTGAGTAGAGTGTCGAGAGAACTGGCTGCCACGGGTGCCACCCGTTCCGGATCAGTGATCGACGTCGAAGACGGCGATGCGGGAGAAGTCCCGATGTCAGGGGATCGACGAGTCCGATCCGCACTTGGCGTTCCGGTTGTAGACATCGATATCGGATGGTGTTTTTTTGCGGTCGGCTGTTGCCACTCGAGTTTGTTTGTGGTGGTTTAAGATCAAGAGAGTTTCCGACCCGCCGTCCACCTGCACATGGCCCTCAAGTTTTTCGAGCTTCTGCTGTTGTCGCCTGCCATCAGTAGCTCGATACCCCTGTTTTGTCAATCCGTCAACTATTTTTAATTCGTTATTGTTTATATCCGCTCTGGCCTGCGACCAACATATTTCAGCCAGTCAAATCAATGTTAAATGTCCGATTTGGATTCCTAAACGGTGATGAGTAAAAGCCGATTAATATTAATCCTGAGTAGCTGAATCAATGCATATGTACCTGTGT
Organism: Mycena crocata; assembly: GCA_029281795.1. Classification (NCBI taxonomy): domain Eukaryota; kingdom Fungi; phylum Basidiomycota; class Agaricomycetes; order Agaricales; family Mycenaceae; genus Mycena; species Mycena crocata. The sequence continues at coordinate 44,066 of JARJCP010000038.1, read as the reverse complement.
AACTATATCCAGCGCTCGTGTGAACTCTCGATCCGCAAGTTTATCCCTTTCGCGGAAATCACCCGCCACCGTTTTCTGATTTCAGCGTTTGGAACTGCGTCGCTGCTGTCGATCAACAAGGTGAAAGACGCGAGTTCCGCGATGCGTTGATTGGGAGCATCCGCTGCCTGTTGAGCGCGAACGTCCAACAAATCCGAAACGACGTCGAACAGGATGTGGTAGTTGTCGTCATGCATGCAACGGACGAAAATGGATTCGACGTGGGGAAGTAGGTCACCAGCAGCATCGGAATTAAGTTCACGAAATATAGCCGTGCCGATATCCGTCTCTGCCAGCGTGAGTTCTATCGTTGCTAGCGAGGGCAGCGCGCGCAGGAGGTGAATAGTCTGTGCCATGACGGCTGCACGGACGTACAGCTTCAGATAGCGGAGCTGACACTCGGAGCGCGCAACGAATTGGAAGAGCTGGGTGATGTTTCGGGGGCCTGGGGGACAGCGCGTAAGATCCAGCTCTTGGAGCGCCGGCATCGTCATATAACGAAGGATTCCCCATCCCGCCGGCCCCGAGAAGGTGAATGAGCGCAGGGACATTAGCGGCGATCCGAGAGATAGAGCGTGAGAGGCGTATTGGACGTCAAGGATACAGGTGACGACATTTGGAACCAGGTGGAGAAGCTCGAGGCAGTCATCCGCAGTGGCGCCGTAGAATTCTACGGTGGTGAGCTGACCCCAGGGCAGAATGAGATCAGAGGGGTGCATTCCGGCTTCCAAACAGACATGCTGTAACAGAGGGGCATGCCTAAATGCGGAAATCGGGTTGATCATGTCCGGCGAGCCGTGCGCGGAGAGAGTCAATCGCTCGAGCAGCGGCAGCGACGCAGGAGCCCCGAGTCGAGAGAAATGATTAAAGGGGAGTTTGAGCGTCGCGTCGCGCCACCGAGGAGAATGATACTCTAGGACAGCGATGAGCGTCTCGTCGGGGTCGGTGTAACTCCGATTGCTGACAACGACGGAGAGCGGCTGGGGGTGCGATCTCTGAAACCATATAGCCAGAAGGGCGACCCATTTTGAATCGATATGCCCGCTTCCGTCGTCGGAATCAAGTTCAATGTGCACGTTGGTCCAGAGTGCCGAAGTAGATAACGCTACAGCTCGCCATGACCTGCAGACTCGGGTGAACACAACAGGCGCTTCATCTTGTGACGGATAGCGCCGATTGAATTCGAAAGAGTCCCGGGGGAGACAATCCAAAAAGATTTGCGATGTGATTTCGAATGGCAGGGTCAAGACTGGATAAATGAGAGCCAGACGGAGCTCTTCTAAGATGGCTGTCCGCGCTTCACGAAGGGACCGCAGCGACAGCTCATGTTGGGCAATGTCGGCATCAAAACGCTGAAGACGCGTCCGTAATTCGTTCGCGGTAGTAAGCATCGTTGGAGCGGCTGGGATGATCGTGGTGTCGGAGCAAGAGAGGGCGGCTTCACGTGATATACCGATTGGAGAAAAGAGTTTGAACATAGATTCTCACGGTCAACTCTGAACCATTGATCTCCCCTCCAGCGCCACCTTTCTACCTTGCTTCCAGGCACAAAAATTCCTTTCATATCCTCTTTGAATTTAACCTGGACCCTGTGATTTTGGCCAGTACTCAGTTGGTTTAAGTAATTACATTGTACCATTCGGTTCAAGTTAAGTTCAACTTGTAAATTATTCTACTTTGTACGCGCGCCTGGATAAGTTACGGTCGCCAACGAGAACTGACACGGGTGTAAATACAGATACCTAAATCTGTAGGATTAAATTTAAATGTTGACCGTTTAAACGAGGCATCTCTGGTATCCAGTTCGATATTGGTGTCGAGGTGGATGTTGACCCCGCGTCGACTGGAAACAGTGTCCGTAGGTGCGGACCTTTTGCTGGTCAAGGCCCACTTCACGGCACTGATGATCGCATCCCGGAGGCCGGCTTCTCCCAGATTGTTTGGTGGAGGTTTACGATGACGATAATGAGCGTGGGGTACATGCCCGAAATTTGGTCACCCATACCAGCGAAAAGCTGGCAGACGTAGATGACTGGCGTGCCTCGAGATATGTCTACAAAGAGAACGAGTTGTGTGAGCTGAACTGATTATTAGATTTCAGGGACGAGATGATATGTTCACTTGCCCAGAAAAGACAGTAGATGAAGCCCGACTCGACGAGAAGAGATAATACCCGATCAGTCGACATCCTGGTCGGACTTTCCAAAACGTTCAACCCTCTCGTCGCCTTGCGGTGTTGCCTGAATGTCCTAGGGTAACATGATACTAATCCGATGGGCTCACCAAGCCTTGATTCCGATCAAAATCGTGCAGGTTGCATTTTTCACGAAGGAAAACGCCCACGAGATAAGCTCAGCGTGTGAGCAGACTGGCCCACCGCCAGCAATGGCCATCTGGCTGCTCCAGCCTGTACCGGTGAGACAGGTAAGATCGATGACTGTGAAAACTATGACATGGTTAGACAATCAAAGACATGGTTTAAATCTGTAAACTGACTGAACGACAAAAGCAGCATGATGCAGGGGATATACACCGCCCAAAGTGTCCGTGAATAGAGAACCCATGCTCGCTAGATGACCACGGTGTCGCCGACTACCATCTGCAGAAAAAATATGGAGGTCATGTAAACATATTTATTTAGATGGCATACATTGAACATGAAGAGCGCCTCCATCGGGGCGCCGAAGATGGCGATGTTGGCGTTCGCCTGAGCTTTTCGGTCCGGGAGCGGCATATCAGGGGACCGGGGTAGTCCATGAACAAGGAATGCGCGTTTTTGAACGTTCAGGGCCCAGGGGGTGAGGGAAGTTGCGCATAGGTAGATCACGACGTAGAGCACGTGCACGGCAATGGAGCTGGCTCACCTGGCACCCCTTTCGAATATAAATTATCAGGTTGGCTAATTAACTTTTGCGACCAGCGAATAAGTGACAATATAGAGTAGATAGCAACCACGAAGAAGACCCGTATGCACCTGAGCGTCGTCAGCCAACCTGTAGAAGATGAAGATCAAGGGACTCACTCAAAAACATTGTCTCCCATATTACACCGACCGCGTCCTGAGTTATATCACGCCCATAGAGAAAAAGAGCATGTTGACGTCGTTGGATCTGAATCGGAGAACATTTTGAATGGTAGTCGCTGGTAGGGGGTGTGTGTGGCCTATGTTGGCTGTCTTCGCAGGTCACAGGTGCACAAGGGAATACAAGTTTTCGATATATAAGGCAGGCGCCATAATTAGCACAACTGCCGGCGCACGTCAGATGCATGCACCGGTACTAGCAGTTGTGGCACCCTCGATGCGATGCCCTCCGATGAAAGCGATATCAGTAGAAATGCTGCAAGTTGAGGACATCTAGGAGCTCGACCGTCGTAGAGACCTGATTGTGAACAGAACCCAATATCTGGCCTGCGAAGTCACGATTATGTGCTTTTATTTCCTTACCGACCGTGGTTGGATTTTCTCGTCGGGGAGCGCGCGGGCCTGAGTACATCATAGAAATTGGACCCGAACCAGAGATGTCCAGAAAAAAGTTCCACTTCCATCGTGCCCGTGATCCAAGCGCTCCCGAGAACAATATACGCTCCTCCATTGGTTGAAAGATTTAATGGATTGCATTGGTAGAAGTTTCCACTGGCACGATGTCGAAATAGTGGGGTTTGGGTTGAGGTGAAAAGCAGAGATGATAGCAGATAGTGCGGAGCAGGTTTCTCCACCGAAGTTATCTAATAATGTCACTGGGATCCGATCGAAGCTTTCAGGCTGGTTGTATCCCTTCCAAACTCCTTCAAGCAACTTGACGATTGAAAAACTAACTGCCACTTCGCGTTAAGTTGTACCAGCGACTTTGACTGTACCACAAGATCTATAAATATTATCAAGGAAATATCCCACATGGGTCCTTCATACGTTGGCCGCCATTGCATTGCGGGCACGCACTGTGTCATGCCGTGAGCAGCAGAAGAAGAAACTTGTTCCAGGAACTCACTCAAATCCCATGATTCCACCTTCCCCCGACGTACAAGTGCCCACCTCTCGATGTCCTGGAGAGTTGTGTCTCCACGGCGCAAGCGGCTGCGTCTAAACTTGCGCATGAAGTCCTGCGGAGAGTCCCAGTTGAGCTTGGCACCTCCAGCTGCAGCAATAAACACGTTGATCTTCTTGCAATATTGTTTGTGCGGAAAATCCTCGTCCTTCATCCGATTAAGGGGTGGGTTTAAAAGGGATATTTCAACCACGCACCTTCCAATCTGTCGCCTGGCAGGCCCGGCTGCAGTATCCAGGAACATTGCACGCAGCACACTTACTGAAAGTGTTCCCCATTTCTTGGAAGGAGCGAGGACAACCTATAACGAAGCAATAAGGCTGCCGCTTCAGGTCGGCCAGGAATATGACCAGGTCGAGCAGCCCAGCCTCTGTGTCCCACTCCGGTCTGATTTCGGTGTATGGCTCTATTACGAGCTGGGGATGAATCCTGCCCTTTGGGGCGGCCGCGGGGGAGAAATGATCGATGAGCGAGCGGAATTTTCGTACTACAGCATCGATGTCGTCGTGCACTTCCTCATGTATCGGAATCAAACCCATCGTTGGGGTCCGCAGGATAGTCACCGCCTCGGTGAATACGACCCAGAGCTGTTTTTCCACGCCCTCAACCCAGGCCATGATGGCGTTCTGTGATGTACGGGCGCACATGACAGCATACATGAAATCGGCGAAACGAACCCAGGGATTGTGGCGGTCCAGCCGCTTCCCAACCGGCCCAAAACGAATTTGTCGGGTTATGACCTTCATCGAGATTATCAGTTTCTTTCTAAAGTCCCGAGACGTTGTTATTTCCACGAAAAGCGGTCTACCGCAGACGGGCAGCGCCGAGGTAAGCACTTGAAGGGGGAGGGAAGGCTCGTCTAGAAAGAGCATCCACTGGCCCACAGCAGTGACAAGCGCCCGAGAACCAAAAGGCATTACATCGTTTATATCGGTGGGCCAGCATTTTCCCTTTCCTTTGGCGAATTTCACGCGTCCGGCTAGATTAATCCGCACGTCGAGGAGGCTGAGGAGGTAAAGGATGAGCATCGTGCTGGGTGTGCGTGGACTCCACTCGTCCGCCAAGATATTCCGCCCGCGCTCATGGAAAGCCGAAATGAGGGGCACCGTCGTATCTACACAGGTGCAGACCGATAAGCGTGCAACCAATGCGGTTAGCTCCTGGGACGTCCGTGGAGTCATCAGAAAGGTAGCCACGACGCTACAGAATTGGGCGCGCAAAGGATCCAGTCTCGTCTCCTCTGCAGGCGTCTCTTTGCACATGCCGCCCAGAGCGTCGGGATCGATGGAGATGGAACAGCCAAAGAGGCATGTAGCGCAATGTTTCGGTTCGTTGGAATTCTCAAGCGAGTAGGCGAAGAACTTCAAGCTCCCAGAGAACTCCTCCATGCGCGAGGGGGTCAGAGCTGCTGGTCGTTCGAGGTCGGTCATCGTCGTCGTGATCAGTCTTGGATCAGTCGAAGTTCAATCCAAGTTCTCGGACTCGCCGAGCCAACTTAGCGAGTGATGGTAGAAGGAACTTTCGATGGCCTGATTTTGAATTGAACAAAAAGAGTGGCACGGCGTTGTCCCTGGCCATGGCCTATTCAATCAAGAGTACACCAGCGACTCGGAGGACTGCAATCGAATTCAATAAAGATCAAAAGGATGAGCAAAGGATGAGTCAAATCGGAGTCATTGCACGTGGCACTTTCTGAGCAATCGCCAAACACAGCCAATTATCGTCTTCCCACAGCATTCCTCTTTCGGACTCCGTCACTCCGATACATCGCCCGAATTGCTAGTCTTCTGCTGAAGACCTTCCGCAGGCGCCCGGCCCGGTTGCACGAGTCTTGGTGTACGCTCGATAGTGCTTCAACTTGGCTTCAACTTTCCAGAAGACAGCGCCGGTTTCCGAGGACAGCTTCAATGGCCAACAAATGCCAGCAAGACAAAAAAACCTCGACTCGGAAACTGAGCAGTTCTGGTTCACTTGCTTACATTGTTCTATGCAACAGGGGTCGTTATCTTGATTCCCTTGATTTCCACCTTCTATTCTTCGTCGCTGGCTTAGGGCATGGATTCAGATTTGAAGATATTCGATGCCAATATATAAAATGCGACATGGCTCATGGTGCGCATTTTTATCATCTTTGAAACAAACCAAACATGGACGGATGGAAGAGGACAGTTGGTTCTCGGCGCATTTGCCAATAAACGGGTTTATCAGTTGTCCAATACATCGACTGTCCGCATCGAACTGGACTTCAACCAGACAGCGCTTCAGAGTCTTCTTTTCCAATGCTCACTCCTCTGCGGCGGGACTTCTCCAGCTAATGCGGCTCATTTTCTACGACACATATGGATCTAGAACACAGCGGCAACATTGCTTAGACATCTGCATTCAAACTTCGGTGGCTACCCTTAAATCCGGCAAGCATGGAACTGCCATCTCGACGCTCGACTATGTTTATATTCTCGCCGTCGGACGATGCTCCCACCTAATCGGGGTACACTCTTACCGCTGGCCACCCTGACATAGTTCCGTCCGGCCAGCCCTGAATCGGTTGTTCGAATTTCTGCCTGAAGGCAGCACCGAGGGGATCTAGATTCTACATTAAGGGGGAAAGCAACGGGCAAGATTTCACTCAAATGCATCTTCTCACCTTCAGGATTTTAACGAGCCCCAAGTGGTCGTCGGATCTCAGCCAAGGTGACCCGAATCTGAGGCGCGCTTCCCTATATTACACTTATGTCCGCCGAACATTCTGGAAACATGGTGGTGGCTGTTTAAACTGGTCGCCGTTGACATGCTGCCCATCATTACAATCTCAACAAACGAAACCCTCGGCAAGCTGACTTTGAAAAAAGACTTGCGCATGTGTCGGTGACAGACAGTGCCGGCATGGCTTGGACTCCAAACTTCTCTGGATTTTGCTTATCTCTGAGATCCGGTCCTATAATCGGTGGCAAACATAGCTCTCTACCCTGCAGCTCGTCAACCAAGCTTTCTTCTCGCTTCGTCGAACACAATATACTTCCGAAATCCAATGCGGGCGGAACGGTGGACAGACGCCCCTGCGGCGCTTGTTCTTTCCATTCTATGAGCGCTGATGTCCATTCGTCTCCGAAGGGGAGCCATCCGAATCCTTCGAGTTGCCCAGTTAGGTACAAGTATGGCTGACGGCATTCTCAGTGCCGTCAGTGCGGACCTTCTTCCGGGAATCTGAGACACAGGAACTGTGGCGGTCTTCCATTTCACGTCTCGGCGATTGAACTTAGCAAGGCCAGAAAAAGAGACATGATTTATCAATTTTCAAACAACAAAGTGTTTGTATTCAATTCGTATCGTCCCTCAACGAACACCCTCTGGTCAACAAACTTCTTTCGCGCGCCGTGTACACGCGTGGCACCTCTCGGCGGCCCATGGCGAATTAAGCTGTGCATCATCTACCTCGAATCACAATGATAACTGATTCTGCTTCCCTGCGCCGAATGCGGATACTACTGCCACTTATTGTCTTGTACACTTTTGTTTTCCTTCCAGGATCTCTTTCACAAGGGACAGCATCTTTCTCCTTCCGTCCTAACACAGTCCGCCTGAAAATCTCATCCGCGGCAACAGACCAGAGCACAAAACAGCCTCCCTCGATCCTCACGTGGGAATCGGCCTCTTTAAACGGCAGCTTTGCAGCTCCATCGCTGAATTATTACTCAGAGCCTATAGGCTGCCCTTCCGGCCGCCATATGCACTGCGTGACAGCTACCGTCAGCGAATTGGGCAGGAACTTTGCGCGTGTCTACTCCTTGCCGGTGGTTCCTCAATATCCGCACCTCTGGTCCTCCGTCATCCTTGAACCACACCTCTGGCGATCGGGCAAAGTATATCCCATAATCTCACGCAGCGTCCGTCATTATTTGCCGCGCTGCTTCGTCGCGCCACCGGTGTCCGCGTCCCTTGCCTGCCTCTGACCCATCTTCTCTGTCAATACGTCCGACCTTACGGCCGCCACGCCGCGCGTTTTCTGTATGCCGCGTAGGTTTCTTGCTGCCCAGTCAGCCGCCAGCCTTCCCGCTCTTTTTCCAGGCTTTCGCGTTTACTTACTGCCGTCCACATCGCCTTCGTAGCGCCACCGGCGTCCGTGTCCTGAAGCACTCACCAGTCCTCCAGATCTAAGCCTTCTATGTCAAAGCAATGCATCCATCCGACCCTGGACGCGCTTCTACTGAATCTCACTACTGTCGCGTGCCTTTCTGCTGCCGCCTTTCTGCATTCGCCCCGTCACCTAGCCTCGCCTTCCTATCAGGGCCGGTCCAGATCCTCAGCTAATATTTATATCACTCTTCCGGCGACCGTCCCCTTCGCGTCGTGTCCCTGGCCTCTATGCTGTAAGTGCTCCCCCGTGCGCGGGACTTGACAGGGCTCACATATTTTCCTCCCCACCATCCTCGACGCGTCGTTTCCGCCATGCTGAGATGCTCGAGCCATATTACGCTGTCTTAACCCTTCCCCCGCGCTCTCGAGCCGTTCTTTCGCCATAAAAGAATGCCGCTGCCTGCCTCCCCCATACCCCCATTCTACTTTATCTTATCCCTTCACCGTCGCGCCGCCCTTCCCCGTTCCACAATTTTTACGCTCCAAGTTCATGTCGGATCGTATGTGTATATGTCTTAGTCTTGTCTATGATACTACAAATCAAGCGCGCGTATGCGAATGTACACGTATATACCCTCGCCCACTCCTACACCCCCCCTCTGCTGCCTAGATACAGCCTCTCTCCCTTACACCCCCACCCTCCTAATAGTGGGAAGTCGTCCGGCTAGCTCGCGGCCACCCTCGCCTTCGCCCACTCGACAAAGTCGTCGATCGTTGACGGCCACGCAGCCTCCATGTCATACGTCGCGAACCGTGCGTCGATCGTGCGGATGAAGTCGTGGAACTGCGGGTGAGGTTAGATTCATAGGTACATTGGGCGGAGAAGATAAGGTGAATAAGAGGAGGGGGGTGGGCGAGGGAAATGGGATGAAGGCGCTGGGTATGCGCCTTCACAGAGGGCATTGAGCGTTGATAGTCATGTCGAATATCTCGTAAAGAAAGATGAATCCAAAAAGGAAATAAAAATGGCGAAATGACACCGACAAGAAAAACATCCAAAAGCGACTGAAAAAATGGATCCGACACATACCATAACCCAGGTATCCTTGCTCACGCCCTTCCCGCCTCGCTCGTTCAAGAACTCAAACCACCAGTCGACGTGCTCCTTCCGCCACCCCCCCAAACCGCTCATGTCACTGTCGCCCGCAGCGTCAATGTGCGACAAAGCACCACCCTCCATGCCATGCGGGAGCAGCAGCGCCCAGAAGGCCTGCGCGGTCTCGATGGCTGGGTGTATGAGCTTTGAGCTGAGTGAACGGTACAGGAGAAAAAATAAGATGCTCACCGATACTCCGCTGCCCCTCAAGCCGAGCAAACTCGAAGGTGTGGTTGTACACCTTCTGGAAGTATGCGGCGTCCTGCCCGAGCCTCGTTCGCAGGCGCGGGAGGGCGGTCTTCATGCCTGGCAGCGAGTCGCAGCTGGAGGTACAGATCAGGCACGATTTGCATTATTGTCGTCGGTATCGAAGGCCAGATTGCATCGGATATGGCGGAATTGGAGCAGGCGCGCGCGATTGGCAGGAGGGGGCAGAAAAGAAAAGAAAAAATACGGAAAACGATCAGCGCATACGAGGCAGTAAGAACACGCCACACGCACCCGATGCTCTTCCAGCCCTCGAGCCAGCCCGGGCGATTCCACTCGCCTACGCGTGGTGACTTGAGCTCGTACGCCACCGCGAGCAGGACGACATCTTCCGGGTTCACGCCGAGGTCCTCACATAATCGGATCGTCCCGTCGACCGAAATCTCAGCGCCATCTGGGTCTGCACGCACGAAAACAAGTCAGCTTTGCGCAAGCGATAGATCCAGAGACCGCACGCACCCTTGTATTTGTCAAACAACGCATTGAGCTTGCTCGTCGAAGCGGCGGCAACAGGTGGCGCTGCCTTTGGTGTGGAGAGCGCGGTGGGGTCATTGTAGTAGGCGTCGATGGCAATGTCGACCCTCTTGTATTTTTCCAGGAACTTTTTGGCGTCTTTCACCCTGGACCCACAAAAAAAAAACAGGTCAGCATGCAATCGCGTACAAGTCAAACCGATGCACGCACGCAGCGCCAGTGACCCCGCAAAACTGGGCGATGTTCTCTTCCATCTTCCTGTCGACCATCGTGGGCGTGCTGGGTGGCTGAAGTTATGCAGATTTCAAGTCGGATGCGGGGGATGGATTGAGTCAGATAAGTCCAAAACGAGTCAGTGACTTTTGTAACGAAGCATAGGGAGTAGAACTGACACTGACTATGCGAGTTCTGAGCAAGAAAAAATAGAGTAGGGCCGTGCAAAAGGCTAGAACCGCCCACGTCGTCCCTGCCGGTGAGCTCAGCGTTGTGATGGTGTGAGGTCACGCCGTCACGTCACTTCCGGCGGATTCACCCGGTTCCGACACGTTCCGTGACCTTCCGATTGCCTTCCAATCTCATTTTTTTCAACCTGCCACGCTGGGAATCCTCTTTTGATGTTACTTACAAACTTCATGCGACCCGCATCGTCGCGGGAGTGCAACTGTTCCTCCAGGAACAGAATCACGTCCTCACGCGGCATCTCAGCATCCCACTCGTACTATGTCACGGTAAATCTGCCAGTCTATCTATCTGTCTCTGTTGGCCACTGGTCAATCTACCAGGCCCCCGGTCACTACCCATTAGGTCGGTCCGCCAGTTTCTCAAAATTTCCGCTGATTTACCTTACGATTTTGGTCTCCTAGAGCGCTGATTTACCTTACGGCGGACCGAGTTTTGGCCCTAAAATCACGTGTATTGGTGATTTTTCCTCTGCAACTGCTCCAGTTGCAGATACGATCGGATGTCGGCGGTTTTCGTGCGTTCCGATGTTGAATTGCGAGGTGCGCGAAAAGAAAATTTCATCTTGCGAGTTGGTCTGTCCACCAAAGTTCAAAAAAAAAATTCAGGCTCCGCCCGATTTACCTTACGATGGACCGACCTCGCTGGTGGATACACTGATTTACCTTACCAGACGGACCGAAAAACACCAAATTTTGGAGCTTGATTTACCTTACGCCGGACCGACCTAATGGGTAGTGACCGGGGGCCTAATCTACCCCGCTTTTTGACTGCCATCTCACGTAGGCGCACCACTGCGTACCACATACGTACACGCGGATCACCACCTAGTGATTAATTCAGGATCCACGCACCGTTTCCTCCAAAGGATGAAGTCTCTTGAACGATCTTGATGCTAGGGTTTCTTTGCAATTAACGCACTTGCTGTTCCTGCGCCCTGGGTAGGCTCGTTTCAGCCTCTCTACTTGTACCGGGTGTGATTTTCTGAAGACAATCGTTCAGAATCACTATACTGTAGAGAGGCTGGAACGTACGAGCACAGGCGAGTAGGAGGTGCCGCGGAGTTTGAAATAAAAGATACGAACAAACGCCGAGCCATCAGCAAAGATGTCACCCATCAATTATGGCCACAAAGTGTCGAAAAAGAGCTGCTTCAAGCTCCTTCACAACCTGCGGTAAATTGACGAATAAATTCATGGCTGCTCGTATTAAGGCTCTCAAGCAGAATACAAGAAAACCCACTGGCGAAAGACTCTAACACGGGCAAACATCCATCCATCTTTTTTTTCAAACTCCGAGGCACCTCCTACTCGCCTGTACTCGTACGTCCAAGCCTACGCCCTGGGAAGCACCCCGATTGAAGCGTGTCCACCCTGTCTCCCGGCCGCTAATTTAAAACCAGACGCAGCAAAACAATTATATTCGGTCCAGGAACACACACTTCCGAGATTCTCACAGACACGTCTGCCTCCGCGGGGATCGAGTTTCGCCTTGACTCCGGAAACTGATGACGACCATGGCTGTGCGCCGAACCTGTATCAATTGAACGAACTGGCATGTTATGTCAGGTCCTGTCTCCGTTGTCTCCGAGTCTCCGTCATCTCGATCCCACCTTCGATACAATGTTCCCGGCATTTCGTCACCAATCACCAAACCGAAAATGCCTCCGTCCCTCCAATCAATTGCAACACTAATGTCTGCGCGCCAATCTCAATCTCAATTGCACTATGTAACTGTAACTGTCTCACCACTGGCAGTGTCTGTCAGCCGCCGCACATATTCAACCGAGCCTAGCCTATCCACATATATTTAACTGCCACGTATGTGAGTGTTCAGCCGCCCCACCCCGACTATCACACACCCGATTTACTTGACAAGTAATTGAGCTAGCTGCATACCGCTGATGGTCGGACAGACATAAAAGCTCGCACGTCAGTCGGGCTGCAAGTGGCTACACGATCGATCTGACTGCACTGGCAGCGCGCCGGTGAACCTAATCTCTTGCTAATCTCACTTACCTTGCAATTCCCGTCGCTGCCAGCCTGCCACACGGCCCTCTAACATCGTTACCGCCGGAGTCAACTTGACTTGCTGTTGCCGTGGACTCCGACGCCAAGTCGGATCTCTTTATCTATCGCCGCGAGAATAGTCGACGCTACCGCGCTGCAACAACACCGGATCCTACATGCATGCAAGAATACTTACTTTCTTGATGAATGCTCCCGCCTAGAACAACTCTGAGCTCTCCCGCGGTGCAAAGAACAGCTGATCCTCCCGCGCTGCCAGAATACTTACTTGCCAGTAAAAATACGCTCCGCGGAGCGCCGTCCGACCGCGTAACGCGTAATTACACCCTACGCCCGTCCCCATATGTGCCACACTGCCTGTCTGCAGGCGCGGATTCCGAGCATCCCCGGATGCAGGCCACGGTGTTTTATGGAAGGAATTCAACAGGGTCGTTCAATTCAGGGATACACCACTGAATTTAATTCACGCCTCCAAGTCCGATCAAGCAGAAATCCACAAACTTACAAACTTACTCGCCGGCGCTGTGAATGGTCGCCGGTTGACTGACGGCATATTCGAACTTCGCATCGCCCAGACTCGGAGTCCCGAACTAGTGTCCAAATAACCCATTCTCCAAGTCGGTGCCTGAAATATTTAAATCACCGCCCAACCTACTCACCGATATCCTATTTGACTCGCCTGTAAGTATTTGACTCTACCTCGCAATTGATCACCAAACGACGAAATGAATCCAAAGCCTACGACCTGATGCACTCTATGTCCGCGAGCCCTGACGTTTCAAAGCTTCAACGTTTCAACGCCAGCGCTTCAAACCTTCAGCGTCCCTAAACTTCAACGCCTCTAAGCTTCAAAGCTTCACCGTCCCTAAACTTCAACTCTAACGCTGCAGCAAGCTCTAACCTTACTTCCCCCTCACTGGGCGAATGGCCGGCTATTAGACCAACGCCGCGACCAGGCGTTTCCCGGCGGACAAGGTTACTTACCCCAGCCGACCCCTCTGCGTCAGACAAGGTTACTTGACTGCGCGATGTTGAGTACCATCTGCGTCTTTAACGTTTACCTTCCCTTATTACCCAACCGCTGCACTGCATCCAGGTCGTGGTCATCGACATCTTGGGCTTTTACCTTGCAGCAGTCAGTTACCGCAGATGCATAGCCGTTCATTCCGTCGGCCACAATCTGACTCCGCTCATCAACACGACGCACATTTTGACAGTGGACACGGTACGTCACGCTCGAACGCTGGTCCGGCGGATCCATCCGAGGCGCCCCAGCCTCCACACGGATCGGATATGGGCGTATGTATAAGTAACGTTCCGATAATGAAAAAGGCGAGGCCTAATCCGGTGCAGAATCAGAGCTCCGACGCGCGCATCCAGAATTATCAGCAGGCTTCCCGCGGGCCGGGGAAGGGTGAGCCAGCCACTGACGTCGTCGTCGTTCCGAGTTCCAAGGAAGGCGGTCGATTTATAATTTTTTATAATTATAAACAGAAGGAAGGAGGGCGGTTTGAACGCCGTCCCGCTTCGACTTCGACTTCGACTTCGGGGGTCTGGACCGTGCCGTGCCGTGTGTATCCTCGAAGGAAGGGAGAGATCCGGGTTCAAGAGTACAGAGTACGGAATAAACTACGTACCTAGTTTACATATATTGTTTCCACGCAAGCAGACAGATACTGGCAACGAGTAAAATCGAACATCCCGGCCGTCGGCCGAGATGTCCGATACTTGCCTCTGTCAGTTTGAAAGGCTTGAGTACCTTTCGCCGCTAAGAAGGAGAATCTAGCGGATTCAATTTCCAGTGGTTCCGTACTCGAATTGAACCCAACAATTGAATGCAGAGTGTAGGATATTTATTCCACGAAAGGTACACAAGGTGAGGTGCCTTTAAAAAACTGGAAGCGACTCACTGGATGAGAATCTTAGCATTCTGAATTGCCGGCAAGGTTACTTGCTTACCTGCATCCCTAGGATTACATTGGGCTTATTATATGCGCTGCCCTTCACAGCCTAGGCCGAGTAATGTAGTAGGATATTTACTTGAAGGACGGGTTCTAATTGAAGTTTGAAGTTTGAACTCGAGTTTCAAGATCGCTGCTGTCGCTTTGCTGCGCCGCCTCCTGATTCGATTGCGCCCCAGGCCTCACTGGACCGCTCTTCCTTCGTAACGTACTTCCGTACAGTCCTTCGATGTGCAGTAATATCACTCGATTGAAGGGCCCTTGTTGCCACCGATGCCTACTTCGTATGTACTCAGTATTCATAAAGTTTATGCTCACACGGCATCATGAGAAACCGAGCGTGCAGTATTGGACGCACTAAGTACATATGTAATTCGATCCAGAGAAGCGAAACCTTGTCTACGACGCAGTTCGGGCGATCGCGGCAACTTGAACATTGCCGTAACAATTGAAGTTGCTTCTAACTTGAACTTCTCTAACTTATTGTTCGGAATCAATGACTGGCATTGACACAGAGAAATTGTGTTCGGAATCTGGGCCCGAGCGTAACTGAATACTGCAGCAGAAGGGCAGTAAGTGGTATTGCTTCTGCACAAATTCGAATGGCCGATGTTCGGTTGGACGGGACTCGATTTTCAGTTGTTCAGCTGTTGAAACAGTTTAGTATCTGGCTTCGGTCGTTAGTTGCCAGGGGCGCCTAGTTCACTGCTGTTTAACCGCCTTTCTCATCTCATATGTATCCATGCATCCGGACAGCCCGCGGGTTGCCCATTTACTCCCACTCTAGTAGTAAGTTAGAAAACAACGTAATTGATGCACTGCGGCCGATCTCCGCAGATCATCTGTGTTCCACAGTTTCAATCGCCTGTCTGAAAAACTTCAAACTTCAATAGGGTTATTCACAGTTTCCTTTTCTCTGCCCTTTTTCCTTCCCTTTTTTGCTCCCTTTTTTGTTCCCTTTTCCCTGCTGAACCAGAACAAGGATATACAATATATTTACATTGATTCGAGCACAATTTGACAGCAGGACTATACTGGGTACCTCCCACCCTTGTAGGTCAGTTATTGGGCGATTGGACACCACAAATACCAGCAAGAATGAAAAAAGGACGACAGAAAGGAAGCAAAAAAGGGAAACCCGGAGGGGGGTTTCACAGTTCTCCCTTTTTCTTTCCCTTTTTCGTTTCACCAATCTCCCATTTCAATGAGTTTTGCACCTAGGGTCGCCATTTCTTCCCTTTTCTACCCTTTTTACATCCCTAAGTTGAAAAGGGAAAAAAAATCCAGAAAAAAACCGAAGGAAAACAAAAAGTAGGAAAAAAGGGAAAGAAAAAGGGAAGAAAAAAGGAGAACTGTGAACGACCCTAATTATAATTTGGGAAGCGACTTGATGTTGGCTGGACTCACTTGAGGACAAGCTTATCGTAGCTTCTGAGGCTCGCAGTATGTAGAGTTGCGTTGCCGGCAACTCGAAGGTTACTTGCTTACAGTACATACTACATACGCCTAGTCGGTCTACATGCTGACTCGGTTCATAAGTACCGTGACGCTGCGGCTCTGGGCTTCATATTATGAACGTGGACGGAGGCAGTCAAGAGCGCAAAATAAGCTCCCTAGGTAAGTCACCTTGCTTCTGAAATTCTGAGTACTATGATGGAGTCCTGGTTGCAAAAGCAATATGCATCGCGGGCATCTCGGCCGGGGTGTTGCAGCAGTTCAATTTGAGTTCAATGCCATTCAACTCCCGTCTTTCATCTATGTATATCACATATGTAGGGTTGGGTTGATCTTAGACTCTGGCCATGGTTGCGCAGATCTAGACTTTGTTCCCTCGTTCGCTTACGAACAGTAATCCATCTGATTCTTCGCTCATCTCATCCGCATTAATTTTCTCGCTCAACACAGTCCCTTTTCCAATTAAATCTACAAACTTCAAACTTTAATCAGAACGGGAAACGACCAGGCAGGGCTGGCTGGACTCCCATAAGCGAGGCACGAGAGGAAGTGTACTAGCTTGAATCATGATAGACTCGGAGTTGCCGGCAACTTGAAGGTTACTTACTTGTTTGTTTATTAAACAAAAAAGGGAGTAATACTACATTCCAGTATGCTACCGGTAGCTCCACCGGATACCACTCGGTCTTCACCATGTAAGTAGTAGTAGTAGTATAGCACCAGTATGCCCGAAGTTAAAGGAAGGACCGCTCCAGATGCCAAGGGCAGAATAAGCTCCCCACCACTTTGCTTTTAGTTGTATCTAAAATCAACCGGCTCGGGCATCTCGGCCGGGGTGTTGCAGTTGCAGCGGTACATGCATGATCAACTCCCGTCTCGAGTTCCTTTATTTATCATATCTGATATGTAAGGTTGTTGCCAACGCCTGCACATCGCAGCCTACCTGTTCGATGCTGTTCAGCCAACACGACATATGTATAGTTCGAATTAATTTGACGCTGTTCATGATCAGCCCATTGCAACATATGCATGGCGTTAGTTACATTTATCGCCCGCGGGTTGCGGTTGCCCTGCCCCGGAATCGGATCTAACCCCACTCTGGTAATACAGTAGTACATAAATAAATGAATAGCACTCTTAATATAAATGAATACCCCCAATAAATGAACAGCCCTAAACACTTAGCGCACCGGTACCACGGCCGGTCGGGTCGATCTGCCGCTCCCGCTGTGCAGATCCTCTTCTGTTCTGTTCTGTTCCGTTCGGCGTTCGCTGCCGCGGTGCAGTGTGAGCCGAGCTGTCTGACAGCCTAGCCGTGTTTGAATTTTATTCAGTTTATTCCGTGTTTAAATGTTGTCCAGTTTATTCAAACGACATTCGGTTCATTCAACGAACGACATTCGGTTCATTCAACGAACGACATTCAGTTCATCCAACGACCGCCATTCATGGTTGGTCGGAAACGGAAAAGGTCGGGCCATCTCATCCGCCGGACGCGTTCAATTTTTTTTTCCTTCTCCCCATAACCATTCGAACTCCGTGCGCAATTTACCCAGTCGTAAGTAATGTAAGTAAATGATGTACATATCGGATTCGTGTCGTGTGCCGCCCACCTGCCGGCCCGCTCTTTTTCTCAAAAAACCCCCGCGCATGGATATGAATGATGGGACAAAGAGCGCGTCACTGGTAGCTATAGTATTACCACCGTGGGCTGTTCCACTTCTAAAGGCTAAGTGCCAGCTAGATGATGGATGATGCAGCAGCAAAACTCAGTACATACTCAGTTTTGCGCCATCTTCAACTTGATGCGCTCCAACCCAACCTAACTTGCGCACTCTTACGCCTTGCTCCCGTTCCTGATTTGCCTCACACTTTCGCGCTCGCGCTGATCACTGATTTCCGCCCTTCCGAGCTATCTGCTCCTCCTCGTCATCGTCGTGTCTCTCGATGGGCATGCCCTGCGGTGATCACTGATACGCGCCCTAGGGCCGAGACCGAAAATCGCATCGCGCCATCACCGCCCGCATCAGCGCGGCGCCGCGCCTCAATTTCTTTCAATTTTTCTTTTCACACGAGGTTCTGATTTTCGGCCCCATGGCCATCAGCGCGGCGCTGATTTTCAGTGATTTTCACACGATCAGGAGCAATGAGCCGCATTCGATCAAGAGCAGTAATAATCTAAAAGCCGCATTGGGCGCCTCGATCATGATCAGTCTCAATTCAAAATTTTCATCGCCGTTGCGTAATTGATCTCGTGCGTGCGGAAAAAAAAAGGGACCAACCAGGTCGGGCGTGAAAATTTTCGCATGTGGATCTGATGAGATCGGATCTGCCCGGAAGGAAAACAGAAAAAAAAGGGAAGGCTCAATTTGGCATTGGCATTGCCATTTGGCCGTCGAAAATGGCAGTTGGAACTTGGAACAGGTTGGAACTTGGGATTTGGCGGGAGGTTACGAGACGGTGATCCGTACTGAGAATTCGCGCAGTTACGAGAGCGAGAGCGAGATGGCCAGGAGCGGGGTCTGATATTTATGTGAACTGTAAACTGAACTGATTGTGGACCGTGGTCACTGCTGAGCGCTGAGTGCTGAGGACGGGGCGGGATGAGGATGATCATGAGATTGCTATGTACACCTATCCTCTGAGATTTTTTGTTTTCTTCTGGCAAATGTATCCCGACGTAACTCGCAGCCATCATAAGTAGCGTATGTAGGCAAAACCGATTCGGAAGACGCCTTACTACATACAACGCAAAAAGGGATTCGGACTTTGCGAGTCGGAGCTCAGTTGGACTTTGCACCGTCCGGCGTCAATCTCCTCACTCGATTGAATAAGGAAACCCCTCCCCTCCCCACGCTGAGTCTGAGTCTGAATCTGTATTTGGAACCGCATCGCATTTTTGGAGTGCTCTCGCACGCTTTGGGATGTCCGGCTCAGTACTAGTGATATTATTGATTCCGACCCGGCGATGGGCGTGGCTGGACGCGTAGATATCTGACACCGACACCGGGGTGGTGAATCCCGGGCCTCGCCTCGTTTTCGCGCGGTTGACGGGTACGGGTTGTGGGTTGTGGGTCTGGACAGATTCTCACATGCCGGCGCCAGCAATTGCCAGCGAGGGTGCCGATGCCAATGACTCTGAGTGCTACTTAATGCCAGCGAGGGATGAATGCGTGCGTGCGTCATCGACGACGTATACGGTACGGACAGCTTCCCGCTGCTTCCCGACATGTACATCGCACCGACATGAGGGACGGGGACAGCGGTGAGAACTGGTGAGAATGGACACGGATGGATGGGTAGGTGATAGATAATCACCATAACCTCCTCGTCTAGATCGGAGATCGGAGCCGGAGTCAGGTCGGGTCGACTAAGACTCAAGAGTGGACGAAAAGCAGGTCCGAGTCGCGTCGAGAGTAAGAGTGGACTGAACGAAATGCAGGTGGATCGTCGAGAGTGAGTGAGATAAACCGGAAAAAATGCAAGGGACGCAATTAGAGCACTGAGGATCGAGACTGAACTGGATGAAGTGAACGGAATGGAATGAAACGCGACGGGATGGAGGGAGATGCAGCAAACAAAACAAGTGAGGGAGAATGCAAACAAGTGAGGGAGAATGCAAACAAGTGAGGGACGCCATGGGTGGGGAGACCAAGGACGCGTACGCAGGCAGGGAGCGAAAGGGATGGATATGGATATCAAGCTCATGTTGAGCGATTCAGAAAAGTGGGCAGACGAGATGATACGCATGCATGCATGTGGTGGAAGGTAGAAAGTAGAACAGCGCGCGCAGGGGAAGGCTGAGGAGCGCGTGCGGGAGAAGGAAAGTAGAACAGCGCGTGCAGGGGAAGGTTGAAGAGCGCGTGCGGGAGAAGGAAGGTAGAAGAGGCAACGAAATAATTTATTGGTCCGGACATTGGACATTGGACATTGATACTGGCACGTCGCCGTCGCTATCGGTGGCGCTGGTATCGATTACGATTATTCATTCGTGTGTGTAGTCGTACGGGTACCATGGCGTGATGCAGGGTTGTCAAGAAATGCGGATAATACGGTGGATGCAGGGTAACTAGCTGATAACTGCGTGGTGAGAGCACGTTAGTGTGGGGAGAGGAAAACAGCACGGGGAGACACACCAATTTGATACGATATGCGAGAGACGAGGACGGATGGTGTATGTAGAGTACAATGATACAGTAGACGCAAGAATGTGGCGATGGCAGACGGTCAATTACGCACGACGACGCGCCGCGTGTGCTTCCCCGCGCGGCGGCGCTCGTTGTACGGCATGGGGCGGCGCCACGCCTCGTCTGGGTCGTCCGTGCGGAACTCGTCCCCGCCGGGTGTGAAGGGGGAGTCGCCCGCGGCGGGGTCGGGGGTGCGGCGGCCGACGGAGGACGCGTGGTGCGGGGGGTGGGAATGCGCGTGGGGGTGGGGCGCGGGGGGGAAGACGGGGGTGGCGGGGACGGAGGCGGACGGGCCGCGGGCGTGGGTGGGGCGCGGGGGGGCGGCGTAGAGGGCGGGGCCGGGTGCGGGGGAGTTGGTGCTGCTGCTCGCGTGTGCGGAGGGCTGCGGGGGCCAGGGCCGTGCTTGAGCGCGGGCTTTGGGGTCTGGGTCTGCGGAGGCGGGCTGGAGGTCGACGTCGACGCGGACGCGGACGATCTCTTTGCCTGCCTGTGCAAAAAAGGCGCGCTCCTGGCGCTGGAAGTAGCCTGAGGTGGGGCCGGGCCGCATCTCCGAGAAGTTGTCGGGGGGCGCGGCGGGG
This sequence comes from Mycena crocata, assembly GCA_029281795.1. Taxonomy (NCBI): domain Eukaryota; kingdom Fungi; phylum Basidiomycota; class Agaricomycetes; order Agaricales; family Mycenaceae; genus Mycena; species Mycena crocata. Next base: position 23,343 of record JARJCP010000038.1, on the reverse strand, counting down.
AACATGGCCATGAGATCGTGGCCGGTGGGTGGCGCGGGGTATCGTCGCGGGGGCATGTCGGGGACGTGCGTCAGGTCGACGTCTGGGACAGATTAGACGATGATGAAGAGAAGAGAGGGAACACGCACCACGGAGTGAGCTGGGGGACAGCGGACGGCGCGAGCGAGTGGCTGGTGGCGGGGACGCGGGGCCCTTGTACGCTGGACTGCGATCTGAGGGGGAGCCAGATGCGGTGGGAGACGGGGACGGGGAGAGGTCTGATACAGGACGTAGATTGAAGCTGGGCATCGTTCTCGTCGCGGGAAGCTGCGTCCCGGCCATTTTATACCAGATTCAAGATGAGATCTGCTTTGCACACCGCTTTTGCAACTCCCAAAAAAAAGGCTGATTCCTGATGATGATTGCAAGCGATTTCATAACTGGGTGGCAACCGGCCTATTTGCCAATTTAGCCCTATCACGATCGCGATCACAACTCTCGGCCGGACGAACGGGCGGACGCGCGGAATCAAATCTGCCATACACCATCGATCACAGATCACCACGTGCCGCGTTCGATCTTGACAGAAACGCTCAACCACACATCCCATCACCCGTCCCCGTCGGTACACAACCCAAACTAATATCTCCAACAAGAGTGTGCTCTTCCTTCTCTGCCAGTTTACCTCTTGCGTCCAACTGGATCCGCTGTCCCTGCGTGAGGTAACATCTCCCGGACGTTTTACATCAACTCTCTCCTTCGGTCCTTTACACCTTTACGACCTTTACATCGTCTGTCTGCCAGGCCCCGTGAAGCTCACGCCAAGCCTTGTCCCCAAAATTCCCAAAATTTGGCGTCAAAAAGCTTACGATGTCGAGCACCTTGGGCCTCAAAAAGCTTAACTGGGACAGGGCTCGTCACGCCGTTCCGGTAAAGAATTGACAAGTTGCCGCAATAAATTGAGTTTTTCGCTAGCGCTCCAGAATTTGATGCGGTTCGCGCGAGAATCCTCGGTGGTGGCCTTTAAAGCTTTGAGCCTGCCGGAAAACTTCGTCAGCTTCAGTGAGGGATTTCCAACAAAATGCTGCTCGCGGTCCAAGTTGGCCTCAAACTTGGCTCAAAAAGCTAATCTTGGGACAAGGTTTCCGAGTTTTGCGCCCCAAAAAGCTTATGTTGGGACAAGGAAATCGCGAAATTCTGGCCTCAAAAAGCTTAATTTCGGGACAAGGCCTGGCGTGAGCTTCACGGGGCCTTGTCTGCCTTCGGTGCATCAAGTCGCCTTCGGACCCTTTACGCTTGCCCATACTAATTTCTCGTGGACCTTTTACGGCTATTCTGAGTTCTCTCTGCATTACGGCTATTCTCTTTGCATTACGGCTTGCTATTCTCATCTGCATCTCATCTGCATTACGGCTACATACTCTCTGCATTCCTGACATACTCGTTCCCACGCCCCACATTCATCCGATTCTTTGCACAGTTGTCAGACTACAGTCCCACGCCCACTCGGCTTTTTCCCCCGTTTCGTCACTGCCAGGTATCCCAGATTCCCGCTTCGTCACTGTCAGAGTGGTTCCAGATTCGTGTCTACATAAGAAACATAACGTTAACGTCCCCATCGCGCGAAATTCCAATCGCGTCGCGAAATACAAGGAAATCGCGTCGCGAAATACAAGGAAATAGAAGGAAGACAGATCCAGACATGCATGCATCTCCCCGCCGGTGGACCGGCCCTCGGGACGGACGGCGCCTTTTCTCGCCTTTTTCTCACTGTATGTCTTTATTTCTCACTGTATGTCTTTATTTCGCATCGCGTACATCTCCCCCTCATCGTCTAACGCACGATCTTCCAATCCCAAACCGACTGCACGGAGCTCGGAACACAACCCTTCAACTCAAACAAACCTGATCGTAAGTTCTCACTGAAATCTCAAGCGGTTCTCAACGAAATGACAAATAGAAGACAACGCAGGCAATACAAACAATCAATCATCTATGTTTGGATGTTTGTCTGTCTGCGAACATCTCACCTCCGCCTGCCAATCCTATCCAATCTTTGCGATCGCCTGTGAACATTCTCATCCCATCTCATCCGCCTGCGAACATCTTCATCTCCGCTCTTTGTTCCAACTTCTCGAGAGATCATTTCCATTTCCGCCACGCATGATCGTGGCACGATCGCATGGTGCGCAACTCTATCTATCCATACGTTCTTTTCTTCTCGGAAAATTATCCTCCTTGGCGATTTGTTTGTCTTCCTGGAACAAACATTCACGGATGGTTTACTTTCCTCTCTAATAGTAAAACATTCAGCGATTATATATCCTCCTTGACATATTTTTCGGCGATTATCCATCCTCCTTTCGCTCGCTCGGGCGATTCTCCTCCTTTCGCTCGGGCGATTATTATCCTCAAAGCAAACAATCGCTGTTATCCTCAAAACAAAACAAACATTCACCAATTGTTTCCTTTCCTTTCCTTTCCTCTCTAAAACATTCAGCGATTACATATCCTCCTTGGCATAGTTTTCGGCGTTTATCCATCCTCCTTGGCTTCGGCGTTTATCCATCCCCCTTTCGCTCGGGCGATTATCATCCTCTTCGCTTTTCACTGTCCTCTTTTCTTCTTCTTCTTCCTCGCCTTTTGCTTGCTTGCTTCCTTCCTCAGTCCTCTTTGCCTCACACCGCCTCGGGCCTCAGGCTCCACCTCCGTGCCAGCCCGAACCCAAACTAAATATTCGAATGTTCAAATATTCAAATATTCGGATATTCACACGTCGAATGCGCTGCGCTGGCACCTGACATCTGCCTGCCTTCCACCACATCTGCCTGCCTTCCACCACCCCTCTTATCTTACCACTCACACTTTATCATACCCATACCACCCACACTTTGTCATACTCATACCACTCATCTTATCATACCAGGCGTTCCCCTCCCGAGTCCAGTGAAACGTTGAACCGTATACGGTATTGGAATTCAATTTGGATTTGGCTGACACCAGCACCAACGAGCGAAATCGAAATCAGGGAGGAACTTACCGCAGGTTAGCCCTGTTTATCTCTTTCCGTTCGATTTCCATCCCAACCCAGAAATTATTTCCGGTACTACCAGTGGCGTTCAGGTCCGGACTCGGACTCGTCGACCTCTTCAAGTTGCCTTCCAATCTTGATTCTTCACGCGGCATTGACACTGACACTGACCGCTGGAATATTCTCTGTCTCGGCGTCTCTGCGAATATCCAAGTCCATCTCCGCTACATAGTAGTATCTGGTCGGTCGTACTTGCCTTGAACTACTTGAACTTCATCAGAATCAACTTGAAGTGTCAGCGCCAGTGGCGGTTTTTTCCTCTTGGTTTGTCTTTTTCTGTCGATCTCCTGCCTGTGCCTGCTTCTCCCGAATGGTTTGATGGATCTCCATTGGAGAACCAAGAACCGAGAACCAGGGTACCGGTCTTCCTTTCCTTGTCTGTCCAGCTGCTGACTCGGATGCAATTAATTTCGTGGTGTCCCGAATCCATGTGCCCCAGCTACTAGTATTTGGCTCGATCTTTCTTGCCTTCATCCGCCTTTTAAAATTAGCATGACAGTGACGTTTTTCCTTCCTTGGTTTGTTTTCCCTAATTCTACGTATATCTCTTTCATGCTTTTTCCGTAGATCAATCTCTTTCATGTTTTTTCCGTAGATCAATCTCCTTCACGAATCATGAATCATGAATCGAATGGTTATAGATCTCCAAGAACCAAGAGTCCGGGCCAGGGGTGAGTACCGGTGAGTCTTCTTTCATTTTATTTTGTCCAGCTGCTGCTGATGGGATTAATTTCGATTTTGTGGCGTTCGTTGAATCCGTGTGCCCCCCCTCCCCCTCCACAGACCCCCAGTCCCGATGGCGTTCTGAATCCTTAGAAGTCGGAATAACGACTCGGATTGGGCGGGAGAACAGATACATAATGTCGTGCGCCGCGAATTTGAACTTTCTGGTGTTGATGCATATGTCGTTCCGAATGCGATCCACTGGCAGCGAGGGAAAAACTTATCGCACCCGAGACTGAGTCGATCTTCAAGTTCGCTATGTATCGTCCTCAAAAAAAAAGAAAAAATACTTAGAACGTTGCCCAATTCTGATCCTCATGAGGATACTCTTCATCGGGAATTTTAGGGTCACTTCGATTCGCGACTCTCCATGTGCCACTGACAGTGGACACTGACTGCTGGAATATTTTCATTTCCGCTCAGTGTTTGTGGCGTTTTCCTTGTTTTACCTACCGTGCTGTTCAACTCTATATCTTTACTCTATATCAACTTTCAAGTTTGGCGAGCATCCCCGAACAAAGAACGAACAAACACCGTGACTCTCGGCAATTACTTACCCTCTGTCAAATACTTTCCTCCCTCTTTTTCTTCAAGAGTCAACATTGAATTTACTGTAAACACCTCTGCGACAGAGCTGAGGGCAAATGCGCCACAACCACCTCAAACTTGTACCACGGCCACTCGAATATCTTATACACAGACACTGCCCACCCACAGAATCTCCCTCCCTCCCTCTGTCCTTCCTTCTGACAGTCGCGCTCAGAATATCCGCATCTGTAAGTATGCCTGCACGACTCGGCGTGTCTGCGAATATTTTTCATTTCCGCTGTTTGTTTGGTTTTGGTTCAACTTCCAGTCTCAATGTCAGACAGACAGACAAGTTCTCGAGGCCTCACATGTGACATCAATCATATGTATTTCCGCCATCCATGGGCCATGACCATCCGATGATCGTAAATTACGGTGCGCAATTCTACATCTCAATGAATAAAGTTAAGAGCTCTGTTTGGTCTAGATCTTGCACTCCGTGGCGGAAAGGTGAGAGAGACATCATATCATTTCCGCGTGGCGCGCAACCACTTATCTTCTTCTTCTTTTTCTTTTCTTTGGCGATTCTCTTTTTTTTCTTTCTTCAAGTTGTGGCGATTTTTCAAATTCATTCAACTTTGGCAGCCTTTTACTATCAAATTCGCGTTGCCTACATAAAAAATTGGGCAAACAACAATCCAAGCTCATCGATCATCCGCGGCAGCTCAAATCAAGTGGATTTTCAATTCCGTCAACAAAAAAATCAACCTAGATTGTATTTTTCAACAGTACTTTTCCGGCCCGGCGGCCGATCGCGTCGGATCGGCCCGAACTCCTTCGCTGAAATGTGGATCATCGTCACGCCTTCAAACGCGCCAAGTTGCAAGTGACTACACACCCGGCCAGCTCACCGTCTCACACACACACCCCTCGGCGTATTTTCTCTGATAGCGGATATTGAGTCACCCTCACCGGCGAATTCGAAAACAACCAGGTCTACGAGTGGACGATACCAGTAGTAAGTATCCAGTACCTCACCTGGCACTTTCGGCACCAGCGAAACCAGTGACCACCGAGGAATCCGAATCCGGATATGCCCTACTGCTGGTTCAGTCAACTTTCAAGTTGATGATTATTGCATGTCTTGTCTTGTCTTCGCCTTTGGCCTACACCGCGACAGGACAGCAATACTTACGCCACGCCCGCTTCCAACGCATACCCATCCGAGCATGCCCCAAAAAATTGAGGGTGGCGCTGGGACAGCCAAAACAGATGTGTTTCTCGTTATACACCACCCAGAATCTCGGAACATTCATCCATCCGCTTACAAACTTTTGACAAACTTACAAAGTATACAAAGGCCGAGACCGTTCGATTCTGCGCGCGTGTCACAGGGCGCCGTCTGTGCGGCACTACTAACTCTCTGTCAGTAGGCGAATAAATTCACGGACGACACGGACGAGCGGTAACGACACTCGGGCTCACGCTGCGAACACGGCACTCGGGCTCAAACAGACTTACAACTTGAAGTTACGAAGCGCTGACGCAGATGAATACGGCACCATATGCATTCTATTGAAAAAATACGGCACGAGCAGAGTCTGTCCTAGGCGCATGACTCGGATGCAACTAACCAGCTCGCTGTAGGACACGGGAAACACCAAGGTACGGCACACTGCTCTGAAAATAACCCGACCTGCTCACACGAACTTACGATTCATGACCGTAAGGACTCACGGCGGAAGCAAAGCCGAGTTGAAAAGCCCGTCCATCATATCGCATATCGTCGAACAGGGCTACGGTACCGTACGTCACTTTATGCAACTCACTTATGGAATGGAACCCTATAGCTAGATCTCCGTGTATGCACCCGGAAACTCTCTCAGACTTTTCCTTCAATTTAAACCATGACTGACACAGTTAGTACAATTCAAATGATGACCGCGCCCGCCCTTCAGATCATGGCGCTGACGTTGTTCCTTGAATCATGACGCGGACGCCACCAGGAAGAAGAAGACGGGCGAAAGCAGGGCACGGCAATTCAAAGAGGCCCGGCGGTCGGCAAGGTGCGCGTTGAAAACCTTAGATCACTGCTGGCATGCTACATAGGTAACCCGAATGAGCGGAAGATGCAAGATGCGCTGAAAAATCACTGCTGGCATCCAACATCGGAATCGATGAAGCGTCAAAAACTCATCGGAAACGTCTAATCCCTCACAACGTTGGGGAAAAATGCAGTGGCTGGCCAGCCGATCGTGGTTCAAAAGCAGAATACCGCCGGCGAGTGATTCTGATAAATGGAATAACATCGAGTCCGGCTTCTCGACATCATTCCTGCCTTCCTCGAATTGGCCATGGCAGTCTGCGGCACTCGAAGGAGTCGAACATTGATTTTTTTAACATTTTTCTTTCTTTTTGTTACTGTCATACGGGCCGACGGCGGCCGCCCTGTGACGCGCCTTGGACTCGAACGCTCTGGGCCTTTGCGACAAGTTGTAAGTACGTGTGTGTATTCCCCATCTTGCCACTGGCTCGGATTATGGATACCCTCCCACTGGCTCGATTTCTACTCCTCGCATCTTGCCGGTCGCTCCTCGTTATGTCGCCGGCCGTGTTCTTCTTCTTCAGTTCCTGGTGGCGTCCGATGCAGAGAAGTGATGGTCCATTCCATCGGTATCGGTACCGGTGCGCCTTCAACTCCAATCTCCATCTCACAAGTAACTGAAGCCGTCCATCGACGTGCCGTACTCAAACAGATCCATTTGAAATTTACGAAGATGAGATGCAATGCTTGCAAATTATTCGAGAAACCATCAACTTGGTTGCGCTGAGAAATCACTGCTGACGTCCAGACTCTGAATCCGAACATCGGTGCGACTCGCGGGAAATCGAACCATCAGACTATTAGCGGCATCGGCATCGGAACGACTTGCGACTGGACGAGAACTTGGAAGACTTGCGCAAGCGGGGTCGGGCGGTGGGAGTGGGAGGAGTGGGGCGTATATAAGTGAGTGCCAGTCGGTCGGTCTTCACTTCTTACTTGAGAATAACACACAATTTCACTGATAGAATCCCAGAAAAATGCCGGCGGGCCTGAAAAAAAAATTAATCAGATGCGTGTGAGCCCGTGTGAGTCTCGTCGCCCGAATTGCAGTACTCCACGCTCGAACGAAAAGTAGAGTTCCCCCGTTGATACAGAATTCTGGCAGCTTTTTCGGACTGATCGGACAGAAGAGTTCCTTCCTGGCCGATCGTGATTCAGATTCCCACCAACCACCATCGTAGATTCTCGACCAACATGTCCACGATCGTGATTTCAGACAGACCGCGGGGAAGTAAAAGCCGGTTGCTTGATTATTTCAAGGCGCGAGCGAGTGATTCTGATAAATATTGGAAGAACAACATTGACTGATAGAACGATGACAGAGCATGTACATGTACATATCATTTTTCACTTCCATCCGAACGTTGAAGATACTTACCGGAAACCCGAGGGCAGAAGTCGAACATACATAAATAGTACGGAGCTTAACAGTGACGACACGGACGCGGACGATGTGAGTTGAGAACAACGATCTTACGTGGAACGAAAATGGCATTCGGAATTTGTAGGTAGCACAGTAATAGTAATCAATACTTCTGCACTTTCTCTCCACTGCTAGCCTGCCAGCAGCTTCTGCGAGACACGATCTAATCGTCCTACACCGGCCGTCGTTAGGGAGCAGGGGAAACAGCTAAGAAACCCCGCCGACACTACCACCCCCAGGGAATGATTTAATCACATACGTCTGCACCTCAGTGCCGGACGCGTCGTGCGAGGACTCCAGAACGATCTTGATTCTTGGCATTGAATGTCGAACGTTGAACATTGAACAATGACGACAAAAACCACCGACACATCAACGCCTCAAAAATTGCCGCCGTCGCGTTCCTACAACGGGCTTGTTTGCTAGACGGTGATTCCCCCCACACATATATAATATAATGCCTGTCCCGATTCTGCACTGACAGACATATCGCTGGGTCTAGATTGTCTCTGCCATTCACATCAGTGGACACCTTCAATCAACCTTCGATATTTCAATGACGCCTTCAATAACTGACTGAATGGCTGACCGAGTGACTGCTTCCTTCTATCGTGTTCCTGTGGAGCCCCGACAGACGACAAAGGAGCAATCTCTCCAGATTTCTGTCTTTCGGAAAACAGATGGACATACGGATGCCAGCATACGACATACGACACACTGCCAGCATACGGACATAACAGACGGACGCCAGTGATTGATTGCTTCTGTCTCCGACAGTTCAACCAGATCTCAACAGACCAGATCAGTTCAACCAGATCTCAACAGATTCCAACTCCGACTCCTCCGCGTCTAACGCAGCGTCGGTGTCTCATTATCTCGCGGCTACCTTGTTCCCTTTGCTGTAAGTTGTTTTCTTGGCGTCGGGCGATTCCGACTCCCGAACTTGTCCGAGTCGTGGCGCTGGATGGATAATAACAAAGCCTCCTTGGATCCGCTTCGACTCCGACTCCATCCCGATGGTGGCTTGATTTCTCCTACGCAATCTGAACCTCTGATGTTCCGTAGCCTGATTTTTCCATGCTCACTGTCTCAAGCGAGGAACAATATCAAAAAAAAAAGAAAAAACCCATAAACAGTAATTGGCGATTGAAGGTTCCGGCACAACTGGCACACGACAAGTTACGTCTTGTCTTGTCTTCCGCCAATCTCCACTTCCCACTTACTTTGCTGACAGCTTCTGACTGTCAACTGACATTTAACATCCTCCACAAGCCCTCCTCTAATCTCCACAAGCCCTCCAACCCAAATCCAAATCTAAAAATAAGCGCCTGTCATCGGCCAATGCAACAAAGTTGGAGAAATGAAGCGATGTAAGATTTAGACCGCTGTCCGCGGGGCCAACGTTGAGCTTCAGCGTCCGGCCGCCGCCGCGGATCCGCTTTCCGAGATTCTCTCATTACACCAGCACCGCGGACGGCGTTCTAGATAATAGGCCCACGACGTTCGAAATCCTAGATCTACGGCGATGGCGGCTTTTACGTTCTAGAATCACGCAAGATTCACGGGGACATCTCTCCGGTCTTCCCCACGCACAAGTTGACTTGAAGTTAGAATTGACTTGGAACTGAGAATTTAGACTCTCCACCTTGACGTCTCTGACTCTCTCCACTCTCGCCACCTTGACGTCTCTCCCTGGCCGCCCTGACGTCTCCTCCTGGCTATCCCTTGTTCCATGCTCCACATGTCGCTGTCTCAAAATTTCCCGAGTGCTCGAGCTCCACATGTCATTGTCCGGCCCCGTCAGACGAATGACGGCCGGTATTCTTGTTGCTCGTTGGTATAATTAATATGGAAATATCTCGTCTCACGATCTGGCGTCAACCTGATGCGGAGATCCTCTCACCAAGACATGAGACGGCCCTTGTAATAATAATCATTCTTGCGCGTGTATTTGCGAAACACCATGATTCTTCACGGTCGCCCTTTGCGCTCCGACAAAGAATCCTTGCGGCATTTGCCACCCAGAGGTTCGGTCGGGTTTTGCTGAAGAAATGGCTGAAGATCAGCTTCTCATCTTTGTAGGAAATCTGGTTCAAGTGTTCTGCATCCAACTCACCACCGAAAAAACTATCGTTGTTCAAATTCAACCATGTTCAAAAATGAACTGAGCGCGTCACGGCCGTGACGTCACTCACTGGACTTCTTCCTCAACCACCACATCCACCGTCCGCTTCCGCTTTTGGCGTTGGTCTTTGGGCACCTTCAACGGTTGACTGCCGGAGTGATTAACTCCGCGTTAAGTTACATATCTAGCGCACCGAGAACCACTTATATCACAGTCCCTTTGTGCTCAAGACTCAAGACGTCTCCGACAAGACTAAAGATGTCCCTAAAAGAACCAAGATTCCCAAAGATCAACTTCAAAGATGCAAGACCTGAAAGACTTTTGCACTTTTACTGATGCATCTACTAGTGGACCCTACCAGTGGTCGAACGATTGATTCAATCTGCATCCCTTCAAGTTGCTGTGTGGCAGGAAAGACAAGTCACGTTGGATCCGACTCTGTTCTGTGCGGTTTGATTTCCCGTATGCCATTTTCCGGGCACTTGAAGCGAATATTGAAATATTGATCCCACAGCTCCGAGTCATCAATTTCCCTGTTCCCTGTCTGCCCCGACCTTTCTCTTTCTATCAGCTCTGCCTCGGGCAAGCAACCAACCTATTCTCCGCCAAACAAAGGACACAACGCGACTTTCGTAAAAGCTTCACAAGCTTCAAAAACCAAAATAAACGCATGCTACTAGTAGGGAGCCCGGAAAAAGCTGTCTGTTCTCGGGAAAACAAGGCGATGCACAATTTAAGCGCTCTTGTCGGCCGCGAGCCGCATCCCCCTTCGATGTCAAGTTTCCCAAGTCTCTCACTGGCGCCCACATCTGCGATGTTCTAGATCTTCAGCGACATCTTTCTGAGTTCTAGATTTATGGCGACAGCTCTCTGCCTCGTCGACCTGAACTTAAATATTTAACCCCATCTTGACGTCTCATAACACCGGTGTCTCTCCCGGGTCTCCAGGCTCCGCACGCCGCTGACCAGTGCGTCAGAGTCTGCCGGCGACTCGGATAATTGGTACCCCGTCCACCTCCCACGTCCTGGACTTGACGCAAAAACCTACGGTACTACTGCTGACTTGAAGGATCCACTTACAACCTAGTACAACTCCCACTCTGATCATGAAGATGCGCCTGAAGTCTCTTCCCTTGTTTTCGCAAAAGGCCGGGATCGTTGTAATGGCGTTCCCACAAAAAAATACCGAGTCTCCTTGCCAGTGTCTCTCCTTGTCTTCTCCTTTAGAGCTTCTACTTCCGCCATTCTTGTGCGAATGCGAATACAAACACTACCTCCTTATATCTCGTCTTCTCGCACTTCCGCATGTGTGATTACTCTGCATGAACAATCGCTTGAACGCGTGAACTAGAACGTGCAACTCCGCGGCGTCGTGCCTTTCCGTCCATCCTTGCTTGTGCGTCTATCTCCGCGTATTCGCGTATTCACGATTTTGCACACAAGCAGGTATGCACGACCTCTGTCTGATCCCGCGCGATGACCAAGTCGTGCTGCTGGAAGCCCGCGCGTATGACCCGCGAACTTGAGTCGCACCGCACTGGCACCGCGACTCTGACTCGGCGTCTCGGACTTTGACCCAACTCTCTGACTCGGAGCTCTGAGCCTCTGACCCACAACTACGCTACGTGCCCGTGCGAAGCCTCGGGGAATTAAATACATATTAATACGCCGCCGTCAGCGGAAGGGAAGGGCAGACCTGGAAGAGGTTGAAAGGAAGAAAGGTTGAAGGAAGCTGGGCCGGCCTCAGGGTCGTGGCCATAGGTGTGGATCAGGATTGTTGAGTATATAAGCGTTAACGCTTCTCGTATTGGTAAACCAATGCTTGCGTTTGCTTCTTGTATTGGTAAGGAAAATGCTTCCGTAAAAGAAATACATGCCTGCTTCTGGCTTCTAATTCGGATCTCGAATGGGACTACTTAGAATATTCATGGAAAGAAAGAACAAGACTTCTTGTCTGCAGTCTCGCCAGGCGCCGGCGCTTCTTCTCTGCAACGTACCAAAGCCGGCATACGTGTGCTTCTTCAGTAAAGGGCGCTCGCCGATTCGAAATGTAAATTCAAGTTGGCGGCGGCGTCAAACTTGGGTTGGAAGGCGAGGATTTAACGAGGTACACATAAGGCGAGGAATCAGCGGCGGCGTTTAACCTGTGGGTTGGAGCCTGGCCAGCTGGACGATCATCCAGGATCACACGCCGCGGGGCCAATAACTGCAATACGGAGCTCGCGATGGGGATGAGAAGACGCTGATTATGGATGGGGATGAGAAGCCGACGCAGTGCATATGCACCGCGACGTGCCTTGCCTGGAATTCAATACAACAGCATTAATTTTCCCGCAATGCGGTTAAGTTACCTTCCCCGGCCAACCATCCCATCGATCGCGATAGACATCCCGGTTCTGTGGCTTTGACTTCGCACTTTAATGCGAGGAGACGGTCGCCTAAAGGGCAGGCACCGTCATTTATCCGTGCTGCCAGGAGGCACTCGGCAAGCGGGAAGATGCACATGCAGATACATATGCACCCCGGAATCAAACAAGTAATTTACTGGCCTCGAGCTCAATCGCCTTGCACCGTGCTGTTGATTTCTCGACCCTTTTCCTGTCCTCCGACCCCTGTAGGTCACCGTGATCAACCGACCATCAGAACAAAATTGGACGAACCAAAGTCACTTGTGGGATCCGCTCCATGGCACACCCTAGGATCCATCCGTACCGCTGACAAGGAAGCTCCAGATAAATGGATTCACAGATGCTCACAGATCTCCAAATGATAAGGACTTGCTTGAACTCTCCGCAGTCACCTAATTCGGCGCCTCCGAGGCTCGCTTCGTTAATTGAATCACAGACAAGTGAACAAATGGAAAACGCCTGGACGTCACCGCGTCTGCCATCGATCCACGCAGGGATCCACGCCGCGGGGGCCCTCGTGCGTGTGAGGCCCCTTGTGACTTGTTGAGCAGAATGTGAATGATTCGTTGGCTATCGCAAAGCGCTGCCACCCGGACTTCCCCGGCGCGGTCGCTACGATGTCGCTACGCGAACCTCGGTTTACGGCGGCGCGCATGCAATGTATAATACGTACAGATACGTACTGCATATATATAACCACGTCAATCTTCGCGATCAACAGAAAACTTCAAACGGGATCTGAAAAGATATGAATTTTGTGATGTTGAAATATATCCGCAACCCTGCGCCAGGTCTCGCCAGGTGCGTCCGGACTCCGTGTATAACGTGAACAGCGACCGCTGCATTAATGTTTGCGCTTAGTACGTGCCCTTCTTTGTAGGGCCCCACGCACGCTTGACGCAATCAAGGTCATGATTTTCCAAAGACAGGGCGGCGCTCGGACGACGATATAAACGTGGGATCTTGATAACAGATGTCTAGCTGCCGGGAAATTCCCAGTCGCACCATATGGTTATTTTACGCCACACTGAGAGATTGGACCCGAACCACCCTGAATCTCGATTGACCATGCTTCTGTAGCATCCTGTTCTGTTGATTTGATAGAGCTGTCGAGTCGCTCGTAAAGACATATGTATCCTGGTGATTTTCCTGTTTTCCCCCGTCACTTGAATGAAGCGCCACCGTCCAACATCAGCATCCGGCCGGAGGTTGGTACCCATCTGTGATGGTGTACGGATAAGAGTCGCATTTCCAAGCCCTTCTTCCCGGCGCACCATCGGGCGAGATACTGAGAACCAGTACAGAGGCACTGAGCAGGACAAGAGTCGGGTGCGTTCAAATTGAACATACCCGAGGTGCCCGAGTACATTCCTCCGAGATACCCAAATTATGAATTCCTAGGTATTGAGCAGCGATGATTGAGGATCACCGAGGTGTCTGGTTGGGCCGACACTGCAAGTCTGTGTCTTGCCCCAGACTCCAATGATAATTCCCCATGACTCCTTCTGGAGCATTATTGCAGATGTGAAAACCACCGAATGAACTGGTTTGAACAAGTCCGAGATGCCCGAAAAAGAGTCGTCCAGTTCGATTCTGGACTGAGAGGGCGGAAGAAATGAAGCACATTGTTATAACAAGGCTAGTAAGCTTACTAACTTACTAATAGTAAGTAATATTTATAAGAGGATGAGGCAAAACAGAATCGCGACGCCTGCTTGGTGGATAAATTATTATACACGGAACGAAGTTTGAATTAGGCAGTTCATTCTGCGATTAGTAGAAGGATGTATGAACCCGGCCGCACCATGAAAAGTGAGGCATCATGGACGGCTCTCCGATTTAAGTGCTGTGGCAGCAGTACCGCGCAGAAAAACAGCATCCATACCACCATTCCGCAAGCTCTGTATATGGCTCTCGATCTGGCGTTGGAAGGGGGACGGGTTGGAACCATAGACGCGCAGGAACGACAGGCGAGTCGTGGAAGTTGATGAGAGACGCGACTGCACCATGGCGAAGAAAGATTCATACGGGAATGTGGAGAAGTTGGCGGCACCATATGCGAGTGATGTAAGGTGAGGGCAGACGCCTGATGCGCCGCCTGAGACGCACATTGCATCGAAAAGTCGCTGGGATTCCCCCGAGTCGAAACCGTGCAGATGGAGGTATTCCAGGGACGAAAGGGCGCCCAGGGCAGGGATGAGGGTGGCGTCTCCTGAACGGAAGCCCAAAACAAGCTTCCTCAGTCGACAGGAGGAACGGGACACGAAAGCGAGTAGTAAATTCCCCGGACCATGTGAAAACAGCTCCTGGAGCGACGGGGCGTTGATGTGGGTCGAAAAGCCGAGATCCTGGAGGAAGAGTCGACGAAGGTGAGGAAGGAGGCTCATATCACTGGGAGATATGCCCTCGTCACCCTCCGGGGTGGTCCAATCAAAGGCAAGACCACATTCGACAAGGTTGGGGGCGGCTTGCAAGATTTCGAGTTGTCTTTTTGCACCATACAGCCCGCGGTACCGCGTTATCTGTCCCCAAGGAATAACGAGAGGGTATGAATGATGCCCACTATATTCATCATCCAAGAGGAGAACCTCACGCAAGGACGGTGCAATTGAAAACACCTCCGACTCCGTGACGAGGTCCTTGAGAAAGCCATATGGGCCCATTGGCAAATGCAACGTCTGCAACAGAGGGAGTTGTCCTTTCAGGGCGTGGAGGTGCTCGAAAAAAGTGTTACGACCATCACAAAAGAGGCGAAAGGAAGCCCAGCGATGAGAGTGGGGAAGGAGTAAACGAAAGAGTCGGGGGCATGAAAAATTGTCGTTCCATAGGATGACTATGTCGATGGGCACGTTCTTGGAGCGAAGAAGCTGGCCTGTGATTATGGATTCATGTGATGGAATATTTCGGTCATGATATATCTTGATGAAGCCCCACAAAAGTGGATTTGCGAGCGTAGACTGCCTCCACGCCCTGCATACTTGGGATATGTTCCAAGGAGAATGGTGCATTTTGGGGAAGCGGTCGATGTCCGTGCATATGGCCTTCGAAGCGATGTCGGAAAGCAGCTCTGGTGGCACGCGACGAGCGGCGGATGCAATGGAAAGATACTTTCGAGTGGTTTCCGCCGTCTCATCGCGCGTGAGTATGAGTTGTTTGAGCTGAGTTCGCAAAACATCTATCTGAACATTCAACGCATCCAAGCGGTCCTGATTATCGGCAATGCTTTGTCGGATTAATGGAATGTCGGAATCAAGTGGGACATCGTTCGTCGCCAGGTACTGATTGAGGCTATCTGGCAATTCCTCTGTAGCGCCGGGAGAAGTCGAGCTTGAATTGGCAGACTGAGCCAGCGGTACTGGTTTCCCGCAGTTCCAGCAGCTCTTCAGCATTCTAAGGCTCGTAAGTATGTATGTCGTTTAGAAAAAGAAATCGCGTGCGGAAATCACCTCTGACGTGGAGTGGCTCAGTGGAAAGCCTTATCAGGCAGTTCGGGTATCAAGATCAGGCCGGAGTGCGTGCCATGTTTTGCGGCGTCCGTGACCTTTTGTCTGCAGCCTGCCACCCTGCAACCAGCTCTTGCTCGTACCTCGCTACTTGAACGTCTCCGCAATGGCATCTGCAGCCAAGAAGCTCAGCACATCTACGCTGAGCCTCAAATTCATGCAAAACGCGCACCGTGCAAAGAACCTCGCGGAAGTGCAACTCGACAAGGCTGAGGTGCGGGATGACGGAGAGTGGGAGGTCGCACAGGAGGTTCGAGACGCGTGGGGCGTGGGTTCCGAAACATCGTGCGTTAATTACTTTGTTTAAAGCAACTTCAGCGAAGCTGCTTGTATGTTTGTGCCCTTTTTTTGCTTGACTGATCATTATGTCGTTGTTTCTATGCACAGACAAAGCGTGAGCTACGAAGCGTCTTACTTGCCATTTCTCTTTGCCCCCGAAAATTCCACCCCGAATGTGGATACGACGACGAAACTAAAAGGCCGACGCGCATTTAAGCGTGGGCGGGAGGTTGCGGATGAGGTGCGTCGTTCTTTCCCAGGATCCCCGTACCCGCAACCCGATGTATACTTACTGATTTCTCCTCCTACTTCGTAGTACCAAGCCATCCCGTCCACTGCGCCCACACCCCCGACGGCGTCCACCTCAAAATCATCAAATCCCAAAACCACGGGCACCGGCAAGCTCAAGTCAATCTCGTCGGCATCCCTGAGCGGCCGCTCAAATCCCAATAAACGGGACTCGAATACGGCGAAGGGAAAGGGCAAAACCGCGCGGGAGGCGGTGCGCGACAACGCTGGTGTCGGGGCGGATTTGCGGAGTACTCAAGTTGACGCCCCAACTCCCAGCGCAGCGACGCTGGCGCCGGCTCCGAACGTCTTTCTCAAACCTGCCGGGGTGGACGATGCTCCCGACGCCAGCACACGGAAACCGCGAACAAATGGTAAGCGCGCGCGAGAGGAGGAAGGTGGCGATGAAGGCGGCAACGATACGAAGGAGGGTAGTAATGCGACGAAAGGGAGCGAAGGCACAAAGAAACGGAAGAAAAAGCGAAAGAGCGAAGCTGCCAACGGGGCCGAGTGAGGCTACACAATGGTGGGAGTTGAATTCTCCGAATTTATTTCTCGTCTCGAAACCTTCCGCCCTTTTATAGTTGCGGCACGCTTTTCCAATGCGCGACTGCACCCATTAGGACAGGAAGGATGACTGTACACTTGTTTTTAATTCGCAAAATTTGCCGCAAGTGCCCGATACATGTCTGCAACTTTAGCCGCCGTTTTTGGATGATTGCGGTTCCTTCAATCCCAGAAAATTTCTGGCGTATGGATTTTTCATTAGAAGTTGGCGACAGTATCTGACACAGCAAGCTAATTCCAAATCAAATGAACAGATCCACGAGCCGCACAAATGGAACGATATTTGACGAGATGAAGACAACGAGAAGCTGCACAAAAATGCGCATGGGCCGGATTCATTGATTCAGATTTACGGTATTTTACCGCTGCCCCGACTTTCAATCGGGATGTACCTTATTTCAAGTATTTCGGAGGTTATTTCTCTACTTCTAGCTGCATACCTGAGTCGGGTACGAGGCGACGCGGGCGGAGCCTGGATATAGAGCAGCCCAGGTGTAGGTCATCCCGACCCCACTGATATGTAGATGGGATCTTGATCTCAAGCTGACGGCCGACCCTAGTGCGGCGATTTCAACTAACGGCACACAGTCAGTGCAATACCATTAACTCCATAAACAACCTCCGGAGCTTGGGTCTCAGTCCTCTGGGTCTTTGTACCGCGTACGGCAGATATTTGTCTACTGTAATAATAAACCGGCTCGCTTCCGATGGCGACGTTTTATGTTGCAATTTTCCAACCCGTGCGCCTTACGTGACTGGCTAATGGGTCAGTCTGTACCATGTGGCCGAAAAACTGAAAATACTCGTCCATTCAGCCTGTATACTCTGTGTACGGACGTAATGTGAATCTGTCCAACTGTGGACGACCTAAAGGCTCCGGGCTCTGATCAAGATCGAGGTAAACTGTAACTGATCGAGATTGCCTTTTTAAATTGGCGTTTATAGATCTTGTGTTGAGATCTTGTCTGTGGATCTCCGAGCTGTACGCAACACTAAACAGTTATGGAGATTAGGCAAACGGGGAATAAGGGTGTGATTTGAGCAGGGTTGGTGATTGGAAGAAATAGCCAGGCCCTAAATTCTTCACCCAAGCAAGCTCCAGGGCTCTGCGGCGAAAAGAGGTGCGTTGCAGGCATTTCCACGATCACCTAGTTACTTTTTTTCCCGGTGAGACTTGAAGGACTCAACTGAACGAGATGTGCATTGATAAAATGATTTGGATGTTAGGCATCGATTAACGCCGCTTGCTCCGTAAATCAACCAGCACTAGATTAACACCGCACGGCCTCAACGCGGGATCCTTAACCGCGCAAAGTGGCAGATTGGCTGTGTTGAGTAAGGTTGCTGTGAAGTCGTGAGAGCCACTGTCAAGGTACAGTACGTAGTGTACAGTGCAGTTCGGATTGGGGACTATAGGTGGATACATAGTTTTTTCCAACCTAAAAGACCAGAGTCAAGTTTTAAACAAGGGCTCATATATGGCAACAGGGACTGGACAGCTTGGTTTTCCAGCTTCTGCCGTGATGGATCTGTGATCCGAGGGCTGGTATCGCCGTTTGGGGAGTAGGGACCCCAGAACTGCATTGTGAAATGGCTGTGGGGAACGGCACGTGATTACATAAGCACCCATATGGGGAATGGTTCAACTATCGTCGTCCCGTTTTAAGTACTCTCCGCAAAAGGAACCAAAGACCCGAGCCGAATAAAATTGAGAAAGAACTGAGCCCCACAGAATACATGAGACGAAATAGATGACGACAATCCAATTATCCCCGGATCGTCTCAGCAGCTGAAGGGTGCCCTCAGCCGAGGCCCGAGATCGAATATCAAAGTAGAGAATAAAACTCACGGCAGGTCCCGTCAGCGAGCTGCACACAGGTGGCCATGCGAACATACATCCATCGCCGGAAGAGGGCCAGGCGTTGGGCATCGGGCTGGTACAGTTCACAGGGTTGACGTTACCATTCTGGAGCGGCGCCGCCCAGCCACAGCAGGTCCCGCAGACCGTCGCTTGTCCGGGTCTAGGAGGAATAAGCATAGAAGAAACAAAAGTGATGTGTTCAAATTCAGGTACAAACTTTGGAACTGGCCCCAGGGGCACCGTAGCAGAAGGCTCGGGTGGGGTCTGCGGCGAACCTATTAGTATGGCAGCAAAGCAAGGCAGGATGGGACATACCTGGCTGGTAGCTTCCTGGGGGGCACAGTTTGAACGTCGTCGTGCCCGAACTGGCCGGGGAGCGTCCCGAGGCAGGCGGTTAAGTTCATTTCTGCACGGACCCCATAAGTCATGAATGGAAAGTGGATGATAAGAGAAAACATACTGGGCTGGTAGTGACCACTGTTGCAGGGCTGCGTGCGGCCAGACTTGCCGTCGCAAGCGTTCCGGGCGGAGTAGTGCTAACCTGCGGCGCAAGGATTTGACGATGCCCGGCCCATGAGCGCACCGTCTTCTGGTCTGCGAGAGATAAATTAGCACGGTTCCAATGATGTTAGAGCGATGAAACATACTGAGGAAGCGCAGTGATGCTGGAGAACATTGAGCATGGCAGAGGTGAAAGTCAATGACAAGAACATGATGATATGAGATAAAATACAAGTAGGAGGCAGGTGTGTGTGAGGTGGTGAAAAGTGGTAGGTTCTGCTGGAGGGTCGCCCTGGGTTTATACCATTGGTGAGAATATGATTTCTAAGCAATTGGCATGAGCATTTATTTGAACCAGATTTAAACCTGTACGCCATCTATTTCCTCCTCTTGTGCTCACACTCGAATCGTCACAATCACTTCTGGGTCATAAACCTTAAAGGTTCCCAGGGTTTGATATGTGTCTTGTCAGCAATCGTTCTTATTTCTGAACAATGGTCCCAATGTGGACGTTGAAATGTCCTCTTGCGTAAGTCGCTGTGCATGCTACCAGCATTCACTATTAGACATCATGATGAGCAAAATGTGTTGTTTGTTACTACCATTACAAACTGAAACATCGGCTAGAATAGATTGAGCAAGTAGAGTTGAACTGACATTGTTTTAGAGATGTAACTGACTGGAACTTGATGTTTCAGTTCTAGCAAGGGAAACAAATACAACACGTAAAATTGAACTTACAGGAAGTGTTTTTGACTGGAAATTGAGTTATCAGCGTGCCAGGACTTGTAATTGAAGTACTGACGTCTTATAGACTTCTTGGAATTGAACCATGGCCGTGTTTTCGATTGACTTGAATTGAAATCATGTAATGGCATAATTGAACGTGAATGGTGTTATTTAAACCACGTCAGAAGGTGGGGGGGATAAGATTCGAGCTGTTGAACTTGTTGGTCATTCGGAGCAGAACATGACTCGTGACGCTTCTTTCATCAAGGTTTGAACATTCACATTTCACAATCTCATGTATGTATGCTTCATTGATCACTTTATAGTACTCACATGATGTTGACAAGAACCGCAATCGTTGTCACCTCCCCGTGTTACTAGAGCGCCAGGTGGCGTACGGGCAACTGTTGCGGATTGTGGAATTCTTCGCTGACTTACCTCCTGCACGAGACGACAATGGCAAATCGACAGAGCAGGCTCGAATGGTGCTACTCGCTGTCATCCGCCTTGTGACTATCCTTGCGCAGAGCCAACGTCTTGGAACACCTTACTACCAGGATAACAACTTTGCGCCCATCGAGGTAATTGATGTTGATGATATCAGTTGTTTGGTGGCTCGTATACCAGCCCCCGGGAACGGCCCGTGTCGCAGGGCCCTCGGTGAAAGGAACAATGTTATGGGCGTTGAAACGGTGACTCTCGGGTACGCGTGAATGATCTAATGGAAAAGCCAATGCAAGCTGCTGGAAAACCAACACACAAAACACCAACTAAACCACTAACCAACCAACAACTACTCCTCTTAATGTGAGAGAACCGGGGTGTTCGGGGGTGCGGATCAAGTATTAGATCCCAGAACAGAGAATAGATCCCTCAAAATGTCTGATTCGGTCTTTTTGGTCTTATCCCGATAACGAGTTTAATCGAAAACTTGGCTTGTAGGCCGAGTAAACACAAGGTTATTGCGGTAAGGGACGGGTTTGTATAATATAACGATCTAGTGACCGGCAAAAGTGGGTTTTATAGGTTTATAGGTCGAGGTTTGAGGTGCCTCTGAAGACTACTGTTAATTCGTCTTATGAATCCCGTAACTGAGAGTTTGAGGTGCTCTCGAGACTACTGTTACTTCGTCTTATTAACCGAAAATCCAATTCACACAGTCAAGTCAATCCAATCAAGTTTATTCCACAAGAGGGTGAGGGACAAGCACTTCCTAACTTTAAAGCTGCCTCCCCTACAACCAATGGCAAAATGAGATACTGGCCGG
This sequence comes from Mycena crocata, assembly GCA_029281795.1. NCBI lineage: Eukaryota > Fungi > Basidiomycota > Agaricomycetes > Agaricales > Mycenaceae > Mycena > Mycena crocata. Next base: position 1,967 of record JARJCP010000038.1, on the reverse strand, counting down.
ATCAGGGCGCAGCTAACTAGCTTAAAACTACTCTACTCTGGTCCTTATATACACCTACAATACTGCTTACATGAACGCAATTGGTCTACCAAAACTAAGCAATGAATAAGCAGATCTGTATCAAGCGTCCTATTGGCTGAGGCATGGGCCATTGACTCATTTCCTTCCACAAATATCAATCTCGCATGTGGAGATGCTCGGAGTCTTGATCTCTGAACGAGCTCGAATCTTCTTCGCCTGGTACACGGTCAAGTACCCTTATCGGGATAAGCCACTTATTCGAATCGTGTTGTTGCTGGCTTTCGAATGAACCTAAAGAGGGCATACCAAACTAAGGTTGATATTTCTGATATGTCACGAGGTTATCCGAGTGATCGGGTCCCACGCGGAAGAGTGACTCGGCATAATTGCCTTATGGAGTCTCGGATCCGGAATATCCGACAAGTCCGTCATTGCCTGTTCTAGACCAGCACGGTCACATGATCTGTCGCGTCGCGTCTCCAGTTGGCACTTAGGCCCACAAAAGTCAAAGTGGTGGATTTAGACCATCCTCGGTACGCCTGCATGCGTATTTTATATCTCCTTGATCCTAGTCTAGCAAACAGCTCATCCGTATGAGATTTCGGGTACTGTTATGATTTTAAGTCTTATCCCGATAAGCATTATATTAGCCCCAAGTGTGGAGGTACCGCCATAATGAGTCCTGGACTTGACCCATGCTATGCAACTAGAAGCTACTCATTCGGAGCTCATGATAGCTTCTCTGAGAGTGCGTGGACGCCAATGAAACAAAGCAAAATTGCAAAATTCCATGCGTGCAGATTTACACGGCTTATCATCTCCCCTTTTCTTTACAATTGACTGTCCCCAGTCAACATTTTGTGCGAACACAATGCAGGTTTTCCTTCAGAACATATCTATCTAGTCAGATCTTAGGTCAGGAACCCCTCAAGAATATTTCTAGACTGAGTTGGACCATAACCGGCTAATCGGTTAAGAATAGCCAGCCATTTTTCACTAAGTCCGCCCATCACTCGGCTATTGCGGAACCAAATGGTTCCCGGAGCTATTTTTGACAAGCGCCTACGGCGCCTAGCGCCCTGATCAGCGGGGTATTCCCGAAATAGACCCATCACCGATCCATCACCGACTAGGATTCTCATCCGAGAATTGGTCCGTGCGCATTGCCCACCAGGACAATCGCATTCTCCTCTTCAAGAGCTCCATGACGATACCCACTTTGCAGTGGTTCCGTTTCCTGGTGCGTCCTGAAACCAGCCCTCAATTTTATATTGAGTTCCCAGGATAACGGCTAAGTCATCCCAGGCACTGCGGTCCATCAAAATCTTCTAAGTCGATTTCTTCCTGCCACCACCAGCGCAGAGTCCATCTCCTGGCCGTTGGGTGGTGTCGAGCGCCGCTCGAACAGTCCTTTTCGACTTCAACAACTCTTTTCTCTTCTTTGTCCGCTACACTTGGTTTTCAACTCGCCCGCGCCGTTTGAACTCAGCGCCTGGATTTTGGCCTCAGCGTCGAGTGGCGAGTGCACCCAAGCACTCAAGGTCCTTGCCACTCGGCCGCTTGCTTTCTGTCCTGTTTGTAGTGTCAACTACCTTCACTTTCGTGAGTTTCTCAGTTGATCTGGGAAACATTCGTTTCAACTAATAGTTGTTCTGTCTGGTATTTAGGTTTCCAACCTCTCGATCTTTAGCCATGCCCCTACGCAAATCCAAGGGCAAGGCCAAGGTCGTTGAGGACCCGCCTGATCTGTTTCGCAACATCCGACACCCCGATGTCATTGATTTCCTCGAGAGCATGCGGACTCCAAGGTCCTTTTCCGCCACTCTTCGCTCGAAGGATCCCAACGGCGTCTCCGACTTGCTTTTAAAATTCCAAAGGACCCTCCCATATATTGTAAGCAGTCCTCCCGCCTTGTCTATTCAATTTTACTGATACTTTGCAGCGCG